>JBAIZL010000002.1:13952867-14615367 GCA_036971475.1 Prosapia bicincta | reverse complement strand
ATGATGAAAAATTTAGAGGTGTCTACAATGTTGGCCTGTACACACGTGCTATAAATAATTTCGTCTGATCATAACAAACGTTAAAATTACTAACTACCCGGTCGAAGATAGGCAAAACTTTTAAAATAGGACAACTGGTTTCATGAAGCAAAATAAAATTATAATGTTTTTATCTTTCGAGCCATGTAGACCTAAAATTCGTTTCATTTCCGGCGTAATTATGAAAAACTATATGCACTAGTTTACCTGGAACTGCCGTATAAATATCAGGTAGGTTTAGGTTTAGAAATAAATTATAGTTTTAAGTCCTAATAAATAAGTTAAACATTTTAAATAGTTACTTATAGTAAACCCCCTCGACCATATTTTCATTACAACAATTAGTTTACTTTCACACACAATTATATTTTCTACTCAAACACTATCACTGGTATATAGGTAAATAAAGTTGCTTTATTGCTCAGCGTATTGTTGTCAAGGGTCTGAATGAATGAGCTGCTCTGTATCTTCCAGTAAAATATTTTTGTCTTTATATTTGAGGATAGAAACAGGCATTACACTCGTCTAAAACTTTGTTTCTGTTTGGGGTTTAATTCACTTACATAAACAAACTTTTTAAAAGCTTAATTATTTTATAACAATTATTACAGCAAACGTACGTAATTATATCACAGACACTCACGAATTCGTCACTACCCATAGCGATAGTAAGCGTTATATATATTTACAAATATACGTTCTATGTTACGAAGACCACAGGGAAAGAACGTGTTAAGTAACTTTTCACACTTTTATAGGAGTTTTTCCAAAACTGTACATCTTTTTAATAATTTTTCATTAGTCAAGGTATTTGAACGGTAAGGCAGACTTATATCTGTTCTAGCTATTGGTGTAGAGTACAATTGATTTTATACATAATGCTAAGCTATATTATTATTTTTTTACTTTGTATCATGGACTTATCATCTTTCCCCCTTAATTTACATTATTTATACTTGAAAAAAGAAAAAAAACCTATATTTTTTGATAAAATAATTTTATTTAAATACAATTGTTCAAGTAAAGCTAAAAATAGAAAAATTCAAATATAGTTTTAAGTTGCCTGTTCAAAATACCCATAAATCCACTTATCGAGTGAATTCCCTGTGGTCTTTTTATGTTAAACAAAAATGATATTAATCTCTAATCATTATTTAGCAAAAAATACATCATTATGTCACATATACTGACGAAATCTTCATTACCCCTAGCGACAGTAAGCTATGTATATATTTACAGTTATACGTTTTAGAATATATTAAGCAGAAATGGCGTGAACTATTTTTCACCGTCAGGTTTCCCAACATTGAAAATGTCTAGTTATTTTTTAAACAAATGTAAATGCGAAGTTGTAATTTATCTGAAACATACGAACAAAGACCGTTTTCGGCAGTTAGCCCGGGAAACTATCTCGGTTTGTTTGTAAGAAATGGAGTGAAACCCTATAAAATTGTATCTTTACCTTTACAAAGAAGTCAAACAAAGGAAGTTCGGGAACTGCTTTGTCTGGAGAACAAAAGAAAACAGACGAGAGTTTATTCGAGTAAAGAATACACTGGTAATTTATTAATTTGACGACAGTTTTCTCCCTGAAATGTCAAACCAATAACTGCAATGAACGGTAGTGAAGTGAGTCGTTAGCGAATAATAAATTCGAAACACAATGACAAAGATAAAATTGACTGCAGTATGTAATTACGACAAGTGGGTTAAGGGCTAAACAATAAAAGCCCCTGTAACATCCGTGTCGGAATGCAAGACGGACGCTGCAAGTTTTATGTGACAATTGTCGCTAATGCAATTTGCTTCATTCTGGTACTTTATGCTTTAGAAACTACTCCAAGTACATTCTTCTCGAGCTGCATTCTAAATTTATAGCGGTGTTGTGGCACGTCGAAGTTAAAACAAGATAAACAGCTAGTTACACATGTTGCCGAAACTGTAAATTAATGGAACTGTTCTTACTTGAAGGGGTTGTTTAAATAAACCATAAAGACACTATGAATTTTTACAAAAGACAGGAATGGAAATTTAAAAATAAGTAACAAAATAACCTTTAAACACCAGTACTTGTGGACTAGCCTGATTTACTTTTCGATTACCAAGTAACCATCTTCAATGGTATCACACATGATACTAATTATTAGTGTGGCATGTCATGCCTCTGAGGATGGTCACTTCGTAACCGAAACGTACAGCATTAAAATTTTATTATTTGTGGTTAGAGGTTATTGTTTATTATTATTATTATTAAATGCCAGTAAATTAATTAAAAATTTTAGTGGTGGTAATATAATATAGGTACGACAACGGTGTAGAGGATAAGACCTGACTTTAGGAGGATATAGAAGGAGTAGTGGTAACATGTGTGAACTAATGGAGACATTTTCTCTATCGAGGATATAAAAGGGTGTCTGCCCTTTACACCCTGTTAAAGGGGAAGAGTAGCTAACATTATCCAGGACAAAGGAAGTTATATAATCATGCCGCGGTAACAAGGGAACAAAATTCTTTATTCTTGCGTGGGCATGGTCGTAGACCCGAAGAAGATCTCCCTTCAACCGGGGGCGAAGATTAGTCCATTAACTACCAGATCAAGGTAATACGATAAAGACAGAAGTGCCTCCAACAAGCAATACAACGTTAAAACCCGAATCCTTTTAAAAAGGATTTATTTGTCTCTTTGATTCTAGCTCTCAAGCGCACAACAACTGTAAATAGAGACCACGAATCTTCTGAGGCAAACAAAAAACAGTGTGTGTTCCTTGGCTGATGTAGACCGATTCTCTATCCGGATAAAAAAAAGGTAGCTTTCTTCTTCTCTTGTATATTTTCGATAGAGCCATAAAATCTCTCTTAACAAAGTCCCAATGCAAAAGTTAATTTTCCTGTGAGAAGTTACTCCATTCCATTAATTAAATTTAAGTTGCACTTTTAATTAGTTTTGATGGTTGAAAGTTAGAGTCAGCATGCCGCCTTCTTATAAAAGACTTCATAGTTGGGATATCGAACTTTATTAATTTTAGTAAGTTTTCATAGTTGACTCTATTTCAAAACTGTCTTTGACAATTATCAGAAAAGTCATTTCTGTAATGAAAAACATTGGAAGTTATGTTTCTCTATTTTACGCTAAATACCTATTACGAATAAAATGTTTTACATCTATGTAGACAGAAAATATTACATATTAAGGACAAGTAGATATAACTAGGTAAAACTGTTGTATAATATTACAGACTTGTATGGTGAATGGGGTTTAATAGAATGATATTTATGTTTGAAATAAAAATGTATTGTTGTAATCCTTAGTAATGATTTAGAAAGACTTAGTAAAGGGGTAGAAGGCCCTCAGAACGATGTAGTAGGTATTCAGTAACGATGTGCAAAGTCCTTAGTAACGACGTAAAAGTCCTCACTAACGACCTAGAAAGTCCTTAGTAACGACGTAAAATGTAATCAGCTACGACATAAAAATTCATTACTTACGACGTAGAAAGTCCTTAGCAACGACATAGAAAGTCATTAGTAACGATATAGAAAAAACTTACTAACGATATAGAAAGTCCTTAGCAACAACATAGAAAATCCTTAATTGATGACATTGAAAGTCCACAACAATGACATAGAAAGACCTTAGTAAGGACATAGAAAGTCTTTAGTAACTACACAGAAAGTCATTACTAATGAGTTATAAAGTAGTTAGTAACGACATAGGTAGTACTTTTAGCAAGATTGAATTTCTTTAGTAACGACATCGAAAGTACTTATTATTGACGGTGAAAGTAACTAACAACGACATAAAATGTGCTTAGTATTCACGTAAAAATTCCTAGTAATGAAATAGAATGTCTTTAAAAACGACGTAGAAAGTATTCAGTAACTACATTGAAAGTCCTTACTAATGACGTAAAAAGTCATTAACAAAGACGTAGAAAGTCCTTAGTAACTACATATTAAGTTATTAGTAACGAGATAGAAAGTCTTTAGTAACGACATAGACAGCCCTTAGTAAAGACATAGAAAATCCTTAATAAAGACATAGAAAATCCTTAGAAACGATGTGAGGAAATGTTAGTAACGGCATAGAAAGTCCTCAGTAATATAATAAATAGTCCATAGTAACGACGTATAGAAGTCAATAGTAACGACGTAGAAAGTCCTTTTCAACTACATTCATAATCCATAGTAACGAGATAGAAAATCATTAGTAACGACATAGCCAGCCTTAGTAAAAAAATAGAAAGTCCTTAGTAAAGAGATAGAAAGTCTTTAGTAATGACATAGAAAGTCCTCAGTAAATAGATAAAGAGTCCTCAGTAACGACGCATAAAAATCAATACTAACGACGCGACGTGGAAAGTCCTTTTCAACTACATAGATAATCCATAGTAACGATATAGAGAGTCCTTAGTAACGGTATAGATATTACTTAGTAACGAGATGAAACATTTTTAGTAACGACATAGATAGACCTCAATAACGAGATAAAAAATCCTTAGTAACGGTAAGAGTGCTTGGAAAAGACATAGAAAGTACTTAGTAACAACACAGAATGTCCTTAGTTGCGTCATAGATAGTCTATAGTAACAGCGTAGGAAGTCCTTAGTAACGACATAGGTAGTCTTTAGTAACGACATAGATATAACTTAGTAACGCCAGAGAAAGTCCTTATAAAGAACACAGAGACTCTGTAGCATCGACATAGATAGACCTTAGTAACGACACAGAATGTCCTTAGTTGCGTCATAGATAGTCTATAATAACAACGTAGGAAGTCCTTAGTAACGACATAGAGTATCCTTAGTAACGACATACATAGGCCTTAGTAAAGCCAGAGAAACTCCATAGTAACGACATAGATATTCCTTAGTAACGCCAGAGATAGTCCTTAGTAGCGACACCGATAGTCCTTAGTAACGATATGGTTAGTCCTTAGTAACGTCAAAGAATGTCCTCATTATCGAAATAGATATTCCTTAGTAACGACACAGAATGACCTTAGTTGCGTCATAGATAGTCTATAGTAACAACGTAGCATGTCCTTAGTAACGACATAGATAATCCTTAGTAACGACATACTTAGTCCAAAGTAAAGCCAGAGAATCTTCTTAGTAACGACATCGATGGTCGTTAGTAACGACATAGATAGACCTTAGTAACACTAGAGAAAGTCCTTAGTAACAACGTCGATAGTCCTTAGTAACGACATAATTAGTTCCTAGTAACGTCATAGATATTCCTTAGTAACGCCAGAGAAAGTCCTTAGTAACGCCGGAGAAAGTCCTTAGTATCGACATAGATAGTCCTTAATAACGATATAGATAGTCCTTAGTAACGCCAGAGAATGAACTTCGTATCAAAATAGATAGTCCTTACTAACGACATAGATAGTCCTTAGTAACGAGATCAATAGTCCTTAGTAACGACATAGTTAGTCCTTAGTAACGTCAAAGAATGTCCTTAGTATCGAAATAGATCGTCCTTCGTAACGACATATATAGTCCTATGTAACGACATAGATAGTCTTTCGTAACGACATAGATAGTCCTAAGTAACGACATAGATAGTCCTTAATAACGACATAGATAGTGCTTAGTAACGACATAGATAGTCCATCGTAACGCCAGAGAAAGTTCTTAGTATCGACATAGATAGTCCTTAGTATCGACATAGATAATCCTTAGTAATGACATAGATAGTCCTTATTAACTACATAAATAGTTTTAGTAACGACATAGATAGACCTTAGTAACGGCATACATAGTCCTTAGTAACGACATAGATATTCCTTAATAACGCCAGAGAATGTCCTTAGTATCGAAATAGATAGTCTTTAGTAACGACATAGAAATTCCTTAGTAACGCCAGAGAAACTCCTTAGTAACGACATAGACAGTCCTTAGTAACGACATAGATAGTCCTTAGTAACAACATAGGTAGTCATTAATAGCGACATAGATAGTCCTTAGTAACGACATAGATATTCCTTAGTTACGAAATAGATAGTCCTCAGTAACGACATGGATAGTCCTTAGTAACGCCAGAGAAAGTCCTTAGTAACCACATAGATAGTATTTAGTAACGACATATAGTCCTTAGTAACGACATAGATAGTCCTTAGTATCGACATTGATAGTCATTAGTAAAAACATAGTTAGTCCTTATTAACGCCAGTGAAATTCCTTAGTATCGACTTAGATAGGCATTAGTCACGACATTGACAGTCCATAGTAACGAGATAGATAGTCCTTAGTAACAACATAGATAGTCATTAGTAGCGACATAGATAGTCTTTAGTAACGACATAGATAGTCCTTAGTAACGACATAGATAGTCCTTAGTATCGACATTGATAGTCCTTAGTAACGACATAGTTAGTCCTTAGTAACGCCAGTTAACGTCCTTAGTAACGACATCGATAGTCCTTATTAACGATATAGATAGTCCTTAGTAACGACATGGTAAGTCCTTAGTAACGCCAGAGGATTGAACATCGTATTGACATAGATAGTCCTTAGTAACGACATAGGTAGCCCTTAGTAACGACATAGATAGTCCTAAGTATCGAAATAGATAATCCTTAGTAACGACATAGGTAGTTCTTATTAACGACATAGATATTCCTTAGTAACGCCTGAAAAACGCCTTAGTAACGACATAGATAGTCTTTAGTAACGACATAGATATTCCTTAGTAACAACAGAGATAATCCTTAGTAACGCCAGAGAAAGTCCTAAGTATCGAAATACATAACCCTTAGTAACGACATAGATGGCTCTTATTAACGACATAGATATTCCTTAGTAACGCCAGAGAAACTCCTTAGTAACGACATAGATAGTCCATAGTAACGACATAGATATTCTTTAGTAACGCCAGAGAAAGTCCTTAGTAACGACGACATCGATAGTCCTTAGTAACGACATAGTTAGGCCTTAGTAACGTCAAAGAATGTCCTTAGTATCGAAATAGATATTCCTTAGTAACGACACAGAATGACCTTAGTTTCGTCATAGATAAGCTATAGTAACAACGTAGCATGTCCTTAGTAACGACATAGATAATCCTTAATAACGACATACATGGTCCAAAGTAAAGCCAGAGAATCTCCTTAGTAACGACATAGATATTCCTTAGTAACGCCAGAGAAAGTCCTTAGTAACGATATCGATGGTCCTTAGTAACGACATAGATAGTCCTTAGTAACGCTAGAGAAGGTCCTTAGTAACAACATCGATAATCCTTAGTAACGACTTAATTTGTTCTTAGTAACGTCATAGATATTCCTTAGTAACGCCAGAGAAAGTCCTTTGTATCGACATAGATAGTCCTTAGTAACGACATAGATAGTCCTTAGTAACGCCAGAGAAAGTCCTTAGTAACGACATCGATAGTCCTTAATAACGATATAGATAGTCCTTAGTAACGCCAGAGAAAGTTCTTAGTAACGACATAGTTAGTCATTAGTAACGTCAAAGAATGTCCTTAGTGTCGAAATAGATCGTCCTTCATAACGACATAGATAGTCCTAAGTAACGACATAGATAGTCTTTCGTAACGACATAGATAGTCCTAAGTAACGACATAGATAGTCCTTAGTAACGACATAGATAGTCCTTAATAACGACATACATAGTGCTTAGTAACGACATAGATAGTCCCTACTAACGACATACATAGCACAACGTAACGCCAGAGAATGTTCTTAGTATCGACATAGATAGTCCTTAGTATCGACATAGATAATCCTTAGTAACGACATAGATAGTCCTTATTAACTACATATATAGTTTTAGTAACGACGTAGATAGACCTTAGTTACGACATAGATAGTCCTTAGTATCGACATAGATAGGCCTTAGTTACGACATAGTTAGTCCTTAGTAACGCCAGTGAAATTCCTTAGTAACGAAATACATAGGCATTAGTCACGACATAGACAGTCCTTAGTAACGACATAGATAGTCCTTAGTAACAACATAGATAGTCATTAATAGCGTCATAGATAGTCCTTAGTAACGACATAGATAGTCTTTAGTAACGACATAGATAGTCCTTAGTTACGACATAGATAGTCCTCAGTAACGACATGGATAGTCCTTAATAACGCCAGAGAAAGTCCCTAGTAACCACATAGATAGTATTTAGTAACGACATAGATAGTTCTTAGTAACGACATAGATAGTCCTTAGTATCGACATTGATAGTCCTTAGTAACTACATAGTTAGTCCTTAGTAACGCCAGTGAAATTCCTTAGTAACGAGATAGATAGTCCTTAGTAACAACATAGATAGTCATTAGTAACGACATAGATAGTCCTTAGTATCGACATTGATAGTCCTTAGTAACGACATAGTTAGTCCTTAGTAACGCCAGTTAACGTCCTTAGTAACGACATCGATAGTCCTTATTAACGATATAAGTAGTAAGGGGTTTGCTGTTCCTACCGGGCGTACGCAGCCGGTTCTGCCGGGTGTACGTAAATTGCGTCATCACGTTAGTAGTAAGGGGTTTGCTGTTCCTACCGGGCGTACGCAGCCGGTTCTGCCGGGTGTACGTAAATGGCGTCATCACGTTGCCCCTTCCTTGGCGGGGAGCTCCAGCTCTCCCCCCTCTCAGTTCTCTGCAGGAAATGTTGCGGTTTCTATTGGTCGCTCATGATCGCCCCCCTCATTATTCGCTTTCCGATTGGCCGCCCCCCTCGAAACCGAAAACCTTGCCTACAAAGAAAGTGGAAGACGTTGTTACGCCGAATTTGTGCAATTTGAAAAATCTAAAAACGTTTTTAGTTGTTAATAAAGAATTGTATATATTTCACGAAAAATGGATTTGGTCAGTAATGTTGGGTAATAAATATGTTGACAAAGTTCAAAAAATTGTAGAATGGTTGCCGTTTTTATCACCGAATTTTACAAAAATAGATTTTATTTATCAGAGACCATCTGGTGAAATTGTATTCTTCGCAGAAGAGCAGATATTTATGATAGAATATCCATCTCTAAAATTAGTTAAAGATTACCCGAAACATATTTCCTTTTTGGGTGGTGGAAGCCAGATGAAAATACACGGGGTTGTGAATTCGTATAGGGGAATCACCTATATTTTTTTCAATGACATTTACTTTTTGGAACTAGATGAAAAAGTATTTCATGTCAAGAAATACGGCCACATTTCAAACAACTTTCCATTTTTACCGACCCATATGGAGTCTGTATTTAGATATACAAACGGATTGTTATATTTTTTTAAAAACAATATTATTGTGCAATATAACGAATTTACGAAAAATATACAACAAACGATTGAAAATAATTTAGACGTCTTTGGAATAACATGTTTAAACACCGTCGCAAATAATGTCTCTGTTTTAAATAAATTAAAAAAATTGGTTTTGCAATTGTTGTAAGCTGAAGGAGTAAAGAAGTTTTGTAATTGTACTCTGTGAGAATAAATATGTTTTGTAATTTTTCTTGTGTACATTATTTCAAATAACCGCCTTCTTCTGTAATAGGAAAAGACCAAGCAGTAATAAATACTTCGTGAGCATTAACCGTCAATAAAAATAACTGCGCAAGGAAATATTTCTACATGTTTCTAGACATGAAAATAACGTAAGGTATTTGGTAACTTCTACGATCCTAAACAATAATTTTACTTAGAAAAATTCTAACGAGAGTTAAAAAATGGCTGATGATGTTTTATAATTACTAATACAATTATTTTTAAACACTGTTAAACTGAATATAGAGTCAGAGATTTTCTAATTTAATTTAATTGAATTGATAACTTTTATAAAGTGCTAGAAATGTTCAACACATGACGTGACTTACTCTGTACAATGAAATGAATATTCGGGCTTGAACTTTGCCCTCGACAGGAAGTTTTGAGAGCAGCTGTTTTGCGTAACTCAATTATTTGCATGCACATATTAGTCTGAGGCGACAAAATTTAGATCTTTTGATTTCCTTTATTCATGAAATTTATAATATATAAAAATAAATGCATCTTAAACTTGATCATTTAAAAAAATTAATCAATTTGTTTATAATTAACACATATTTTTTAAATAATATTTCGTTAAAAAAGTAGGTAAAATTTTGAATCATTAAATGTATCTTTGGTCTTTCTATGGACACTTTTACTTTCGAACAAACTCTACTTCGTAATTTTGTGACTGAAAACTAAACACAAAATTATGTTATGTTAATGTTTGTAGATTAATAAAGATAAAACAAAATAGCATTTTATGAATTATCCATTGTCTATATCCTATAAATTTTGGTGGGTCTTTTAAATAAAATACACTATTTTTGTTTACAACTTTTTATTTTTCTCAGTTAAAAAAAAGAAATACAATTAAAATATTTTACGCACAAGACCAGAGAGTGGTGTATATTCGACGAGAGCGTCTTGGATGACGAGACAATATGCAGCAGTCTTTTCAGGCAGGTTTGTATTTGCTTCGATTTCAATTCGCACATCTATGGTGCCAGTTTTTAATGATTCATTTTGTCTTGAACAGTCTATAACAAATATTGGTGTTTTTGCAATGAATGTTTTAAAATCTATGGCCGGTCTATTATTGCTGCCATGGTAGTATGACGACTGAAATCTTGTGAAAAAATCGTAGATGATTGCCTTATTACCGTTAAAATTATCGTACGGATAATATTGCGAATTTAAATATAGTTTAATGTTGACAATGTTGCAAAAATCAAAATGACCGGCATTCTTGTTTTTCACATTCCTTCTGTCCGTTTGAAAAGCGATGATGACGTAACGAGGTTTTTCGCTATTGGACGCTGTTTTTACTGTCCAGGTTGAATTTTTTGAAGTCGGCAAAGCAGGATTATCGATGAGTGTCCAACGTCGAAATCCTAATGAAATTGGTTGGTCCTTATCGATTATTCTTAATAGCGATAAATTATAATCATCGGCCACTCGCACGTACGGAATTTTCCAAAATATTTTTGTAATTTTCAATTCGACATTATTGTTATTATTTTCCGTTATAATTGCATTTATATTGGTCGAACTTCTGAGTAATAATAATTCCTGTCTCACGTTTAATAAAATGTGGGCGTAGTCGTCTGCGAATCCGAGTAACATTTTCAGAGGAATACAAAACGAAAATTTATTATCGTGTTCGAAAGGAATCATATTTATATTCCATCCTCCGTTCAATAAAATATTTTTTTCATCTTCAGTGCTGGTTAATAGATTTTTAATTGTTGTCGTAATACCAACGTTTTTCACCCTGTCTATTTCTGTGCCACAAATTTCATATCTGATTTCGTCAAAAAGAAATGCCATCCCATTGCTAATTATTTTAACGCTTTGTTCCTCGTGATTGTTGGCCGGGTTCACTTCTTTATATTCTCCTTCTATATATATGTAACTCTTAGATGGCAACGTGTAAACATTTTGTTGGTGCGCTGGAATCCGAATTTCATCATTTTCACCAAATGTAGTTTGTGCGTACGGAAGATGCGTATGATATTCCAAATCTACAATAGTTTCGTCAAAAATGACCTTTTCATCTACTCGTAACATGTTCTTTATTAACAGTATAACCTAAAGATTCCAAAAATTCTTTGTTCCTTTTTGTTAGCAGCTTATGGTGATCTATTGGCTGACGTCTACTGACTGCCGCTGTAAAATCTGTTGTATTACTACTATTCAAAATTAGAACCATTATTAACTAACACTTCGCCGCAAATGAAGTCTGAGCGTTATATATTCTTCCCGCAAGTTTATCAGTTGTCCGTCCTGATCTTCGAGACGCACTGCAATATTATGAAGTAGTCCTGTTATGTTTAACGGCAGATAGATTACTGTAGTAGGTTTTTCAATAATTTTATAACCAGGTTCGACGGCCGGATAAAATTCGTGAATAATATGACCTTCAACACCGTTTCTATATGAACCTCTAGCAATGTTGCAAACAATTCGAATAACGTCTACTCTGTTAATATTTACCGTATTTTTGGAAGTATGCCAAATATTTGGTTTTAACTCCTTCGCCTCGAACCCCAATAGCGATCCAATGCTGTGCTCTTTGTCGAATCTAATTGCTTTCGAACAGAAGATTTTCGTTTTTAACGTATTGTTATTTCCTTTAAGATCAAACACAATGTTTTTCTCTCCAAAATTTTCATGAATAGCTTCCTTTAAAAACGAAACTATATTATCAATTTCGTATGATCCTTCGGGCAATTCTATAACTTTATTATTATCAAAATGAAATTTATCATTTACGTCTTTCTCAATGTTCGGTATGGTGTTGTAAGTCATAAAATCAATTAATCCAATTTCCCATTTTTCGCTGCGCAAATCTATGGGCGGATATATATCGCAAGAGATGTTTGACCCTTTACCATTTAAACAGAGCATTTTCGCCGGTTATATGTTGTTCGTTAAAAACTGTAAACACAAATGACCGCAGTTGTAACTAGTCAGTTTTTGTTTATTGGTATAATTGTAGAAAATGTTTGCATTGTCCGACGCTGTTTTGAAATATCGAATTATTTCCGGAGATGGAGGCAGATTGCCAAAACTGTCGAAATAGTAGATTTTATTTTTAAATTTTCGATAGGCCACCCAATGCGTTCCCGGTCCTTGTGTGTTGTCCAAATTTATAATACCATTTTCAGTCGTCAACATTTTTTTGGGCATATTATCGCTCATAAAGATGCCTCTGAAATTCGGAATTTTTAATTTGTTTACATATTTAAATAAATCGATATTTGTTAACGCTCTTTTTGGTAATTTTATTTTTTTTTTTTAGATTTTCCACCACCTCTATACGGTTTCAGGTAATAGCCTTTGCCGGCTTTTTTTCTGTTTGCGCAGCATATTTTTTTCATTCGTTTTAGCACTTTAGTTTTAATTTTATTTTTCGATGACGTTGATTTTTTTTTAGCAGCATTCCTTCTGGTTCTGCCACCTCCGAATTTACTTTTCGCATTCATTATGTAGGTAACTGCATAAGCGGCTGCCCTTTCGCCCAAACTTGCGTCACCTGACGTTACGCGTTCCCAAGCTCTATTGGCTAATTGCTGATCGGCGACGGCTCGATGACTCGAATCTGAATATTGTGAATAGACAACGTCGTGGTCTCTGCACGCTCGATCTAATTTATTTATACCGGCGTCACCCCTCCTTAATCTTTCTTGTAATCTTGTTCCTGGTCCGCAATACTGATAGCCCGGAATATGTAATTCAACTGGCAATAAATCTATAGCCCGATTTATAACCTTTCCCGGTAAACTTGTCAATGAACTTATTAATCCGCTGCCGCTGTACGCACTAAGCTGTTTTTTAGACATTATGTCCTCTTCTTCGTCTTCCGCCTCTTAATGGCGACGGAGGCGATATGAATATTGTTTCTTTCGGTTCTGGTATCAAATGAGCATCTGAAAATCCGACACTATCAGTTTCACTCGCCGCCCTCGGTTCCGATTCTTTATTCAAAATTTTTTCTTTTAATTGCTTTCGTAATTTATTCAATTCACTGCGAATCTGATTTGTACGTGTATTAATATTGTTTTCCAAATCTGCACATTTTTCATTAAATATTTTTAAATTGATAGCGTCTTTGTCTTCTTTCGGTTCGTGTAAATTCGAAAGTCTTTTATTTTGCATATCAAAATCACCGCTTTTGGCCATTTTAAAACCGACGCCAGGAGGCCCAGGAATTCTGTTTCGTCGAAAAGACGCGTTATGCAAATGACGCCCAAATTTATCAACACTCATAAGATGATGTTTACTGGTGAACAGATAATAGCGAAATGATTGTGCAAAATTATGCAATAATTCCGGATTCTTTTAACTCCTCAATTATAGATATTATCTCGTTATTATGGCCTTGATTGCCTGCCAACTGTGATGCCATTAATAATCTTAATCGCTCGCATAATTCGTTGGGATCGTTCCAGTAAATATATGCCGGTTTTTGCTGTTCATATTCTTTCAATATCAAACCGCTTCCACCGGCTTCCCAATCTATATTAGATTTAGGTTTACGCGCCGGAAACAGTTTTGAAATTATTTTCGTATACTTATGACTTCTATTTGATTTTAATTTTCCTATAGCAGAATTGTTGACCCTGTGTGCATTTGTGATAAGTAAAATATGTCGATATTTTGCAAGATCTTCCTCTGTGTAAATATGATCGTCGGGAATTCGCTTAAATAACAATTCGTATATGCCTCGTGTGCCTGCATATCTTATATCGTCGATTATTAGGTCGTCTCCGTTAATTTCCAATTCCTTATCGCCAATCATCCATTTATCGTTTTCTATACGCACACCGAAAACATTATCCGCTTGTCTGGGCCTTTTTATGAAATTTAAAAAATATTCGATTGATAATTTACCTGTAAATGTTTTTCGTATAAATTCTACAGCATCACGCACACCTTTAGGCGTATTCAATAAACCACTAATAGACGGGCTCGATTGGTATACAGTTTCAGGTTTTAAAGCAATACTCGTTGGCATGTCTTCTTCATAATCCTCCATTTCTGTTTCTATGTCGCTGTCTGTAGAGATTTCGTTTTTTATGTCCTCCATTGGCTGTTCGGGTTCTAAAGGTTTTCGCTTCACAGGAATCTCACTGTCCGCCACAATTTCGGTATCACTCATCGGCGATTCCGGTCTGGACGGCCGTCTTTTCGACGCATAATGTTCTTCTTCGGTATCGTATTTTTTTCTTTTCGCTTTCAGATCTTTTTGTTTTCGCTGTATAGTGGCCAAAAGTGTTTTCTCATTCAACTCATGCGTCGGCTTATAGCTAAATTTTTCGGCATACTCTTTTATCGGTTTAATCAGCGGCTCCATAATATTTTTCTCAATATGCCCTTCCATGTCCGTAATGCCTCGTTTTAGGGCGCTATGTTTTTCTTTAATTCTTTTTCTCAATTCTTTTATTTCTAAAATAATTTTTTCGCGCACGTCAAGTGGTTCGGTCAGAGACATCTTTACAACTGAATGAATTCGTCAAACATTATTCGATATCGTCCGTTATTTAATTTTCGCCCTTTGTCTAACAGTAGAAATGAATTTTCGTTTTTAGACCAGGCCAATGAACACATTTCTTTGAAAGCCTCAAATTTCATGTCTGCGTTGGCGTGATCATTGTATGCATGACGTATATTTCTTTCGTCTTGTCGAAATAATATCACTAAATTAGCGTTATCTCGTATCAGTTGCTTTGGTATTCTGCTATATGTTTGGCACAAGTAGAATGTATCTACATCGTTATGGCGACCCATTGCGAAGAAATTTCGAATATTATTTTGGCGTTCGCACATTACGTCATCAAATATCATAATTGAGTTTGGGCTGATTTCATTGGGATGGGGCACATCGTCGTTTTCGGTGAAAATAAAATAACCGACATTTGGTATTTTCGAAAATATGCGACTTAGAAACTGATATTTTGTTTGATTAATCGATTTGGAAAAAATATAGATATTCTCAAAAAATAATGCTCTTGGATGGAATATTAAATTGAACATGAGATTAGTTTTACCACAATTTGACGGTCCCACAATAAGACATCTGATGGAATTCGGTAAAAGCGGGCCATTACGCCCATCACACTTATTAGCGCAATCATTTTCGAAATATGTGTCGAAATTCATGACACGTAACGTTTGACTTTGTTTCACCACCTTCATCACATTAATAGATCCTTTTCGTTTATCCAAGTGTCTTTTGTCTTGTCATAACCTAGCCAGCGAACGAGTAATTTATTACCTTTACGACGCACCACTTTTTCAATGAGAAATACGTCACTAAATTTTGTTTTACTCAATTCCTCTTGATAGAAACCGCCCTTTATCTCATTTCCAGATTCGTCCTTTAGTTTATAGGTCACTGGAATAGTTGGTTCAACTTTCCAAATTTTATATATTTCGTGGCTCCAAGACGGCCAATAACCTTTATTGAAAGTCTTTTTCAACCTGCTGATTCTAACTGCATCGCCCACATTAAATCGGTTGCGTATAGATTGCTGTTTCTTTTGTCTATTTTCAACTATACGCCTGAGTACTAAATGCTCGTTATTTTCATTTACATCGGCGGGTCGCATTCCAATTGTTCTGTGCACGGTATTATTATAATTTTCAACTATATCGCCCAAAATGTTTAGCCATTTATAATTTCCTTGCTCGCTAAACGCTCTCCACATTTTCGCTTTCAATGTTCTATTTAATCTTTCAACTATAGACGCTTTCTTATCGGAATGCGTAGAATAATGATTTATATTGTATTTACTTAGTAAGGATTTAATTTTCGAATTAAAAAATTCGGTTCCCTTATCGGTTTGTAAGTGACGCATAGAATATGTATCTAAAATCGGTTGTAATGACTTTTCCATTTCAACAGCATTTTTAGATTTCATCGGCACCGCCAACGCATATTTACTAAAACAATTTATTAAAACCAAAATATATTTATAACCTTTATTCGCTCTAGCGAATGACAGCATTTCCACAAGGTCGGCTTGGTAAAGATCATACAATCCTTTCACCTCAACATGACGAGTGGGAAAATTCCTACGAGCCTGTTTATGAATCTCTCTCGCAATGCCCCTCCTCACTGTTACAGCTGGCGTTGTCATTGTTGTTCTGACTAGCCTAAAATGAATAAATCGTTATTTCAATTGTGTATTATTTGGATAGCCTTGAATTACCCACTACGATTATTAAGTGTCTGCACGAATCTTATAAGGAGGTGTTAATCAAACGCAATACTGACGGATACAATTATTCATTATTAAAAGATATTATGACTATAAATATACCCGATAATGAAGTATACGAATTTTTAAGAGTGTATTCCAAAGAGAGTTTATTGAGTGATGATTTCATGCTAATGAACTATCCACAATACAGAAAATTATTAAGGTCCAAAATCAGATGGACAATTACCTGTTTTCAATGTTAAGACAATAGGAGTTGCTGTGACATGTGTGTTTACGTCCAAAATCAGCAACAGAAATTATTATAGACAATGTAAAGGTGAATAAATAAATTATTTAACACATAAATTGAAACATTTATTTTATACAAACTAATTTACATCTTTTCCTGTTTACTTATTAACTAATTTACATTTTGGTGAATAAATACGATGTTCAATAGCTGGAACGTCTTTTTCCTGCCAACTATGAATTTGTATATTACAACAAATACAAACAGCATGATCTCCAATTGAATTATAATAAAACCCAGATTGTACCATGTCGTCGACATTTGGATATGGTTTTGGCCAATTTGCGAACGTATCTCGCATTTTCTTCTCTATATCAAAAATGGACAACTTACACTCTACATAATGTTGGCCAATACAACTTAGATTTAAAATTTTGTACATTTGTTTTCTCATACAGTCATTTACATCTTTACAACATATTTTTTCGTTTTTATTACTATTTTCAATAAAACCCTCCAAACCGCAGTAATGTTTTTTTACAAAACCATCAATACACGCATTTTCATCAGTATCAATAAAAGAAGACGTCATTTTTAAGTGTAATAAATTCTGTACACAATATTATAAATATTTACACAAATTTGATATATTTATTAAAAATTTCTTTACTTAAACTTAATAAAATACACACAATGTGTTTACCAGACAATCTATTATAAATATTTACACAATTTTGTTATATTTATTAAAAATTTCTTTTTTAAACTTAATAAAATATCTTTGTCTGGCAATCTGTCATATATATGTTCAAGATTTTCAGAATGATTCTTGTAACACGCTTTCAAAGCGGCCTTCCAAAACGTCTAGAGCTTTTCTCAAAGCTTCCTCAAATAACACACAAACACAAATGTCTGGGCCGTCTCCTGTAAACGACTGACAGGACCATGCGCAGCTTTTGTAGTGGTTACTAGCCATATCATAGTCTTCCAAACCATAATTCTCTACATAGGCGTTGGCCTTGCTTATGTAATAATGGGCCATGGTTTTTCCGCATGCACAAAGGTTTGGATGTGACGATAATGCAAACACACGTTCTGCTGCGGATAACATATTAGCGGCGTTGCGCAAACAATACTAAAGTCCAAGGTCCTGATGCAATTTATCTATTACACAAGGCAATAAATATTTTATTTACAATCACACCCAGCACAATTATTACAAACATCATTTTAATTGCTTATACCTGCTAAAAAATTAAAACGTTTTTATCTTTGAGACTGTGAGAATAAAATTATCTGTAGTGGTGGAGTTGAGCTTATAGTCAATTTATTTACAAACAAACAAATCGTGATAACCAAATTACAGTCGTTCAACGAACTGACAAAAAATAACAAAATCTCTCTCTTGACTCATTTATATGTATATTATTTGTTGCACAAACAATGCTACTGACCAAGGTGATGACGCAATTTATCTGTTGCACAACGCGATAGACTTTTCTGAATCGGAGAACTGGGTACCCCTGAAATGCTCTTCGGACGGGGGGCCGAGGGGCTCCCCAAGAAGGAAAACATATGAGAAACGAGGGGGGCGGCCAATCGGAAAGCGGATAATGAGGGGGGCGATCATGAGCGACCAATAGAAACCGCAACATTTCCTGGTGCAATTGTTGTCTGAACCAGAGAACTGAGAGGGGGGAGAGCTGGAGCTCCCCGCCAAGGAAGGGGCAACGTGATTACGTAATTTACGTACACCCGGCAGAACCGGCTGCGTACGCCCGGTAGGAACAGCAAACCCCTTACTACTGATATAGATAGTCCGTAGTAACGACATGGTAAGTCCTTAGTAACGCCAGAGGATTGAACATCGTATTGACATAGATAGTCCTTAGTAACGACATAGGTAGCCCTTAGTAACGACATAGATAGTCCTAAGTATCGAAATAGATAATCCTTAGTAACGACATAGGTAGTTCTTATTAACGACATAGATATTCCTTAGTAACGCCTGAAAAACGCCTTAGTAACGACATAGATAGTCTTTAGTAACGACATAGATATTCCTTAGTAACAACAGAGATAATCCTTAGTAACGCCAGAGAAAGTCCTAAGTATCGAAATACATAACCCTTAGTAACGACATAGATGGCTCTTATTAACGACATAGATATTCCTTAGTAACGCCAGAGAAACTCCTTAGTAACGACATAGATAGTCCATAGTAACGACATAGATATTCTTTAGTAACGCCAGAGAAAGTCCTTAGTAACGACGACATCGATAGTCCTTAGTAACGACATAGTTAGGCCTTAGTAACGTCAAAGAATGTCCTTAGTATCGAAATAGATATTCCTTAGTAACGACACAGAATGACCTTAGTTTCGTCATAGATAAGCTATAGTAACAACGTAGCATGTCCTTAGTAACGACATAGATAATCCTTAATAACGACATACATGGTCCAAAGTAAAGCCAGAGAATCTCCTTAGTAACGACATAGATATTCCTTAGTAACGCCAGAGAAAGTCCTTAGTATCGATATCGATGGTCCTTAGTAACGACATAGATAGTCCTTAGTAACGCTAGAGAAGGTCCTTAGTAACAACATCGATAATCCTTAGTAACGACTTAATTTGTTCTTAGTAACGTCATAGATATTCCTTAGTAACGCCAGAGAAAGTCCTTTGTATCGACATAGATAGTCCTTAGTAACGACATAGATAGTCCTTAGTAACGCCAGAGAAAGTCCTTAGTAACGACATCGATAGTCCTTAATAACGATATAGATAGTCCTTAGTAACGCCAGAGAAAGTTCTTAGTAACGACATAGTTAGTCATTAGTAACGTCAAAGAATGTCCTTAGTGTCGAAATAGATCGTCCTTCATAACGACATAGATAGTCCTAAGTAACGACATAGATAGTCTTTCGTAACGACATAGATAGTCCTAAGTAACGACATAGATAGTCCTTAGTAACGACATAGATAGTCCTTAATAACGACATACATAGTGCTTAGTAACGACATAGATAGTCCCTACTAACGACATACATAGCCCAACGTAACGCCAGAGAATGTTCTTAGTATCGACATAGATAGTCCTTAGTATCGACATAGATAATCCTTAGTAACGACATAGATAGTCCTTATTAACTACATATATAGTTTTAGTAACGACGTAGATAGACCTTAGTTACGACATAGATAGTCCTAAGTATCGACATAGATAGGCCTTAGTTACGACATAGTTAGTCCTTAGTAACGCCAGTGAAATTCCTTAGTAACGAAATACATAGGCATTAGTCACGACATAGACAGTCCTTAGTAACGACATAGATAGTCCTTAGTAACAACATAGATAGTCATTAATAGCGTCATAGATAGTCCTTAGTAACGACATAGATAGTCTTTAGTAACGACATAGATAGTCCTTAGTTACGACATAGATAGTCCTCAGTAACGACATGGATAGTCCTTAATAACGCCAGAGAAAGTCCCTAGTAACCACATAGATAGTATTTAGTAACGACATAGATAGTTCTTAGTAACGACATAGATAGTCCTTAGTATCGACATTGATAGTCCTTAGTAACTACATAGTTAGTCCTTAGTAACGCCAGTGAAATTCCTTAGTAACGAGATAGATAGTCCTTAGTAACAACATAGATAGTCATTAGTAACGACATAGATAGTCCTTAGTATCGACATTGATAGTCCTTAGTAACTACATAGTTAGTCCTTAGTAACGCCAGTGAAATTCCTTAGTAACGAGATAGATAGTCCTTAGTAACAACATAGATAGTCATTAGTAACGACATAGATAGTCCTTAGTAACGACATAGATAGTCCTTAGTAACGACATAGATAGTCCTTAGTAACGACATAGATAGTCCTTAGTAACAACATAGATAGTCCTTAGTAACGACATAGATAGTCCTTAGTAACGACATAGATAGTCCTTAGTAACGGCATAGATAGTCCTTAGTGACGACATAGGTAGTCCTTAGTAACGACATAGATAGTCCTTAGTATCGAAATAGATAGGCCTTAGTAACGACATAGATATTCCTTAGTAACGCCAGTGAAATTCCTTAGTAACGAGATAGATAGTCCTTAGTAACAACATAGATAGTCATTAGTAGCGACATAGATAGTCCTTAGTAACGACATAGATAGTCCTTAGTAACGACATAGATAGTCCTTAGTATCGAAATAGATAGGCCTTAGTAACGACATAGATATTCCTTAGTAACGCCAGTGAAATTCCTTAGTAACGAGATAGATAGTCCTTAGTAACAACATAGATAGTCATTAGTAGCGACATAGGTAGTATTTAGTAACGACATATATAGTTCTTAGTAACGACATAGATAGTCCTTAGTATCGACATTGATAGTCCTTAGTAACTACATAGTTAGTCCTTAGTAACGCCAGTGAAATTCCTTAGTAACGAGATAGATAGTCCTTAGTAACAACATAGGTAGTCATTAGTAGCGACATAGATAGTCCTTAGTGACGACATAGATAGTCCTTAGTAACAACATAGATAGTCCTTAGTAACGACATAGATAGTCCTTAGTAACGACATAGATAGTCCTTAGTAACGGCATAGGTAGTCCTTAGTGACGACATAGGTAGTCCTTAGTAACGACATAAATAGTCCTTAGTATCGAAATAGATAGGCCTTAGTAACGACATAGATATTCCTTAGTAACGACAGAGAAAGTTCTTAAGTAACGACATAGATAGTCCTTAGTATCGAAACGGATAGTCCTTAGTTACAACATAGATAGTCCTCAGTAACGACATGGATAGTCCTCAGTAACGCCAGAGAAAGTACTTTTTAACCACATAGATAGTATTTAGTAACGACATAGATAGTCCTTAGTAACGACATAGATAGTCCTTAGTATCGACATAGATAGTCCTTAGTAACGACATAGTCAGTCCTTAGTAACGCCAGTTAACTCCCTTAGTAACGACATCGATAGTCCTTAATAACGACATAGATAGTCTTTAGTAACGACATAGTTATTCCTTAGTAACAACAGAGATAATCCGTAGTAACGCCAGAGAAAGTCCTTTGTATCGACATAGATAGTCCTTAGTAACGACATAGATAGTCCTTATTAACGACATAGATATTCCTTAGTAACGACATAGATATTCCTTAGTAACGCCAGAGAAAGTCCTTAGTAACGACATCGATAGTCCTTAGTAACGACATAGTTAGTCCTTAGTAACGTCAAAGAATTTCCTTAGTATCGAAATAAATATTCCTTAGTAACGACACAGAATGACCTTATTTTCGTCTAAGATTTACAACGTAGCATGTCCTTAGTAACGACATAGGTAATCCTTAGTAACGACATACATGGTCCAAAGTAAAGCCAGAGAATCTCCTTAGTAACGACAGAGATAGTCCTTAGTAACGACATAGATAGTCATTAGTAACGACATAGTTAGTCCTTAGTATTGAAATAGATATTCCTTAATTACGACATAGATAGTCCTCAGTAACGACATGGATAGTCCTTAGTAATGCCAGAGAAAGACTTTAGTTACGACATAGATTGTATTTAGTAACGACATAGATAGACCTTAGTAACGACACATAGATATTCCTTTGTAACGCCAGAGAAAGTCCTTAGTAACGACATAGATAGTTCTTAGTAACGACAACATAGATAGTCCTTAGTAACGACATTGATAGTCCATAGTACCGCCAGAGAAATTCCTTAGTAAAGACATAGAAAATCCTTAATAACGATGTGAGCAAATCTTAGTAACGACATAGAAAGTCCTCAGTAACTAGAAAAAAAGTCCTCAGTTAGTTAGGCCTTAGTAACGAATTAGACAGTCCTTAGTAACGACGTAGTTAGTCCTTAGTAACGACACAGATAGTTCTTAGTAACGACATAGATTGTCCTTAGTAACGACATAGATAGTTCTTAGTAACGACATAGATTGTCCTTAGTAACGACACAGATAGTCCTTACTAACGACATTGTTAGTTATTAGAAACGACATATATAATCCTTAGTAACGACATACATAGTCTATAGATAGTCTTACATAGTCTATACTAACAACGTAGGTAGTCCTTACTAAAGACAGAGATAGTCCTTAGTAATGACATACATAGTCCAAAGTAAAGCCAGAGAAATTCCTTAGTAACGACATAGATAGGCCTTAGTAACGACATAGTCAGTCCTTAGTAACGACATAGTTAGACCTTAGTAACGAATTAGACAGTCCTTAGTAACGACATAGATAGTCCTTAGTAACGACACAGATAGTTCTTAGTAACGACATAGATTGTCCTTAGTAACGACATAGATAGTTCTTAGTAACGTCATAGATTGTCCTTAGTAACGACACAGATAGTCCTAAGTAACGACATTGTTAGTCCTTAGTAACGAAATAGATAATCCTTAGTAACGACATACATAGTCCAAAGTAAAGCAAGAGAAACTCCTTAGTAACGACATAGATAGTCCTTAGTAACGACATAGATATTCCTAAGTAACGCCAGAGATAGTCCTTAGTAACGACAAAGATAGTTCTTTGTAACGACATAGATAGTCCTTAGTAACGCCAGAGAAAGTACTTATTAACGCCAGAGAAAATCCTTAGTACGACATAGATAGTCTTTAGTAACGCTAGAAAAATTCCTTAGTAATGACATCGATAGTCCTTAGTAACGACATAGATAGTTCTTAGTAACGACATAGATATTCCTTAGTAACGCTAGAGAAAGTCCTTACTAACGCCAGAGAAAGCCCTTAGTATCGACAAAGATAGTCCTTAGTAACGACAATAGATAGTCCTTAGTAACGACATAGTTAGACCTTAGTAACGCCAGAGAAATTCCTTAGTAAAGACATAGATAGGCCTTAGTAACGACATAGACAGTCCTTAGTAACGACATAGATAGTCCTTAGTAACGACATAGATAGTTCTTAGTAACGACTTAGATTGTCCTTAGTAACGACACAGATAGTCCATAGTAACAACATTGTTAATCCTTAGTAATGACATAGATAATCCTTAGTAACGACATAGATATTCCTTAGTAACGCCAGAGAAAGTCCTTAGTAACGACATCGATAGTCCTTAGTAACGACATAGATAGTCCTTAGTAACGCCAGAGAAAATCCTTAGTAACGACATCGATATTCCTTAGTAACGACATAGATACTCCTTGGTAACCCTAGAGAAAGTCCTTAGTAACGACATCGATAGTCCATAGTACGACATAGATAGTTCTTAGTAACGACATAGATATTCCATAGTAACGCCAGAGAAAGACCTTATTAACGCCAGAGAGAGTCCTTAGTAACGACATAGATAGTCCTTAATAACGCTAGAAAAAGCCCTTAGTAACGACATCGATAGTCCTTAGTAACGACATAGATAGTTCTAAGTAGCGACATAGATATTGCTTAGTAACGCCAGAGAAAGTCCTTTGTAACGCCTTAGAAAGTCCTTAGTATCGACATAGATAGTCTTTAGAAACGACATAGATAGTCTTTAGTAACGCCAGCGAAATTCCTTAGTAACGACAAAGATAGTCCTTAGTAACGACACAGTTAGTCCTTAGTAACGACATTGATAGTACTTAGTAACGACATAGATAGTCCTTAGTAACGACATAGATAGTCCTTAGTAGCGACATAGATATTCCTTAGTAACGACAGAGAAAGTCGTTAGTAACAACACAGAGACTCCGTAGTATCGACATAGACAGACCTTAGTTACGAGATAGAATGTCCTAAGATGCGTCATAGATAGTCTATAGTAACAACGTAGGAAGTCCTTAGTAACGACATACATAGTCCGAAATAAAGCCAGAGAAACAACTTAGTAACGGCATCGATAGTCCTTAGTAACGACATAGATAGTCCTTAGTAACGACATACATAGTCCAAAGTAAAGCCAGAGAAACTCCTTAGTAACGACATAGATAGTCGTTAGTAACGACACAGAATATATTTAGTTGCGTCATAGATAGTCTATACTAACAAGGTAGGTAGTCCTTAGCAAAGACAGAGATAGTACTTAGTAAAGACATACATAGTCCAAAGTAAAGCCAGAGCAACTCCTTAGTAACGACATAGATAGTTCTTAGTAACGACATAGATTGTCCTTAGTAACGACACAGTTAGTCCTTAGTAACGACATTGTTAATCCTTAGTAACGAAATAGATAATCCTTAGTAACCACATACATAGTCCAAATTAAAGCAAGAGAAACTCCTTAGTAACGACATAGATAGTCCTTAGTAACGACATAGATATTCCTAAGTAACGCCAGAGATAGTCCTTAGTAACGACATTGATAGTTCTTAGTAACGACATAGATAGTCCTTAGTAACGCCAGAGAAAGTACTTATTAACGCCAGAGAAAATCCTTAGTACGACATAGATAGTCTTTAGTAACATTAGAAAAATTCCTTAGTAACGACATCGATAGTCCTTAGTAACGACAGAGAAAGTCCTTACTAACGCCAGAGAAAGCCCTTAGTATCGACAAAGATAGTCCTTAGTAACGACAATAGATTGTCCTTAGTAACGACATAGTTAGACCTTAGTAACGCCAGAGAAATTCCTTAGTTAAGACATAGATAGGCCTTAGTAACGACAGAGACAGTCCTTAGTAACGACATAGATAGTCCTTAGTAACGACATCGATAGTCCATAGTAACGACATCGATAGTCCTTAGTAACGACATAGATAATCCTTAGTAACGCCAGAGAAAGTCCTTAGTAACGACATCGATAGTCCTTAGTAACGACATAGATAGTCCTTAGTAACGCCAGAGAAATTCCTTAGTAACGACATCGATATTCCTTAGTAACGACATAGATACTCCTTGGTAACCCTAGAGAAAGTCCTTAGTAACGACATCGATAGTCCATAGTACGACATAGATAGTTCTTAGTAACGACATAGATATTCCATAGTAACGCCAGAGAAAGACCTTATTAACGCCAGAGAGAGTCCTTAGTAACGACATAGATAGTCCTTAATAACGCTAGAAAAAGCCCTTAGTAACGACATCGATAGTCCTTAGTAACGACATAGATAGTTCTAAGTAGCGACATAGATATTGCTTAGTAACGCCAGAGAAAGTCCTTTGTAACGCCTTAGAAAGTCCTTAGTATCGACATAGATAGTCTTTAGAAACGACATAGATAGTCTTTAGTAACGCCAGCGAAATTCCTTAGTAACGACAAAGATAGTCCTTAGTAACGACACAGTTAGTCCTTAGTAACGACATTGATAGTACTTAGTAACGACATAGATAGTCCTTAGTAACGACATAGATAGTCCTTAGTAGCGACATAGATATTCCTTAGTAACGACAGAGAAAGTCGTTAGTAACAACACAGAGACTCCGTAGTATCGACATAGACAGACCTTAGTTACGAGATAGAATGTCCTAAGATGCGTCATAGATAGTCTATAGTAACAACGTAGGAAGTCCTTAGTAACGACATACATAGTCCGAACTAAAGCCAGAGAAACAACTTAGTAACGGCATCGATAGTCCTTAGTAACGACATAGATAGTCCTTAGTAACGACATACATAGTCCAAAGTAAAGCCAGAGAAACTCCTTAGTAACGACATAGATAGTCGTTAGTAACGACACAGAATATATTTATTTGCGTCATAGATAGTCTATACTAACAAGGTAGGTAGTCCTTAGCAAAGACAGAGATAGTACTTAGTAAAGACATACATAGTCCAAAGTAAAGCCAGAGCAACTCCTTAGTAACGACATAGATAGTTCTTAGTAACGACATAGATTGTCCTTAGTAACGACACAGTTAGTCCTTAGTAACGACATTGTTAATCCTTAGTAACGAAATAGATAATCCTTAGTAACCACATACATAGTCCAAATTAAAGCAAGAGAAACTCCTTAGTAACGACATAGATAGTCCTTAGTAACGACATAGATATTCCTAAGTAACGCCAGAGATAGTCCTTAGTAACGACATTGATAGTTCTTAGTAACGACATAGATAGTCCTTAGTAACGCCAGAGAAAGTACTTATTAACGCCAGAGAAAATCCTTAGTACGACATAGATAGTCTTTAGTAACATTAGAAAAATTCCTTAGTAACGACATCGATAGTCCTTAGTAACGACAGAGAAAGTCCTTACTAACGCCAGAGAAAGCCCTTAGTATCGACAAAGATAGTCCTTAGTAACGACAATAGATTGTCCTTAGTAACGACATAGTTAGACCTTAGTAACGCCAGAGAAATTCCTTAGTAAAGACATAGATAGGCCTTAGTAACGACAGAGACAGTCCTTAGTAACGACATAGATAGTCCTTAGTAACGACATCGATAGTCCATAGTAACGACATCGATAGTCCTTAGTAACGACATAGATAATCCTTAGTAACGCCAGAGAAAGTCCTTAGTAACGACATCGATAGTCCTTAGTAACGACATAGATAGTCCTTAGTAACGCCAGAGAAATTCCTTAGTAACGACATCGATATTCCTTAGTAACGACATAGATACTCCTTGGTAACCCTAGAGAAAGTCCTTAGTAACGACATCGATAGTCCATAGTACGACATAGATAGTTCTTAGTAACGACATAGATATTCCATAGTAACGCCAGAGAAAGACCTTATTAACGCCAGAGAGAGTCCTTAGTAACGACATAGATAGTCCTTAATAACGCTAGAAAAAGCTCTTAGTAACGACATCGATAGTCCTTAGTAACGACATAGATAGTTCTAAGTAGCGACATAGATATTGCTTAGTAACGCCAGAGAAAGTCCTTTGTAACGCCTTAGAAAGTCCTTAGTATCGACATAGATAGTCTTTAGAAACGACATAGATAGTCTTTAGTAACGCCAGCGAAATTCCTTAGTAACGACAAAGATAGTCCTTAGTAACGACACAGTTAGTCCTTAGTAACGACATTGATAGTACTTAGTAACGACATAGATAGTCCTTAGTAACGACATAGATAGTCCTTAGTAGCGACATAGATATTCCTTAGTAACGACAGAGAAAGTCGTTAGTAACAACACAGAGACTCCGTAGTATCGACATAGACAGACCTTAGTTACGAGATAGAATGTCCTAAGATGCGTCATAGATAGTCTATAGTAACAACGTAGGAAGTCCTTAGTAACGACATACATAGTCCGAACTAAAGCCAGAGAAACAACTTAGTAACGGCATCGATAGTCCTTAGTAACGACATAGATAGTCCTTAGTAACGACATACATAGTCCAAAGTAAAGCCAGAGAAACTCCTTAGTAACGACATAGATAGTCGTTAGTAACGACACAGAATATATTTATTTGCGTCATAGATAGTCTATACTAACAAGGTAGGTAGTCCTTAGCAAAGACAGAGATAGTACTTAGTAAAGACATACATAGTCCAAAGTAAAGCCAGAGCAACTCCTTAGTAACGACATAGATAGTTCTTAGTAACGACATAGATTGTCCTTAGTAACGACACAGATAGTCCTTAGTAACGACATTGTTAATCCTTAGTAACGAAATAGATAATCCTTAGTAAAGACATACATAGTCCAAATTAAAGCAAGAGAAACTCCTTAGTAACGACATAGATAGTCCTTAGTAACGACATAGATATTCCTAAGTAACGCCAGAGATAGTCCTTAGTAACGACATTGATAGTTCTTAGTAACGACATAGATAGTGCTTAGTAACGCCAGAGAAAGTACTTATTAACGCCAGAGAAAATCCTTAGTACGACATAGATAGTCTTTAGTAACGCTAGAAAAATTCCTTAGTAACGACATCGATAGTCCTTAGTAACGACAGAGAAAGTCCTTACTAACGCCAGAGAAAGCCCTTAGTATCGACAAAGATAGTCCTTAGTAACGACAATAGATTGTCCTTAGTAATGACATAGTTGGACCTTAGTAACGCCAGAGAAATTCCTTAGTAAAGACATAGATAGGCCTTAGTAACGACAGAGACAGTCCTTAGTAACGACATAGATAGTCCTTAGTAACGACATCGATAGTCCATAGTAACGACATCGATAGTCCTTAGTAACGACATAGATAATCCTTAGTAACGCCAAAGAAAGTCCTTAGTAACGACATCGATAGTCCTTAGTAACGACATAGATAGTCCTTAGTAACGCCAGCGAAATTCCTTAGTAACGACATCGATATTCCTTAGTAACGACATAGATACTCCTTGGTAACCCTAGAGAAAGTCCTTAGTAACGACATCGATAGTCCATAGTACGACATAGATAGTTCTTAGTAACGACATAGATATTCCTTAGTAACGCCAGAGAAAGACCTTATTAACGCCAGAGAGAGTCCTTAGTAACGACATAGATAGTCCTTAATAACGCTAGAAAAAGCCCTTAGTAACGACATCGATAGTCCTTAGTAACGACATAGATAGTTCTAAGTAGCGACATAGATATTGCTTAGTAACGCCAGAGAAAGTCCTTTGTAACGCCTTAGAAAGTCCTTAGTATCGACATAGATAGTCTTTAGAAACGACATAGATAGTCTTTAGTAACGCCAGCGAAATTCCTTAGTAACGACAAAGATAGTCCTTAGTAACGACACAGTTAGTCCTTAGTAACGACATTGATAGTACTTAGTAACGACATAGATAGTCCTTAGTAACGACATAGATAGTCCTTAGTAGCGACATAGATATTCCTTAGTAACGACAGTGAAAGTCGTTAGTAACAACACAGAGACTCCGTAGTATCGACATAGACAGACCTTAGTTACGAGATAGAATGTCCTAAGATGCGTCATAGATAGTGTATAGTAACAACGTAGGAAGTCCTTAGTAACGACATAGATAATCCTTAGTAACGACATACATAGTCCGAACTAAAGCCAGAGAAACAACTTAGTAACGGCATCGATAGTCCTTAGTAACGACATAGATAGTCCTTAGTAACGACATACATAGTCCAAAGTAAAGCCAGAGAAACTCCTTAGTAACTTCATAGATAGACCTAGGTAACGACACAGAATATATTTAGTTGCGTCATAGATAGTCTATACTAACAAGGTAGGTAGTCCTTAGCAAAGACAGAGATAGTACTTAGTAAAGACATACATAGTCCAAAGTAAAGCCAGAGCAACTCCTTAGTAACGACATAGATAGTTCTTAGTAACGACATAGATTGTCCTTAGTAACGACACAGATAGTCCTTAGTAACGACATTGTTAATCCTTAGTAACGAAATAGATAATCCTAAGTAACGACATACATAGTCCAAAGTAAAGCAAGAGAAACTCCTTAGTAACGACATAGATAGTCCTTAGTAACGACATAGTTATTCTTAAGTAACGCCAGAGATAGTCCTTAGTAACGACAAAGATAGTTCTTTGTAACGACATAGATAGTCCTTAGTAACGCCAGAGAAAGTACTTATTAACGCCAGAGAAAATCCTTAGTACGACATAGATAGTTTTTAGTAACGCTAGAAAAATTCCTTAGTAATGACATCGATAGTCCTTAGTAACGACATAGATAGTTCTTAGTAACGACATAGATATTCCTTAGTAACGCCAGAGAAAGTCCTTACTAACGCCAGAGAAAGCCCTTAGTATCGACAAAGATAGTCCTTAGTAACGACAATAGATAGTCCTTAGTAACGACATAGTTAGACCTTAGTAACGCCAGAGAAAATCCTTGGTAAAGACATAGATAGGCCTTAGTAACGACATAGACAGTCCTTAGTAACGACATAGATAGTCCTTAGTAACGACATCGATAGTTCTTTGTAACGACTTAGATTGTCCTTAGTAACGACACAGATAGTCCTTAGTAACAACATTGTTAATCCTTAGTAACGACATAGATATTCCTTTGTAACGCCAGAGAAAGTCTTTAGTAACGACATCGATAGTCCTTAGTAACGACATAGATAGTCCTTAATAACGCTAGAAAAAAGCCCTTAGTAACGACATCGATAGTCCTTAGTAACGACATAGATAGTTCTAAGTAGCGACATAGATATTGCTTAGTAACGCCAGAGAAAGTCTTTGTAACGCCTTAGAAAGTCCTTAGTATCGACATAGATAGTCTTTAGAAACGACATAGATAGTCTTTAGTAACGCCAGCGAAATTCCTTAGTAACGACAAAGATAGTCCTTAGTAACGACACAGTTAGTCCTTAGTAACGACATTGATAGTACTTAGTAACGACATAGATAGTCCTTAGTAACGACATAGATAGTCCTTAGTAGCGACATAGATATTCCTTAGTAACGACAGAGAAAGTCGTTAGTAACAACACAGAGACTCCGTAGTATCGACATAGACAGACCTTAGTTACGAGATAGAATGTCCTAAGATGCGTCATAGATAGTCTATAGTAACAACGTAGGAAGTCCTTAGTAACGACATAGATAATAATTAGTAACGACATACATAGTCCGAACTAAAGCTAGAGAAACAACTTAGTAACGGCATCGATAGTCCTTAGTAACGACATAGATAGTCCTTAGTAACGACATACATAGTCCAAAGTAAAGCCAGAGAAACACCTTAGTAACGACATAGATAGTCCTTAGTAACGACACAGAATATATTTAGTTGCGTCATAGATAGTCTATACTAACAAGGTAGGTAGTCCTTAGCAAAGACAGAGATAGTACTTAGTAAAGACATACATAGTCCAAAGTAAAGCCAGAGCAACTCCTTAGTAACGACATAGATAGTTCTTAGTAACGACATAGATTGTCCTTAGTAACGACACAGATAGTCCTTAGTAACGACATTGTTAATCCTTAGTAACGAAATAGATAATCCTTAGTAACGACATACATAGTCCAAATTAAAGCAAGAGAAACTCCTTAGTAACGACATAGATAGTCCTTAGTAACGACATAGATATTCCTAAGTAACGCCAGAGATAGTCCTTAGTAACGACATTGATAGTCCTTAGTAACGACATCGATAGTCCATAGTAACGACATCGATTGTCCATAGTAAAGACATACATAGTCCAAAGTAAAGCCAGAGCAACTCCTTAGTAACGACATAGATATTTCTTAGTAACGACATAGATTGTCCTTAGTAACGACACAGATAGTCCTTAGTAACGACATTGTTAATCCTTAGTAACGAAATAGATAATCCTTGGTAACGACATACATAGTCCAAATTAAAGCAAGAGAAACTCCTTAGTAACGACATAGATAGTCCTTAGTAACGACATAGATATTCCTAAGAAACGCCAGAGATAGTCCTTAGTAACGACTTAGATAGTTCTTAGTAACGACATAGATAGTCCTTAGTAACGCCAGAGAAAGTACTTAGTAACGCTAGGGAAAGTCCTTAGTAACGCCAGAGAACGTCCTTAGTATCGACATAGATAGTCCTTAGTAACGTAAGAGAAATTCCATAGTAACGACATCGATAGTCCTTAATAACGACATAGATAGTCCTTAGTAACGACATAGGTAGTCCCTAGTAACGACATAGATAGTCCATCGTAACGCCAGAGAAAGTCCTTAGAATCGACATAGATAGTCCTTAGTATCGACATAGATAATCCTTAGTAACGACATAGATAGTCCTTATTAACAACATAAATAGTTTTAGTAACGACATAGATAGACCTTAGTAACGACATAGATAGTCCTTGTTAACGACATAGATATTCCTGAATAACGCCAGAGAATGTCCTTAGTAACGAAATAGATAGTCTTTAGTAACGACTTAGAAATTCCTTAGTAACGCCAGAAAAACTCCTCAGTAACGACATGGATAGTCCTTAGTAACGCCAGAGAAAGTCCTTAGTAGCCACATAGATAGTATTTAGTAACGATATAGATAGTCCTTAGTAACGACATAGATAGTCCTTAGTAACGGCATAGATAGTCCTCAGTAACGACATGGATAGTTCTTAGTAACGCCAGAGAAAGTCCTTAGTAACCACATAGATAGCATTTAGTAACGACATAGATAGTCCTTAGTAACGATATAGATAGACCTTAGTATCGACATTGATAGTCCTTAGTAACGAGATGGATAGACCTCAGTAACAACATAGAAAGTCATTAGTAGCGACATAGATAGTCCTTAGTAACGACATAGATAGTCCTTAGTAACGACATAGATAGTCCTTAGTAACGGCATAGATAGTCCTCAGTAACGACATGGATATTTCTTAGTAACGCCAGAGAAAGGTCCTTAGTAACCACATAGATAGCATTTAGTAACGACATAGATAGACCTTAGTAATGACATAGATAGTCCTTAGTAACGACATAGATAGTCCTTAGTAACGGCATAGATAGTCCTCAGTAACGACATGGATAGTTCTTAGTAACGCCAGAGAAAGTCCTTAGTAACCACATAGATAGCATTTAGTAACGACATAGATAGTCCTTAGTAACGACATAGTTAGTCCTTAGTAACGCCAGTTAACGTCCTTAGTAACGACATCGATAGTCCTTAGTAACGATATAGATAGACCTTAGTAACGACATGGTTAGTCCTTAGTAACGCCAGAGAATGAACTTCGTATTGAGATAGATAGTACTTACTAACGACATAGATAGTCTTTATTAACGACATAGATAGTCCTTAGTAACGAAATAGATAGTCCTTAGTAACGACATAAATAGTCCTAAGTATCGAAATAGATAATCCTTAGTAACGACATAGATAGTCCTTATTAACGACATAGATATTCCTTAGTAACGCCAGAGAAACGCCTTAGTAACGGCATAGATAGTCCTTAGTAACGACATAGATATTCCTTAGTAACGCCAGAGAAAGTCCTTAGTAACGACATCGATAGTCCTTACTAACGACATAGTTAGTCCTTAGTAACGTCAAAGAATGTCCTTAGTATCGAAATAGATATTCCTTAGTAACGACACAGAATTACTTTAGTTGCGTCATAGATAGTCTATAGTAACAACGTAGCGTGTCATTAGTAACGACATAGATAATCCTTAGTAACGACATACATGGTCCAAAGTAAAGCCAGAGAATCTTCTTAGTAACGACATAGATAGTCCTTAGTAACGACATAGATATTCCTTACTAACGCCAGAGAAAGTCCTTAGTAACAACATCGATATTCCTTAGTAACGACATAATTAGTTCCTAGTAACGTAATAGATATTCCTTAGTAACGCCAGAGAAAGTCCTTAGTAACGCCAGAGAACGTCCTTAGTACCGACATAGATAGTTCTTAGTAGCGACATAGTTAGTTCTTAGTAACGCCAGTTAACGTCCTTAGTAACAACATCGATAGTCCTTAGTAACGATATAGATAGTCCTTAATAAAGATATATATAGTCCTTAGTAACGCCAGAGAATGAACTTCGTATCGAGATAGATAGTCCTTACTAACGACAATGATAGTCTTTATTAACGACATAGATAGAACTTAGTAACGACAGATATTCCTTAGTAACGACATAGATAGTCTTAAGCATCGAAATAGATAATCTTTAGTAACGACATAGATATTCCTTAGTAACGCCAGAGAAAAACCTTAGTAACGACATCAATAGTCTTTCGTAACGACATAGATAGTCCTAAGTAACGACATAGATAGTCCTTAGTAACGACATAGACAGTCCTTAATAACGACATAGATAGTCCTTAGTAACGACATAGATAGTCCCTAGTAACGACATAGATAGTCCATCGTAACGCCAGAGAAAGTCCTTAGTATCGACATAGATAGTCCTTAGTATAAACATAGATAATCCTTAGTAACGACATAGATAGTCCTTATTAACTACATAAATAGTTTTAGTAACGACATAGATAGACCTTAGTAACGACATAGATAGTCCTTATTAAACACATAGATATTCCTTAGTAACGGCATAGATAGTCCTTAGTAACGACATAGATAGTCCTTAGTAACGGCATAGATAGTCCTTAGTAACGGCATAGATAGTCCTTAATAGCGACATAGATATTCCTTATTAATCTCCAGAGAATGTCCTTAGTAACGAAATAGAAATTCCTTAGTAATGCCAGAGAAACTCCTTAGTAACGACATAGATAAACCTTAGTATCGACATTGATAGTACTTAGTAACGACATAGATAGTCCTTAGTAACGACATAGATAGTCCTTAATAACGACATAGATATTCCTTAGTAACAACAGAGAAAGTCGATAGTAACAACACAGAGACTCCGAAGTATCGACATAGACAGTCCTTAGTTACGACATAGAATGTCCTACGATGCGTCATATATAGTCTATAGTAACTACGTAGGAAGTCCTTAGTAACGACATAGATAATCCTTAGTAACGACATACATAGTCCGAACTAAAGCCAGAGAAACAACTTACTAACGGCATCGATAGTCCTTAGTAACGACATACATAGTCCAAAGTAAAGCCAGAGAAACTCCTTAGTAACGACATAGATAGTCCTTAGTAACGACACAGAATATATTTAGTTGCGTCATAGATAGTTTATACTAACAACGTAGGTAGTCCTTAGCAAAGACAGAGATAGTCGTTAGTAAAGACATACATAGTCCAAAGTAAAGCAAGAGAAACTCCTTAGTAACGATATAGATAGTCCTTAGTAACGACATAGATATTCCTAAGTAACGCCAGAGATAGTCCTTAGTAACGCCAGAGAAAGTACTTATTAACGCCAGAGAAAATCCTTAGTACGACATACATAGTCTTTAGTAACGCTAGAAAAATTCCTTAGTAACGACATCGATAGTCCTTAGTAACGACAGAGATATTTCTTTTTAACGCCAAAAAAAACCTTAGTAACGACATCGATAGAATTTAGTAACGACATAGACATTCTTTAGTAACGACATACATATTCCTTAGTTACGCCAGAGAAAGTCCCTAGTAACGACATCGATAGTCCTTAGTAACGACATAGATAGTAATTAGCAACGCCAGAGATAGTCCTTACTAACGACATCGATTGTCCTTTGTAACGACATAGATATTCCTTAGTAACGACATAGACAGTCCTTAGTAACGACATAGATAGTCCTTAGTAACGACATAGATAGTCCTTAGTAACGCCTGAGAAAGTCCTTATTAACGACATAGATAGTCCTCAGTAACGACATAGATAGTCCTTAGCTACGACATAGATAGTCAATAGTAACGACATAGATAGTCCTTAGTAACGTCATAGATATTCCTCAGTAACGCCAGAGAAAGTCCTTAGTAACGCCAGAGAAAGTCCTTAGTATCGACATAGATAGTCCTTAGTAACGACACACATAGTCCTTAGTATCGACATAGATAGACCTTAGTAACGACATAGATATTCCTCAGTAACGCCAGAGAAAGTCCTTAGTAACGCCAGAGAAAGTCCTTAGTATCGACATAGATAGACCTTAGTAACGACATAGATATTCCTTAGTTTCGAAATAGATAGTCTTTAGTTACAACATAGATAGTCCTTAGTAACGACATGGATAGTCTTTAAAAACGCCAGAGAAAGTCATTAGTAACGACATAGATAGTCCTTACTATCGACATAGACATTCCTTAGTAACGGCATCGATAGTTCTTAGTAACGACTTAGATAGTCTTTAGTAACGCCAGAGAACGTCCTTAGTTACGACATCGATAGTCCTTATAATGAAATAGATAGTTCTTAGTAACGACATAGATAATACTTAGGAACGCCAGAGAATGACCTTAGTAACGCCAGAGAAATTCCTTAGTAATGACATAGATATGCCTTAGTAACGACATAGACAGTCCTTAGTAACGACTTAGATAGTCCCTAGTAACGACATAGATAGTTCTTAGTAACGACATAGATTGTCCTTAGTAACAACACAGATAGTCCTTAGTAACGACATTGATAGTCCTTACTAACGACATCGATAGTCCTTTGTAACGACATAGATATTCCTTAGTAACGACATAGATAGTTATTAGTAACGACATAGATAGTCCTTTGTAACGACATAGATAGTCCTTAGTAACGCCTGAGAAAATCCTTATTAACGACATAGATTGTCCTTAGTTACGACATAGATAGTCCTTAGCAACGACATAGATAGTCATTAGTAACGACATAGATAGTCCTTAGTAACGTCATAGATATTCCTCAGTAACGCCAGAGAAAGTCCCTAGTAACGCCAGAGAAAGTCCTTAGTATCGACATAGATAGTCCTTAGTAACGACACACATAGTAATTAGTGACGACATAGATAGACCTTAGTAACGACTTAGATAGTCCCTAGTAACGACATAGATAGTTCTTAGTAACGACATAGATTGTCCTTAGTAACGACACAGATAGTCCTTAGTAACGACATTGATAGACCTTAGTAACGACATAGATAGTTCTTAGTAACGACATAGATAGTCCTTAGTAGCGACATAGATATTACTTAGTAACGACAGAGAAAGTCGTTAGTAACAACACAGATACTGCATAATATCGACATAGATAGTCCTTAGTAACGACACAGAAAGTCCTTATTTGCGTCATAGATAGTCTATAGTAAGAACGTAGGAAGTCCTTAGTAACGATATAGATAATGCTTTGTAACGACATATATAGTCCAAAGTAATGCCAGAGAAACCCCTTAGTAACGACAAAGACAGTCCTTAGTAACGACATAGATATTCCTTAGTAACGCCTTGAAAGTCCTTATAAACGACATCGATAGTCCTTAGTAACGACATCGATAGTCCTAAGTAACGACATAGATAGTTCTTGGTAACGACATAGATATTCCTTAGTAACGCCAGAGAAAATCTTTAGTAACGACAGAGAAAGTCCTTAGTAACAACATCGATAGTCCTGTGTAACGACATAGATATTAATTAGCAACGCGAGACAAAGACCGCAGTAACGACATCGACAGTCCTTTGTAACGACATAGATAGTTCTTAGTAACGACATAGATAAACCTCACTAACTCCAGAGAAAGTCCTTAGTAACGCCAGAGAAAGAACTTAGTATCGAAATAGATAGTCCATAGTAACGACATAGATAGTACTTAGTAACGATATTGATAGTCCTTAGTAGCGACATAGATAATCCTCGGTAACGACATGGATAGTCTTTAGTAACGCCAGAGAAAGTCCTTAGCAACGACATAGATAGTCCTTAGTAACGACATAGATTGAACTTAGTAACGACATTGATAGTCCTTAGTATCGAAATAGATAGTCCTTAGTAACGACATAGATAGTACTTAGTATCGAAATAGATAGTCCTTAGTAGCGACATAGATAATCCTCGGTAACGACATGGATAGTCTTTAGTAACGCCAGAGAAAGTCCTTAGCAACGACATAGATAGTCCTTAGTAACGACATAGATAGAACTTAGTAACGACATTGATAGTCCTTAGTATCGAAATAGATAGTCCTTAGTAACGACATAGATAATCCTCGGTAACGACATAGATAGTCTTTAGTAACGGCTCAGATAGTCCTTAGTGACGACAAAGATAGTCCTTAGTAACGACATAGAAAGTAATTAGTAACGCCAGACTAAGTCCTTAGTAACGACATAGATAGACCTTAGTATCGAAATCGATAGTCCTTAGTAACGACATTGATAGTAATTAGTAACGCCAGTGAAAGTCCTTAGTAACGACATCGATTGTCCTTTGTAACGACATAGATAGTCCTTAATAACGCCAGAGGAAGTCCTTAGTAACGACATCGATAGTCCTTAGAAACGGCATAAATTGTTCTTAGTAACGACATAGATATTCCATAGGAACGCTAGAGAAAGTCCTTATTAACGTCATCGATTGTCCTCAGTAACGACTCAGATAGTCCTTAGTGACGAAATTGATAGTCCTTTGTAACGACATAGATAGTCCTTAGTAACGACATAGATAGTCCTTAGTAACGGCATAGATAGTCCTTAGTATCGAAATAGATAGTCCTTAGTAACGACATAGATAGTCCTTAGTAACGACATACATAGTCCAAAGTAAAGGCAAAGAAACTACTTAGTAACGACATCGATAGAATTTAGTAACGGCATATACAGTCCTTAGTAACGACATAGATAGTCTTTAGTGACGACATAGATAATCCTTAGTAACGCCATAGAAAATCCTTAGTAACGATATCGATAGTCTTTAGTAACGACAGAGGAAGTCCTTAGTAACGACATCGATAGTCATTAGTAACGACATAGATAGTAATTAGTAACGACAGAGAAAGTCCTTAGTAACGACATCGATAGTCCTTTGTAACGACATAGATAGTCCTTAGTAACGCCAGAGAAAGTCCTTAGTAACGACATCGATAGTCCTGAGTAACGACTCAGATAGTCCTTAGTGACGACATAGATAGTCCTTAGTAACGACATAGATATTCCTTAGTAACGACATAGATAGTCCTTAGTATCGAAATAGATAGTCCTTAGTAACGACATCGATGGTCCTTAGTAACGACATCGATAGTCCTTAGTAACGACATAGATAGTAATTAGTAACTACATACATAGCCCAAAGTAAAGCCAGAGAAACTCCTTAGTAACGACATAGTTAGTCCTTAGTAACGACATAGATATTCTTTTTTAACGCCAGAGGAAGTCCTTGGTAACGACATCGATAGAATTTAGTAACGGCATAGACAGTCCTTAGTAACGACATAGTCTTTAGTGACGACATAGAAAATCCTTAGTAACGCCATAGAAATTCCTTAGTAACGATATCGATAGTCCTTAGTAACGACATAGATAGTCCTTAGTAACGACTGAGAAAGTCTTTAGTAACAACACAGAGACTCCGTAGTATCGACATAGAAAGTCCTTAGTAACGAGACAGAATGTCCTTAGTTGCGTCATAGATAGTCTATAGTACCAACGTAGGAAGACCTTAGTACCGACATAGATAGTCCTTAGTAACGCCAGAGAAAGTCCTTAGTAACGACATCGATAGTCCTTAGTAACGACATGGATAGTTCTTAGTAACGACATAGATAAACCTCAGTAACGCAAGAGAAAGTCCTTAGTAACGCCAGAGAAAGTACTTAGTATCGACATAGATAGTCCTTAGAAACGACATAGATAGAACTTAGTAACGACATTGATAGTCCTTAGTATCAAAATAGATAGTCCTTAGTAACGACATAGATAATCCTCAGTAACGACATGGATAGTCTGTAGTAACGCCAGAGAAAGTCCTTAGCAACGACATAGATAGTCATTAGTAACGACATAAATAGTCCTTAGTAACGACATAGATAGTCTTTAGTAACGGCTCAGATAGTCCTTAGTGACGACATAGATAGTCCTTAGTAACGACATAGATAGTCCTTAGTAACGACATGGATAGTCCTCAGTAACGACATGGATAGACTTTAGTAACGCCAGAGAAAGACCTTAGCAACGACATAGATAGTCCTTAATAACGGCTCAGATAGTCCTTAGTGACGACATAGATAGTCCTTAGTAACGACATAGATAGTCCTCAGTAACGACATGGATAGTCCTTAGTAACGCCAGAGAACGTTCTTAGCAACGACATAGATAGTCTTTAGTCACGACAGGAAAAGTCCTTAGTAACGACATCGAAAATCCTTAGTAACGACATAGATATTCCTTAGTAACGCCAGAGAAAGTCCTTGGTAACGACAGCGATAGTCCTTAGTAACGGCATAGATTGTTCTTATTAACGACATCGATAGTCCTTAGTAACGACATACATAGTCCTTAGTAACGACATACATAGTCCTAAGTAAAGCCAGAGAAACTCCTTAGTAACTACATAGTTAGTCCTTAGTAACGACATATACATTCCTTTTTAACGCCAGAGAAAGTCCTTAGTAATGACATCGATAGAATTTAGTAACGGCATAGACAGTCTTTAGTAACGACATAGATAGTCCTTAGTGACGACATCCATAGTCCTTAGTAACGACATGGATAGTCCTTAGTAACGACATAGATAGTCCTTAGTAACGAATGAGAAAGTCCTTAGTAACGACATAGATAGTCCTTAGTAACGACATAGATAGACCTTAGTAACGACATAGATATTCCTTAGTAACGACATAGATAGTCCTTAGTAACGACATAGTTAGTCCTTAGTAACGACATAGTTAGTCCTTAGTAACGACATAGATAGTCCCTAGTAACGACATAGATAGTCCTTAGTAACGACATATTTAGTCCTTAGTAACGACATAGTTAGTCCTTAGTAACGACATAGATAGTTCTTAGTATCGAAATAGATAGTCCTTAGTAACTACATAGATAGTCCTCAGTAACGACATGGATAGTCCTTTGTAACGCCAGAGAAAGTCCTTAGCAACGACATAGATAGTCTTTAGTAACGACAGAGAAAGTCCTTAGTAACGACATCGATAGTGCTTTGTAACGACATAGATATTAATTATCAACGCCAGAGAAACTCCCTAGTAACGACATCGATAGTCCTTTGTAACGACATAGATATTACTTAGTAACGACAGAGAAAGTTCTTAGTAACAACACAGAGACTCCGTAGTATCGACATAGATATTCCTTAGTAACGACACAGAATGTCCTTAGTTGTGTCATAGATAGTCTATAGTAACAACGTAGGAAGACCTTAGTAACGACATAGATAGTCCTTAGTAACGCCAGAGTAAGTCCTTAGTAACGACATCGATAGACTTAGTAACGACATAGATAGTTCTTAGTAACGACATTGATAAACCTCAGTAACGCCAGAGAAAGTCCTTAGTAACGCCAGAGGAGGCACTTAGTATCGACATAGATAGTCCTTAGTAACGACATAGATAGAACCTAGTAACGACATTGATAGTCCTTAGTATCGAAATAGATCATTCTTAGTAACTACATCGATAATCCTCAGTAACGACATGGATAGTCCTTAGTAACGCCAGAGAAAGTCCTTAGCAACGACATAGATAGTCTTTAGTAACGACAGAGGATGTCCTTAGTAACGACATCGATAGTCATTAGTAACGACATAGATAGTAATTAGTAACGCCAGAGAAAGTCCTTAGTAACGACATCGATAGTCCTTTGTAACTACATAGATAGTCCTTAGTAACGCCAGGGTAAGTCCTTAGTAACGACATCGATAGTCCTCAGTAACGACTCAGATAGTCGGTAGTGACGACATAGATAGTCCTTAGTAACGACATAGATAGTCCTTAGTAACGACATAGATAGTCCTTAGTAACGGCATAGATAGTCCTTAGTATCGAAATAGATAGTCCTTAGTAACGACATCGATGGTCCTTAATAACGACATCGATAGTCCTTAGTATCGACATAGATAGTAATTAGTAACTACATACAAAGCCCAAAGTAAAGCCAGAGAAACTTCTTAGTAACGACATAGTTAGTCCTTAGTAACGACATAGATATTCCTTTTTAACGCCAGAGAAAGTCCTTAATAACGACATCGATAGAATTTAGTAACGGCATAGACAGTCTTTAGTAACGACATAGATAGTCTTTAGTGACGACATAGATATTCCTTAGTAACGCCATAGATAGTCCTTAGTAACGATATTGATAGTGCTTAGTAACGACATAGATAGTCCTTAGTAACGCCTGAGAAAGTCCTTAGTAACGACTTAGATAGTCCTTAGTTTCAACATAGATAGTCCTTAATAACGACATAGATAGTCCTTAGTAACGCCCGAGATGTCCTTAGTATCAACATCGATAGTCTTTAGTATCGACACAGATAGTCCTTAGTGACGACATAGATAGTCCTTAGCAACGGCATAGATATTCCTTAGTAACGACAGAGAAAGTCCTTAGTAACAACACAGATATTCCTTAGTGACGACATAGATAGTACTTAGTAACGAGATAGATATTCCTTAGTTTCGAAAAAGATAGTCTTTAATTACGACATAGATAGTCCTCAGTAACGACATGGATAGTCCTTATCAACGCCAGAGAAATTCCTTAGTAACGACATAGATTGTCCTTAGTAACGACATAGATATTCCTTAGTAACGACTGAGAAAGTCTTTAGTAACAGCACAGAGACTCCGTAGTATCGACATAGAAAGTCCTTAGTAACGAGACAGAATATCCTTAGTTGCGTCAGAGATAGGGTTTAGTAATAACGTAGGAAGTCCTTAGTAATGACATAGATAAACCTTAGTAACGACATACATAGTCCAAAGTAAAGCCAAAGAAACTCCTTAGTGACGACATAGATAGTCCTTAGTAACGACATAGATATTAATTAGTAAAGCCAGAGAAAGTCCTTAGTAACGACATCGATAGTCCTTAGTAACGACATAAATAGTAATTAGCAACGCCAGAGATAGTCCTTACTAACGACATCGATAGTCCTTTCTAACGTAATAAATATTCCTTAGTAACGACACAGACTGTCTTTAGTTGCGTCATAGATAGTCTATAGTAATAACGTCGTAAGACATTAGTAACGACATAGATAGTCCTTAGTAACGCCAGAGATTGTCCTTAGTAACGACATCGATAGTCCTTAGTAACGACATGGATAGTTCTTAGTAACGACATAGATAAACCTCAGTAAGGGAAGAGAAAGTCCTTAGTAACGCCAGAGAAAGTACTTAGTATCGACATAGATAGTCCTTAGTAACGACATAGATAGAACTTAGTAACGACATAGATAGAACTTAGTAACGACATTGATAGTACTTAGTAACGACATAGATAAACCTCAGTAAGGGAAGAGAAAGTCCTTAGTAACGCCAGAGAAAGTCCTTAGCAACGACATAGATAGTCATTAGTAACGACATAAATAGTCCTTAGTAACGACCTAGATAGTAATTAGTAACGACACAGATCTCCTTAGTAACGACATAGACCGTCCTTAGTAAAGACATAGATAGTCTTTAGTAACGGCTCAGATAGTCCTTAGTGACGACATTGATAGTCCTTAGTAACGACATAGATAGTCTTTAGTTATGCCAGAGAAAGTCCATAGCAACGACATAGAGAGTCTTTAGTAACGACAGAGAAAGTCCTTAGTAACAACATCGATAGTCCTTAGTAACGACATAGGTAGTAATTAGTAACGCCAGAGAACGTCCTTAGTAACGACATCGATAGACCTTTGTAACGACATAGATAGTCCTTAGTAACGACAAAGAGAGTCCTTAGTAACAACACAGAGACTCCGTAGTATCGACATAGATATTCCTTAGTAACGACACAGAATGTCCTTAGTTGCGTCATAGATAGTCTATAGTAACAACGTGGGAAGACCTTAGTAACGACCTAGATAGTAATTAGTAACGACACAGATCTCCTTAGTAACGACATAGACCGTCCTTAGTAAAGACATAGATAGTCTTTAGTAACGGCTCAGATAGTCCTTAGTGACGACATTGATAGTCCTTAGTAACGACATAGATAGTCTTTAGTAACGCCAGAGAAAGTCCATAGCAACGACATAGAGAGTCTTTAGTAACGACAGAGAAAGTCCTTAGTAACAACATCGATAGTCCTTAGTAACAACATAGGTAGTAATTAGTAACGCCAGAGAACGTCCTTAGTAACGACATCGATAGACCTTTGTAACGACATAGATAGTCCTTAGTAACGACAAAGAGAGTCCTTAGTAACAACACAGAGACTCCGTAGTATCGACATAGATATTCCTTAGTAACGACACAGAATGTCCTTAGTTGCGTCATAGATAGTCTATAGTAACAACGTGGGAAGACCTTAGTAACGACATAGATAGTCCTTAGTAACGCCAGAGAAAGTCTTTAGTAACTACATCGATAGTCCTTAGTAACGACATAGATAGTTCTTAGTAACGACATAGATATAACTCAGTAACACCAGAGAAAGTCCTTAGTAACGCCAGAGAAAGTCCTTAGTATCGACATAGATAGTCCTTAATAACGACATAGATAGTCCTTAGTAAAGACCATGATAGTTCTTAGTATCGAAATAGATAGTCCTTAGTAACGACATAGATGGTCCTCAGTAACGACATGGATAGTCTTTAGTAACGCCAGGGAAAGACCTTAGCAACGACATAGATAGACCTTACTAACGGCTCAGATAGTCCTTAGTGACGACATAGATAGTCCTTACTAACGACATAGATAGTCCTCAGTAACGACATGGATAGTCTTTAGTAACGCCAGAGAAAGTCCTTAGTAACGACACAGAAAGTCCTTAGTAACGACATCGATAGTCCTTAGTAACGACATAGATATTCCTTAGTAACGCCAGAGAAAGTCCTTGCTAACGACAGCGGTAGTCCTTAGTAACGGCATAGATTGTTCTTATTAACGACATAGATAGTCCTTAGGAACGCATGAGAAATTCCTTAGTAAAGCCAGAGAAACTCCTTAGTAACTACATAGTAAGTCCTTAGTAACGACATATACATTCCTTTTTAACGCCAGAGAAAGTCCTTAGTAACGACATCGATAGAATTTAGTAACGGCATAGACAGTCCTTAGTAACGACATAGATCGTCCTTAGTGACGACATTAATAGTCCTTAGTAACGACATAGATAGTAATTAGTAACGCCAGAATAAGTCCTTAGTAACGACATCGATAGTCCTTTTTAACGACATAGATAGTCCTTAGTAACGCCAGAGAACGTCCTTAGTAACGACATCGATAGTCCTTAGTAACGACATGGATAGTCCTTAGTAACGACATAGATAGTCGTTATTAGCGACATAGATAGACCTTAGTAACGACATAGATATTCCTTAGTAACGACAGAGAAAGTCCTTAGTATCGACATAGATAGTCCCTAGTAACGACAAGATAGTCCTTAGTAACGACATATTTAGTCCTTAGTAACGACATAGATGGTCCTTAGTAACGACATAGATAGTTCTTAGTATCGAAATAGATAGTCCTTAGTAACTACATAGATAGTCCTCAGTAACGACATGGATAGTCCTTTGTAACGCCAGAGAAATTCCTTAGCAACGACATAGATAGTAATTAGTAACGCCAGAATAAGTCTTTAGTAACGACATCGATAGTCCTTTTTAACGACATAGATAGTCCTTAGTAACGCCAGAGAACGTCCTTAGTAACGACATCGATAGTCCTTAGTAACGACATGGATAGTCCTTAGTAACGACATAGATAGTCGTTATTAGCGACATAGATAGACCTTAGTAACGACATAGATATTCCTTAGTAACGACAGAGAAAGTCCTTAGTATCGACATAGATAGTCCCTAGTAACGACAAGATAGTCCTTAGTAACGACATATTTAGTCCTTAGTAACGACATAGATGGTCCTTAGTAACGACATAGATAGTTCTTAGTATCGAAATAGATAGTCCTTAGTAACTACATAGATAGTCCTCAGTAACGACATGGATAGTCCTTTGTAACGCCAGAGAAATTCCTTAGCAACGACATAGATAGTCTTTAGTAACGAAAGAGGAAGTCCTTAGTAACGACATCGATAGTGCTTTGTAACGACATAGGTATTAATTAGCAACGCCACAGAAAGTCCTTAGTAACGACATCGATAGTCCTTTGTAACGACATAGATATTACTTAGTAACGACAGAGAAAGTCCTTAGAAACAACACTGAGACTCCGTAGTATCGACATAGATTTTCCTTAGTAACGACACAGAATGTCCTTAATTGCGTCATAGATAGTCTATAGTAACAACGTGGGAAGACCTTAGTAACGACATCGATATTCCTTAGTATAGAAATAGATAGTCCTTAGTAACGACATAGATAGTCCTCAGTACGACATGGATAGTCATTAGTAACGACGTAGTTAGTCCTTAGTAAAGACTTAGATAGTCCTTAGTAACGGCTCAGATAGTCCTTGGTGACGACATAGATAGCCCTTAGTAACGACATAGATAGTCCTTAGTAACGACATAGATAGTCCTCAGTAACGATATGGAAATTCCTTAGTAACGCCAGAGAACGTCCTTAGCAACGACATAGATAGTCTTTAGTAACGACAGAGAAAGTCCTTAGTAACGACATCGATAGTCCTTAGTAACGACATAGATAGTAATTAGTAACGCCAGAGAAGGTCCTTAGTAACGACATCAATCGTCCTTAGTAACGGCATAGATCGTCCTTAGTAACTCCAGAGAAAGTCCTTAGTAACGACATCTATAGTCCTTAGTAACGACATAGATAGTTCTTAGTAACGCCTGAGAACGTCCTTAGTAACGACATCGATAGTCCTTAGTAACGACATAGATAGTTCTTAGTAACGCCTGAGAACGTCCTTAGTAACGACATAGATAGTCCTTAGTAACGACACAGATAGTCCTTATTGACGACATAGATAGACCTTAGTAACGACTTAGATATTCCTTACAATCGAAATAGATAGTCCTTAGTAACGACATACATTACCTTAGTAAGGACAGAGAAAGTCCTTAGTAACAACACAGATAGTCCTTAGTAACGACATAGATAGACCTTAGAAACGCATGAAATAGTCCTTAGTAACGACATCGATAGTCCTTATTAACGACATAGATAGTTCTTAGTAACGCCTGAGAACGTCCTTAGTAACGACATAGATAGTCCTTAGTAACGACACAGATAGTCCTTATTGACGACATAGATAGATCTTAGTAACTACTTAGATATTCCTTACAATCGAAATAGATAGTCCTTAGTAACGACATACATTACCTTAGTAAGGACAGAGAAAGTCCTTAGTAACAACACAGATAGTCCTTAGTGACGACATAGATAGTCCATAGTAGCGACATAGATATTCCTTAGTTTCGAAATAGATGGTCTTTAGTTACGACATAGATAGTCCTTAGTAACGACATGGATAGTCCTTAGTAACGCCAGAGAAATTCCTTAGTAACGACATAGATAGTCCTTAGTAACGACATCGATAGTCCTTAAAAATGACATAGATAGTTCTTAGTAACGACATCGATAGTCCTTAGTAATGAAATAGATATTTCTTAGTAACGACATAGATAGTCCTTAGGAACGCCAGAGAAAGTCCTTAGTAACACTAGAGAAAGTTCTTAGTATCGACAAAGATAGTCCTTAGTATCGACATAGATAGTCCTTAGTAACGACATAGTTAGACCTTAGTAACGCCAGAGAAATTCCTTAGTAACGACATAGATAGGCCATAGTAACGACATAGACAGTGCTTAGTAACGAAATCGATGGTCCTTTGTAACGACATAGATAGTAATTAGTAACGCGAGAGAAAGTCCCTAGTAACGACATCGATTGTCCTTTGTAACGACATAGATATTACTTAGTAACGACAGAGAAAGTCCTTAGTAACAACACAGAGAATCCGTAGTATCGACATAGATATTCCTTAGTAAAGACACAGAATGTCCTTAGTGCGTCATACATAATCTATAGTAAAAAAGTAGGAAGACCTTTGTAACGACATAGATAGTCCTTAGTAACGCCAGAGAAAGTCCTTAGTAACGACATCGATAGTCCTTAAAAATGACATAGATTGTTCTTAGTAACGACATAGATATTCGTTAGGAACGCTAGAGAAAGTCCTTAGTAACGACATCGATAGTCCTTTGTAACGACATAGATAGTCCTTAGTAACGCCAGAGAAAGTCCTTAGTAACGACATCGATAGTCCTTATTAACGACATAGTTAGACCTTAGTAGCGCCAGAGGAATTCCTTAGTAACGACATAGATGGGCCTTAGTAACGACATAGACAGTCCTTAGTAACGACTTAGATAGTCATTAGTAGCGACATAGATATTCCTTAGTAACGACAGAGAATGTCCTTAGTTGCGTCATAGATAGTCTATAGTAACAACGTAGGAAGTCCTTAGTAACGACATATATAATCCTTAGTAACGACATACATAGTCCAAAGTAAAGCCAGAGAAACACCTTAGTAACGACATAAATATTCCTTAGTAACGCCTTGAAAGTCCTTAAAAACGACATCGATAGTCCTTAGTAACGCTAGAGTAAGTCCTTAGTAACGTCATCGATAGTATTTAGTAACGACATAGACAGTTCTTAGTAAGGACATAGATATTCCTTAGTAACGCCAGAGAAAGTCCTTAGAGACGCCAGAGAAAGTCCTTAGTATCGACATAGATAGTCTTTAGTAAAGACATAGATAGTTCTTAGTAACGCCAGAGAAATGTCTTAGTATCGACATAGATAGTCCTTAGTAACGACACAGTATGTCCTTATTTGCGTCATAGATAGTTTATAGTAACAACGTAGGAAATCCTTAGTAACTATATAGATAACCCTTTGTAACGACATACATAGTCCAACGTAAAGCTAGAGAAACTCCTTAGTAACGACATAGATAGTCCTTAGTAACGACATAAATATTCCTTAGTAACGCCTTGGAAGTCCTTATTAACGACATCGATAGTCCTTAGTAACGACATAGATATCCGTTAGTAACGCTAGTGAAAGTCTTTAGTAACGACATAGATAGTCCTTATAACGACATAGATAGTCCTTAGTAGCGACATAGATATTCCTTAGTAACGACAGAGAAATTCGTTAGTAACAACACAGAGATTCCGTAGTATCGACATAGACAGTCCGTAGTAACGACACAGTATGTCCCTAGTTGCGTCATAGATAGTCTATAGTAACAACGTAGGAAGTCCTTAGTAACGACATAGATAACCCTTAGTAACATACATAGTCCGTAGTCGAGACATAGATAGTTCTTAGTAACGATGTAGATATTCCTTAGAAACGCCAGAGAAAGCCCTTAGTATCGACGAAGATAGTCCTTAGTCACGACATAGATAGTCCTTAGTAACGACATAGTTATACCTTAGTAACGCCAGAGAAATTCCTTATTAAGACATGATTAGGCCTTAGTAACGACATAGATAGTTCTTAGTAACGACATAGATATTCCTTAGTAACGCCAGAGAAGGTACTTATTAACGCCAGAGAAAGTCCTTAGTAACGCTAGAAAAAGTCCTTAGTAACGACAACGATAGTCCTTAGTAACGACAAGGATAGTTCTTAGTAACGACATAGATATTCCTTAGTAACGCCAGAGAAGTCCTTAGTAACGCCAGAGGAAGTCCTTAGTATCGACATAGATAGTCTTTTGTAACGACATAGATAGTCCTTAGTAACGCCAGAGAAATACCTTAGTAACGACAAAATAGTCCTTAGTAACGACACAGATAATCCTTAGTAACGACATTGATAGTCCTTAGTAACGACATAGATAGTCCTTAGTAACGACATAGATATTCCTTAGTAACGACATCGATAGACCTTAGTAACGACATAGATAAACCTTAGTAACGACATAGATAGTCCTTAGTAACGCCTGAGAAAGTCCTTAGTAATGACATGGATAGCCCTTAGTAACGACACACATAGTCCTTATTAACGACATAGATAGTCCTTAGTAACGCCATAGAAAGTCCTTATTAACGACATCGATAGCCCTTAGTAACGACGTACATAGTTCTTAGTACCGAAATAGACAGTCCTTAGTAACGCCAGAGATAGTCCTTAGTATCGACATAGATAGTCCTCTGTAACGACACAATTAGTCCTTAGTGACGACATAGATAGTCCTTTGTAACGACATACATAGTCCTTAGTATCGAAATAGATAGTCCTTAGTAACGACATAGATAGTCCTTAGTATTGCCAGAGAACGTCCTTAGCAACGACATAGATCGTCTTTAGTAACGACAGAGAAAGTCCTTAGTAACGACATCGATAGTCCTTTTTAACGACATAGATAGTCCTTAGTAACGCCAGAGAAAGTCCTTAGTAACGACATCGATAGTCCTTTTTAACGACATAGATAGTCCTTAGTAACGCCAGAGAAAGTCCTTAGTAACGACATCAATCGTCCTTAGTAACGACATAGATAGTCCTTAGTAACGACATACATAGTCCAAAGTAAAGCCAGAGAAACTCCTTAGTAACGACATAGTTAGTCTTTAGTAACGACATATACATTCTTTTTTAACGCCAGCGAAAGTCTTTAGGAACGACATCGATAGAATTTAGTAACAGCATAGACAGTCCTTAGTAACGACACAGATAGCCCTTAGTGACGACATAGATAGTCCTTAGTAACGCAAGAGAACGTCCTTAGTAACGACATCGATAGTCCTTAGTAACGACATAGATAGTCCTTAGTAACGACATAAATAGACCTTAGTAACGACATCCATAGTCCTTAGTAACGACATAGATAGTCCTTAGTAACGACATAGATAGTCCTTAGTAACGACATAGATATTACTTAGTTTTGAAATAGATAGTCTTTAGTTACGACATAGATAGTCCTTAGTAACGACATGGATAGTCCTTAGTAACGCCAGAGAAATTCCTTAGTAACGACATAGATAGTCTTTAGTAACGACATAGAAAGTCGTTAGTAACGACATAGATAGTCCTTAGTAACGATATAGATATTCCTTAGTAACGACATCGATAGTTCTTAGTAACGACATAGATAGTCGTTAGTTACGCCAGAGAACGTCCTTAATAACGATATCGATAGTCCTTAGTAATGAAATAGATAGTTCTTAGTAACGACATAGATAGTCCTTAGGATGGCCAAAGAAAGTCCTTAGTAACACTAGAGAACGTCCTTAGTATCGACAAAGATATTCCTTAGTATCGACATAGATAGTCCTTAGTAACGACATAGTTAGACCTTAGTAACGCCAGAGAAATTCCTTAGTAACGACATCTATAGTCCTTAGTAACGACATAGATAGTTCTTAGTAACGCCTGAGAACGTCCTTAGTAACGACATAGATAGTCCTTAGTAACGACACAGATAGTCCTTAGGAACGCATGAAAAAGTCCTTAGTAACGACATCGACAGTCCTTAGTAACGACATAGATAGTTCTTAGTAACGCCTGAGAACGTCCTTAGTAACGACACAGATAGTCCTTATTGACGACATAGATAGACCTTAGTAACGACTTAGATATTCCTTACAATCGAAATAGATAGTCCTTAGTAACGACATACATTACCTTAGTAAGGACAGAGAAAGTCCTTAGTAACAACACAGATAGTCCTTAGTAACGACATAGATAGTCCTTAGGAACGCATGAAATAGTCCTTAGTAACGACATCGATAGTCCTTAGTAACGACATAGATAGTTCTTAGTAACGCCTGAGAACGTCCTTAGTAACGACATAGATAGTCCTTAGTAACGACACAGATAGTCCTTATTGACGACATAGATAGACCTTAGTAACTACTTAGATATTCCTTACAATCGAAATAGATAGTCCTTAGTAACGACATACATTACCTTAGTAAGGACAGAGAAAGTCCTTAGTAACAACACAGATAGTCCTTAGTGACGACATAGATAGTCCATAGTAGCGACATAGATATTCCTTAGTTTCGAAATAGATGGTCTTTAGTTACGACATAGATAGTCCTTAGTAACGACATGGATAGTCCTTAGTAACGCCAGAGAAATTCCTTAGTAACGACATAGATAGTCCTTAGTAACGACATCGATAGTCCTTAAAAATGACATAGATAATTCTTAGTAACGACATCGATAGTCCTTAGTAATGAAATAGATATTTCTTAGTAACGACATAGATAGTCCTCAGAGACGCCAGAGAAAGTCCTTAGTATCGACATAGATAGTCTTTAGTAAAGACATAGATAGTTCTTAGTAACGCCAGAGAAATTTCTTAGTAACGACATAGATAGTCCTTAGTAACGACACAGTATGTCCTTATTTGCGTCATAGATAGTTTATAGTAACAACGTAGGAAATCCTTAGTAACTATATAGATAACCCTTTGTAACGACATACATAGTCCAACGTAAAGCCAGAGAAACTCCTTAGTAACGACATAGATAGTCCTTAGTAACGACATAAATATTCCTTAGTAACGCCTTGAAAGTCCTTAGTAACGACATCGATAGTCCTTAGTAACGACATAGATATCCGTTAGTAACGCTAGTGAAAGTCTTTAGTAACGACATAGATAGTCCTTATAACGACATAGATAGTCCTTAGTAGCGACATAGATATTCCTTAGTAACGACAGAGAAATTCGTTAGTAACAACACAGAGATTCCGTAGTATCGACATAGACAGTCCGTAGTAACGACACAGTATGTCCCTAGTTGCGTCATAGATAGTCTATAGTAACAACGTAGGAAGTCCTTAGTAACGACATAGATAACCCTTAGTAACAAACATAGTCCGTAGTCGAGACATAGATAGTTCTTAGTAACGATTTAGATATTCCTTAGAAACGCCAGAGAAAGTCCTTAGTATCAACGAAGATAGTCCTTAGTCACGACATAGATAGTCCTTAGTAACGACATAGTTATACCTTAGTAACGCCAGAGAAATTCCTTATTAAGACATAGTTAGGCCTTAGTAACGACATAGATAGTTCTTAGTAACGACATAGATATTCCTTAGTAACGCCAGAGAAGGTGCTTATTAACGCCAGAGAAAGTCCTTAGTAACGCTAGAAAAAGTCCTTAGTAACGACAACGATAGTCCTTAGTAACGACAAGGATAGTTCTTAGTAACGACATAGATATTCCTTAGTAACGCCAGAGAAGTCCTTAGTAACGCCAGAGGAAGTCCTTAGTATCGACATAGATAGTCTTTTGTAACGACATAGATAGTCCTTAGTAACGCCAGAGAAATACCTTAGTAACGACAAAATAGTCCTTAGTAACGACACAGATAATCCTTAGTAACGAAATTGATAGTCCTTAGTAACGACATAGATAGTCCTTAGTAACGACATAGATATTCCTTAGTAACGACATCGATAGACCTTAGTAACGACATAGATAAACCTTAGTAACGACATAGATAGTCCTTAGTAACGCCTGAGAAAGTCCTTAGTAATGACATGGATAGCCCTTAGTAACGACACACATAGTCCTTATTAACGACATAGATAGTCCTTAGTAACGCCATAGAAAGTCCTTATTAACGACATCGATAGCCCTTAGTAACGACGTACATAGTTCTTAGTACCGAAATAGACAGTCCTTAGTAACGCCAGAGAAAGTCCTTAGTATCGACATAGATAGTCCTCTGTAACGACACAATTAGTCCTTAGTGACGACATAGATAGTCCTTTGTAACGACATACATAGTCCTTAGTATCGAAATAGATAGTCCTTAGTAACGACATAGATATTCCTTAGTAACGCCAGAGAACGTCCTTAGCAACGACAGAGATCGTCTTTAGTAACGACAGAGAAAGTCCTTAGTAACGACATCGATAGTCCTTTTTAACGACATAGATAGTCCTTAGTAACGCCAGAGAAAGTCCTTAGTAACGCCAGAGAAAGTCCTTAGTAACGACATCAATCGTCCTTAGTAACGACATAGATAGTCCTTAGTAACGCCAGAGAAAGTCCTTAGTAACGACATCAATCGTCCTTAGTAACGACATAGATAGTCCTTAGTAACGACATACATAGTCCAAGTAAAGCCAGAGAAACTCCTTAGTAACGACATAGTTAGTCCTTAGTAACGACATATACATTCTTTTTTAACGCCAGCGAAAGTCTTTAGGAACGACATCGATAGAATTTAGTAACAGCATAGACAGTCCTTCGTAACGACACAGATAGCCCTTAGTGACGACATAGATAGTCCTTAGTAACGCAAGAGAACGTCCTTAGTAACGACATCGATAGTCCTTAGTAACGACATAGATAGTCCTTAGTAACGACATAAATAGACCTTAGTAACGACATCCATAGTCCTTAGTAACGACATAGATAGTCCTTAGTAACGACATAGATAGTCCTTAGTAACGCCTGAGAACGTCCTTAGTAACGACATAGATAGTCCTTAGTAACGACACAGATAGTCCTTAGTGACGACATAGATAGACCTTAGTAACGACATAGATAGTCCTTACAATCGAAATAGATAATCCTTCGTAACGACATACATTACCTTAGTAAGGACAGAGAAAGTCCTTAGTAACAACACAGACAGTCCTTAGTGACGACATAGATAGTCCTTAGTAACGACATAGATATTACTTAGTTTTGAAATAGATAGTCTTTAGTTACGACATGGATAGTCCTTAGTAACGCCAGAGAAATTCCTTAGTAACGACATAGATAGTCTTTAGTAACGACATAGAAAGTCGTTAGTAACGACATAGATAGTCCTTAGTAACGATATAGATATTCCTTAGTAACGACATCGATAGTTCTTAGTAACGACATAGTAGTCGTTAGTTACGCCAGAGAACGTCCTTAATAACGATATCGATAGTCCTTAGTAATGAAATAGATAGTTCTTAGTAACGACATAGATAGTCCTTAGGATGGCCAAAGAAAGTCCTTAGTAACACTAGAGAACGTCCTTAGTATCGAGAAAGATATTCCTTAGTATCGACATAGATAGTCCTTAGTAACGACATAATTAGACCTTAGTAACGCCAGAGATATTCCTTAGTAACGACATAGATAGGCCATATTAACGACATAGACAGTCCTTAGTAACGAAATAGATAGTCCTTAGTAGCGACATAGATAGTTCTTAGTAACGACATAGATAGTCCTTAGTAGCGACATAGATATTCATTAGTAACAACAGAGAAAGTCGTTAGTAACAACACAGATACTCCATAATATCGACATAGATAGTCCTTAGTAATGACACAGAACGTCGTTAGTTGCGTCATAGATAGTCTATAGTAACTACGTAGGAAGTCTTTAGTAACGATATAGATAATCCTTTGTAACGATATACATAGTCCAAAGTAATGCCGGAGAAACTCCTTAGTAACGACATAGATAGTCATTAGTAACGAAATCGATGGTCCTTTGTAACGACAAAGATAGTAATTAGCAACGCGAGAGAACGTCCTTAGTAACGACATCGATAGTCCTTTGTAACGACGTAGATATTACTTAGTAACGACAGAGAAAGTCCTTAGTAACAACACAGAGACTCTGTAGTATCGACATAGATATTCCGTAGTAACGACACAGTATGTCCCTAGTTGCGTCATAGATAGTCTATAGTAACAACGTAGGAAGTCCTTAGTAACGACATAGATAACCCTTAGTAACATACATAGTCCGTAGTCGAGACATAGATAGTTCTTAGTAACGATGTAGATATTCCTTAGAAACGCCAGAGAAAGCCCTTAGTATCGACGAAGATAGTCCTTAGTCACGACATAGATAGTCCTTAGTAACGACATAGTTATACCTTAGTAACGCCAGAGAAATTCCTTATTAAGACATAGTTAGGCCTTAGTAACGACATAGATAGTTCTTAGTAACGACATAGATATTCCTTAGTAACGCCAGAGAAGGTACTTATTAACGCCAGAGAAAGTCCTTAGTAACGCTAGAAAAAGTCCTTAGTAACGACAACGATAGTCCTTAGTAACGACAAGGATAGTTCTTAGTAACGACATAGATATTCCTTAGTAACGCCATAGAAGTCCTTAGTAACGCCAGAGGAAGTCCTTAGTATCGACATAGATAGTCTTTTGTAACGACATAGATAGTCCTTAGTAACGCCAGAGAAATACCTTAGTAACGACAAAATAGTCCTTAGTAACGACACAGATAATCCTTAGTAACGAAATTGATAGTCCTTAGTAACGACATAGATAGTTCTTAGTAACGACATAGATATTCCTTAGTAACGACATCGATAGACCTTAGTAACGACATAGATAAACCTTAGTAACGACATAGATAGTCCGTAGTAACGCCTGAGAAAGTCCTTAGTAATGACATTGATAGCCCTTAGTAACGACACACATAGTCCTTATTAACGACATAGATAGTCCTTAGTAACGCCATAGAAAGTCCTTATTAACGACATCGATAGCCCTTAGTAACGACGTACATAGTTCTTAGTACCGAAATAGACAGTCCTTAGTAACGCCAGAGAAAGTCCTTAGTATCGACATAGATAGTCCTCTGTAACGACACAATTAGTCCTTAGTGACGACATAGATAGTCCTTTGTAAAGACATACATAGTCCTTAGTATCGAAATAGATAGTCCTTAGTAACGACATAGATATTCCTTAGTAACCCCAGAGAACGTCCTTAGCAACGACATAGATCGTCTTTAGTAACGACAGAGAAAGTCCTTAGTAACGACATCGATAGTCCTTTTTAACAACATAGATAGTCCTTAGTAACGCCAGAGAAAGTCCTTAGTAACGACATCAATCGTCCTTAGTAACGACATAGATAGTCCTTAGTAACGACATACATAGTCCAAAGTAAAGCCAGAGAAACTCCTTAGTAACGACATAGTTAGTCCTTAGTAACGACATATACATTCTTTTTTAACGCCAGCGAAAGCCTTTAGGAACGACATCGATAGAATTTAGTAACAGCATAGACAGTCCTTCGTAACGACACAGATAGCCCTTAGTGACGACATAGATAGTCCTTAGTAACGCAAGAGAACGTCCTTAGTAACGACATCCATAGTCCTTAGTAACGACATAGATAGTCCTTAGTAACGACATAGATAGTCCTTAGTAACGCCTGAGAACGTCCTTAGTAACGACATAGATAGTCCTTAGTAACAACACAGACAGTCCTTAGTGACGACATAGATAGTCCTTAGTAACGACATAGATATTACTTAGTTTTGAAATAGATAGTCTTTAGTTACGACATAGATAGTCCTTAGTAACGACATGGATAGTCCTTAGTAACGCCAGAGAAATTCCTTAGTAACGACATAGATAGTCTTTAGTAACGACATAGAAAGTCGTTAGTAACGACATAGATAGTCCTTAGTAACGATATAGATTATCCTTAGTAACGACATCGATAGTTCTTAGTAACGACATAGATAGTCGTTAGTTACGCCAGAGAACGTCCTTAATAACGATATCGATAGTCCTTAGTAATGAAATAGATAGTTCTTAGTAACGACATAGATAGTCCTTAGGATGGCCAAAGAAAGTCCTTAGTAACACTAGAGAACGTCCTTAGTATCGACAAAGATACTCCTTAGTATCGACATAGATAGTCCTTAGTAACGACATAGTTAGACCTTAGTAACGCCAGAGAAATTCCTTAGTAACGACATAGATAGGCCATAGTAACGACATAGACAGTCCTTAGTAACAAAATAGATAGTCCTTAGTAACGACATAGATAGTTCTTAGTAACGACATAGATATAACTCATTAACGCCAGAGAAAGTCCTTAGTAACGCCAGAGAAAGTCCTTAGTAACGACATCGATAGTCCATAGTAACGACATAGATAGTCCTTAGTAACTACAAAAATAGTCCCGAGTAACGACATCCATAGTCCTTAGTAACGACATAGATAGTCCTTAGTAACGACATAGATATTCCTTAGTAACGACTGAGAAAGTCCTTAGTAACAACACAGAGACTCCGTAGTATCGACATAGAAAGTCCTTAGTAACGAATCAGAATGTCCTTAGTTGCGTCATAGGTAGTCTATACTAACAACGTAGGAAGAACTTAGTACGACATAGATAGTCCTTAGTAACGCCAGAGAAAGTCCTTAGTAACGACATCGATAGTCCCTAGTAACGACATAGATAGTTCTCAGTAACGACATAGATAAACCTCAGTAACGTCAGAGTAAGTCCTTAGTAACGCCAGAGAAAGTACTTAGTATCGACATAGATAGTCCTTAGTAACGACATAGATAGAACTTAGTAACGACATTGATAGTCCTTAGTATCGAAAGAGAAAGTTCTTAGTAACGACATAGATAGTCCTCCGTAACGACATGGATAGTCCTTAGTAACGCCAGAGAAAGTCCTTAGCAACGACATAGATAGTCTTTAGTAACGACAGAGAAAGACCTTAGTAGCGACATCGATAGTCCTTTGTAACGACATAGATAGTAATTAGTAACGCCAGAGAATGTCCTTAGTAACGACATCGATAGTCCTTTGTAACGACATAGATATTCCTTAGTAACGACACAGAATGTCCTTAGTTGCGACATAGATAGTCTATAGCAACAACGTAGGAAGACCTTAGTAACGACATAGATAGTCCTTAGTAACGCCAGAGAAAGTCCTTAGTAACGACATCGATAGTCCTTAGTAACGACATAGATAGTTCTTAGTAACGACATAGATATAACTCAGTAACGCCAGAGAAAGTCCTTAGTAACGCCAGAGAAAGTCCTTAGTATCGACATAGATAGTCCTTACTATCGACATAGATAGTCCTTAGTAACGACATAGATAGTCCTCAGTAACGACATGGATAGTTCTTAGTAACGCCAGAGAAAGTCCTTAGTAATGAGATAGATAGTCATTGGTAACGACATAGATAGTCCTTAGTAACGACATAGATATTCCTTAGTAACGACACTGATATCTTTAGTATCGACATAGACAGTCCTTAGTAAAGACTTAGATAGTCCTTAGTAACGGCTCAGATAGTCCTTAGTGACGACATAGATAGTCCTTAGTAACGACATAGATAGTCTTTAGTCACGACAGAAAAAGTCCTTAGTAACGACATCGATAGTCCTTTGTAACGACATAGATAGTAATTAGTAACGCCAGAGAAAGTCCTTAGTAACGACATCGATAGTCCTTTGTAACGACATAGACAGTCCTTAGTAACGACAGAGAAAGTCCTTAATAACAACACAGAGACTCCGTAGTATCGACATAGATATTCCTTAGTAACGACACAGAATGTCCTTAGTTGCGTCATAGATAGTCTATAGTAACAACGTAGGAATACCTTAGTAACGACATAGATAGTTCTTAGTAACGACATAGATATAACTCAGTAACGCCAGAGAAAGTCCTTAGTAACGCCAGAGAAAGTCCTTAGTCACGACTTCGATAGTCCTTAGTAACGACATAGATAGTTCTTAGTAACGACATAGATATAACTCATTAACGCCAGAGAAAGTCCTTAGTAACGCCAGAGAAAGTCCTTATTGACGACATAGATAGTCCTTAGTAACGACATAGATAGTAATTAGTAACGCCAAAGAAAGCACTTAGTAACGACATCGATAGTCCTTTTTAACAACTTACATAGTTTTTAGTAACACCAGAGAAAGTCCTTAGTAACGAAATCGATAATCCTTAGTAACGGCATAGATTGTTCTTAGTAACGACATAGATAGTCCTTAGGAACGCATGAGAAATTCCTTAGTAACGACATCGATAGTCCTTAATAACGACATAGATAGTCCTTAGTAACCACATACATAGTCCAAAGTAAAGCTAGAGAAATTCCTTAGTAACGACATAGTTAGTCCTTAGTAACGACATATACATTCCTTTTTAACGCCAGAGAAATTCCTTAGTAACGACATCGATAGAATTTAGTAACGGCATAGACAGTCCTTAGTAACGACATAGATAGTCCTTAGTGACGACATAGATAGTCCTTAGTAACGACATAGATAGTTCTTAGTAACGCCAGAGAAAGTCCTTAGTAACGACATCGATAGTCCATAGTAACGACATAGATAGTCCTTAGTAACGACATAAATAGTCCTTAGTAACGACATCCATAGTCCTTAGTAACGATATGGATAGTCCTTAGTAACGACATAGATAGTCCTTAGTAACGACATATTTAGTCCTTAGTAACGACATAGGTAGTCCTTAGTAACGACATCGATAGTCCCTAGTTACGACATAGATAGTTCTCAGTAACGACATAGATAAACCTCAGTAACGCCAGAGTAAGTCCTTAGTAACGCCAGAGAAAGTACTTAGTATCGACATAGATAGTCCTTAGTAACGACATAGATAGAACTTAGTAACGACATTGATAGTCCTTAGTATCGAAAGAGAAAGTCCTTAGTAACGACATAGATAGTCCTCCGTAACGACATGGATAGTCCTTAGTAACGCCAGAGAAAGTCCTTAGCAACGACATAGATAGTCTTTAGTAACGACAGAGAAAGACCTTAGTAGCGACATCGATAGTCCTTTGTAACGACATAGATAGTAATTAGTAACGCCAGAGAATGTCCTTAGTAACGACATCGATAGTCCTTTGTAACGACATAGATAGTCCTTAGTAACGACAGAGAAAGACCTTAGAAACAACACAGAGATTCCGTAGTATCGTCATAGATATTCCTTAGTAACGACACAGAATGTCCTTAGTTGCGACATAGATAGTCTATAGTAACAACGTAGGAAGACCTTAGTAACGACATAGATAGCCCTTAGTAACGCCAGAGAAAGTCCTTAGTAACGACATCGATAGTCCTTAGTAACGACATAGATAGTTCTTAGTAACGACATAGATATAACTCAGTAACGCCAGAGAAAGTCCTTAGTAACGCCAGAGAAAGTCCTTAGTATCGACATAGATAGTCCTTACTATCGACATAGATAGTCCTTAGTAACGACATAGATAGTCCTCAGTAACGACATGGATAGTTCTTAGTAACGCCAGAGAAAGTCCTTAGCAATGAGATAGATAGTCATTGGTAACGACATAGATAGTCCTTAGTAACGACATAGATATTCCTTAGTAACGACACAGATATCTTTAGTATCGACATAGACAGTCCTTAGTAAAGACTTAGATAGTCCTTAGTAACGGCTCAGATAGTCCTTAGTGACGACATAGGTAGTCCTTAGTAACGACATAGATAGTCTTTACTCACGACAGAAAAAGTCCTTAGTAACGACATCGATAGTCCTTTGTAACGACATAGATAGTAATTAGTAACGCCAGAGAAAGTCCTTAGTAACGACATCGATAGTCCTTTGTAACGACATAGATAGTTCTTAGTAACGACATAGATATAACTCAGTAACGCCAGAGAAAGTCCTTAGTAACGCCAGAGAAAGTCCTTAGTCACGACTTCGATAGTCCTTAGTAACGACATAGATAGTTCTTAGTAACGACAAAGATATAACTCATTAAATCCAGAGAAAGTCCTTAGTAACGCCAGAGAAAGTTCTTATTGACGACATAGATAGTCCTTAGTAACGACATAGATAGTAATTAGTAACGCCAAAGAAAGCCCTTAGTAACGACATCGATAGTCCTTTTTAACAACTTACATAGTTTTTAGTAACCCCAGAGAAAGTCCTTAGTAACGACATCGATAATCCTTAGTAACGGCATAGATTGTTCTTAGTAACGACATAGATAGTCCTTAGGAACGCATGAGAAATTCCTTAGTAACGACATCGATAGTCCTTAATAACGACATAGATAGTCCTTAGTAACCACATACATAGTCCAAAGTAAAGCTAGAGAAATTCCTTAGTAACGACATAGTTAGTCCTTAGTAACGACATATACATTCCTTTTTAACGCCAGAGAAATTCCTTAGTAACGACATCGATAGAATTTAGTAACGGCATAGACAGTCTTTAGTAACGACATAGATAGTCCTTAATGACGACATAGATAGTCCTTAGTAACGACATAGATAGTTCTTAGTAACGCCAGAGAAAGTCCTTAGTAACGACATCGATAGTCCATAGTAACGACATAGATAGTCCTTAGTAACGACATAAATAGTCCTTAGTAACGACATCCATAGTCCTTAGTAACGACATGGATAGTCCTTAGTAACGACATAGATAGTCCTTAGTAACGACATATTTAGTCCTTAGTAACGACATAGGTAGTCCTTAGTAACGACATAGATAGTTCTTAGTATCGAAATAGATAGTCCTTAGTAACTACATAGATAGTAATCATTAACGACATGGATAGTCCTTAGTAACGCCAGAGAAATTCCTTAGAAACGACATAGATATTCTTTAGTAACGACAGAGAAAGTCCTTAGTAACGACATCGATAGTCCTTTGTAACAACATAGATATTAATTAGCAACGCCAGAGAAAGTCCTTAGTAACGACATCGGTAGTCCTTTGTAACGACATAGATATTACTTAGTAACGACACAGAATGTCCTTAGTTGCGTAATAGATAGTCTGTAGTAACAACGTAGGAAGACCTTAGTAACCACATCGATTGTCCTTAGTAACGACATAGATAGTTCTTAGTAATGACATAGATACAACTCAGTAACGCCAGAAAAGTCCTTAGTAACGCCAGAGTAAGTCCTTAGTATCGACATAGATGTAACTTAGTAACGACATAGATAGTCCTTAGTAACGACATTGATAGTCCTTAGTATAGCAATAGATAGTCCTTAGTAACGACATCCATAGTCCTTAGTATCGACATAGATAGTCCTCAGTAACGACATGGATAGTCCTTAGTAACGCCAGAGAAAGTCCTTAGCAACGACATAGATAGTCTTTAGTTACGACAGAGGAAGTCCTTAGTAACGACATCGATAGTCCTTAGTAACGACATAGATACTAATTAGTAACGCCAGAGAAAGTCCTTAGTAACGACATCGATAGTCCTTTTTAACGACATAGATAGTCCTTAGTAACGCCAGTGAAAGTCCTTAGTAACGACATCGATCGTCGTTAGTAACGGCATAGATTGTTCTTAGTAACGACTTAGATAGTCCTTAGGAACGCATGAGAAAGTCCTTAGTAACGACATCGATAGTCCTTAGTAACCACTAAGACGGTCCTTAGTAACGACATTGATAGTCCGTAGAAACGACATAGATAGTCTTTAGTAACGACATAGATTGTCCTTAGTAACGAGTCAGATAGTCCTTAGTAACGAAAAAGATATTCCTTAGTGACAACATAGATAGTCCTTAGTAACGACATAGATGGTCCTTAGTATCGACATAGATAGTCCTTTGTAACTACATAGATATTCCTCAGTATCGAAATAGATCGTCCTTAGTAATAAAATAGATAGTCCACAGTAACGACATGGATATTCCATAGTAACGCCAGAGAAAGTCCTTCGTAACGACATAGATAGTCCTCAGTAACGACATGGATAGTCCTTAGTAACGCCAGTGAAAGTCCTTAGTAAGGACACAGATAGTCCTTAGTAACGACATAGTTAGTCCTTAGTAACGACATATTTAGTCCTTTGTATCGCCAGAGAAAGTAATTAGTATCGACAGAGATATTCCTTGTAACGACATAGTTAGTCCTTAGTAACAACATATTTAGTTCTTAGTAACGGCAGCGAAGGTCTTTAGTGACGCCAGAGAAGGTTCTTAGTATCGACATAGATAGTCCTTAGCAACAACATAGTTAGTCCTTAGAAACGCCAGAGAAATTCCTTAGTAAAGTCATAGATAGGTCTTAGTAACGACATAGATATTCCTTAGAAACGCCAGAGAAATTCCATAGTAAAGTCATAGATAGGTCTTAGTAACGACATAGATATTCCTTAGTAACGCCACAGATATTCCTTACTAACGACATAGATAGTCCTTAGTAACGACGCAGACTCCGTAGTATCGACACAGAATGTCCTTAGTTGCGTCATAGATAATCAATAATAACTACGTAGGATGTCCTTAGTAACGGTATAGATAGTCCTCAGTAACAACATACATAGTCCAAAGTAAAGCCAGAGAAACTCCTTTGTAGCGACATAGATAGTCCTTAGTATCGGCATAGATAGTCCCTAGTAACGACATAGATAGTCCTTAGTAACGACATAGATATTCCTTAGTAACGCCAGAGAAAGTCCTTAGTAACGACATCGATAGTTCTTAGTAACGACATAGATTGTCTTTAGTAACGCCAAAGAAAGTCCATAGGAACGACATCGATAGTCCTTAGTAACGCCTAAGACGGTCCTTAGTAACGACATTGATAGTCCGTAGAAACGACATAGATAGTCTTTAGTAACGACATAGGTAGTCCTTAGTAACGACACAGATAATCCTTAGTAACGACATAGATATTCCTCAGTAATGACACAGAATGTCCTTAGATGCGTCATAGATACTCTATCGTAACAACGTAGGAAGTGCTTAGTAACGACATAGATAATCCTTAGTAACGACATACATAGGTTAAAGTAAAGTCAGAGAAACTCCTTAGTAATGACATAGATATTCCTTAAAAACGCAAAAGAAAGTCCTTAGTAACGACATCGTTAGTGTTAGTAACGACATAGATAGTCCTTAGTAACGACATAGATAGTCCTTAGTAACGACATCGATAGACCTTAGTATCGACATTGATAAACCTTAGTAACGACATAGATAGTCCTTAGTAATGCCTGAGAAAGTCCTTAGTAACGACATAGATGGTCCTTAGTAACGACACACATAGTCCTTAGTAACGACATAGAAGGTCCTTAGTAACGCCATAGAATGTCCTTATTAACGACATCGATAGTCCTTAGTAACGACGTACATAGTTCTTAGTACCGACAAAGATATTCCTTAGTAACGCAAAAGAAAGTCCTTAGTAACGACATCGTTAGTGCTAAGTAACGTCATAGATAGTCCTTAGTAACGACATAGATAGTCCTTAGTAACGACATCGATAGACCTTAGTAACGACATTGATAAACCTTAGTAACGACATAGATAGTCCTTAGTAATGCCTGAGAAAGTCCTTAGTATCGACATAGATATTCCTTAAAAACGCAAAAGAAAGTCCTTAGTAACGACATCGTTAGTGTTAGTAACGACATAGATAGTCCTTAGTAACGTCACAAATAGTCCTTAGTGACGACATAGATAGTCCTTAGTAACGACATAGATAGTCCTTAGTATCGGAAAAGATAGTCCTTAGTAACGACATAGTTATTTCTTAGTAACGACAGAGAAAGTCCTTAGTAACAACACAGATAGTCCTTAGTGACAACATAAATAGTCCTTAGTAACGACATAGATAATCCTAAGTAGCGACATAGATAGTCCTTAGTAACGACATCGATAGTTCTTAGTAACGACATAGATTGTCTTTAGTAACGCGAAAGAACGTCCATAGTAACGTAATCGATATTCCTTAGTAACTACATAGATAGACCTTATTAACGACATAGTTAGTCCTTAGTAACACCAAAGAAATTCCTTAGTAACGACATAGATAGTCCTTAGTAACGACTAATACGGTCCTTAGTAACGACATTGATAGTCCGTAGAAACGACATAGATAGTCTTTAGTAACGACATAGATAGTCCTTAGTAACGACCCAGATAGTCCTTAGTAACGACATAGATAGTCCTTAGTAACGACATAGGTAGTCCTAGTAACGGCACAGAAATTCCTTAGTGACAACATAGATAGTCCTTAGTAACGACATAGATAGTCCTTAGTATCGACATAGAGAGTCCTTAGTAACGACATAGATATTCCTCAGTATCGAAATAGATAGTCCTTAGTAATGACATAGATAGTCCTTGGTAGCGACATAGATAGTCCTTGGTAGCGACATAGATAGTTCTTAGAAACGACACAGAATGTCCTTAGTTCCGTCATAGATAATCAATAATATCTACGTAGGATGTCCTTAGTAACGACATAGATAGTCCTTAGTAACGACATAGATATTGCTTAGTAATGCCAGAGAAAGTCCTTAGTAACGACGTCCATAGTCCTTAGTAACGACATAGATATTCCTAAGTAACGCCAGAGAAAGTCCTTAGTATCAACATAGATAGTCCCTAGTAATTGCATAGATAGTCCTTAGTAACGACATATTTAGTCCTTAGTAACGACATAGATAGTCCTTAGTAACGACATAGATAGTCCTTAGTATCGAAATAGATAGTCCTTAGTAGCGACATAGATAGTCCTTAGTAACGACATAGATAGTCCTTAGTAACGACATAGATATTCCTTAGTAACTACATGGATAGTATTTAGTATCGCCAGAAAAAAGTCCTTAGTAACGACATAGATAGTCCTTAGTAACGACATAGATAATCCTTAGTAACGACATAGATATTCCTTAGTAACGCCAGAGAAAGTCCTTAGTAACGACATCGATAGTTCTTAGTAATGACATAGATTGTCTTTAGTAACGCAAAAGAACGTCCATAGTAACGACATCGATAGTCCTTAGTAACTACATAGATAGACCTTATTAACGACATAGTTAGTCCTTAGTAACGCCAAAGAAATTCCTTAGTAACGACATAGATAGTCCTTAGTAACGCCAAAGATATTCCTTAGTAACGACATAGATAGTCCTTAGTAACAACATAGGTACTCCTTAGTAACGGCACAGATATTCCTTAGTGACAACATAGATAGTCCTTAGTAACGACATAGATAGTTCTTAGTATCGACATAGATAGTCCTTAGTAACGACATAGATATTCCTCAGTATCGAAATAGATAGTCCTTAGTAATGACATAGATAGTCCACAGTAACGACATGGTTATTCCTTAGTAACGCCAGAGAAATTCACTCGTAACGACATAGATAGTCCTCAGTAACGACATGGATAGTCCTTAGTAACGCCAGTGAAAGTCGTTAGTAAGGATACAGATAGTCTTTAGTAACGACATAGATATTCCTTAGTAACGACAGAAAACGTCCTTAGTAACGACATAGATACTTCTTAGTAACGACATAGTTAGTCCTTAGTAACGACATATTTAGTCCTTTGTAACGCCAGAGAAAGTCCTTAGTATCGACATAGATAGTCCTTAGTAACAACATATTTAGTCCTTAGTAACGGCAGAGAAGGTCTTTAGTGACGGCAGAGAAGGTTCTTAGTATCGACATAGATAGTCCTTAGCAACGACATAGATAGTCCTTAGCAACGACATAGATAGTCCTTAGCAACGACATAGATAGTCTTTAGTAACGACATAGATAGTCCTTAGCAACGACATAGATAGTCCTTAGCAACGACATAGATAGTCCTTAGTAACGACATAGATAGTCTTTAGCAACGACATAGATAGTCTTTAGTAACGACATAGATAGACCTTAGCAACGACATAGATAGTCCTTAGCAACGACATAGATAGTCCTTAGCAACGACATAGATAGTCCTTAGTAACGACATAGATAGTCCTTAGCAACGACATAGATAGTCTTTTGTAACGACATAGATAGTCCTTAGCAACGACATAGATAGTCCTTAGTAACGATATAGATAGTCCTTAGCAACGACATAGATAGTCCTTAGTAACGACATAGATAGTCCTTAGCAACGACATAGATAGTCCTTAGCAACGACATAGATAGTCCTTAGTAACGACATAGATAGTACTTAGTAACGACATAGATAGTCCTTAGCAACGACATAGATAGTCCTTAGCAACGACATAGATAGTCCTTAGCAACGACATAGATAGTCCTTAGTAACGACATAGATAGTCCTTAGTAACGACATAGATAGTACTTAGTAACGACATAGATAGTCTTTAGCAACGACATAGATAGACCTTAGTAACGACATAGATAGTCCTTAGCAACGACATAGATAGTCCTTAGCAACGACATAGATAATCCTTAGCAACGACATAGATGGTCCTTAGCAACGACATAGATAGTCCTTAGTAACGACATAGATATTCCTCAGTATCGAAATAGATAGTCCTTAGTAATGACATAGATAGTCCACAGTAACGACATGGATATTCCTTAGTAACGCCAGAGAAATTCCTTCATAACGACATAGATAGTCCTCAGTAACGACATGGATAGTCCTTAGTAACGCCAGTGAAAGTCGTTAGTAAGGATACAGATAGTCTTTAGTAACGACATAGATATTCCTTAGTAACGACAGAAAAAGTCCTTAGTAACGACATAGATACTTCTTAGTAACGACATAGTTAGTCCTTAGTAACGACGTATTTAGTCCTTTGTAACGCCAGAGAAAGTCCTTAGTATCGACGTAGATAGTCCTTAGTAACAACATATTTAGTCCTTAGTAACGGCAGAGACGGTCTTTAGTGACGGTAGAGAAGGTTCTTAGTATCGACATAGATAGTCCTTAGTAACGACATAGATAGTCCTTAGTAACGACATAGATAGGTCTTAGTAACGACATAGTTATTCCTTAGTAACGCCAGAGAAATTCCTTAGTAACGACATAGTTATGTCTTAGTAACGACATAGATATTCCTTAGTAACGCCAGAGAAAGTCCTTACTAACGACATAGATAGTACTTGGTTACGACACTGTTAGTCAATAGCAACGACATAGATAGTCTTTAGTAACGACAGAGAAAGTCCTTAGTAACGTCATCGATAGTCCTTAGTAACGGCATAGATAGTTCTTAGTAACGACATAGATAGTCCTTAGTAACGCCAGAGAAAGTCCTTAGTAACGCCAGAGAAAGTCCTTACTAACGACATAGATAGTACTTGGTAACGACATTGATAGTCCATAGCAACGACATAGATAGTCTTTAGTAACGACATAGATATTCCTCAGTAACGCCAGAGAAAGTCCTTACTAACGACATAGATAGTACTTGGTAACGACATTGATAGTCCATAGCAACGACATAGATAGTCCTAAGTAACGCCAGAGAAAATCCTTAGTAACGCCAGAGAAAGTCCTTAGTATCAACATATATAGTCCCTAGTAACTGCATAGATAGTCATTAGTAACGACATATTTAGTCCTTAGTAACGACATAGAAAGTCCTTAGTAACGACATAGATAGTCCTTAGTATCGAAATAGATAGTCCTTAGTAGCGACATAGATAGTCCTCAGTATCGACATAGATAGTCCTTTGTAACGACACAAATAGTCCTTAGTGACGCCATAGATAGTCCTTAGTAACGACATAGATATTCCTTAGTAACGCCAGAGAAAGTCCTTATTAACGACATCGATAGATCTTAGTAACGACATAGATTGTCTTTAGTAACGCCAAAGAACGTCCATAGTAACGACATCGATAGTCCTTAGTAACTACATAGATAGACCTTTTTAACGACATAGTTAGTCCTTAGTAACGCCAAAGAAATTCCTTAGTAACGACATAGATAGTCCTTAGTAACGACTAAGACGGTCCTTAGTAACGACATTGATAGTCCGTAGAAACGACATAGATAGTCTTTAGTAACGACATAGCTAGTCCTTAGTAACGTCTCAGATAGTCCTTAGTAACGACATAGATGGTCCTTAGTAACAACATAGGTACTCCTTAGTAACGTCACAGATATTCCTTAGTGACAACATAGATAGTCCTTAGTAACGACATAGATAGTCCTTAGTAACGACATAGATATTCCTCAGTATCGAAATAAATAGTCCTTAGTAATGATATAGATAGTCCACAGTAACGACATGGATATTCCTTAGTAACGCAAGAGAAATTCCCTCGTAACAACATAGATAGTCCTCAGTAACGACATGGATAGTCCTTAGTAACGCCAGTGAAAGTCCTTAGTATCGACATAGATAGTCCTTAGTAACGACATAGATATTCCTCAGTATCGAAATAGATAGTCCTTAGTAATGACATAGATAGTCCACAGTAACGACATGGATATTCCTAAGTAACGCCAGAGAAATTCCCTCGTAACAACATAGATAGTCCTCAGTAACGACATGGATAGTCCTTAGTAACGCCAGTGAAAGTCCTTAGTAACGAAATCGATAGTTCTTAGTAACGACATAGATTGTCTTTAGTAACGCCAAAGAACGTCCATAGTAACGACATCGATAGTCCTTAGTATCAACATAGATAGTCCTTAGTAACGACATAGATAGTCCACAGTAACGACATGGATATTCCTTAGTAACGCCAGAGAAATTCCTTCGTAACGACATAGATAGTCCTCAGTAACGACATGGATAGTCCTTAGTAACGCCAGTGAAAGTCTTTAGTAAGGATACAGATAGTCTTTAGTAACGACATAGATATTCCTTAGTAACGACAGAAAAAGTCCTTAGTAACGACATAGATACTTCTTAGTAACAACATAGTTAGTCCTTAGTAACGACATATTTAGTCCTTTCTAACGCCAGAGAAAGTCCTTAGTATCGACATAGATAGTCCTTAGTAATGACATAGATAGTCCACAGTAACGACATGGATATTCCTTAGTAACGCCAGAGAAATTCCTTCGTAACGACATAGATAGTCCTCAGTAACGACATAGATATTCCTTAGTAACGACAGAAAAAGTCCTTAGTAACGACATAGATACTTCTTAGTAACAACATAGTTAGTCCTTAGTAACGACATATTTAGTCCTTTCTAACGCCAGAGAAAGTCCTTAGTATCGACATAGATAGTCCTTAGTAATGACATAGATAGTCCACAGTAACGACATGGATATTCCTTAGTAACGCCAGAGAAAGTCCTCAGTATCGAAATAGATAGTCCTTAGTAATGACATAGATAGTCCACAGTAACGACATGGATATTCCTTAGTAACGCCAGAGAAATTCCTTCGTAACGACATAGATAGTCCTCAGTAACGGCCATGGATAGTCCTTAGTAACGCCAGTGAAAGTCATTAGTAAGGATACAGATAGTCTTTAGTAACGACATAGATATTCCTTAGTAACGACAGAAAAAGTCCTTAGTAACGACATAGATACTTCTTAGTAACAACATAGTTAGTCCTTAGTAACGACATATTTAGTCCTTTCTAACGCCAGAGAAAGTCCTTAGTATCGACATAGATAGTCCTTAGTAACAATATATTTATTCTTTAGTAACGGCAGAGAAGGTCTTTAGTGACGGCAGAGAAGGTTCTTAGTATCGACATAGATAGTCCTTAGTAACGCCAGAGAAATTCCTTAGTAACGACATAGATAGGTCTTAGTAACGACATAGATATTCCTTAGTAACGCCAGAGAAAGTCCTTACTAACGACATAGATAGTACTTGGTAACGACATTGATAGTCCATAGCAACGACATAGATAGTCTTTAGTAACGACAGACAAAGTCCTTAGTAACGTCATCGATAGTCCTTAGTAACGGCATAGATAGTCCTTAGCAACGACATAGATAGTCCTTAGCAACGACATAGATAGTCTTTAGTAACGACAGAGAAAGTCCTTAGTAACGACATCGATAGTCCCTTGTAACGACATAGATCGTCCTTAGTAACGCCAGAGAAAGTCCTTAGTAACGTCATCGATAGTCCTTAGTAACGGCATAGATAGTCCTTAGCAACGACATAGATAGTCTTTAGTAACGACAGAGAAAGTCCTTAGTAACGACATCGATAGTCCCTTGTAACGACATAGATCGTCCTTAGTAACGCCAGAGAAAGTCCTTAGTAACGTCATCGATAGTCCTTAGTAACGACATAGATAGTCCTTAGTAACGACATTGATAGTCCATAGTTAGTACATAAATAGTCCTTAGTAACGCCAGATAAAGTTCTTAGTAACGACATCGATAGTCCTTAGTAACGACATAGATAGTTCTTAGTAACGACATAGATATTCCTCAGTAACGCCAGAGAAAGTCCTTAGTAACGCCAGAGAAAGTCCTTAGTATCGACATAGATAGTCCTTAGTAACGACATAGATAGTCCTTAGTAACGACATTGATAGTCCTTAGCAACGACATAGATAGTCTTTAGTAACGACAGAGAAAGTCCTTAGTAACGACATCGATAGTCCTTAGTAACGACATAGATAGTCCTTAGTAACGACATAGATAGTCCTTAGCAACAACATAGATAGTCCTTAGTAACGATATAGATAGTCCTTAGCAACGACATAGATAGTCCTTAGTAACGACATAGATAGTCCTTAGCAACGACATAGATAGTCTTTAGTAACGACATAGATAGTCCTTAGCAACGACTTAGATAGTCCTTAGTAACGACATAGATTGTCCTTAGCAACGACATAGATAGTCCTTAGTAACGACATACATAGTCCATAGCAACGACATAGATAAACCTTAGCAACGACATAGATAGTCCTTAGCAACGACATAGATAGTCTTTAGTAACGACATAGATAGTCCTTAGCAACGACATAGATAGTCCTTAGCAACGACATAGATAGTCCTTAGTAACGACATAGGAAGTCCTTAGCAACGACATAGATAGTCTTTAGTAACGACATAGATAGTCCTTAGCAACGACATAGACAGTCCTTAGCAACGACATAGATAGTCCTTAGCAACGACATAGATAGTCCTTAGTAACGACATAGATAGTCCTTAGCAACGACATAGATAGTCTTTAGTAACGACATAGATAGTCCTTAGCAACGACATAGATAGTCCTTAGTAACGACATAAATAGTCCTTAGCAACGACATAGATAGTCCTTAGTAACGACATAGATAGTCCTTAGCAACGACATAGACAGTCCTTACCAACGACATAGATAGTCATTAGTAACGACATAGATAGTCCTTAGTAACGACATAGATAGTCCTTAGTAACGACATAGATAGTCCTTAGCAACGACATAGATAATAATTAGCATCGACATAGATAGTCCTTAGCAACGACATAGATAGTCCTTAATAACGACATAGATAGTCCTTAGTAACGATATAGATAGTCCTTAGCAACGACATAGATAGTCCTTAACAACGACATAGATAGACCTTAGCAACGACATAGATAGTCCTTAGCAACGACATAGATAGTCCTTAGTAACGACATAGATAGTCCTTAGCAACGACATAGATAGTCCTTAGCAACGACATAGATAGTCCTTAGCAACGACATAGATAGTCCTTAGCAACGACATAGATAGTCCTTAGTAACGACATAGATAGTCCTTACTAACGACATAGATAGTACTTGGTAACGACATTGATAGTCCTTAGTAACGACATAGATAGTCCTTAGCAACGACATAGATAATAATTAGCATCGACATAGATAGTCCTTAGCAACGACATAGATAGTCCTTAATAACGACATAGATAGTCCTTAGTAACGATATAGATAGTCCTTAGCAACGACATAGATAGTCCTTAACAACGACATAGATAGACCTTAGCAACGACATAGATAGTCCTTAGCAACGACATAGATAGTCCTTAGTAACGACATAGATAGTCCTTAGCAACGACATAGATAGTCCTTAGCAACGACATAGATAGTCCTTAGCAACGACATAGATAGTCCTTAGCAACGACATAGATAGTCCTTAGTAACGACATAGATAGTCCTTACTAACGACATAGATAGTACTTGGTAACGACATTGATAGTCCATAGCAACGACATAGATAGTCCTAAGTAACGCCAGAGAAAATCCTTAGTAACGCCAGAGAAAGTCCTTAGTATCAACATATATAGTCCCTATTAACTGCATAGATAGTCCTTAGTAACGACATATTTAGTCCTTAGTAACGACATAGAAAGTCCTTAGTAACGACATAGATAGTCCTTAGTATCGAAATAGATAGTCCTTAGTAGCGACATAGATAGTCCTCAGTATCGACATAGATAGTCCTTTGTAACGACACAAATATTCCTTAGTGACGCCATAGATAGTCCTTAGTAACGACATAGATATTCCTTAGTAACGAAAGAGAAAGTCCTTATTAACGACATCGATAGATCTTAGTAACGACATAGATTGTCTTTAGTAACGAAAAAGAACGTCCATAGTAACGACATCGATAGTCCTTAGTAACTACATAGATAGACCTTTTTAACGACATAGTTAGTCCTTAGTAACGCCAAAGAAATTCCTTAGTAACGACATAGATAGTCCTTAGTAACGACTAAGACGGTCCTTAGTAACGACATTGATAGTCCGTAGAAACGACATAGATAGTCTTTAGTAACGACATAGCTAGTCCTTAGTAACGTCTCAGATAGTCCTTAGTAACGACATAGATGGTCCTTAGTAACAACATAGGTACTCCTTAGTAACGTCACAGATATTCCTTAGTGACAACATAGATAGTCCTTAGTAACGACATAGATAGTCCTTAGTAACGACATAGATATTCCTCAGTATCGAAATAAATAGTCCTTAGTAATGATATAGATAGTCCACAGTAACGACATGGATATTCCTTAGTAACGCAAGAGAAATTCCCTCGTAACAACATAGATAGTCCTCAGTAACGACATGGATAGTCCTTAGTAACGCCAGTGAAAGTCCTTAGTATCGACATAGATAGTCCTTAGTAACGACATAGATATTCCTCAGTATCGAAATAGATAGTCCTTAGTAATGACATAGATAGTCCACAGTAACGACATGGATATTCCTAAGTAACGCCAGAGAAATTCCCTCGTAACAACATAGATAGTCCTCAGTAACGACATGGATAGTCCTTAGTAACGCCAGTGAAAGTCCTTAGTAACGAAATCGATAGTTCTTAGTAACGACATAGATTGTCCTTAGCAACGACATAGACAGTCCTTACCAACGACATAGATAGTCATTAGTAACGACATAGATAGTCCTTAGTAACGACATAGATAGTCCTTAGTAACGACATAGATAGTCCTTAGCAACGACATAGATAATAATTAGCATCGACATAGATAGTCCTTAGCAACGACATAGATAGTCCTTAATAACGACATAGATAGTCCTTAGTAACGATATAGATAGTCCTTAGCAACGACATAGATAGTCCTTAACAACGACATAGATAGACCTTAGCAACGACATAGATAGTCCTTAGCAACGACATAGATAGTCCTTAGTAACGACATAGATAGTCCTTAGCAACGACATAGATAGTCCTTAGCAACGACATAGATAGTCCTTAGCAACGACATAGATAGTCCTTAGCAACGACATAGATAGTCCTTAGTAACGACATAGATAGTCCTTACTAACGACATAGATAGTACTTGGTAACGACATTGATAGTCCTTAGTAACGACATAGATAGTCCTTAGCAACGACATAGATAATAATTAGCATCGACATAGATAGTCCTTAGCAACGACATAGATAGTCCTTAATAACGACATAGATAGTCCTTAGTAACGATATAGATAGTCCTTAGCAACGACATAGATAGTCCTTAACAACGACATAGATAGACCTTAGCAACGACATAGATAGTCCTTAGCAACGACATAGATAGTCCTTAGTAACGACATAGATAGTCCTTAGCAACGACATAGATAGTCCTTAGCAACGACATAGATAGTCCTTAGCAACGACATAGATAGTCCTTAGCAACGACATAGATAGTCCTTAGTAACGACATAGATAGTCCTTACTAACGACATAGATAGTACTTGGTAACGACATTGATAGTCCATAGCAACGACATAGATAGTCCTAAGTAACGCCAGAGAAAATCCTTAGTAACGCCAGAGAAAGTCCTTAGTATCAACATATATAGTCCCTATTAACTGCATAGATAGTCCTTAGTAACGACATATTTAGTCCTTAGTAACGACATAGAAAGTCCTTAGTAACGACATAGATAGTCCTTAGTATCGAAATAGATAGTCCTTAGTAGCGACATAGATAGTCCTCAGTATCGACATAGATAGTCCTTTGTAACGACACAAATAGTCCTTAGTGACGCCATAGATAGTCCTTAGTAACGACATAGATATTCCTTAGTAACGCCAGAGAAAGTCCTTATTAACGACATCGATAGATCTTAGTAACGACATAGATTGTCTTTAGTAACGAAAAAGAACGTCCATAGTAACGACATCGATAGTCCTTAGTAACTACATAGATAGACCTTTTTAACGACATAGTTAGTCCTTAGTAACGCCAAAGAAATTCCTTAGTAACGACATAGATAGTCCTTAGTAACGACTAAGACGGTCCTTAGTAACGACATTGATAGTCCGTAGAAACGACATAGATAGTCTTTAGTAACGACATAGCTAGTCCTTAGTAACGTCTCAGATAGTCCTTAGTAACGACATAGATGGTCCTTAGTAACAACATAGGTACTCCTTAGTAACGTCACAGATATTCCTTAGTGACAACATAGATAGTCCTTAGTAACGACATAGATAGTCCTTAGTAACGACATAGATATTCCTCAGTATCGAAATAAATAGTCCTTAGTAATGATATAGATAGTCCACAGTAACGACATGGATATTCCTTAGTAACGCAAGAGAAATTCCCTCGTAACAACATAGATAGTCCTCAGTAACGACATGGATAGTCCTTAGTAACGCCAGTGAAAGTCCTTAGTATCGACATAGATAGTCCTTAGTAACGACATAGATATTCCTCAGTATCGAAATAGATAGTCCTTAGTAATGACATAGATAGTCCACAGTAACGACATGGATATTCCTAAGTAACGCCAGAGAAATTCCCTCGTAACAACATAGATAGTCCTCAGTAACGACATGGATAGTCCTTAGTAACGCCAGTGAAAGTCCTTAGTAACGAAATCGATAGTTCTTAGTAACGACATAGATTGTCTTTAGTAACGCCAAAGAACGTCCATAGTAACGACATCGATAGTCCTTAGTATCAACATAGATAGTCCTTAGTAACGACATAGATAGTCCACAGTAACGACATGGATATTCCTTAGTAACGCCAGAGAAATTCCTTCGTAACGACATAGATAGTCCTCAGTAACGACATGGATAGTCCTTAGTAACGCCAGTGAAAGTCTTTAGTAAGGATACAGATAGTCTTTAGTAACGACATAGATATTCCTTAGTAACGACAGAAAAAGTCCTTAGTAACGACATAGATACTTCTTAGTAACAACATAGTTAGTCCTTAGTAACGACATATTTAGTCCTTTCTAACGCCAGAGAAAGTCCTTAGTATCGACATAGATAGTCCTTAGTAATGACATAGATAGTCCACAGTAACGACATGGATATTCCTTAGTAACGCCAGAGAAATTTCTTCGTAACGACATAGATAGTCCTCAGTAACGACATAGATATTCCTTAGTAACGACAGAAAAAGTCCTTAGTAACGACATAGATACTTCTTAGTAACAACATAGTTAGTCCTTAGTAACGACATATTTAGTCCTTTCTAACGCCAGAGAAAGTCCTTAGTATCGACATAGATAGTCCTTAGTAATGACATAGTTAGTCCACAGTAACGACATGGATATTCCTTAGTAACGCCAGAGAAAGTCCTCAGTATCGAAATAGATAGTCCTTAGTAATGACATAGATAGTCCACAGTAACGACATGGATATTCCTTAGTAACGCCAGAGAAATTCCTTCGTAACGACATAGATAGTCCTCAGTAACGACATGGATAGTCCTTAGTAACGCCAGTGAAAGTCATTAGTAAGGATACAGATAGTCTTTAGTAACGACATAGATATTCCTTAGTAACGACAGAAAAAGTCCTTAGTAACGACATAGATACTTCTTAGTAACAACATAGTTAGTCCTTAGTAACGACATATTTAGTCCTTTCTAACGCCAGAGAAAGTCCTTAGTATCGACATAGATAGTCCTTAGTAACAATATATTTATTCTTTAGTAACGGCAGAGAAGGTCTTTAGTGACGGCAGAGAAGGTTCTTAGTATCGACATAGATAGTCCTTAGTAACGCCAGAGAAATTCCTTAGTAACGGCATAGATAGGTCTTAGTAACGACATAGATATTCCTTAGTAACGCCAGAGAAAGTCCTTACTAACGACATAGATAGTACTTGGTAACGACATTGATAGTCCATAGCAACGACATAGATAGTCTTTAGTAACGACAGACAAAGTCCTTAGTAACGTCATCGATAGTCCTTAGTAACGGCATAGATAGTCCTTAGCAACGACATAGATAGTCCTTAGCAACGACATAGATAGTCTTTAGTAACGACAGAGAAAGTCCTTAGTAACGACATCGATAGTCCCTTGTAACGACATAGATCGTCCTTAGTAACGCCAGAGAAAGTCCTTAGTAACGTCATCGATAGTCCTTAGTAACGGCATAGATAGTCCTTAGCAACGACATAGATAGTCTTTAGTAACGACAGAGAAAGTCCTTAGTAACGACATCGATAGTCCCTTGTAACGACATAGATCGTCCTTAGTAACGCCAGAGAAAGTCCTTAGTAACGTCATCGATAGTCCTTAGTAACGACATAGATAGTCCTTAGTAACGACATTGATAGTCCATAGTTAGTACATAAATAGTCCTTAGTAACGCCAGATAAAGTTCTTAGTAACGACATCGATAGTCCTTAGTAACGACATAGATAGTTCTTAGTAACGACATAGATATTCCTCAGTAACGCCAGAGAAAGTCCTTAGTAACGCCAGAGAAAGTCCTTAGTATCGACATAGATAGTCCTTAGTAACGACATAGATAGTCCTTAGTAACGACATTGATAGTCCTTAGCAACGACATAGATAGTCTTTAGTAACGACAGAGAAAGTCCTTAGTAACGACATCGATAGTCCTTAGTAACGACATAGATAGTCCTTAGTAACGACATAGAAAGTCCTTAGCAACAACATAGATAGTCCTTAGTAACGATATAGATAGTCCTTAGCAACGACATAGATAGTCCTTAGTAACGACATAGATAGTCCTTAGCAACGACATAGATAGTCTTTAGTAACGACATAGATAGTCCTTAGCAACGACATAGATAGTCCTTAGTAACGACATAGATTGTCCTTAGCAACGACATAGATAGTCCTTAGTAACGACATACATAGTCCATAGCAACGACATAGATAAACCTTAGCAACGACATAGATAGTCCTTAGCAACGACATAGATAGTCTTTAGTAACGACATAGATAGTCCTTAGCAACGACATAGATAGTCCTTAGCAACGACATAGATAGTCCTTAGTAACGACATAGGAAGTCCTTAGCAACGACATAGATAGTCTTTAGTAACGACATAGATAGTCCTTAGCAACGACATAGACAGTCCTTAGCAACGACATAGATAGTCCTTAGCAACGACATAGATAGTCCTTAGTAACGACATAGATAGTCCTTAGCAACGACATAGATAGTCTTTAGTAACGACATAGATAGTCCTTAGCAACGACATAGATAGTCCTTAGTAACGACATAAATAGTCCTTAGCAACGACATAGATAGTCCTTAGTAACGACATAGATAGTCCTTAGCAACGACATAGACAGTCCTTACCAACGACATAGATAGTCATTAGTAACGACATAGATAGTCCTTAGTAACGACATAGATAGTCCTTAGCAACGACATAGATAATAATTAGCATCGACATAGATAGTCCTTAGCAACGACATAGATAGTCCTTAATAACGACATAGATAGTCCTTAGTAACGATATAGATAGTCCTTAGCAACGACATAGATAGTCCTTAACAACGACATAGATAGACCTTAGCAACGACATAGATAGTCCTTAGCAACGACATAGATAGTCCTTAGTAACGACATAGATAGTCCTTAGCAACGACATAGATAGTCCTTAGCAACGACATAGATAGTCCTTAGCAACGACATAGATAGTCCTTAGCAACGACATAGATAGTCCTTAGTAACGACATAGATAGTCCTTAGTAACGACATAGATAGTCCTTAGCAACGACATAGATAGTCCTTAGCAACGACATAGATAGTCCTTAGCAACGACATAGTTAGTCCTTAGTAACGGCATAGATAGTCCTTAGAAACGACATAGATAGTCTTTAGTAACGACATAGATAGTCCTTAGTAACGAAATTGATAGTCCTTAGCAACGACATAGATAGTCTTTAGTAACGACAGAGAAAGTCCATAGTAACAACATCGATAGTACTTAGTAACGACATAGATCGTCCTTAGTAACGACATACATAGTCCTTAGCAACGACATAGATAGTCCTTAGTAACGACATAGATAGTCCTTAGCAACGACATAGATAGTCCTTAGTAACGACATAGATAGTCCTTAGCAACGACATAGATAGTCCTTAGTAACGACATAGATAGTCCTTAGCAACGACATAGATAGTCCTTAGCAACGACATTGATAGTCCTTAGTAACGACATAGATAGTCCTTAGTAACGACATAGATAGTCCTTAGTAACGACATAGATAGTCCTTAGCAACGACATAGATCGTCCTTAGTAACGACATAGATAGTCCGTAGTAACGACATAGATAGTCCTTAGTATCGACATAGATAGTCCTTAGCAACGACATAGATAGTCTTTAGTAACGACAGAGAAAGTCCTTAGTAACGACATCGATAGTCCTTTGTAACGAAATAGATCGTCCTTAGTAACGCCAGAGAAAGTCCTTAGTAACGTCATCGATAGTCCTTAGTAACGGCATAGATAGTTCTTAGAAACGACATAGATATTCCTCAGTAAATCCAGAGAAAGTCCTTAGTAACGCCAGAGAAAGTCCTTAGTATCGACATAGATAGTCCTTAGTAACGACATAGAAAGTCCTTAGTAACAACATAGGTACTCCTTAGTAACGTCACAGATATTCCTTAGTGACAACATAGATAGTCCTTAGTAACGACATAGATAGTCCTTAGTAACGACATAGATATTCCTCAGTATCGAAATAAATAGTCCTTAGTAATGACATAGATAGTCCACAGTAACGACATGGATATTCTTTAGTAACGCAAGAGAAATTCCCTCGTAACAACATAGATAGTCCTCAGTAACGACATGGATAGTCCTTAGTAACGCCAGTGAAAGTCCTTAGTATCGACATAGATAGTCCTTAGTAACGACATAGATATTCCTCAGTATCGAAATAGATAGTCCTTAGTAATGACATAGATAGTCCACAGTAACGACATGGATATTCCTAAGTAACGCCAGAGAAATTCCTTCGTAACAACATAGATAGTCCTCAGTAACGACATGGATAGTCCTTAGTAACGCCAGTGAAAGTCCTTAGTAACGACATCGATAGTTCTTAGTAACGACATAGATTGTCTTTAGTAACGCCAAAGAACGTCCATAGTAACGACATCGATAGTCCTTAGTATCAACATAGATAGTCCTTAGTAACGACATAGATAGTCCACAGTAACGACATGGATATTCCTTAGTAACGCCAGAGAAATTCCTTCGTAACGACATAGATAGTCCTCAGTAACGACATGGATAGTCCTTAGTAACGCCAGTGAAAGTCTTTAGTAAGGATACAGATAGTCTTTAGTAACGACATAGATATTCCTTAGTAACGACAGAAAAAGTCCTTAGTAACGACATAGATACTTCTTAGTAACAACATACTTAGTCCTTAGTAACGACATATTTAGTCCTTTCTAACGCCAGAGAAAGTCCTTAGTATCGACATAGATAGTCCTTAGTAATGACATAGATAGTCCACAGTAACGACATGGATATTCCTTAGTAACGCCAGAGAAATTCCTTCGTAACGACATAGATAGTCTTCAGTAACGACATAGATATTCCTTAGTAACGACAGAAAAAGTCCTTAGTAACGACATTGATACTTCTTAGTAACAACATAGTTAGTCCTTAGTAACGACATATTTAGTCCTTTCTAACGCCAGAGAAAGTCCTTAGTATCGACATAGATAGTCCTTAGTAATGACATAGATAGTCCACAGTAACGACATGGATATTCCTTAGTAACGCCAGAGAAAGTCCTCAGTATCGAAATAGATAGTCCTTAGTAATGACATAGATAGTCCACAGTAACGACATGGATATTCCTTAGTAACGCCAGAGAAATTCCTTCGTAACGACATAGATAGTCCTCAGTAACGACATGGATAGTCCTTAGTAACGCCAGTGAAAGTCTTTAGTAAGGATACAGATAGTCTTTAGTAACGACATAGATATTCCTTAGTAACGACAGAAAAAGTCCTTAGTAACGACATAGATACTTCTTAGTAACAACATAGTTAGTCCTTAGTAACGACATATTTAGTCCTTTCTAACGCCAGAGAAAGTCCTTAGTATCGACATAGATAGTCCTTAGTAACAATATATTTAGTCCTTAGTAACGGCAGAGAAGGTCTTTAGTGACGGCAGAGAAGGTTCTTAGTATCGACATAGATAGTCCTTAGTAACGCCAGAGAAATTCCTTAGTAACGACATAGATAGGTCTTAGTAACGACATAGATATTCCTTAGCAACGACATAGATAATCCTTAGTAACGACAGAGAAAGTCCTTAGTAACGACATCGATAGTCCCTTGTAACGACATAGATCGTCCTTAGTAACGCCAGAGAAAGTCCTTAGTAACGTCATCGATAGTCCTTAGTAACGACATAGATAGTCCTTAGTAACGACATTGATAGTCCATAGTTACGACATAAATAGTCCTTAGTAACGCCAGATAAAGTTCTTAGTAACGACATCGATAGTCCTTAGTAACGACATAGATAGTTCTTAGTAACGACATAGATATTCCTCAGTAACGCCAGAGAAAGTCCTTAGTAACGCCAGAGAAAGTCCTTAGTATCGACATAGATAGTCCTTAGTAACGACATAGATAGTCCTTAGTAACGACATTGATAGTCCTTAGCAACGACATAGATAGTCTTTAGTAACGCCAGAGAAAGTCCTTAGCAACGACATCGATAGTCCTTAGTAACGACATAGATAGTCCTTAGTAACGACATAGATAGTCCTTAGCAACAACATAGATAGTCCTTAGTAACGATATAGATAGTCCTTAGCAACGACATAGATAGTCCTTAGTAACGACATAGATAGTCCTTAGCAACGACATAGATAGTCTTTAGTAACGACATAGATAGTCCTTAGCAACGACATAGATAGTCCTTAGTAACGACATAGATTGTCCTTAGCAACGACATAGATAGTCCTTAGTAACGACATACATAGTCCATAGCAACGACATAGATAAACCTTAGCAACGACATAGATAGTCCTTAGCAACGACATAGATAGTCCTTAGTAACGACATAGATAGTCCTTAGCAACGACATAGATAGTCTTTAGTAACGACATAGATAGTCCTTAGCAACGACATAGATAGTCCTTAGTAACGACATAAATAGTCCTTAGCAACGACATAGATAGTCCTTAGTAACGACATAGATAGTCCTTAGCAACGACATAGACAGTCCTTACCAACGACATAGATAGTCATTAGTAACGACATAGATAGTCCTTAGTAACGACATAGATAGTCCTTAGCAACGACATAGATAATAATTAGCATCGACATAGATAGTCCTTAGCAACGACATAGATAGTCCTTAATAACGACATAGATAGTCCTTAGTAACGATATAGATAGTCCTTAGCAACGACATAGATAGTCCTTAACAACGACATAGATAGACCTTAGCAACGACATAGATAGTCCTTAGCAACGACATAGATAGTCCTTAGTAACGACATAGATAGTCCTTAGCAACGACATAGATAGTCCTTAGCAACGACATAGATAGTCCTTAGCAACGACATAGATAGTCCTTAGCAACGACATAGATAGTCCTTAGTAACGACATAGATAGTCCTTAGTAACGACATAGATAGTCCTTAGCAACGACATAGATAGTCCTTAGCAACGACATAGATAGTCCTTAGCAACGACATAGTTAGTCCTTAGTAACGGCATAGATAGTCCTTAGAAACGACATAGATAGTCTTTAGTAACGACATAGATAGTCCTTAGTAACGAAATTGATAGTCCTTAGCAACGACATAGATAGTCTTTAGTAACGACAGAGAAAGTCCATAGTAACAACATCGATAGTACTTAGTAACGACATAGATCGTCCTTAGTAACGACATACATAGTCCTTAGCAACGACATAGATAGTCCTTAGTAACGACATAGATAGTCCTTAGCAACGACATAGATAGTCCTTAGTAACGACATAGATAGTCCTTAGCAACGACATAGATAGTCCTTAGTAACGACATAGATAGTCCTTAGCAACGACATAGATAGTCCTTAGCAACGACATTGATAGTCCTTAGTAACGACATAGATAGTCCTTAGTAACGACATAGATAGTCCTTAGTAACGACATAGATAGTCCTTAGCAACGACATAGATAGTCCTTAGTAACGACATAGATAGTCCTTAGTAACGACATAGATATTCCACAGTAACGACATGGATATTCTTTAGTAACGCAAGAGAAATTCCCTCGTAACAACATAGATAGTCCTCAGTAACGACATGGATAGTCCTTAGTAACGCCAGTGAAAGTCCTTAGTAACGACATCGATAGTTCTTAGTAACGACATAGATTGTCTTTAGTAACGCCAAAGAACGTCCATAGTAACGACATCGATAGGCCTTAGTATCAACATAGATAGTCCTTAGTAACGACATAGATAGTCCACAGTAACGACATGGATATTCCTTAGTAACGCCAGAGAAATTCCTTCGTAACGACATAGATAGTCCTCAGTAACGACATGGATAGTCCTTAGTAACGCCAGTGAAAGTCTTTAGTAAGGATACAGATAGTCTTTAGTAACGACATAGATATTCCTTAGTAACGACAGAAAAAGTCCTTAGTAACGACATAGATACTTCTTAGTAACAACATAGTTAGTCCTTAGTAACGACATATTTAGTCCTTTCTAACGCCAGAGAAAGTCCTTAGTATCGACATAGATAGTCCTTAGTAATGACATAGATAGTCCACAGTAACGACATGGATATTCCTTAGTAACGCCAGAGAAATTCCTTCGTAACGACATAGATAGTCCTCAGTAACGACATAGATATTCCTTAGTAACGACAGAAAAAGTCCTTAGTAACGACATTGATACTTCTTAGTAACAACATAGTTAGTCCTTAGTAACGACATATTTAGTCCTTTCTAACGCCAGAGAAAGTCCTTAGTATCGACATAGATAGTCCTTAGTAATGACATAGATAGTCCACAGTAACGACATGGATATTCCTTAGTAACGCCAGAGAAAGTCCTCAGTATCGAAATAGATAGTCCTTAGTAATGACATAGATAGTCCACAGTAACGACATGGATATTCCTTAGTAACGCCAGAGAAATTCCTTCGTAACGACATAGATAGTCCTCAGTAACGACATGGATAGTCCTTAGTAACGCCAGTGAAAGTCTTTAGTAAGGATACAGATAGTCTTTAGTAACGACATAGATATTCCTTAGTAACGACAGAAAAAGTCCTTAGTAACGACATAGATACTTCTTAGTAACAACATAGTTAGTCCTTAGTAACGACATATTTAGTCCTTTCTAACGCCAGAGAAAGTCCTTAGTATCGACATAGATAGTCCTTAGTAACAATATATTTAGTCCTTAGTAACGGCAGAGAAGGTCTTTAGTGACGGCAGAGAAGGTTCTTAGTATCGACATAGATAGTCCTTAGTAACGCCAGAGAAATTCCTTAGTAACGACATAGATAGGTCTTAGTAACGACATAGATATTCCTTAGTAACGCCAGAGAAAGTCCTTACTAACGACATAGATAGTACTTGGTAACGACATTGATAGTCCATAGCAACGACATAGATAGTCTTTAGTAACGACAGAAAAAGTCCTTAGTAACGTCATCGATAGTCCTTAGTAACGGCATAGATAGTCCTTAGCAACGACATAGATAGTCCTTAGCAACGACATAGATAGTCTTTAGTAACGACAGAGAAAGTCCTTAGTAACGACATCGATAGTCCCTTGTAACGACATAGATCGTCCTTAGTAACGCCAGAGAAAGTCCTTAGTAACGTCATCGATAGTCCTTAGTAACGACATAGATAGTCCTTAGTAACGACATTGATAGTCCATAGTTACGACATAAATAGTCCTTAGTAACGCCAGATAAAGTTCTTAGTAACGACATCGATAGTCCTTAGTAACGACATAGATAGTTCTTAGTAACGACATAGATATTCCTCAGTAACGCCAGAGAAAGTCCTTAGTAACGCCAGAGAAAGTCCTTAGTATCGACATAGATAGTCCTTAGTAACGACATTGATAGTCCTTAGCAACGACATAGATAGTCTTTAGTAACGTCAGAGAAAGTCCTTAGCAACGACATCGATAGTCCTTAGTAACGACATAGATAGTCCTTAGTAACGACATAGATAGTCCTTAGCAACAACATAGATAGTCCTTAGTAACGATATAGATAGTCCTTAGCAACGACATAGATAGTCCTTAGTAACAACATAGATAGTCCTTAGCAACGACATAGATAGTCTTTAGTAACGACATAGATAGTCCTTAGCAACGACATAGATAGTCCTTAGTAACGACATAGATTGTCCTTAGCAACGACATAGATAGTCCTTAGTAACGACATACATAGTCCATAGCAACGACATAGATAAACCTTAGCAACGACATAGATAGTCCTTAGCAACGACATAGATAGTCTTTAGTAACGACATAGATAGTCCTTAGCAACGACATAGATAGTCCTTAGCAACGACATAGATAGTCCTTAGTAACGACATAGGAATTCCTTAGCAACGACATAGATAGTCTTTAGTAACGACATAGATAGTCCTTAGCAACGACATAGACAGTCCTTAGCAACGACATAGATAGTCCTTAGCAACGACATAGATAGTCCTTAGTAACGACATAGATAGTCCTTAGCAACGACATAGATAGTCTTTAGTAACGACAGAGAAAGTCCTTAGTAACGACATCGATAGTCCTTAGTAACGACATAAATAGTCCTTAGCAACGACATAGATAGTCCTTAGTAACGACATAGATAGTCCTTAGCAACGACATTGACAGTCCTTACCAACGACATAGATAGTCATTAGTAACGACATAGATAGTCCTTAGTAACGACATAGTTAGTAATTAGCAACGACATAGATAATAATTAGCAACGACATAGATAGTCCTTAGCAACGACATAGATAGTCCTTAATAACGACATAGATAGTCCTTAGTAACGATATAGATAGTCCTTAGCAACGACATAGATAGTCCTTAACAACGACATAGATAGACCTTAGCAACGACATAGATAGTCCTTAGCAACGACATAGATAGTCCTTAGTAACGACATAGATAGTCCTTAGCAACGACATAGATAGTCCTTAGCAACGACATAGATAGTCCTTAGCAACGACATAGATAGTCCTTAGCAACGACATAGATAGTCCTTAGTAACGACATAGATAGTCCTTAGATAACGACATAGATAGTCCTTAGCAACGACATAGATAGTCCTTAGCAACGACATAGATAGTCCTTAGCAACGACATAGTTAGTCCTTAGTAACGGCATAGATAGTCCTTAGAAACGACATAGATAGTCTTTAGTAACGACATAGATAGTCCTTAGTAACGAAATTGACAGTCCTTAGCAACGACATAGATAGTCTTTAGTAACGACAGAGAAAGTCCATAGTAACGACATAGATAGTCCTTAGCAACGACATAGATAGTCCTTAGTAACGACATAGATAGTCCTTAGCAACGACATAGATAGTCCTTAGCAACGACATAGATAGTCCTTAGTAACGACATAGGAATTCCTTAGCAACGACATAGATAGTCTTTAGTAACGACATAGATAGTCCTTAGCAACGACATAGACAGTCCTTAGCAACGACATAGATAGTCCTTAGCAACGACATAGATAGTCCTTAGTAACGACATAGATAGTCCTTAGCAACGACATAGATAGTCTTTAGTAACGACATAGATAGTCCTTAGCAACGACATAGATAGTCCTTAGTAACGACATAAATAGTCCTTAGCAACGACATAGATAGTCCTTAGTAACGACATAGATAGTCCTTAGCAACGACATAGACAGTCCTTACCAACGACATAGATAGTCATTAGTAACGACATAGATAGTCCTTAGTAACGACATAGTTAGTAATTAGCAACGACATAGATAATAATTAGCAACGACATAGATAGTCCTTAGCAACGACATAGATAGTCCTTAATAACGACATAGATAGTCCTTAGTAACGATATAGATAGTCCTTAGCAACGACATAGATAGTCCTTAACAACGACATAGATAGACCTTAGCAACGACATAGATAGTCCTTAGCAACGACATAGATAGTCCTTAGTAACGACATAGATAGTCCTTAGCAACGACATAGATAGTCCTTAGCAACGACATAGATAGTCCTTAGCAACGACATAGATAGTCCTTAGCAACGACATAGATAGTCCTTAGTAACGACATAGATAGTCCTTAGTAACGACATAGATAGTCCTTAGCAACGACATAGATAGTCCTTAGCAACGACATAGATAGTCCTTAGCAACGACATAGTTAGTCCTTAGTAACGGCATAGATAGTCCTTAGTAACGAAATTGACAGTCCTTAGCAACGACATAGATAGTCTTTAGTAACGACAGAGAAAGTCCATAGTAACGACATAGATAGTCCTTAGCAACGACATAGATAGTCCTTAGTAACGACATAGATAGTCCTTAGCAACGACACAGATAGTCCTTAGTAACGACATAGATAGTCCTCAGAAACGACATAGATAAACCTTAGCAACGACATAGATAGTCCTTAGCAACGACATAGATAGTCTTTAGTAACGACATAGATAGTCCTTAGCAACGACATAGATAGTCCTTGGCAACGACATAGATAGTCCTTAGTAACAACATAGATAGTCCTTAGCAACGACATAGATAGTCTTTAGTAACGACATAGATAGTCCTTAGCAACTACATAGATAGTCCTTAGCAACGACATAGATAGTCCTTAGCAACGACATAGAGAGTCCTTAGTAACGACATAGATAGTCTTTAGCAACGACATAGATAGTCCTTAGTAACGACATAGATAGTCCTTAGCAACGACATAGATAGTCCTTAGCAACGACATAGATAGTCATTAGTAACGACATAGATAGTCCTTAGTAACGACATAGATAGTCCTTTGCAACGACATAGATAGTCCTTAGTAACGACATAGATAGTCCTTAGCAACGACATAGATAGTCCTTAGCCACGACATAGATAGTCCTTAGCAACGACATTGATAGTCCTTAGCAACGACATAGATAGTCCTTAGTAAGGACATAGATAGACCTTAGCAACGACATAGATAGTCTTTAGTAACGACATAGATAGTCCTTAGCAACGACATAGATAGTCCTTAGTAACGACATAGATAGTCCTTAGTAACGACATAGATAGTCCTTAGTAACGACATAAATAGTCCTTAGCAACGACATAGATAGTCCTTAGTAACGACATAGATAGTCCTTAGCAACGACATAGATCGTCCTTAGTAACGACATAGATAGTCCGTAGTAACGACATAGATAGTCCTTAGTATCGACCTAGATAGTCCTTAGCAACGACATAGATAGTCTTTAGTAACGACAGAGAAAGTCCTTAGTAACGACATCGATAGTCCTTTGTAACGAAATAGATCGTCCTTAGTAACGCCAGAGAAAGTCCTTAGTAACGTCATCGATAGTCCTTAGTAACGGCATAGATAGTTCTTAGAAACGACATAGATATTCCTCAGTAAATCCAGAGAAAGTCCTTAGTAACGCCAGAGAAAGTCCTTAGTATCGACATAGATAGTCCTTAGTAACGACATAGATAGTCCTTAGTAACAACATAGGTACTCCTTAGTAACGTCACAGATATTCCTTAGTGACAACATAGATAGTCCTTAGTAACGACATAGATAGTCCTTAGTAACGACATAGATATTCCTCAGTATCGAAATAAATAGTCCTTAGTAATGACATAGATAGTCCACAATAACGACATGGATATTCCTTAGTAACGCAAGAGAAATTCCCTCGTAACAACATAGATAGTCCTCAGTAACGACATGGATAGTCCTTAGTAACGCCAGTGAAAGTCCTTAGTATCGACATAGATAGTCCTTAGTAACGACATAGATAGTCCTTAGTAACGACATAGATAGTCCTTAGCAACGACATAAATAGTCCTTAGTAACGACATAGATAGTCCATAGCAACGACATACATCGTCCTTAGTAACGACATAGATAGTCCGTAGTAACGACATAGATAGTCCTTAGTATCGACATAGATAGTCCTTAGCAACGACATAGATAGTCTTTAGTAACGACAGAGAAAGTCCTTAGTAACGACATCGATAGTCCTTTGTAACGAAATAAATCGTCCTTAGTAACGCCAGAGAAAGTCCTTAGTAACGTCATCGATAGTCCTTAGTAACGGCATAGATAGTTCTTAGAAACGACATAGATATTCCTCAGTAAATCCAGAGAAAGTCCTTAGTAACGCCAGAGAAAGTCCTTAGTATCGACATAGATAGTCCTTAGTAACGACATAGATAGTCCTTAGTAACAACATAGGTACTCCTTAGTAACGTCACAGATATTCCTTAGTGACAACATAGATAGTCCTTAGTAACGACATAGATAGTCCTTAGTAACGACATAGATATTCCTCAGTATCGAAATAAATAGTCCTTAGTAATGACATAGATAGTCCACAGTAACGACATGGATATTCCTTAGTAACGCAAGAGAAATTCCCTCGTAACAACATAGATAGTCCTCAGTAACGACATGGATAGTCCTTAGTAACGCCAGTGAAAGTCCTTAGTATCGACATAGATAGTCCTTAGTAACGACATAGATATTCCTCAGTATCGAAATAGATAGTCCTTAGTAATGACATAGATAGTCCACAGTAACGACATGGATATTCCTAAGTAACGCCAGAGAAATTCCCTCGTAACAACATAGATAGTCCTCAGTAACGACATGGATAGTCCTTAGTAACGCCAGTGAAAGTCCTTAGTAACGACATCGATAGTTCTTAGTAACGACATAGATTGTCTTTAGTAACGCCAAAGAACGTCCATAGTAACGACATCGATAGTCCTTAGTATCAACATAGATAGTCCTTAGTAACGACATAGATAGTCCACAGTAACGACATGGATATTCCTTAGTAACGCCAGAGAAATTCCTTCGTAACGACATAGATAGTCCTCAGTAACGACATGGATAGTCCTTAGTAACGCCAGTGAAAGTCTTTAGTAAGGATACAGATAGTCTTTAGTAACGACATAGATATTCCTTAGTAACGACAGAAAAAGTCCTTAGTAACGACATAGATACTTCTTAGTAACAACATAGTTAGTCCTTAGTAACGACATATTTAGTCCTTTCTAACGCCAGAGAAAGTCCTTAGTATCGACATAGATAGTCCTTAGTAATGACATAGATAGTCCACAGTAACGACATGGATATTCCTTAGTAACGCCAGAGAAATTCCTTCGTAACGACATAGATAGTCCTCAGTAACGACATAGATATTCCTTAGTAACGACAGAAAAAGTCCTTAGTAACGACATTGATACTTCTTAGTAACAACATAGTTAGTCCTTAGTAACGACATATTTAGTCCTTTCTAACGCCAGAGAAAGTCCTTAGTATCGACATAGATAGTCCTTAGTAATGACATAGATAGTCCACAGTAACGACATGGATATTCCTTAGTAACGCCAGAGAAAGTCCTCAGTATCGAAATAGATAGTCCTTAGTAATGACATAGATAGTCCACAGTAACGACATGGATATTCCTTAGTAACGCCAGAGAAATTCCTTCGTAACGACATAGATAGTCCTCAGTAACGACATGGATAGTCCTTAGTAACGCCAGTGAAAGTCTTTAGTAAGGATACAGATAGTCTTTAGTAACGACATAGATATTCCTTAGTAACGACAGAAAAAGTCCTTAGTAACGACATAGATACTTCTTAGTAACAACATAGTTAGTCCTTAGTAACGACATATTTAGTCCTTTCTAACGCCAGAGAAAGTCCTTAGTATCGACATAGATAGTCCTTAGTAACAATAAATTTAGTCCTTAGTAACGGCAGAGAAGGTCTTTAGTGACGGCATAGAAGGTTCTTAGTATCGACATAGATAGTCCTTAGTAACGCCAGAGAAATTCCTTAGTAACGACATAGATAGGTCTTAGTAACGACATAGATATTCCTTAGTAACGCCAGAGAAAGTCCTTACTAACGACATAGATAGTACTTGGTAACGACATTGATAGTCCATAGCAACGACATAGATAGTCTTTAGTAACGACAGAAAAAGTCCTTAGTAACGTCATCGATAGTCCTTAGTAACGGCATAGATAGTCCTTAGCAACGACATAGATAGTCCTTAGCAACGACATAGATAGTCTTTAGTAACGACAGAGAAAGTCCTTAGTAACGACATCGATAGTCCCTTGTAACGACATAGATCGTCCTTAGTAACGCCAGAGAAAGTCCTTAGTAACGTCATCGATAGTCCTTAGTAACGGCATAGATAGTCCTTAGCAACAACATAGATAGTCCTTAGTAACGACAGAGAAAGTCCTTAGTACGACATCGATAGTCCCTTGTAACGACATAGATCGTCCTTAGTAACGCCAGAGAAAGTCCTTAGTAACGTCATCGATAGTCCTTAGTAACGACATAGATAGTCCTTTTTTTTTTTTTTTTTTTTTTTTTTTTTTTTTTTTTTTTTTTAAACTTGGGAGCGGGTTTGAATTGCCCGAAGCACTGCTACCTTAAGGTATATTGTACTTACCTCCCTGATCTAGTCAAATAACCCCTTCCCTCTTACCAGGTTTAGGAGTTTCCTGACTAGAGTTTTACCTTCAGCATCCACCAAAGCCGTTCCATCACCAAAGAGGTTGAAGCGCCTCTCAGCAAGTACTCCACATCTGTAAATAATGTGTGTGGCAGTCTCCTGTTCCTGCCTGCACAATCTGCACACTGGTTCATCCTTGTAGATACCCATTTTATGCAAATGTTTCCTTAGTCCACAGTGTCCCGTGAGTAGTCCTGTGGCTATCCTTAATTCCTGCCTAGACAGATAGATGAGACTCTTCTGCAGCCCCAAGGAAGGTCTCCTAAGGGTTAGCTTACTGTGCCTCATCCCTTCGGCCCTGATCCAGTGCTCACAGTGTCTTTCAGCCATCCACCTTCGCACTGTCATCCTGACCATGGATTTGGAAATACCCACCGCAGGTTCCGGTCCAATCAGGGGAGTCGAGGACCCCTCCCTGGCCAGCGCATCTGCGGCTTCATTTCCAAGTATTCCCCTATGCCCTGGCACCCAACCAATCTTGACTTGATTGTGCCTTGCCAGAGCTTGTAGGTTAATTAGGCACTCCCTGACTATGGCCGAGGTGACCACGTGTCCGTTTAGTGCCTTAATTGCTGCCTGACTGTCGGAGAAAATAGCAATCCGGGCCCCATGTGTTTCCCTTCTCGCTATCTCTCCCAGACAGGCATTTATAGCATATACTTCGGCCTGAAAGACAGAGGTATGCCTCCCCAAGGAAAAAACTAGTTCTACCCTTGGGTTTTTACAATACACCCCCGCTCCAGTGCCGAAGTCCATCTTGGAGCCATCTGTGTACCAGATCTGAGCTCCCGATGTTAATGTCCCTGACCATTCCATCACAGTTTGGTGGACCTGGTCAGGTGCAAACATTCGAGTAATGTGGTCGCTGCCCATTTCCAAGACGGGTTCTTTGACCACGCACTCGATACTCATATGTCCCGAGACATCTGGGAGGTTAGCCCAGTTGCTCGAGTTGCGCAATCTCCATGCCGCTAGCCTCGCCTCTCCCCTAAGGACAAGCTCAAGGGGAGGGAGGCTAAGCATTACTTCCATTGCTGCACCTGGTGTAGTTGACATCGCTCCCAGTGTGCACAGACAGGCCAATCTCTGGATAGAGCTCAGTTTAGCTCTTGTCTGTGCCTGGTTGGCCTTTGTCCACCACACCAGAGCTCCATAGGTAATCATAGGTCTTATCACCCTCAGATACATCCAGTGCATCATTGATGGCTTCAGTCCCCATTTCTTACCCACCATTCTTCTCACAGTCATCAGTGCCCTTTTGGCCCTGTTAACTGTCCTCTCAAGATGTGGATTCCAGGTGAGTTTCCTGTCCAGAGTAACTCCCAGGTACTTCACCTCCCCCACAAACTCAAGGTATTCACCAAACAAGCGGGGCATCCTGGTCGTCAGATCTTTTCGCTGTCTGGTGAAGTTAATGAGAGCAGTCTTTTTTGGATTTACCCTAAGGTTCTCCTTTTTACACCACTCTTCAATCAGTCGTAGAGGATTTCTGATTACCTCAAGGACTGTATCAGGGAATCTGCCCAGGATCAGGACAACTATGTCGTCCGCATATCCTAGACAGAAGTACCCCTGTTCATTCAGGAGTTCAATAAGGTTGTCAACCACTAGGCACCACAACAGAGGAGAGAGAACCCCCCCCCCTGTGCACAGCCCAGACTTGTCTCCGCCCTTCTGACCTCCCCTGCCACCTCTACAGAAATGCTTCTGTTTGTTAACATGGAACTTATCCAACCACACGTGGTCGCATCCACTCCATGACGTCTTGCACCACTTACCATCGTCTCCACTGAGGGGTTATTGAAAGCCCCTTCAATGTCGAGGAAGGCACCTATGGCACAACCTTTCTTAGCGATCATTTGCTCAATCCTACCAACCACTTGATGGAGAGCTCCCTCGCAAGATTTCCCCGGTTGGTAAGCATACTGGTTCCAATGCAGTGGTTTGATAACCAAAGCACCCCCCCTAATATGCCTATCAACCAGTTTTTCAAGTCCCTTGAGAACAAAGGACATGAGTGTGATAGGTCTGTATCCTTTCCCTTCCGATTGGTTACCGGTGGGCTTAGGTATAAAGACCACCTTACTAGATTTCCAGGCTGCCGGCACATGCCCTAGAGCAATGCTTAGCCTGTATAATTTAGTAAGTACCAGCACCAGCATATCCATTCCCTGCTGCAGCAGCACAGGATAGATCCCATCTGGACCTGGAGATTTGTAGGGTTTAAAAGTGCCAATAGCCCATCTTACCCTTTGTGGAGTTACTATCCTCCTTGCCACTTCCCAGTCCTCCCTCTTACCACGTCTTGTGGAGAGTTTGGTAACCGGTTCAGTGTCTGCTCCCCCAAGTTTTCTCAGGGTACTGGAAGGGAAATGTGTCCTGATTAATTCTTCCACAGTTTCCCCTGCCGTTTTTGTTATATTTCCCAGTGGAGTTCTTAGCATCCCCACCGGGTTCACTGGGTCCTTAGAGAGCACTTTATACAGTCGTGCCCCTTCCCGAGTTTTGTCAATCTCATGACAAAACTCCTTCCAGGACTTCCTGCGCGCTTCTCTAATTGCCCTGTTGTATTCGGTTAGTGTTTTCCTATACAGGTCCCACTCCCCGTTCTTTTTTGCTCTATTAAAGAGTCTCCTGGTGGTCTTCCGAAGTTTGGCTAGCTTCTTGTTCCACCATGACGGATCCCCTACTTTCCTCCCCTCACTGAGAGGGCAGTTATCGGTAAAGGATTCTATTATAGCCTCGCCAACCAATGTGGCAGAGTCTTCTAGCTCTCTCCTCCCACCATACTCCAATCCAGCCTCCTCAATCCGAACACCCAGGTCCCTCCTGTAGGAGTCCCAGTCTGTTCTTCTTGGATCCCTGGTTGGACGAAGCATGGCTGGATTTAGAGAGATATCATACCTAATATGTCTGTGATCAGAAGAAGATGGTTCATCCGACACATGCCAATTTAGTACATACCTAGCCATCTGGTTCGATGCCACCGTAATGTCCAGGACCTCCTGTCTGGCCCTAGTGACAAACGTCGGCTCTTCCCCCTGATTTAGGACTAGTAGATTCTTAGAGCTAAGATAAGCTAAAAGTTCCTCACCTCTAGTGTTTGTACCTGTACTACCCCACGAAGTGTGATGGGAGTTAGCATCCATACCCACCAGCAGCTCCTCATCCACAGCCTCGCAGTGCTCGACCAGGCTCCTCAGCTCTTGTGTTGGCAGAGCCCCCGCGCAGTCAAAGGGGAGATATGCCGTGGCCAGGTTCAGCCTCTTCATCCCCCCCTCCGCCCGCAGCTCCACCGTCACTGCTAACAAATCCCTGCAACAGAAGTTCGTTAGTACAAAAGCACACAACCCCCTCCTAACCAGGATACACGTCCTGGGAACACCGGAGTCCTTATCATACAACAACTTACCTCCAGATGTCGCCAGCCCGCATATTTTTCCTCCAGAAATCCATGGTTCCTGGATGAGCACCAAGTCCACCTCTCCCCTGTCCAGCATCCTACACACGACAGCACTCGCCGCCCTGCTATGCTGTAGGTTCACTTGGAGGATCTTGATCATTGTTCTGCTTAATTTGCAGTCGCCTGGGTCCGCAGAGCAGCCCCAGGACTAGACATTGAGCTCAACTCTACAGCCACTTCACCGGTTTCTGCAGTCGGCAGCTTGACAGCCGCCCCCGCACCCCCAGTGATGGTTGCCGTTGACACATCTGCTACAGACTCACGGTTTGCCGTCGCATTGGCTCCCACTGTCTGTGCAGTCTCGAAATTAATTCTTATACTTACTTGGTCCATTAAAGTCCCACGAGTATGGGGGAAATAACGGTCGACCAGAGCAGAGCCCCCACTGCCCTGGCAAGACAACATACAATGAGGTTTTGTCTGGTTCCTCAAGGGGATCGTTTGGGACTGCATTTTATACCCTGCAGCCATTCATCCTTCGGCACGATGCCTTCCACCTTGGATTGGGTATTCAGTCACTGACCTTGAAGCACACCCCAAGTTCAGGACATTATTAACTGCTCAGATGAACAGCCTGCTTTACTCTCTTTTTTACAACTGTGTCGTTTGGGCAGTTTCCCGCCCCTACTTCACTGTCGCATTGCCCTTGGTTCACCCGGGAGGTGAGAGTAGCATTGTGAGGACTTAATTCCCAACTACCCCAGTCTCCCCGGTCAGAGCACTCGGTTATTTCTACCAAGCCCAACCGGTTGACTGACGAGGAGGGATAATTCCTCACCTTTGAACCATAGCCTTGGTCCAGGCCTGCATATTCAGAAACCTTCCGGAATCCTTATTCACAGGTAACCTACATTTCTGTAGGCCGTCCCACTATCCGCCACCTGTGGACCCGCCCGGTTGCTCAGGCCAGCTTGCCGGGTAGATAGTCCTTAGTAACGACATTGATAGTCCATAGTTACGACATAAATAGTCCTTAGTAACGCCAGATAAAGTTCATAGTAACGACATCGATAGTCCTTAGTAACGACATAGATAGTTCTTAGTAACGACATAGATATTCCTCAGTAACGCCAGAGAAAGTCCTTAGTAAAGCCAGAGAAAGTCCTTAGTATCGACATAGATAGTCCTTAGTAACGACATAGATAGTCCTTAGTAACGACATTGATAGTCCTTAGCAACGACATAGATAGTCTTTAGTAACGTCAGAGAAAGTCCTTAGTAACGACATCGATAGTCCTTAGTAACGACATAGATAGTCCTTAGTAACGACATAGATAGTCCTTAGCAACAACATAGATAGTCCTTAGTAACGATATAGATAGTCCTTAGCAACGACATAGATAGTCCTTAGTAACGACATAGATAGTCCTTAGCAACGACATAGATAGTCTTTAGTAACGACATAGATAGTCCTTAGCAACGACATAGATAGTCCTTAGTAACGACATAGATTGTCCTTAGCAATGACATAGATAGTCCTTAGTAACGACATACATAGTCCATAGCAACGACATAGATAAACCTTAGCAACGACATAGATAGTCCTTAGCAACGACATAGATAGTCTTTAGTAACGACATAGATAGTCCTTAGCAACGACATAGATAGTCCTTAGCAACGACATAGATAGTCCTTAGTAACGACATAGGAAGTCCTTAGCAACGACATAGATAGTCTTTAGTAACGACATAGATAGTCCTTAGCAACGACATAGACAGTCCTTAGCAACGACATAGATAGTCCTTAGCAACGACATAGATAGTCCTTAGCAACGACATAGATAGTCTTTAGTAACGACATAGATAGTCCTTAGCAACGACATAGATCGTCCTTAGTAACGACATAGATTGTCCTTAGCAACGACATAGATAGTCCTTAGTAACGACATACATAGTCCATAGCAACGACATAGATAAACCTTAGCAACGACATAGATAGTCCTTAGCAACGACATAGATAGTCTTTAGTAACGACATAGATAGTCCTTAGCAACGACATAGATAGTCCTTAGCAACGACATAGATAGTCCTTAGTAACGACATAGGAAGTCCTTAGCAACGACATAGATAGTCTTTAGTAACGACATAGATAGTACTTAGCAACGACATAGACAGTCCTTAGCAACGACATAGATAGTCCTTAGCAACGACATAGATAGTCCTTAGTAACGACATAGATAGTCCTTAGCAACGACATAGATAGTCTTTAGTAACGACATAGATAGTCCTTAGCAACGACATAGATAGTCCTTAGTAACGACATAAATAGTCCTTAGCAACGACATAGATAGTCCTTAGTAACGACATAGATAGTCCTTAGCAACGACATAGACAGTCCTTACCAACGACATAGATAGTCATTAGTAACGACATAGATAGTCCTTAGTAACGACATAGTTAGTAATTAGCAACGACATAGATAATAATTAGCTACGACATAGATAGTCCTTAGCAACGACATAGATAGTCCTTAATAACGACATAGATAGTCCTTAGTAACGATATAGATAGTCCTTAGCAACGACATAGATAGTCCTTAACAACGACATAGATAGACCTTAGCAACGACATAGATAGTCCTTAGCAACGACATAGATAGTCCTTAGTAACGACATAGATAGTCCTTAGCAACGACATAGATAGTCCTTAGCAACGACATAGATAGTCCTTAGCAACGACATAGATAGTCCTTAGCAACGACATAGATAGTCCTTAGTAACGACATAGATAGTCCTTAGTAACGACATAGATAGTCCTTAGCAACGACATAGATAGTCCTTAGCAACGACATAGATAGTCCTTAGCAACGACATAGTTAGTCCTTAGTAACGGCATAGATAGTCCTTAGAAACGACATAGATAGTCTTTAGTAACGACATAGATAGTCCTTAGTAACGAAATTGACAGTCCTTAGCAACGACATAGATAGTCTTTAGTAACGACAGAGAAAGTCCATAGTAACGACATCGATAGTCCTTAGTAACGACATAGATCGTCCTTAGTAACGACATAGATAGTCCTTAGCAACGACATAGATAGTCCTTAGTAACGACATAGATAGTCCTTAGCAACGACATAGATAGTCCTTAGTAACGACATAGATAGTCCTTAGCAACGACATAGATAGTCCTTAGTAACGACATAGATAGTCCTTAGCAACGACACAGATAGTCCTTAGTAACGACATAGATAGTCCTTAGAAACGACATAGATAAACCTTAGCAACGACATAGATAGTCCTTAGCAACGACATAGATAGTCTTTAGTAACGACATAGATAGTCCTTAGCAACGACATAGATAGTCCTTGGCAACGACATAGATAGTCCTTAGTAACAACATAGATAGTCCTTAGCAACGACATAGATAGTCTTTAGTAACGACATAGATAGTCCTTAGCAACTACATAGATAGTCCTTAGCAACGACATAGATAGTCCTTAGCAACGACATAGAGAGTCCTTAGTAACGACATAGATAGTCTTTAGCAACGACATAGATAGTCCTTAGTAACGACATAGATAGTCCTTAGCAACGACATAGATAGTCCTTAGCAACGACATAGATAGTCATTAGTAACGACATAGATAGTCCTTAGTAACGACATAGATAGTCCTTTGCAACGACATAGATAGTCCTTAGTAACGACATAGATAGTCCTTAGCAACGACATAGATAGTCCTTAGCCACGACATAGATAGTCCTTAGCAACGACATAGATAGTCCTTAGCAACGACATAGATAGTCCTTAGCAACGACTTAGATAGTCCTCAGTAACGACATAGATAGTCCTTAGCAACGACATAGATAGTCCTTAGTAACGACATAGATAGTCCTTAGCAACGACATAGATAGTCCTTAGTAACGATATAGATAGTCCTTAGCAACGACATAGATCGTCCTTAGTAACGACATAGATAGTCCGTAGTAACGACATAGATAGTCCTTAGTATCGACATAGATAGTCCTTAGCAACGACATAGATAGTCTTTAGTAACGACAGAGAAAGTCCTTAGTAACGACATCGATAGTCCTTTGTAACGAAATAGATCGTCCTTAGTAACGCCAGAGAAAGTCCTTAGTAACGTCATCGATAGTCCTTAGTAACGGCATAGATAGTTCTTAGAAACGACATAGATATTCCTCAGTAAATCCAGAGAAAGTCCTTAGTAACGCCAGAGAAAGTACTTAGTATCGACATAGATAGTCCTTAGTAACGACATAGATAGCCCTTAGTAACAACATAGGTACTCCTTAGTAACGTCACAGATATTCCTTAGTGACAACATAGATAGTCCTTAGTAACGACATAGATAGTCCTTAGTAACGACATAGATATTCCTCAGTATCGAAATAAATAGTCCTTAGTAATGACATAGATAGTCCACAATAACGACATGGATATTCCTTAGTAACGCAAGAGAAATTCCCTCGTAACAACATAGATAGTCCTCAGTAACGACATGGATAGTCCTTAGTAACGCCAGTGAAAGTCCTTAGTATCGACATAGATAGTCCTTAGTAACGACATAGATAGTCCTTAGTAACGACATAGATAGTCCTTAGCAACGACACAGATAGTCCTTAGTAACGACATAGATAGTCCTCAGAAACGACATAGATAAACCTTAGCAACGACATAGATAGTCCTTAGCAACGACATAGATAGTCTTTAGTAACGACATAGATAGTCCTTAGCAACGACATAGATAGTCCTTGGCAACGACATAGATAGTCCTTAGTAACAACATAGATAGTCCTTAGCAACGACATAGATAGTCTTTAGTAACGACATAGATAGTCCTTAGCAACTACATAGATAGTCCTTAGCAACGACATAGATAGTCCTTAGCAACGACATAGAGAGTCCTTAGTAACGACATAGATAGTCTTTAGCAACGACATAGATAGTCCTTAGTAACGAAATTGACAGTCCTTAGCAACGACATAGATAGTCTTTAGTAACGACAGAGAAAGTCCATAGTAACGACATAGATAGTCCTTAGCAACGACATAGATAGTCCTTAGTAACGACATAGATAGTCCTTAGCAACGACACAGATAGTCCTTAGTAACGACATAGATAGTCCTCAGAAACGACATAGATAAACCTTAGCAACGACATAGATAGTCCTTAGCAACGACATAGATAGTCTTTAGTAACGACATAGATAGTCCTTAGCAACGACATAGATAGTCCTTGGCAACGACATAGATAGTCCTTAGTAACAACATAGATAGTCCTTAGCAACGACATAGATAGTCTTTAGTAACGACATAGATAGTCCTTAGCAACTACATAGATAGTCCTTAGCAACGACATAGATAGTCCTTAGCAACGACATAGAGAGTCCTTAGTAACGACATAGATAGTCTTTAGCAACGACATAGATAGTCCTTAGTAACGACATAGATAGTCCTTAGCAACGACATAGATAGTCCTTAGCAACGACATAGATAGTCATTAGTAACGACATAGATAGTCCTTAGTAACGACATAGATAGTCCTTTGCAACGACATAGATAGTCCTTAGTAACGACATAGATAGTCCTTAGCAACGACATAGATAGTCCTTAGCCACGACATAGATAGTCCTTAGCAACGACATTGATAGTCCTTAGCAACGACATAGATAGTCCTTAGTAAGGACATAGATAGACCTTAGCAACGACATAGATAGTCTTTAGTAACGACATAGATAGTCCTTAGCAACGACATAGATAGTCCTTAGTAACGACATAGATAGTCCTTAGCAACGACACAGATAGTCCTTAGTAACGACATAGATAGTCCTCAGAAACGACATAGATAAACCTTAGCAACGACATAGATAGTCCTTAGCAACGACATAGATAGTCTTTAGTAACGACATAGATAGTCCTTAGCAACGACATAGATAGTCCTTGGCAACGACATAGATAGTCCTTAGTAACAACATAGATAGTCCTTAGCAACGACATAGATAGTCTTTAGTAACGACATAGATAGTCCTTAGCAACTACATAGATAGTCCTTAGCAACGACATAGATAGTCCTTAGCAACGACATAGAGAGTCCTTAGTAACGACATAGATAGTCTTTAGCAACGACATAGATAGTCCTTAGTAACGACATAGATAGTCCTTAGCAACGACATAGATAGTCCTTAGCAACGACATAGATAGTCATTAGTAACGACATAGATAGTCCTTAGTAACGACATAGATAGTCCTTTGCAACGACATAGATAGTCCTTAGTAACGACATAGATAGTCCTTAGCAACGACATAGATAGTCCTTAGCCACGACATAGATAGTCCTTAGCAACGACATTGATAGTCCTTAGCAACGACATAGATAGTCCTTAGTAAGGACATAGATAGACCTTAGCAACGACATAGATAGTCTTTAGTAACGACATAGATAGTCCTTAGCAACGACATAGATAGTCCTTAGTAACGACATAGATAGTCCTTAGTAACGACATAGATAGTCCTTAGTAACGACATAGATAGTCCTTAGCAACGACATAGATAGTCCTTAGTAACGACATAGATAGTCCTTAGCAACGACATAGATCGTCCTTAGTAACGACATAGATAGTCCGTAGTAACGACATAGATAGTCCTTAGTATCGACATAGATAGTCCTTAGCAACGACATAGATAGTCTTTAGTAACGACAGAGAAAGTCCTTAGTAACGACATCGATAGTCCTTTGTAACGAAATAGATCGTCCTTAGTAACGCCAGAGAAAGTCCTTAGTAACGTCATCGATAGTCCTTAGTAACGGCATAGATAGTTCTTAGAAACGACATAGATATTCCTCAGTAAATCCAGAGAAAGTCCTTAGTAACGCCAGAGAAAGTCCTTAGTATCGACATAGATAGTCCTTAGTAACGACATAGATAGTCCTTAGTAACAACATAGGTACTCCTTAGTAACGTCACAGATATTCCTTAGTGACAACATAGATAGTCCTTAGTAACGACATAGATAGTCCTTAGTAACGACATAGATATTCCTCAGTATCGAAATAAATAGTCCTTAGTAATGACATAGATAGTCCACAATAACGACATGGATATTCCTTAGTAACGCAAAAGAAATTCCCTCGTAACAACATAGATAGTCCTCAGTAACGACATGGATAGTCCTTAGTAACGCCAGTGAAAGTCCTTAGTATCGACATAGATAGTCCTTAGTAACGACATAGATAGTCCTTAGTAACGACATAGATAGTCCTTAGTAACGACATAGATAGTCCTTAGCAACGACATAAATAGTCCTTAGTAACGACATAGATAGTCCTTAGCAACGACATAGATCGTCCTTAGTAACGACATAGATAGTCCGTAGTAACGACATAGATAGTCCTTAGTATCGACATAGATAGTCCTTAGCAACGACATAGATAGTCTTTAGTAACGACAGAGAAAGTCCTTAGTAACGACATCGATAGTCCTTTGTAACGAAATAGATCGTCCTTAGTAACGCCAGAGAAAGTCCTTAGTAACGTCATCGATAGTCCTTAGTAACGGCATAGATAGTTCTTAGAAACGACATAGATATTCCTCAGTAAATCCAGAGAAAGTCCTTAGTAACGCCAGAGAAAGTCCTTAGTATCGACATAGATAGTCCTTAGTAACGACATAGATAGTCCTTAGTAACAACATAGGTACTCCTTAGTAACGTCACAGATATTCCTTAGTGACAACATAGATAGTCCTTAGTAACGACATAGATAGTCCTTAGTAACGACATAGATATTCCTCAGTATCGAAATAAATAGTCCTTAGTAATGACATAGATAGTCCACAGTAACGACATGGATATTCCTTAGTAACGCAAGAGAAATTCCCTCGTAACAACATAGATAGTCCTCAGTAACGACATGGATAGTCCTTAGTAACGCCAGTGAAAGTCCTTAGTATCGACATAGATAGTCCTTAGTAACGACATAGATATTCCTCAGTATCGAAATAGATAGTCCTTAGTAATGACATAGATAGCCCACAGTAACGACATGGATATTCCTAAGTAACGCCAGAGAAATTCCCTCGTAACAACATAGATAGTCCTCAGTAACGACATGGATAGTCCTTAGTAACGCCAGTGAAAGTCCTTAGTAACGACATCGATAGTTCTTAGTAACGACATAGATTGTCTTTAGTAACGCCAAAGAACGTCCATAGTAACGACATCGATAGTCCTTAGTATCAACATAGATAGTCCTTAGTAACGACATAGATAGTCCACAGTATCGACATGGATATTCCTTAGTAACGCTAGAGAAATTCCTTCGTAACGACATAGATAGTCCTCAGTAACGACATGGATAGTCCTTAGTAACGCCAGTGAAAGTCTTTAGTAAGGATACAGATAGTCTTTAGTAACGACATAGATATTCCTTAGTAACGACAGAAAAAGTCCTTAGTAACGACATAGATACTTCTTAGTAACAACATAGTTAGTCCTTAGTAACGACATATTTAGTCCTTTCTAACGCCAGAGAAAGTCCTTAGTATCGACATAGATAGTCCTTAGTAATGACATAGATAGTCCACAGTAACGACATGGATATTCCTTAGTAACGCCAGAGAAATTCCTTCGTAACAACATAGATAGTCCTCAGTAACGACATAGATATTCCTTAGTAACGACAGAAAAAGTCCTTAGTAACGACATTGATACTTCTTAGTAACAACATAGTTAGTCCTTAGTAACGACATATTTAGTCCTTTCTAACGCCAGAGAAAGTCCTTAGTATCGACATAGATAGTCCTTAGTAATGACATAGATAGTCCACAGTAACGACATGGATATTCCTTAGTAACGCCAGAGAAAGTCCTCAGTATCGAAATAGATAGTCCTTAGTAATGACATAGATAGTCCACAGTAACGACATGGATATTCCTTAGTAACGCCAGAGAAATTCCTTCGTAACGACATAGATAGTCCTCAGTAACGACATGGATAGTCCTTAGTAACGCCAGTGAAAGTCTTTAGTAAGGATACAGATAGTCTTTAGTAACGACATAGATATTCCTTAGTAACGACAGAAAAAGTCCTTAGTAACGACATAGATACTTCTTAGTAACAACATAGTTAGTCCTTAGTAACGACATATTTAGTCCTTTCTAACGCCAGAGAAAGTCCTTAGTATCGACATAGATAGTCCTTAGTAACAATAAATTTAGTCCTTAGTAACGGCAGAGAAGGTCTTTAGTGACGGCATAGAAGGTTCTTAGTATCGACATAGATAGTCCTTAGTAACGCCAGAGAAATTCCTTAGTAACGACATAGATAGGTCTTAGTAACGACATAGATATTCCTTAGTAACGCCAGAGAAAGTCCTTACTAACGACATAGATAGTACTTGGTAACGACATTGATAGTCCATAGCAACGACATAGATAGTCTTTAGTAACGACAGAAAAAGTCCTTAGTAACGTCATCGATAGTCCTTAGTAACGGCATAGATAGTCCTTAGCAACGACATAGATAGTCCTTAGCAACGACATAGATAGTCTTTAGTAACGACAGAGAAAGTCCTTAGTAACGACATCGATAGTCCCTTGTAACGACATAGATCGTCCTTAGTAACGCCAGAGAAAGTCCTTAGTAACGTCATCGATAGTCCTTAGTAACGGCATAGATAGTCCTTAGCAACGACATAGATAGTCCTTAGTAACGACAGAGAAAGTCCTTAGTAACGACATCGATAGTCCCTTGTAACGACATAGATCGTCCTTAGTAACGCCAGAGAAAGTCCTTAGTAACGTCATCGATAGTCCTTAGTAACGACATAGATAGTCCTTAGTAACGACATTGATAGTCCATAGTTACGACATAAATAGTCCTTAGTAACGCCAGATAAAGTTCATAGTAACGACATCGATAGTCCTTAGTAACGACATAGATAGTTCTTAGTAACGACATAGATATTCCTCAGTAACGCCAGAGAAAGTCCTTAGTAACGCCAGAGAAAGTCCTTAGTATCGACATAGATAGTCCTTAGTAACGACATAGATAGTCCTTAGTAACGACATTGATAGTCCTTAGCAACGACATAGATAGTCTTTAGTAACGTCAGAGAAAGTCCTTAGTAACGACATCGATAGTCCTTAGTAACGACATAGATAGTCCTTAGTAACGACATAGATAGTCCTTAGCAACAACATAGATAGTCCTTAGTAACGATATAGATAGTCCTTAGCAACGACATAGATAGTCCTTAGTAACGACATAGATAGTCCTTAGCAACGACATAGATAGTCTTTAGTAACGACATAGATAGTCCTTAGCAACGACATAGATAGTCCTTAGTAACGACATAGATTGTCCTTAGCAACGACATAGATAGTCCTTAGTAACGACATACATAGTCCATAGCAACGACATAGATAAACCTTAGCAACGACATAGATAGTCCTTAGCAACGACATAGATAGTCTTTAGTAACGACATAGATAGTCCTTAGCAACGACATAGATAGTCCTTAGCAACGACATAGATAGTCCTTAGTAACGACATAGGAAGTCCTTAGCAACGACATAGATAGTCTTTAGTAACGACATAGATAGTCCTTAGCAACGACATAGACAGTCCTTAGCAACGACATAGATAGTCCTTAGCAACGACATAGATAGTCCTTAGTAACGACATAGATAGTCCTTAGCAACGACATAGATAGTCTTTAGTAACGACATAGATAGTCCTTAGCAACGACATAGATAGTCCTTAGTAACGACATAAATAGTCCTTAGCAACGACATAGATAGTCCTTAGTAACGACATAGATAGTCCTTAGCTACGACATAGACAGTCCTTACCAACGACATAGATAGTCATTAGTAACGACATAGATAGTCCTTAGTAACGACATAGTTAGTAATTAGCAACGACATAGATAATAATTAGCAACGACATAGATAGTCCTTAGCAACGACATAGATAGTCCTTAATAACGACATAGATAGTCCTTAGTAACGATATAGATAGTCCTTAGCAACGACATAGATAGTCCTTAACAACGACATAGATAGACCTTAGCAACGACATAGATAGTCCTTAGCAACGACATAGATAGTCCTTAGAATCGACATAGATAGTCTTTAGTAACGACATAGATAGTCCTTAGTAACGAAATTGACAGTCCTTAGCAACGACATAGATAGTCTTTAGTAACGACAGAGAAAGTCCATAGTAACGACATCGATAGTCCTTAGTAACGACATAGATCGTCCTTAGTAACGACATAGATAGTCCTTAGCAACGACATAGATAGTCCTTAGTAACGACATAGATAGTCCTTAGCAACGACATAGATAGTCCTTAGTAACGACATAGATAGTCCTTAGCAACGACATAGATAGTCCTTAGTAACGACATAGATAGTCCTTAGCAACGACACAGATAGTCCTTAGTAACGACATAGATAGTCCTTAGAAACGACATAGATAAACCTTAGCAACGACATAGATAGTCCTTAGCAACGACATAGATAGTCTTTAGTAACGACATAGATAGTCCTTAGCAACGACATAGATAGTCCTTGGCAACGACATAGATAGTCCTTAGTAACAACATAGATAGTCCTTAGCAACGACATAGATAGTCTTTAGTAACGACATAGATAGTCCTTAGCAACTACATAGATAGTCCTTAGCAACGACATAGATAGTCCTTAGCAACGACATAGAGAGTCCTTAGTAACGACATAGATAGTCTTTAGCAACGACATAGATAGTCCTTAGTAACGACATAGATAGTCCTTAGCAACGACATAGATAGTCCTTAGCAACGACATAGATAGTCATTAGTAACGACATAGATAGTCCTTAGTAACGACATTGATAGTCCTTTGCAACGACATAGATAGTCCTTAGTAACGACATAGATAGTCCTTAGCAACGACATAGATAGTCCTTAGCCACGACATAGATAGTCCTTAGCAACGACATAGATAGTCCTTAGCAACGACATAGATAGTCCTTAGTAACGACATAGATAATCCTTAGCAACGACATAGATAGTCCTTAGCAACGACATTGATAGTCCTTAGCAACGACATAGATAGTCCTTAGTAAGGACATAGATAGACCTTAGCAACGACATAGATAGTCTTTAGTAACGACATAGATAGTCCTTAGCAACGACATAGATAGTCCTTAGTAACGACATAGATAGTCCTTAGTAACGACATAGATAGTCCTTAGTAACGACATAGATAGTCCTTAGTAACGACATAGATAGTCCTTAGCAACGACATAGATAGTCCTTAGTAACGACATAGATAGTCCTTAGTAACGACATAGATAGTCCTTAGCAACGACATAGATAGTCCTTAGTAACGACATAGATAGTCCTTAGCAACGACATAGATCGTCCTTAGTAACGACATAGATAGTCCGTAGTAACGACATAGTAGTCCTTAGTATCGACATAGATAGTCCTTAGCAACGACATAGATAGTCTTTAGTAACGACAGAGAAAGTCCTTAGTAACGACATCGATAGTCCTTTGTAACGAAATAGATCGTCCTTAGTAACGCCAGAGAAAGTCCTTAGTAACGTCATCGATAGTCCTTAGTAACGGCATAGATAGTTCTTAGAAACGACATAGATATTCCTCAGTAAATCCAGAGAAAGTCCTTAGTAACGCCAGAGAAAGTCCTTAGTATCGACATAGATAGTCCTTAGTAACGACATAGATAGTCCTTAGTAACAACATAGGTACTCCTTAGTAACGTCACAGATATTCCTTAGTGACAACATAGATAGTCCTTAGTAACGACATAGATAGTCCTTAGTAACGACATAGATAGTCCTTAGTAACGACATAGATAGTCCTTAGCAACGACATAGATAGTCCTTAGTAACGACATAGATAGTCCTTAGCAACGACATAGATCGTCCTTAGTAACGACATAGATAGTCCGTAGTAACGACATAGTAGTCCTTAGTATCGACATAGAAAGTCCTTAGTATCGACATAGATAGTCCTTAGTAACGATATAGATAGTCCTTAGTAACAACATAGGTACTCCTTAGTAACGTCACAGATATTCCTTAGTGACAACATAGATAGTCCTTAGTAACGACATAGATAGTCCTTAGTAACGACATAGATATTCCTCAGTATCGAAATAAATAGTCCTTAGTAATGACATAGATAGTCCACAGTAACGACATGGATATTCCTTAGTAACGCAAGAGAAATTCCCTCGTAACAACATAGATAGTCCTCAGTAACGACATGGATAGTCCTTAGTAACGCCAGTGAAAGTCCTTAGTATCGACATAGATAGTCCTTAGTAACGACATAGATATTCCTCAGTATCGAAATAGATAGTCCTTAGTAATAACATAGATAGTCCACAGTAACGACATGGATATTCCTAAGTAACGCCAGAGAAATTCCCTCGTAACAACATAGATAGTCCTCAGTAACGACATGGATAGTCCTTAGTAACGCCAGTGAAAGTCCTTAGTAACGACATCGATAGTTCTTAGTAACGACATAGATTGTCTTTAGTAACGCCAAAGAACGTCCATAGTAACGACATCGATAGTCCTTAGTAACGACATAGATAGTCCACAGTAACGACATGGATATTCCTTAGTAACGCCAGAGAAATTCCTTCGTAACGACATAGATAGTCCTTAGTAACGACATAGATAGTCCACAGTAACGACATAGATAGTCCTTAGTAACGACATTGATAGTCCTTAGCAACGACATAGATAGTCTTTAGTAACGTCAGAGAAAGTCCTTAGTAACGACATCGATAGTCCTTAGTAACGACATAGATAGTCCTTAGTAACGACATAGATAGTCCTTAGCAACAACATAGATAGTCCTTAGTAACGATATAGATAGTCCTTAGCAACGACATAGATAGTCCTTAGTAACGACATAGATAGTCCTTAGCAACGACATAGATAGTCTTTAGTAACGACATAGATAGTCCTTAGCAACGACATAGATAGTCCTTAGTAACGACATAGATTGTCCTTAGCAACGACATAGATAGTCCTTAGTAACGACATACATAGTCCATAGCAACGACATAGATAAACCTTAGCAACGACATAGATAGTCCTTAGCAACGACATAGATAGTCTTTAGTAACGACATAGATAGTCCTTAGCAACGACATAGATAGTCCTTAGCAACGACATAGATAGTCCTTAGTAACGACATAGGAAGTCCTTAGCAACGACATAGATAGTCTTTAGTAACGACATAGATAGTCCTTAGCAACGACATAGACAGTCCTTAGCAACGACATAGATAGTCCTTAGCAACGACATAGATAGTCCTTAGTAACGACATAGATAGTCCTTAGCAACGACATAGATAGTCTTTAGTAACGACATAGATAGTCCTTAGCAACGACATAGATAGTCCTTAGTAACGACATAAATAGTCCTTAGCAACGACATAGATAGTCCTTAGTAACGACATAGATAGTCCTTAGCAACGACATAGACAGTCCTTACCAACGACATAGATAGTCATTAGTAACGACATAGATAGTCCTTAGTAACGACATAGTTAGTAATTAGCAACGACATAGATAATAATTAGCAACGACATAGATAGTCCTTAATAACGACATAGATAGTCCTTAGTAACGACATAGATAGTCCTTAGCAACGACACAGATAGTCCTTAGTAACGACATAGATAGTCCTTAGAAACGACATAGATAAACCTTAGCAACGACATAGATAGTCCTTAGCAACGACATAGATAGTCTTTAGTAACGACATAGATAGTCCTTAGCAACGACATAGATAGTCCTTGGCAACGACATAGATAGTCCTTAGTAACAACATAGATAGTCCTTAGCAACGACATAGATAGTCTTTAGTAACGACATAGATAGTCTTTAGTAACGACATAGATAGTCCTTAGCAACTACATAGATAGTCCTTAGCAACGACATAGATAGTCCTTAGCAACGACATAGAGAGTCCTTAGTAACGACATAGATAGTCTTTAGCAACGACATAGATAGTCCTTAGTAACGACATAGATAGTCCTTAGCAACGACATAGATAGTCCTTAGCAACGACTTAGATAGTCCTCAGTAACGACATAGATAGTCCTTAGCAACGACATAGATAGTCCTTAGTAACGACATAGATAGTCCTTAGCAACGACATAGATAGTCCTTAGCAACGACATAGATAGTCCTTAGTAACGACATAGATGGTCCTTAGTAACGACATAGATAATCCTTAGCAACGACATAGATAGTCCTTAGCAACGACATTGATAGTCCTTAGCAACGACATAGATAGTCCTTAGTAAGGACATAGATAGACCTTAGCAACGACATAGATAGTCTTTAGTAACGACATAGATAGTCCTTAGCAACGACATAGATAGTCCTTAGTAACGACATAGATAGTCCTTAGTAACGACATAGATAGTCCTTAGTAACGACATAGATAGTCCTTAGCAACGACATAGATAGTCCTTAGTAACGACATAGATAGTCCTTAGCAACGACATAGATCGTCCTTAGTAACGACATAGATAGTCCGTAGTAACGACATAGATAGTCCTTAGTATCGAAATAGATATTCCTTAGCAACGACATAGATAGTCTTTAGTAACGACAGAGAAAGTCCTTAGTAACGACATCGATAGTCCTTTGTAACGAAATAGATCGTCCTTAGTAACGCCAGAGAAAGTCCTTAGTAATGTCATCGATAGTCCTTAGTAACGGCATAGATAGTTCTTAGAAACGACATAGATATTCCTCAGTAAATCCAGAGAAAGTCCTTAGTAACGCCAGAGAAAGTCCTTAGTATCGACATAGATAGTCCTTAGTAACGATATAGATAGTCCTTAGTAACAACATAGGTACTCCTTAGTAACGTCACAGATATTCCTTAGTGACAACATAGATAGTCCTTAGTAACGACATAGATAGTCCTTAGTAACGACATAGATATTCCTCAGTAACGAAATAAATGGTCCTTAGTAATGACATAGATAGTCCACAGTAACGACATGGATATTCCTTAGTAACGCAAGAGAAATTCCCTCGTAACAACATAGATAGTCCTCAGTAACGACATGGATAGTCCTTAGTAACGCCAGTGAAAGTCCTTAGTATCGACATAGATAGTCCTTAGTAACGACATAGATATTCCTCAGTATCGAAATAGATAGTCCTTAGTAATGACATAGATAGTCCACAGTAACGACATGGATATTCCTAAGTAACGCCAGAGAAATTCCCTCGTAACAACATAGATAGTCCTCAGTAACGACATGGATAGTCCTTAGTAACGCCAGTGAAAGTCCTTAGTAACGACATCGATAGTTCTTAGTAACGACATAGATTGTCTTTAGTAACGCCAAAGAACGTCCATAGTAACGACATCGATAGTCCTTAGTAACGACATAGATAGTCCACAGTAACGACATGGATATTCCTTAGTAACGCCAGAGAAATTCCTTCGTAACGACATAGATAGTCCTCAGTAACGACATGGATAGTCCTTAGTAACGCCAGTGAAAGTCTTTAGTAAGGATACAGATAGTCTTTAGTAACGACATAGATATTCCTTAGTAACGACAGAAAAAGTCCTTAGTAACGACATAGATACTTCTTAGTAACAACATAGTTAGTCCTTAGTAACGACATATTTAGTCCTCTCTAACGCCAGAGAAAGTCCTTAGTATCGACATAGATAGTCCTTAGTAATGACATAGATAGTCCACAGTAACGACATGGATATTCCTTAGTAACGCCAGAGAAATTCCTTCGTAACGACATAGATAGTCCTCAGTAACGACATAGATATTCCTTAGTAACGACAGAAAAAGTCCTTAGTAACGACATAGATACTTCTTAGTAACAACATAGTTAGTCCTTAGTAACGATATATTTAGTCCTTTCTAACGCCAGAGAAAGTCCTTAGTATCGACATAGATAGTCCTTAGTAATGACATAGATAGTCCACAGTAACGACATGGATATTCCTTAGTAACGCCAGAGAAAGTCCTCAGTATCGAAATAGATAGTCCTTAGTAATGACATAGATAGTCCACAGTAACGACATGGATATTCCTTAGTAACGCCAGAGAAATTCCTTCGTAACGACATAGATAGTCCTCAGTAACGACATGGATAGTCCTTAGTAACGCCAGTGAAAGTCTTTAGTAAGGATACAGATAGTCTTTAGTAACGACATAGATATTCCTTAGTAACGACAGAAAAAGTCCTTAGTAACGACATAGATACTTCTTAGTAACAACATAGTTAGTCCTTAGTAACGACATATTTAGTCCTTTCTAACGTCAGAGAAAGTCCTTAGTATCGACATAGATAGTCCTTAGTAACAATATATTTATTCCTTAGTAACGGCAGAGAAGGTCTTTAGTGACGGCAGAGAAGGTTCTTAGTATCGACATAGATAGTCCTTAGTAACGCCAGAGAAATTCCTTAGTAACGACATAGATAGGTCTTAGTAACGACATAGATATTCCTTAGTAACGCCAGAGAAAGTCCTTACTAACGACATAGATAGTACTTGGTAACGACATTGATAGTCCATAGCAACGACATAGATAGTCTTTAGTAACGACAGAAAAAGTCCTTAGTAACGTCATCGATAGTCCTTAGTAACGGCATAGATAGTCCTTAGCAACGACATAGATAGTCCTTAGCAACGACATAGATAGTCTTTAGTAACGACAGAGAAAGTCCTTAGTAACGACATCGATAGTCCCTTGTAACGACATAGATCGTCCTTAGTAACGCCAGAGAAAGTCCTTAGTAACGTCATCGATAGTCCTTAGTAACGGCATAGATAGTCCTTAGCAACGACATAGATAGTCCTTAGTAACGACAGAGAAAGTCCTTAGTAACGACATCGATAGTCCCTTGTAACGACATAGATCGTCCTTAGTAACGCCAGAGAAAGTCCTTAGTAACGTCATCGATAGTCCTTAGTAACGACATAGATAGTCCTTAGTAACGACATTGATAGTCCATAGTTACGACATAAATAGTCCTTAGTAACGCCAGATAAAGTTCTTAGTAACGACATCGATAGTCCTTAGTAACGACATAGATAGTTCTTAGTAACGACATAGATATTCCTCAGTAACGCCAGAGAAAGTCCTTAGTAACGCCAGAGAAAGTCCTTAGTATCGACATAGATAGTCCTTAGTAACGACATAGACAGTCCTTAGTAACGACATTGATAGTCCTTAGCAACGACATAGATAGTCTTTAGTAACGTCAGAGAAGGTCCTTAGTAACGACATCGATAGTCCTTAGTAACGACATAGATAGTCCTTAGTAACGACATAGATAGTCCTTAGCAACAACATAGATAGTCCTTAGTAACGATATAGATAGTCCTTAGCAACGACATAGATAGTCCTTAGTAACGACATAGATAGTCCTTAGCAACGACATAGATAGTCTTTAGTAACGACATAGATAGTCCTAAGCAACGACATAGATAGTCCTTAGCAACGACATAGATAGTCATTAGTAACGACATAGATAGTCCTTAGTAACGACATTGATAGTCCTTTGCAACGACATAGATAGTCCTTAGTAACGACATAGATAGTCCTTAGCAACGACATAGATAGTCCTTAGCCACGACATAGATAGTCCTTAGCAACGACATAGATAGTCCTTAGCAACGACATAGATAGTCCTTAGCAACGACTTAGATAGTCCTCAGTAACGACATAGATAGTCCTTAGCAACGACATAGATAGTCCTTAGTAACGACATAGATAGTCCTTAGTAACGATATAGATAGTCCTTAGCAACGACATAGATAGTCCTTAGTAACGACATAGATAGTCCTTAGCAACGACATAGATAGTCTTTAGTAACGACATAGATAGTCCTTAGCAACGACATAGATAGTCCTTAGCAACGACATAGATAGTCATTAGTAACGACATAGATAGTCCTTAGTAACGACATTGATAGTCCTTTGCAACGACATAGATAGTCTTTAGTAACGTCAGAGAAGGTCCTTAGTAACGACATCGATAGTCCTTAGTAACGACATAGATAGTCCTTAGTAACGACATACATAGTCCATAGCAACGACATAGATAAACCTTAGCAACGACATAGATAGTCCTTAGCAACGACATAGATAGTCTTTAGTAACGACATAGATAGTCCTTAGCAACGACATAGATAGTCCTTAGCAACGACATAGATAGTCCTTAGTAACGACATAGGAAGTCCTTAGCAACGACATAGATAGTCTTTAGTAACGACATAGATAGTCCTTAGCAACGACATAGACAGTCCTTAGCAACGACATAGATAGTCCTTAGCAACGACATAGATAGTCCTTAGTAACGACATAGATAGACCTTAGCAACGACATAGATAGTCTTTAGTAACGACATAGATAGTCCTTAGCAACGACATAGATAGTCCTTAGTAACGACATAAATAGTCCTTAGCAACGACATAGATAGTCCTTAGTAACGACATAGATAGTCCTTAGCAACGACATAGACGGTCCTTACCAACGACATAGATAGTCATTAGTAACGACATAGATAGTCCTTAGTAACGACATAGATAGTCCTTAGCAACGACATAGATAATAATTAGCAACGACATAGATAGTCCTTAGCAACGACATAGATAGTCCTTAATAACGACATAGATAGTCCTTAGTAACGATATAGATAGTCCTTAGCAACGACATAGATAGTCCTTAACAACGACATAGATAGACCTTAGCAACGACATAGATAGTCCTTAGCAACGACATAGATAGTCCTTAGTAACGACATAGATAGTCCTTAGCAACGACATAGATAGTCCTTAGCAACGACATAGATAGTCCTTAGCAACGACATAGATAGTCCTTAGCAACGACATAGATAGTCCTTAGTAACGACATAGATAGTCCTTAGTAACGACATAGATAGTCCTTAGCAACGACATAGATAGTCCTTAGCAACGACATAGATAGTCCTTAGCAACGACATAGTTAGTCCTTAGTAACGGCATAGATAGTCCTTAGAAACGACATAGATAGTCTTTAGTAACGACATAGATAGTCCTTAGTAACGAAATTGATAGTCCTTAGCAACGACATAGATAGTCTTAAGTAACGACAGAGAAAGTCCATAGTAACGACATCGATAGTCCTTAGTAACGACATAGATCGTCCTTAGTAACGACATAGATAGTCCTTAGCAACGACATAGATAGTCCTTAGTAACGACATAGATAGTCCTTAGCAACGACATAGATAGTCCTTAGTAACGACATAGATAGTCCTTAGAAACGACATAGATAGTCCTTAGTAACGACATAGATAGTCCTTAGCAACGACACAGATAGTCCTTAGTAACGACATAGATAGTCCTTAGAAACGACATAGATAAACCTTAGCAACGCCATAGATAGTCCTTAGCAACGACATAGATAGTCTTTAGTAACGACATAGATAGTCCTTAGCAACTACATAGATAGTCCTTAGCAACGACATAGATAGTCCTTAGCAACGACATAGAGAGTCCTTAGTAACGACATAGATAGTCTTTAGCAACGACATAGATAGTCTTTAGTAACGACATAGATAGTCCTTAGCAACGACATAGATAGTCCTTAGCAACGACATAGATAGTCATTAGTAACGACATAGATAGTCCTTAGTAACGACATAGATAGTCCTTTGCAACGACATAGATAGTCGTTAGTAACGACATAGATAGTCCTTAGCAACGACATAGATAGTCCTTAGCCACGACATAGATAGTCCTTAGCAACGACATAGATAGTCCTTAGCAACGACATAGATAGTCCTTAGCAACGACTTAGATAGTCCTCAGTAACGACATAGATAGTCCTTAGCAACGACATAGATAGTCCTTAGTAACGACATAGATAGTCCTTAGCAACGACATAGATAGTCCTTAGCAACGACATAGATAGTCCTTAGTAACGACATAGATAGTCCTTAGTAACGACATAGATAATCCTTAGCAACGACATAGATAGTCCTTAGCAACGACATTGATAGTCCTTAGCAACGACAGAGATAGTCCTTAGTAAGGACATAGATAGACCTTAGCAACGACATAGATAGTCTTTAGTAACGGCATAGATAGTCCTTAGCAACGACATAGATAGTCCTTAGTAACGACATAGATAGTCCTTAGTAACGACATAGATAGTCCTTAGTAACGACATAGATAGTCCTTAGCAACGACATAGATAGTCCTTAGTAATGACATAGATAGTCCTTAGCAACGACATAGATCGTCCTTAGTAACGACATAGATAGTCCGTAGTAACGACATAGATAGTCCTTAGTATCGACATAGATAGTCCTTAGCAACGACATAGATAGTCTTTAGTAACGACAGAGAAAGTCCTTAGTAACGACATCGATAGTCCTTTGTAACGAAATAGATCGTCCTTAGTAACGCCAGAGAAAGTCCTTAGTAACGTCATCGATAGTCCTTAGTAACGGCATAGATAGTTCTTAGAAACGACATAGATATTCCTCAGTAAATCCAGAGAAAATCCTTAGTAACGCCAGAGAAAGTCCTTAGTATCGACATAGATAGTCCTTAGTAACGACATAGATAGTCCTTAGTAACGACATTGATAGTCCATAGTTACGACATAAATAGTCCTTAGTAACGCCAGATAAGGTCCTTAGTAACGACATCGATAGTCCTTAGTAACGACATAGATAGTCCTTAGCAACGACATAGATAGTCCTTAGCAACGACATAGATAGTCCTTAGCAACGACATAGATAGTCCTTAGTAACGACATAGATAGTCCTTAGTAACGACATAGATAGTCTTTAGTAACGACATAGATAGTCCTTAGTAACGAAATTGATAGACCTTAGCAACGACATAGATAGTCTTTAGTAACGACAGAGAAAGTCCATAGTAACGACATCGATAGTCCTTAGTAACGACATAGATCGTCCTTAGTAACGACATAGATAGTCCTTAGCAACGACATAGATAGTCCTTAGTAACGACATAGATAGTCCTTAGCAACGACATAGATAGTCCTTAGTAACGACATAGATAGTCCTTAGCAACGACATAGATAGTCCTTAGTAACGACATAGATAGTCCTTAGCAACGACACAGATAGTCCTTAGTAACGACATAGATAGTCCTTAGAAACGACATAGATAAACCTTAGCAACGACATAGATAGTCCTTAGCAACGACATAGATAGTCTTTAGTAACGACATAGATAGTCCTTAGCAACGACATAGATAGTCCTTAGCAACGACATAGATAGTCCTTAGTAACAACATAGATAGTCCTTAGCAACGACATAGATAGTCTTTAGTAACGACATAGATAGTCCTTAGCAACTACATAGATAGTCCTTAGCAACGACATAGATAGTCCTTAGCAACGACATAGAGAGTCCTTAGTAACGACATAGATAGTCTTTAGCAACGACATAGATAGTCCTTAGTAACGACATAGATAGTCCTTAGCAACGACATAGATAGTCCTTAGCAACGACATAGATAGTCATTAGTAACGACATAGATAGTCCTTAGTAACGACATAGATAGTCCTTTGCAACGACATAGATATTCCTTAGTAACGACATAGATAGTCCTTAGCAACGACATAGATAGTCCTTAGCCACGACATAGATAGTCCTTAGCAACGACATAGATAGTCCTTAGCAACGACATAGATAGTCCTTAGCAACGACTTAGATAGTCCTCAGTAACGACATAGATAGTCCTTAGCAACGACATAGATAGTCCTTAGTAACGACATAGATAGTCCTTAGCAACGACATAGATAGTCCTTAGCAACGACATAGATAGTCCTTAGTAACGACATAGATAGTCCTTAGTAACGACATAGATAATCTTTAGCAACGACATAGATAGTCCTTAGCAACGACATTGATAGTCCTTAGCAACGACATAGATAGTCCTTAGTAAGGACATAGATAGACATTAGCAACGACATAGATAGTCTTTAGTAACGGCATAGATAGTCCTTAGCAACGACATAGATAGTCCTTAGTAACGACATAGATAGTCCTTAGTAACGACATAGATAGTCCTTAGTAACGACATAGATAGTCCTTAGCAACGACATAGATAGTCCTTAGTAACGACATAGATAGTCCTTAGCAACGACATAGATCGTCCTTAGTAACGACATAGATAGTCCGTAGTAACGACATAGATAGTCCTTAGTATCGACATAGATAGTCCTTAGCAACGACATAGATAGTTTTTAGTAACGACAGAGAAAGTCCTTAGTAACGACATCGATAGTCCTTTGTAACGAAATAGATCGTCCTTAGTAACGCCAGAGAAAGTCCTTAGTAACGTCATCGATAGTCCTTAGTAACGGCATAGATAGTTCTTAGAAACGACATAGATATTCCTCAGTAAATCCAGAGAAAGTCCTTAGTAACGCCAGAGAAAGTCCTTAGTATCGACATAGATAGTCCTTAGTAACGACATAGATAGTCCTTAGTAACGACATTGATAGTCCATAGTTGCGACATAAATAGTCCTTAGTAACGCCAGATAAAGTCCTTAGTAACGACATCGATAGTCCTTAGTAACGACATAGATAGTCCTTAGCAACGACATAGATAATCTTTAGTAACGACATAGATAGTCCTTAGCAACGACATAAATAGTCCTTAGCAACGACATAGATAGTCCTTAGTAACGACATAGATAGTCCTTAGCAACGACATAGATAGTCTTTTGTAACGACATAGATAGTCTTTAGCAACGACATACATAGTCCTTAGCAACGACATAGATAGTCCTTAGCAACGACATAGATAGTCCTTAGTAACGACATAGATAGTCCTTAGTAACGCCGGAGAAAGTCCTTAGTATCGACATAGATAGTCCTTAGTAACGACATAGATAGTCCTTAGTAACGACACTGATAGTCCATAGTTACGACATAAATAGTCCTTAGTAACGCCAGATAAAGTCCTTAGTAACGACATCGATAGTCCTTAGTAACGACATAGATAGTCCTTAGCAACGACATAGATAGTCTTTAGTAACGACATAGATAGTCCTTAGCAACGACATAAATAGTCCTTAGCAACGACATAGATAGTCCTTAGCAACGACATAGATAGTCTTTAGTAACGACATAGATAGTCTTTAGTAACGACATAGATAGTCCTTAGCAACGACATAAATAGTCCTTAGCAACGACATAGATAGTCCTTAGCAACGACATAGATAGTCTTTAGTAACGACATAGATAGTCTTTAGCAACGACATAGATAGTCCTTAGCAACGACATAGATAGTCCTTAGCAACGACATAGATTGTCCTTAGTAACGACATAGATAGTCCTTAGCAACGACATAGATAGTCTTTAGTAACGACATAGATAGTCCTTAGTAACGACATAGATAGTCCTTAGCAACGACATAGATAGTCTTTAGTAACGACAGAGAAAGTCCTTAGTAACGACATCGATAGTCCTTTGTAACGACATAGATCGTCCTTAGTAACGCCAGAGAAAGTCCTTAGTAACGTCATCGATAGTCCTTAGTAACTGCATAGATAGTTCTTGGAAACGACATTGATATTCCTCAGTAACGCCAGAGAAATTCCTTAGTAACGCCAGAGAAAGTCCTTAGTATCGACATAGATAGTCCTTAGTAACGACATAGATAGTCCTTAGTAACGACATTGATAGTCCATAGTTACGACATAAATAGTCCTTAGTAACGCCAGATAAAGTCCTTAGTAACGACATCGATAGTTCTTAGTAACGACATAGATAGTTCTTAGTAACGACATGGATATTCCTTAATAACGCCAGAGAAAGCCCTTAGAAACGACATAGATAGTCCTTAGTAACGACATAGATAGTCCTTAGTAACGACATTGATAGTCCATAGTTACGACATAAATAGTCCTTAGTAACGCCAGATAAAGTCCTTAGTAACGACATCGATAGTCCTTAGTAACGACATAGATAGTCCTTTGTAACGACATAGATCGTCCTTAGTAACGCCAGAGAAAGTCCTTAGTAACGTCATCGATAGTCCTTAGTAACTGCATAGATAGTTCTTAGAAACGACATAGATAGTTCTTAGTAACGACATAGATATTCCTCAGTAACGCCAGAGAAAGTCCTTAGTAACGCCAGAGAAAGTCCTTAGTATCGACATAGTTAGTCCTTAGTAACGACATAGATGATCCTTAGTAACGACATTGATAGTCCTTAACAACGACATAGATAGTCTTTAGTAACGACAGAGAAAGTCCATAGTAACGACATCGATAGTCCTTAGTAACGACATAGATCGTCCTTAGTAACGACATAGATAGTCCTTAGCAACGACATAGATAGTCCTTAGTAACGACATAGATAGTCCTTAGCAACGACATAGATAGTCCTTAGTAACGTCATAGATAGTCCTTAGCAACGACATAGATAGTCCTTAGTAACGACATAGATAGTCCTTAGCAACGACATATATAGTCCTTAGTAACGACATAGATAGTCCTTAGCAACGACATAGATAGTCCTTAGCAACGACATAGATAGTCCTTAGCAACGACATAGATAGTCCTTAGTAACGACATAGATAGTCTTTAGCAACGACATAGATATTCCTTAGTAACGACATAGATAGTCCTTAGCAACGACATAGATAGTCCTTAGCAACGACATAGATAGTCATTAGTAACGACATAGATAGTCCTTAGTAACGACATAGATAGTCCTTTGCAACGACATAGATAGTCCTTAGTAACGACATAGATAGTCCTTAGCAACGACATAGATAGTCCTTAGCCACGACATAGATAGTCCTTAGCAACGACATAGATAGTCCTTAGCAACGACATAGATAGTCCTTAGCAACGACATAGATAGTCCTTAGTAACGACATAGATAGTCAATAGCAACGACATAGATAGTCCTTAGTAACGACATAGATAGTCCTTAGCAACGACATAGATAGTCCTTAGCAACGACATAGATAGTCCTTAGAAACGACATAGATAGTCCTTAGTAACGACATAGATAATCCTTAGCAACGACATAGATAGTCCTTAGCAACGACATTGATAGTCCTTAGCAACGACATAGATAGTCCTTAGTAAGGATATAGATAGACCTTAGCAACGACATAGATAGTCTTTAGTAACGACATAGATAGTCCTTAGCAACGACATAGATAGTCCTTAGTAACGACATAGATAGTCCTTAGCAACGACATAGATAGTCCTTAGTAACGACATAGATATTCCTTAGCAACGACATAGATAGTCCTTAGCAACGACATAGATAGTCCTTAGCAACGACATAGATAGTCCTTAACAACGACATAGATAGACCTTAGCAACGACATAGATAGTCCTTAGCAACGACATAGATAGTCCTTAGCAACGACATAGATAGTCTTTAGTAACGACAGAGAAAGTCCTTAGTAACGACATCGATAGTCCTTAGTAACGGCATAGATAGTTCTTAGAAACGACATAGATATTCCTCAGTAAATCCAGAGAAAGTCCTTAGTAACGCCAGAGAAAGTCCTTAGTATCGACATAGATAGTCCTTAGTAACGACATAGATAGTCCTTAGTAACAACATAGGTACTCCTTAGTAACGTCACAGATATTCCTTAGTGACAACATAGATAGACCTTAGTAACGACATAGATAGTCCTTAGTAACGACATAGATATTCCTCAGTATCGAAATAAATAGTCCTTAGTAATGACATAGATAGTCCACAGTAACGACATGGATATTCCTTAGTAACGCAAGAGAAATTCCCTCGTAACAACATAGATAGTCCTCAGTAACGACATGGATAGTCCTTAGTAACGCCAGTGAAAGTCCTTAGTAACGACATCGATAGTTCTTAGTAACGACATAGATTGTCTTTAGTAACGCCAAAGAACGTCCATAGTAACGACATCGATAGTCCTTAGTATCAACATAGATAGTCCTTAGTAACGACATAGATAGTCCACAGTAACGACATGGATATTCCTTAGTAACGCCAGAGAAATTCCTTCGTAACGACATAGATAGTCCTCAGTAACGACATGGATAGTCCTTAGTAACGCCAGTGAAAGTCTTTAGTAAGGATACAGATAGTCTTTAGTAACGATATAGATATTCCTTAGTAACGACAGAAAAAGTCCTTAGTAACGACATAGATACTTCTTAGTAACAACATAGTTAGTCCTTAGTAACGACATATTTAGTCCTTTCTAACGCCAGAGAAAGTCCTTAGTATCGACATAGATAGTCCTTAGTAATGACATAGATAGTCCACAGTAACGACATGGATATTCCTTAGTAACGCCAGAGAAATTCCTTCGTAACGACATAGATAGCCCTCAGTAACGACATAGATATTCCTTAGTAACGACAGAAAAAGTCCTTAGTAACGACATAGATACTTCTTAGTAACAACATAGTTAGTCCTTAGTAACGACATATTTAGTCCTTTCTAACGCCAGAGAAAGTCCTTAGTATCGACATAGATAGTCCTTAGTAATGACATAGATAGTCCACAGTAACGACATGGATATTCCTTAGTAACGCCAGAGAAAGTCCTCAGTATCGAAATAGATAGTCCTTAGTAATGACATAGATAGTCCACAGTAACGACATGGATATTCCTTAGTAACGCCAGAGAAATTCCTTCGTAACGACATAGATAGTCCTCAGTAACGACATGGATAGTCCTTAGTAACGCCAGTGAAAGTCTTTAGTAAGGATACAGATAGTCTTTAGTAACGACATAGATATTCCTTAGTAACGACAGAAAAAGTCCTTAGTAACGACATAGATACTTCTTAGTAACAACATAGTTAGTCCTTAGTAACGACATATTTAGTCCTTTCTAACGCCAGAGAAAGTCCTTAGTATCGACATAGATAGTCCTTAGTAACAATATATTTAGTCCTTAGTAACGGCAGAGAAGGTCTTTAGTGACGGCAGAGAAGGTTCTTAGTATCGACATAGATAGTCCTTAGTAACGCCAGAGAAATTCCTTAGTAACGACATAGATAGGTCTTAGTAACGACATAGATATTCCTTAGTAACGCCAGAGAAAGTCCTTACTAACGACATAGATAGTACTTGGTAACGACATTGATAGTCCATAGCAACGACATAGATAGTCTTTAGTAACGACAGAAAAAGTCCTTAGTAACGTCATCGATAGTCCTTAGTAACGGCATAGATAGTCCTTAGCTACGACATAGATAGTCCTTAGCAACGACATAGATAGTCTTTAGTAACGACAGAGAAAGTCCTTAGTAACGACATCGATAGTCCTTGGAACGACATAGATCGTCCTTAGTAACGCCAGAGAAAGTCCTTAGTAACGTCATCGATAGTCCTTAGTAACGGCATAGATAGTCCTTAGCAACGACATAGATAGTCCTTAGTAACGACAGAGAAAGTCCTTAGTAACGACATCGATAGTCCCTTGTAACGACATAGATCGTCCTTAGTAACGCCAGAGAAAGTCCTTAGTAACGTCATCGATAGTCCTTAGTAACGACATAGATAGTCCTTAGTAACGACATTGATAGTCCATAGTTACGACATAAATAGTCCTTAGTAACGCCAGATAAAGTTCTTAGTAACGACATCGATAGTCCTTAGTAACGACATAGATAGTTCATAGTAACGACATAGATATTCCTCAGTAACGCCAGAGAAAGTCCTTAGTAACGCCAGAGAAAGTCCTTACTATCGACATAGATAGTCCTTAGTAACGACATAGATAGTCCTTAGTAACGACATTGATAGTCCTTAGCAACGACATAGATAGTCTTTAGTAACGTCAGAGAAAGTCCTTAGTAACGACATCGATAGTCCTTAGTAACGACATAGATAGTCCTTAGTAACGACATAGATAGTCCTTAGCAACAACATAGATAGTCCTTAGTAACGATATAGATAGTCCTTAGCAACGACATAGATAGTCCTTAGTAACGACATAGATAGTCCTTAGCAACGACATAGATAGTCTTTAGTAACGACATAGATAGTCCTTAGCAACGACATAGATAGTCCTTAGTAACGACATAGATTGTCCTTAGCAACGACATAGATAGTCCTTAGTAACGACATACATAGTCCATAGCAACGACATAGATAAACCTTAGCAACGACATAGATAGTCCTTAGCAACGACATAGATAGTCTTTAGTAACGACATAGATAATCCTTAGCAACGACATAGATAGTCCTTAGCAACGACATAGATAGTCCTTAGTAACGACATAGGAAGTCCTTAGCAACGACATAGATAGTCTTTAGTAACGAAATAGATAGTCCTTAGCAACGACATAGACAGTCCTTAGCAACGACATAGATAGTCCTTAGCAACGACATAGATAGTCCTTAGTAACGACATAGATAGACCTTAGCAACGACATAGATAGTCTTTAGTAACGACATAGATAGTCCTTAGCAACGACATAGATAGTCCTTAGTAACGACATAAATAGTCCTTAGCAACGACATAGATAGTCCTTAGTAACGACATAGATAGTCCTTAGCAACGACATAGACAGTCCTTACCAACGACATAGATAGTCATTAGTAACGACATAGATAGTCCTTAGTAACGACATAGATAGTCCTTAGCAACGACATAGATAATAATTAGCAACGACATAGATAGTCCTTAACAACGACATAGATAGTCCTTAGCAACGACATAGATAGTCCTTAGCAACGACATAGATAGTCCTTAGTAACGACATAGATAGTCCTTAGTAACGACATAGATAGTCCTTAGCAACGACATAGATAGTCCTTAGCAACGACATAGATAGTCCTTAGCAACGACATAGTTAGTCCTTAGTAACGGCATAGATAGTCCTTAGAAACGACATAGATCATCTTTAGTAACGACATAGATAGTCCTTAGTAACGAAATTGATAGTCCTTAGCAACGACATAGATAGTCTTTAGTAACGACAGAGAAAGTCCATAGTAACGACATCGATAGTCCTTAGTAACGACATAGATCGTCCTTAGTAACGACATAGATAGTCCTTAGCAACGACATAGATAGTCCTTAGTAACGACATAGATAGTCCTTAGCAACGACATAGATAGTCCTTAGTAACGACATAGATAGTCCTTAGCAACGACATAGATAGTCCTTAGTAACGACATAGATAGTCTTTAGCAACGACACAGATAGTCCTTAGTAACGACATAGATAGTCCTTAGAAACGACATAGATAAACCTTAGCAACGACATAGATAGTCCTTAGCAACGACATAGATAGTCTTTAGTAACGACATAGATAGTCCTTAGCAACGACATAGATAGTCCTTAGCAACGACATAGATAGTCCTTAGTAACAACATAGATAGTCCTTAGCAACGACATAGATAGTCTTTAGTAACGACATAGATAGTCCTTAGCAACTACATAGATAGTCCTTAGCAACGACATAGATAGTCCTTAGCAACGACATAGAGAGTCCTTAGTAACGACATAGATAGTCTTTAGCAACGACATAGATAGTCCTTAGTAACGACATAGATAGTCCTTAGCAACGACATAGATAGTCCTTAGCAACGACATAGATAGTCATTAGTAACGACATAGATAGTCCTTAGTAGCGACATAGATAGTCCTTTGCAACGACATAGATAGTCCTTAGTAACGACATAGATAGTCCTTAGCAACGACATAGATAGTCCTTAGCCACGACATAGATAGTCCTTAGCAACGACATAGATAGTCCTTAGCAACGACATAGATAGTCCTTAGCAACGACTTAGATAGTCCTCAGTAACGACATAGATAGTCCTTAGCAACGACATAGATAGTCCTTAGTAACGACATAGATAGTCCTTAGCAACGACATAGATAGTCCTTAGCAACGACATAGATAGTCCTTAGTAACGACATAGATAGTCCTTAGTAACGACATAGATAATCCTTAGCAACGACATAGATAGTCCTTAGCAACGACATTGATAGTCCTTAGCAACGACATAGATAGTCCTTAGTAAGGACATAGATAGACCTTAGCAACGACATAGGTAGTCTTTAGTAACGGCATAGATAGTCCTTAGCAACGACATAGATAGTCCTTAGTAACGACATAGATAGTCCTTAGTAACGACATAGAAAGTCCTTAGTAACGACATAGATAGTCCTTAGCAACGACATAGATAGTCCTTAGTAACGACATAGATAGTCCTTAGCAACGACACAGATCGTCCTTAGTAACGACATAGATAGTCCGTAGTAACGATATAGATAGTCCTTAGTATCGACATAGATAGTCCTTAGCAACGACATAGATAGTCTTTAGTAACGACAGAGAAAGTCCTTAGTAACGACATCGATAGTCCTTTGTAACGAAATAGATCGTCCTTAGTAACGCCAGAGAAAGTCCTTAGTAACGTCATCGATAGTCCTTAGTAACGGCATAGATAGTTCCTAGAAACGACATAGATATTCCTCAGTAAATCCAGAGAAAGTCCTTAGTAACGCCAGAGAAAGTCCTTAGTATCGACATAGATAGTCCTTAGTAACGACATAGATAATCCTTAGTAACGACATTGATAGTTCATAGTTACGACATAAATAGTCCTTAGTAACGCCAGATAAAGTCCTTAGTAACGACATCGATAGTCCTTAGTAACGACATAGATAGTCCTTAGCAACGACATAGATAGTCCTTAGCAACGACATAGATAGTCCTTAGCAACGACATAGATAGTCCTTAGTAACGACATAGATAGTCCTTAGTAACGACATAGATAGTCCTTAGCAACGACATAGATAGTCCTTAGCAACGACATAGATAGTCCTTAGCAACGACATACTTAGTCCTTAGTAACGGCATAGATAGTCCTTAGAAACGACATAGATAGTCTTTAGTAACGACATAGATAGTCCTTAGTAACGAAATTGATAGACCTTAGCAACGACATAGATAGTCTTTAGTAACGACAGAGAAAGTCCATAGTAACGACATCGATAGTCCTTAGTAACGACATAGATCGTCCTTAGTAACGACATAGATAGTCCTTAGCAACGACATAGATAGTCCTTAGTAACGACATAGATAGTCCTTAGCAACGACATAGATAGTCCTTAGTAACGACATAGATAGTCCTTAGCAACGACATAGATAGTCCTTAGTAACGATATAGATAGTCCTTAGCAACGACACAGATAGTCCTTAGTAACGACATAGATAGTCCTTAGAAACGACATAGATAAACCTTAGCAACGACATAGATAGTCCTTAGCAACGACATAGATAGTCTTTAGTAACGACATAGATAGTCCTTAGCAACGACATAGATAGTCCTTAGCAACGACATAGATAGTCCTTAGTAACAACATAGATAGTCCTTAGCAACGACATAGATAGTCTTTAGTAACGACATAGATAGTCCTTAGCAACTACATAGATAGTCCTTAGCAACGACATAGATAGTCCTTAGCAACGACATAGAGAGTCCTTAGTAACGACATAGATAGTCTTTAGCAACGACATAGATAGTCCTTAGTAACGACATAGATAGTCCTTAGCAACGACATAGATAGTCCTTAGCAACGACATAGATAGTCATTAGTAACGACATAGATAGTCCTTAGTAACGACATAGATAGTCCTTTGCAACGACATAGATAGTCCTTAGTAACGACATAGATAGTCCTTAGCAACGACATAGATAGTCCTTAGCCACGACATAGACAGTCCTTAGCAACGACATAGATAGTCCTTAGCAACGACATAGATAGTCCTTAGCAACGACTTAGATAGTCCTCAGTAACGACATAGATAGTCCTTAGCAACGACATAGATAGTCCTTAGTAACGACATAGATAGTCCTTAGTAACGACATAGATAGTCCTTAGTAACGACATAGATAAACCTTAGCAACGACATAGATAGTCCTTAGCAACGACATTGATAGTCCTTAGCAACGACATAGATAGTGATTAGTAAGGACATAGATAGACCTTAGCAACGACATAGATAGTCTTTAGTAACGGCATAGATAGTCCTTAGCAACGACATAGATAGTCCTTAGTAACGACATAGATAGTCCTTAGTAACGACATAGATAGTCCTTAGTAACGACATAGATAGTCCTTAGCAACGACATAGATAGTCCTTAGTAACGACATAGATAGTCCTTAGCAACGACATAGATCGTCCTTAGTAACGACATAGATAGTCCGTAGTAACGACATAGATAGTCCTTAGTATCGACATAGATAGTCCTTAGCAACGACATAGATAGTCTTTAGTAACGACAGAGAAAGTCCTTAGTAACGACATCGATAGTCCTTTGTAAGGAAATAGATCGTCCTTAGTAACGCCAGAGAAAGTCCTTAGTAACGTCATCGATAGTCCTTAGTAACGGCATAGATAGTTCTTAGAAACGACGTAGATATTCCTCAGTAAATCCAGAGAAAGTCCTTAGTAACGCCAGAGAAAGTCCTTAGTATCGACATAGATAGTCCTTAGTAACGACATAGATAGTCCTTAGTAACGACATTGATAGTCCATAGTTACGACATAAATAGTCCTTAGTAACGCCAGATAAAGTCCTTAGTAACGACATCGATAGTCCTTAGTAACGACATAGATAGTCCTTAGCAACGACATAGATAGTCTTTAGCAACGACATAGATAGTCCTTAGCAACGACATACATAGTCCTTAGCAACGACATAGATAGTCCTTAGCAACGACATAGATAGTCATTAGTAACGACATAGATAGTCCTTAGTAACGACATAGATAGTCCTTTGCAACGACATAGATAGTCCTTAGTAACGACATAGATAGTCCTTAGCAACGACATAGATAGTCCTTAGCCACGACATAGACAGTCCTTAGCAACGACATAGATAGTCCTTAGCAACGACATAGATAGTCCTTAGCAACGACTTAGATAGTCCTCAGTAACGACATAGATAGTCCTTAGCAACGACATAGATAGTCCTTAGTAACGACATAGATAGTCCTTAGCAACGACATAGATAGTCCTTAGCAACGACATAGATAGTCCTTAGTAACGACATAGATAGTCCTTAGTAACGACATAGATAAACCTTAGCAACGACATAGATAGTCCTTAGCAACGACATTGATAGTCCTTAGCAACGACATAGATAGTGATTAGTAAGGACATAGATAGACCTTAGCAACGACATAGATAGTCTTTAGTAACGGCATAGATAGTCCTTAGCAACGACATAGATAGTCCTTAGTAACGACATAGATAGTCCTTAGTAACGACATAGATAGTCCTTAGTAACGACATAGATAGTCCTTAGCAACGACATAGATAGTCCTTAGTAACGACATAGATAGTCCTTAGCAACGACATAGATCGTCCTTAGTAACGACATAGATAGTCCGTAGTAACGACATAGATAGTCCTTAGTATCGACATAGATAGTCCTTAGCAACGACATAGATAGTCTTTAGTAACGACAGAGAAAGTCCTTAGTAACGACATCGATAGTCCTTTGTAACGAAATAGATCGTCCTTAGTAACGCCAGAGAAAGTCCTTAGTAACGTCATCGATAGTCCTTAGTAACGGCATAGATAGTTCTTAGAAACGACATAGATATTCCTCAGTAAATCCAGAGAAAGTCCTTAGTAACGCCAGAGAAAGTCCTTAGTATCGACATAGATAGTCCTTAGTAACGACATAGATAGTCCTTAGTAACGACATTGATAGTCCATAGTTACGACATAAATAGTCCTTAGTAACGCCAGATAAAGTCCTTAGTAACGACATCGATAGTCCTTAGTAACGACATAGATAGTCCTTAGCAACGACATAGATAGTCTTTAGTAACGACATAGATAGTCCTTAGCAACGACATAAATAGTCCTTAGCAACGACATAGATAGTCCTTAGTAACGACATAGATAGTCCTTAGCAACGACATAGATAGTCTTTAGTAACGACATAGATAGTCTTTAGCAACGACATACATAGTCCTTAGCAACGACATAGATAGTCCTTAGCAACGACATAGATAGTCCTTAGTAACGACATAGATAGTCCTTAGTAACGCCAGAGAAAGTCCTTAGTATCGACATAGATAGTCCTTAGTAACGACATAGATAGTCCTTAGTAACGACATTGAAAGTCCATAGTTACGACATAAATAGTCCTTAGTAACGCCAGATAAAGTCCTTAGTAACGACATCGATAGTCCTTAGTAACGACATAGATAGTCCTTAGCAACGACATAGATAGTCTTTAGTAACGACATAGATAGTCCTTAGCAACGACATAAATAGTCCTTAGCAACGACATAGATAGTCCTTAGCAACGACATAGATAGTCTTTAGTAACGACATAGATAGTCTTTAGCAACGACATAGATAGTCCTTAGCAACGACATAGATAGTCCTTAGCAACGACATAGATAGTCCTTAGTAACGACATAGATAGTCCTTAGCAACGACATAGATAGTCTTTAGTAACGACATAGATAGTCCTTAGTAACGACATAGATAGTCCTTAGCAACGACATAGATAACCTTTAGTAACGACAGAGAAAGTCCTTAGTAACGACATCGATAGTCCTTTGTAACGACATAGATCGTCCTTAGTAACGCCAGAGAAAGTCCTTAGTAACGTCATCGATAGTCCTTAGTAACTGCATAGATAGTTCTTAGAAACGACATAGATATTCCTCAGTAACGCCAGAGAAATTCCTTAGTAACGCCAGAGAAAGTCCTTAGTATCGACATAGATAGTCCTTAGTAACGACATAGATAGTCCTTAGTAACGTCATTGATAGTCCATAGTTACGACATAAATAGTCCTTAGTAACGCCAGATAAAGTCCTTAGTAACGACATCGATAGTTCTTAGTAACGACATAGATAGTTCTTAGTAACGACATGGATATTCCTTAATAACGCCAGAGAAAGCCCTTAGTAACGACATAGATAGTCCTTAGTAACGACATAGATAGTCCTTAGTAACGACATTGATAGTCCATAGTTACGACATAAATAGTCCTTAGTAACGCCAGATAAAGTCCTTAGTAACGACATCGATAGTCCTTAGTAACGACATAGATAGTCCTTTGTAACGACATAGATCGTCCTTAGTAACGCCAGAGAAAGTCCTTAGTAACGTCATCGATAGTCCTTAGTAACTGCATAGATAGTTCTTAGAAACGACATAGATAGTTCTTAGTAACGACATAGATATTCCTCAGTAACGCCAGAGAAAGTCCTTAGTAACGCCAGAAAAAGTCCTTAGTATCGACATAGTTAGTCCTTAGTAACGACATAGATGATCCTTAGTAACGACATTGATAGTCCTTAACAACGACATAGATAGTCTTTAGTAACGACAGAGAAAGTCCATAGTAACGACATCGATAGTCCTTAGTAACGACATAGATCGTCCTTAGTAACGTCATAGATAGTCCTTAGCAACGACATAGATAGTCATTAGTAACGACATAGATAGTCCTTAGTAACGACATAGATAGTCCTTTGCAACGACATAGATAGTCCTTAGTAACGACATAGATAGTCCTTAGCAACGACATAGATAGTCCTTAGCCACGACATAGATAGTCCTTAGCAACGACATAGATAGTCCTTAGCAACGACATAGATAGTCCTTAGCAACGACATAGATAGTCCTTAGTAACGACATAGATAGTCCTTAGCAACGACATAGATAGTCCTTAGTAACGACATAGATAGTCCTTAGCAACGACATAGATAGTCCTTAGCAACGACATAGATAGTCCTTAGTAACGACATAGATAGTCCTTAGTAACGACATAGATAATCCTTAGCAACGACATAGATAGTCCTTAGCAACGACATTGATAGTCCTTAGCAACGACATAGATAGTCCTTAGTAAGGATATAGATAGACCTTAGCAACGACATAGATAGTCTTTAGTAACGACATAGATAGTCCTTAGCAACGACATAGATAGTCCTTAGTAACGACATAGATAGTCCTTAGCAACGACATAGATAGTCCTTAGTAACGACATAGATATTCCTTAGCAACGACATAGATCGTCCTTAGTAACGACATAGATAGTCCTTAGTAACGACATAGATAGTCCTTAGTAACGACATAGATAGTCCTTAGCAACGACATAGATAGTCTTTAGTAACGACAGAGAAAGTCCTTAGTAACGACATCGATAGTCCTTTGTAACGAAATAGATCGTCCTTAGTAACGCCAGAGAAAGTCCTTAGTAACGTCATCGATAGTCCTTAGTAACGGCATAGATAGTTCTTAGAAACGACATAGATATTCCTCAGTAACTCCAGAGAAAGTCCTTAGTAACGCCAGAGAAAGTCCTTAGTATCGACATAGATAGACCTTAGTAACGACATAGATAGTCCTTAGTAACGACATTGATAGTCCATAGTTACGACATAAATAGTCCTTAGTAACGCCAGATAAAGTCCTTAGTAAGGACATCGATAGTCCTTAGTAACGACATAGATAGTTCTTAGTAACGACATGGATATTCCTTAGTAACGCCAGAGAAAGCCCTTAGTAAGGACATAGATAGTCCTTAGTAACGACATAGTTAGTCCTTAGTAACGCCAAATAATTACCTTCGTATCGAAAAAGATGTTCCTTAGTAACGATATAGATATTCCTTAGTAACGCCAGAGAAAGTCCTTAGTAACGACATCGATAGTCTTCAGTAACGATATCGATAGTCCTTAGTAACGACATAGTTAGTCCTTAGTAACGCCAAATAATGTCATTAGTAACCACAGAGAAAGTCCTTAGTAACGCTAGAGAAAGTCCTTAGTATAGTCATAGTTAGTCCGTAATAACGACGTAGATAGTCCTTAGTACCGACATAGATAGTCCTTAGTAACGCCAGGGAAATTCCTTATTAACGACATAAATAGGCCTTAATAACGACATAGACTGTCCTTAGTAACGAAATAGATAGTGCTTAGTAACGACATAGATAGTCCTTACTAGCGACATAGATAGTCCTTAGTAACGGCAAAGATAGCCCTTAGTAACGACATAGATAGTCCTCAGTAACGACATGGATATTCTTTAGTAACGCCAGATAAAGTCCTTAGTAACGACATCGATAGTCCTTAGTAACGACATAGATAGTTCTTAGTAACGACATGGATATTCCTCAATAACGCCAGAGAAAGCCCTTAGTAACGACATAGATAGTCCTTAGTAACGACATATTTAGTCCTTAGTAACGCCAAATAATATCCTTCGTATCGAAAAAGATATTCCTTAGTAACGATATAGATATTCCTTAGTAACGTCAGAGAAAGTCCTTAGTAACGACATCGATAGTCTTCAGTGACGATATCGATTGTCCTTAATAACGACATTGATAGTCCTTAGTAACGAAATTGATAGTCCATAGCAACGTCATAGATAGTCTTTAGTAACGACAGAGAAAGTCCATAGTAACGACATCGATAGTCCTTAGTAACGACATAGATCGTCCTTAGTAACGACATAGATAGTCCTTAGCAACGACATAGATAGTCCTTAGTAACGACATAGATAGTCCTTAGCAACGACATAGATAGTCCTTAGTAACGACGTAGATAGTCCTTAGCAACGACATAGATAGTCCTTAGTAACGACATAGATAGTCCTTAGTAACGACATAGATAGTCCTTAGAAACGACATAGATAAACCTTAGCAACGACATAGATAGTCCTTAGCAACGACATAGATAGTCTTTAGTAACGACATAGATAGTCCTTAGCAACGACATAGATAGTCCTTAGCAACGACATAGATAGTCCTTAGTAACAACATAGATAGTCCTTAGCAACGACATAGATAGTCTTTAGTAACGACATAGATAGTCCTTAGCAACGACATAGATAGTCCTTAGCAACGACATAGATAGTCCTTAGCAACGACATAGATAGTCCTTAGTAACGACATAGATAGTCTTTAGCAACGACATAGATAGTCCTTAGTAACGACTAAGATAGTCCTTTGCAACGACATAGATAGTCCTTAGTAACGACATAGATAGTCCTTAGCAACGACATAGATAGTCCTTAGCCACGACATAGATAGTCCTTAGCAACGACATAGATAGTCCTTAGCAACGACATAGATATTCCTTAGCAACGACATAGATAGTCCTTAGTAACGACATAGATAGTCCTTAGCAACGACATAGATAGTCCTTAGTAACGACATTGATAGTCCATAGTTACGACATAAATAGTCCTTAGTAACGCCAGATAAAGTCCTTAGTAACGATATCGATAGTCCTTAGTAACGACATAGATAGTTCTTAGTAACGACATGGATATTCCTTAATAACGCCAGAGAAAGCCCTTAGTAACGACATAGATAGTCCTTAGTAACGACATAGTTAGTCCTTAGTAACGCCAAATAATATCCTTCGTATCGAAAAAGATATTCCTTAGTAACGATATAGATATTCCTTAGTAACGTCAGAGAAAGTCCTTAGTAACGACATCGATAGTCTTCAGTAACGATATCGATTGTCCTTAATAACGACATAGATAGTCCTTAGTAACGAAATTGATAGTCCTTAGCAACGACATAGATAGTCTTTAGTAACGACAGAGAAAGTCCATAGTAACGACATCGATAGTCCTTAGTAACGACATAGATCGTCCTTAGTAACGACATAGATAGTCCTTAGCAACGACATAGATAGTCCTTAGTAACGACATAGATAGTCCTTAGCAACGACATAGATAGTCCTTAGTAACGACATAGATAGTCCTTAGAAACGACATAGCTAAACCTTAGCAACGACATAGATAGTCCTTAGCAACGACATAGATAGTCTTTAATAACGACATAGATAGTCCTTAGCAACGACATAGATAGTCCTTAGCAACGACATAGATAGTCCTTAGTAACAACATAGATAGTCCTTAGCAACGACATAGATAGTCTTTAGTAACGACATAGATAGTCCTTAGCAACGACATAGATAGTCCTTAGCAACGACATAGATAGTCCTTAGCAACGACATAGATAGTCCTTAGTAACGACATAGATAGTCTTTAGCAACGACATAGATAGTCCTTAGTAACGACTAAGATAGTCCTTTGCAACGACATAGATAGTCCTTAGTAACGACATAGATAGTCCTTAGCAACGACATAGATAGTCCTTAGCCACGACATAGATAGTCCTTAGCAACGACATAGATAGTCCTTAGCAACGACATAGATAGTCCTTAGCAACGACATAGATAGTCCTTAGTAACGACATAAATAGTCCTTAGCAACGACATAGATAGTCCTTAGTAACGACATTGATAGTCCATAGTTACGACATAAATAGTCCTTAGTAACGCCAGATAAAGTCCTTAGTAACGACATCGATAGTCCTTAGTAACGACATAGATAGTTCTTAGTAACGACATGGATATTCCTTAATAACGCCAGAGAAAGCCCTTAGTAACGTCATAGATAGTCCTTAGTAACGACATAGTTAGTCCTTAGTAACGCCAAATAATATCCTTCGTATCGAAAAAGATATTCCTTAGTAACGATATAGATATTCCTTAGTAACGTCAGAGAAAGTCCTTAGTAACGACATCGATAGTCTTCAGTAACGATATCAATTGTCCTTAATAACGACATAGATAGTCCTTAGTAACGAAATTGATAGTCCTTAGCAACGACATAGATAGTCTTTAGTAACGACAGAGAAAGTCCATAGTAACGACATCGATAGTCCTTAGTAACGACATAGATCGTCCTTAGTAACGACATAGATAGTCCTTAGCAACGACATAGATAGTCCTTAGTAACGACATAGATAGTCCATAGCAACGACATAGATAGTCTTTAGTAACGACATAGATAGTCCTTAGCAACGACATAGATAGTCCTTAGCAACGACATAGATAGTCCTTAGCAACGACATAGATAGTCCTTAGTAACGACATAGATAGTCTTTAGCAACGACATAGATAGTCCTTAGTAACGACTAAGATAGTCCTTTGCAACGACATAGATAGTCCTTAGTAACGACATAGATAGTCCTTAGCAACGACATAGATAGTCCTTAGCCACGACATAGATAGTCCTTAGCAACGACATAGATAGTCCTTAGCAACGACATAGATAGTCCTTAGCAACGACATAGATAGTCCTTAGTAACGACATAGATAGTCCTTAGCAACGACATAGATAGTCCTTAGTAACGACATTGATAGTCCATAGTTACGACATAAATAGTCCTTAGTAACGCCAGATAAAGTCCTTAGTAACGACATCGATAGTCCTTAGTAACGACATAGATAGTTCTTAGTAACGACATGGATATTCCTTAATAACGCCAGAGAAAGCCCTTAGTAACGACATAGATAGTCCTTAGTAACGACATAGTTAGTCCTTAGTAACGCCAAATAATATCCTTCGTATCGAAAAAGATATTCCTTAGTAACGATATAGATATTCCTTAGTAACGTCAGAGAAAGTCCTTAGTAACGACATCGATAGTCTTCAGTAACGATATCGATTGTCCTTAATAACGACATAGATAGTCCTTAGTAACGAAATTGATAGTCCTTAGCAACGACATAGATAGTCTTTAGTAACGACAGAGAAAGTCCATAGTAACGACATCGATAGTCCTTAGTAACGACATAGATCGTCCTTAGTAACGACATAGATAGTCCTTAGCAACGACATAGATAGTCCTTAGTAACGACATAGATAGTCCTTAGCAACGACATAGATAGTCCTTAGTAACGACATAGATAGTCCTTAGAAACGACATAGCTAAACCTTAGCAACGACATAGATAGTCCTTAGCAACGACATAGATAGTCTTTAGTAACGACATAGATAGTCCTTAGCCACGACATAGATAGTCCTTAGCAACGACATAGATAGTCCTTAGCAACGACATAGATAGTCCTTAGCAACGACATAGATAGTCCTTAGTAACGACATAGATAGTCCTTAGCAACGACATAGATAGTCCTTAGTAACGACATTGATAGTCCATAGTTACGACATAAATAGTCCTTAGTAACGCCAGATAAAGTCCTTAGTAACGACATCGATAGTCCTTAGTAACGACATAGATAGTTCTTAGTAACGACATGGATATTCCTTAATAACGCCAGAGAAAGCCCTTAGTAACGACATAGATAGTCCTTAGTAACGACATAGTTAGTCCTTAGTAACGCCAAATAATATCCTTCGTATCGAAAAAGATATTCCTTAGTAACGATATAGATATTCCTTAGTAACGTCAGAGAAAGTCCTTAGTAAAGACATCGATAGTCTTCAGTAACGATATCGATTGTCCTTAATAACGACATAGATAGTCCTTAGTAACGAAATTGATAGTCCTTAGCAACGACATAGATAGTCTTTAGTAACGACAGAGAAAGTCCATAGTAACGACATCGATAGTCCTTAGTAACGACATAGATCGTCCTTAGTAACGACATAGATAGTCCTTAGCAACGACATAGATAGTCCTTAGTAACGACATAGATAGTCCTTAGCAACGACATAGATAGTCCTTAGTAACGACATAGATAGTCCTTAGAAACGACATAGCTAAACCTTAGCAACGACATAGATAGTCCTTAGCAACGACATAGATAGTCTTTAGTAACGACATAGATAGTCCTTAGCAACGACATAGATAGTCCTTAGCAACGACATAGATAGTCTTCAGTAACAACATAGATAGTCCTTAGCAACGACATAGATAGTCTTTAGTAACGACATAGATAGTCCTTAGCAACGACATAGATAGTCCTTAGCAACGACATAGATAGTCCTTAGCAACGACATAGAGAGTCCTTAGTAACGACATAGATAGTCTTTAGCAACGACATAGATAGTCCTTAGTAACGACATAGATAGTCCTTAGCAACGACATAGATAGTCCTTAGCAACGACATAGATAGTCATTAGTAACGACATAGATAGTCCTTAGTAACGAAATAGATAGTCCTTAGCAACGACATAGATAGTCCTTAGCCACGACATAGATAGTCCTTAGCAACGACATGGATAGTCCTTAGCAACGACATAGATAGTCCTTAGCAACGACATAGATAGTCCTTAGTAACGACATAGATAGTCCTTAGCAACGACATAGATAGTCCTTAGCAACGACATAGATAGTCCTTAGCAACGACATAGATAGTCCTTAGTAACGACATAGATAGTCCTTAGTAACGACATAGATAATCCTTAGCAACGACATAGATAGTCCTTAGCAACGACATTGATAGTCCTTAGCAACGACATAGATAGTCCTTAGTAAGGACATAGATAGACCTTAGCAACGACATAGATAGTCTTTAGTAACGACATATATAGTCCTTAGCAACGACATAGATAGTCCTTAGTAACGACATAGATTGTCCTTAGTAACGACATAGATAGTCCTTAGTAACGACATAGATAGTCCTTAGCAACGACATAGATAGTCCTTAGTAACGACATAGATGTTCCTTAGCAACGACATAGATCGTCCTTAGTAACGACATAGATAGTCCGTAGTAACGACATAGATAGTCCTTAGTAACGACATAGATAGTCCTTAGCAACGACATAGATAGTCTTTAGTAACGACAGAGAAAGTCCTTAGTAACGATATCGATAGTCCTTTGTAACGAAATAGATCGTCCTTAGTAACGCCAGAGAAAGTAGTTAGTAACGTCATCGATAGTCCTTAGTAACGGCATAGATAGTTCTTAGAAACGACATAGATATTCCTCAGTAAATCCAGAGAAAGTCCTTAGTAACGCCAGAGAAAGTCCTTAGTATCGACATAGATAGTCCTTAGTAACAACATAGATAGTCCTTAGTAACGACATTGATAGTCCATAGTTACGACATAAATAGTCCTTAGTAACGCCAGATAAAGTCCTTAGTAACGACATCGATAGTCCTTAGTAACGACATAGATAGTCCTTAGCAACGACATAGATAGTCTTTAGTAACGACATTGATAGTCCTTGGCAAAGACATAAATAGTCCTTATCAACGACATAGATAGTCCTTAGTAACGACATAGATAGTCCTTAGCAACGACATAGATAGTCTTTAGTAACGACATAGATAGTCTTTAGCAACGACATAGATAGTCCTTAGCAACGACATAGATAGTCCTTAGCAACGACATAGATAGTCCTTAGTAATGACATAGATAGTCCTTAGTAACGCCAGAGAAAGTCCTTAGTATCGACATAGATAGTCCTTAGTAACGACATAGATCGTCCTTAGTAACGACATTGGTAGTCCATAGTTACGACATAAATAGTCCTTAGTAACGCCAGATAAAGTCCTTAGTAACGACATCGATAGTCCTTAGTAACGACATAGATAGTCCTTAGCAACGACATAGATAGTCTTTAGTAACGACATAGATAGTCCTTAGCAACGACATAAATAGTATAGCAACGACATAGATAGTCCTTAGCAACGACATAGATAGTCTTTAGTAACGACATAGATAGTCTTTAGCAACGACATAGATAGTCCTTAGCAACGACATAGATAGTCCTTAGCAACGACATAGATAGTCCTTAGTAACGACATAGATAGTCCTTAGCAACGACATAGATAGTCTTTAGTAACGACATAGATAGTCCTTAGTAACGACATAGATAGTCCTTAGCAACGACATAGATAGTCTTTAGTAACGACAGAGAAAGTCCTTAGTAACGACATCGATAGTCCTTTGTAACGACATAGATCGTCCTTAGTAACGCCAGAGAAAGTCCTTAGTAACGTCATCGATATTCCTTAGTAACTGCATAGATAGTTCTTAGAAACGACATAGATATTCCTCAGTAACGCCAGAGAAATTCCTTAGTAACGCCAGAGAAAGTCCTTAGTATCGACATAGATAGTCCTTAGTAACGACATAGATAGTCCTTAGTAACGACATTGATAGTCCATAGTTACGACATAAATAGTCCTTAGTAACGCCAGATAAAGTCCTTAGTAACGACATCGATAGTCCTTAGTAACGACATAGATAGTTCTTAGTAACGACATGGATATTCCTTAATAACGCCAGAAAAAGCCCTTAGTAACGACATAGATAGTCCTTAGGTACGACATAGTTAGTCCTTAGTAACGCCAAATAATATCCTTCGTATCGAAAAAGATATTCCTTAGTAACGTCAGAGAAAGTCCTTAGTAACGACATCGATAGTCTTCAGTAACGATATCGATTGTCCTTAATAACGACATAGATAGTCCTTAGTAACGAAATTGATAGTCCATAGCAACGACAGAGAAAGTCTTTAGTAACGTCATCGATAGTCCTTAGTAACGGCATAGATAGTTCTTAGTAACGACATAGATATTCCTCAGTAACGCCAGAGAAAGTCCTTAGTAACGCCAGAGAAAGTCCTTAGTATCGACATAGTTAGTCCTTAGTAACGACATAGATAGTCCTTAGTAACGACATTGATAGTCCTTAACAACGACATAGATAGTCTTTAGTAACGACAGAGAAAGTCCATAGTAACGACATCGATAGTCCTTAGTAACGACATAGATCGCCCTTAGTAACGACATAGATAGTCCTTAGCACCGACATAGATAGTCCTTAGTAACGACATAGATAGTCCTTAGCAACGACATAGATAGTCCTTAGCAACGACATAGATAGTCCTTAGTAACGACGTAGATAGTCCTTAGCAACGACATAGATAGTCCTTAGTAACGACATAGATAGTCCTTAGCAACGACATAGATAGTCCTTAGTAACGACATAGATAGTCCTTAGAAACGACATAGATAAACCTTAGCAACGACATAGATATTCCTTAGCAACGACATAGATCGTCCTTAGTAACGACATAGATAGTCCTTAGTAACGACATAGATAGTCCTTAGTAACGACATAGATAGTCCTTAGCAACGACATAGATAGTCTTTAGTAACGACAGAGAAAGTCCTTAGTAACGACATCGATAGTCCTTTGTAACGAAATAGATCGTCCTTAGTAACGCCAGAGAAAGTCCTTAGTAACGTCATCGATAGTCCTTAGTAACGGCATAGATAGTTCTTAGAAACGACATAGATATTCCTCAGTAACTCCAGAAAAAGTCCTTAGTAACGCCAGAGAAAGTCCTTAGTATCGACATAGATAGACCTTAGTAACGACATAGATAGTCCTTAGTAACGACATTGATAGTCCATAGTTACGACATAAATAGTCCTTAGTAACGCCAGATAAAGTCCTTAGTAAGGACATCGATAGTCCTTAGTAACGACATAGATAGTTCTTAGTAACGACATGGATATTCCTTAGTAACGCCAGAGAAAGCCCTTAGTAAGGACATAGATAGTCCTTAGTAACGACATAGTTAGTCCTTAGTAACGCCAAATAATATCCTTCGTATCGAAAAAGATGTTCCTTAGTAACGATATAGATATTCCTTAGTAACGCCAGAGAAAGTCCTTAGTAACGACATCGATAGTCTTCAGTAACGATATCGATAGTCCTTAGTAACGACATAGTTAGTCCTTAGTAACGCCAAATAATGTCATTAGTAACCACAGAGAAAGTCCTTAGTAACGCTAGAGAAAGTCCTTAGTATAGTCATAGTTAGTCCGTAATAACGACGTAGATAGTCCTTAGTACCGACATAGATAGTCCTTAGTAACGCCAGGGAAATTCCTTATTAACGACATAAATAGGCCTTAATAACGACATAGACTGTCCTTAGTAACGAAATAGATAGTGCTTAGTAACGACATAGATAGTCCTTACTAGCGACATAGATAGTCCTTAGTAACGGCAAAGATAGCCCTTAGTAACGACATAGATAGTCCTCAGTAACGACATGGATATTCTTTAGTAACGCCAGATAAAGTCCTTAGTAACGACATCGATAGTCCTTAGTAACGACATAGATAGTTCTTAGTAACGACATGGATATTCCTCAATAACGCCAGAGAAAGCCCTTAGTAACGACATAGATAGTCCTTAGTAACGACATATTTAGTCCTTAGTAACGCCAAATAATATCCTTAGTATCGAAAAAGATATTCCTTAGTAACGATATAGATATTCCTTAGTAACGTCAGAGAAAGTCCTTAGTAACGACATCGATAGTCTTCAGTAACGATATCGATTGTCCTTAATAACGACATTGATAGTCCTTAGTAACGAAATTGATAGTCCATAGCAACGACAGAGAAAGTCTTTAGTAACGTCATCGATAGTCCTTAGTAACGGCATAGATAGTTCTTAGTAACGACATAGATATTCCTCAGTAACACCAGAGAAAGTCCTTAGTAACGCCAGAGAAAGTCCTTAGTATCGACATAGATAGTCCTTAGTAACGACATAGATAGTCCTTAGTAACGACATTGATAGTCCTTAGCAACGTCTTAGATAGTCTTTAGTAACGACAGAGAAAGTCCATAGTAACGACATCGATAGTCCTTAGTAACGACATAGATCGTCCTTAGTAACGACATAGATAGTCCTTAGCAACGACATAGATAGTCCTTAGTAACGACATAGATAGTCCTTAGCAACGACATAGATAGTCCTTAGTAACGACGTAGATAGTCCTTAGCAACGACATAGATAGTCCTTAGTAACGACATAGATAGTCCTTAGCAACGACATAGATAGTCCTTAGTAACGACATAGATAGTCCTTAGAAACGACATAGATAAACCTTAGCAACGACATAGATAGTCCTTAGCAACGACATAGATAGTCTTTAGTAACGACATAGATAGTCCTTAGCAACGACATAGATAGTCCTTAGCAACGGCATAGATAGTCCTTAGTAACGACATAGATAGTCTTTAGCAACGACATAGATATTCCTTAGTAACGACATAGATAGTCCTTTGCAACGACATAGATAGTCCTTAGTAACGACATAGATAGTCCTTAGCAACGACATAGATAGTCCTTAGCCACGACATAGATAGTCCTTAGCAACGACATAGATAGTCCTTAGCAACGACATAGATAGTCCTAAGCAACGACATAGATAGTCCTTAGTAACGACATAGATAGTCCTTAGCAACGACATAGATAGTCCTTAGTAACGACATTGATAGTCCATAGTTACGACATAAATAGTCCTTAGTAACGCCAGATAAAGTCCTTAGTAACGACATCGATAGTCCTTAGTAACGACATAGATAGTTCTTAGTAACGACATGGATATTCCTTAATAACGCCAGAGAAAGCCCTTAGTAACGACATAGATAGTCCTTAGTAACGACATAGTTAGTCTTTAGTAACGCCAAATAATATCCTTCGTATCGAAAAAGATATTTCTTAGTAACGATATAGATATTCCTTAGTAACGTCAGAGAAAGTCCTTAGTAACGACATCGATAGTCTTCAGTAACGATATCGATTGTCCTTAATAACGACATAGATAGTCCTTAGTAACGAAATTGATAGTCCTTAGCAACGACATAGATAGTCTTTAGTAACGACAGAGAAAGTCCATAGTAACGACATCGATAGTCCTTAGTAACGACATAGATCGTCCTTAGTAACGACATAGATAGTCCTTAGCAACGACATAGATAGTCCTTAGTAACGACATAGATAGTCCTTAGCAACTACATAGATAGTCCTTAGTAACGACATAGATAGTCCTTAGAAACGACATAGCTAAACCTTAGCAACGACATAGATAGTCCTTAGCAACGACATAGATAGTCTTTAGTAACGACATAGATAGTCCTTAGCAACGACATAGATAGTCCTTAGCAACGACATAGATAGTCTTCAGTAACAACATAGATAGTCCTTAGCAACGACATAGATAGTCTTTAGTAACGACATAGATAGTCCTTAGCAACGACATAGATAGTCCTTAGCAACGACATAGATAGTCCTTAGCAACGACATAGAGAGTCCTTAGTAACGACATAGATAGTCTTTAGCAACGACATAGATAGTCCTTAGTAACGACATAGATAGTCCTTAGCAACGACATAGATAGTCCTTAGCAACGACATAGATAGTCATTAGTAACGACATAGATAGTCCTTAGTAACGACATAGATAGTCCTTTGCAACGACATAGATAGTCCTTAGTAACGAAATAGATAGTCCTTAGCAACGACATAGATAGTCCTTAGCCACGACATAGATAGTCCTTAGCAACGACATAGATAGTCCTTAGCAACGACATAGATAGTCCTTAGCAACGACATAGATAGTCCTTAGTAACGACATAGATAGTCCTTAGCAACGACATAGATAGTCCTTAGTAACGACATAGATAGTCCTTAGCAACGACATAGATAGTCCTTAGCAACGACATAGATAGTCCTTAGTAACGACATAGATAGTCCTTAGTAACGACATAGATAATCCTTAGCAACGACATAGATAGTCCTTAGCAACGACATTGATAGTCCTTAGCAACGACATAGATAGTCCTTAGTAAGGACATAGATAGACCTTAGCAACGACATAGATAGTCTTTAGTAACGACATATATAGTCCTTAGCAACGACATAGATAGTCCTTAGTAACGACATAGATAGTCCTTAGTAACGACATAGATAGTCCTTAGTAACGACATAGATAGTCCTTAGCAACGACATAGATAGTCCTTAGCAACGACATAGATAGTCCTTAGTAACGACATAGATGTTCCTTAGCAACGACATAGATCGTCCTTAGTAACGACATAGATAGTCCGTAGTAACGACATAGATAGTCCTTAGTAACGACATAGATAGTCCTTAGCAACGACATAGATAGTCTTTAGTAACGACAGAGAAAGTCCTTAGTAACGACATCGATAGTCCTTTGTAACGAAATAGATCGTCCTTAGTAACGCCAGAGAAAGTCCTTAGTAACGTCATCGATAGTCCTTAGTAACGGCATAGATAGTTCTTAGAAACGACATAGATATTCCTCAGTAAATCCAGAGAAAGTCCTTAGTAACGCCAGAGAAAGTCCTTAGTATCGACATAGATAGTCCTTAGTAACAACATAGATAGTCCTTAGTAACGACATTGATAGTCCATAGTTACGACATAAATAGTCCTTAGTAACGCCAGATAAAGTCCTTAGTAACGACATCGATAGTCCTTAGTAACGACATAGATAGTCCTTAGCAACGACATAGATAGTCTTTAGTAACGACATAGATAGTCCTTAGCAACGACATAAATAGTCCTTAGCAACGACATAGATAGTCCTTAGTTACGACATAGATAGTCCTTAGCAACGACATAGATAGTCTTTAGTAACGACATAGATAGTCTTTAGCAACGACATAGATAGTCCTTAGCAACGACATAGATAGTCCTTAGCAACGACATAGATAGTCCTTAGTAACGACATAGATAGTCCTTAGTAACGCCAGAGAAAGTCCTTAGTATCGACATAGATAGTCCTTAGTAACGACATAGATAGTCCTTAGTAACGACATTGGTAGTCCATAGTTACGACATAAATAGTCCTTAGTAACGCCAGATAAAGTCCTTAGTAACGACATCGATAGTCCTTAGTAACGACATAGATAGTCCTTAGCAACGACATAGATAGTCTTTAGTAACGACATAGATAGTCCTTAGCAACGACATAAATAGTCCTTAGCAACGACATAGATAGTCCTTAGCAACGACATAGATAGTCTTTAGTAACGACATAGATAGTCTTTAGCAACGACATAGATAGTCCTTAGCAACGACATAGATAGTCCTTAGCAACGACATAGATAGTCCTTAGTAACGACATAGATAGTCCTTAGCAACGACATAGATAGTCTTTAGTAACGACATAGATAGTCCTTAGTAACGACATAGATAGTCCTTAGCAACGACATAGATAGTCTTTAGTAACGACAGAGAAAGTCCTTAGTAACGACATCGATAGTCCTTTGTAACGACATAGATCGTCCTTAGTAACGCCAGAGAAAGTCCTTAGTAACGTCATCGATATTCCTTAGTAACTGCATAGATAGTTCTTAGAAACGACATAGATATTCCTCAGTAACGCCAGAGAAATTCCTTAGTAACGCCAGAGAAAGTCCTTAGTATCGACATAGATAGTCCTTAGTAACGACATTGATAGTCCATAGCAACGACAGAGAAAGTCTTTAGTAACGTCATCGATAGTCCTTAGTAACGGCATAGATAGTTCTTAGTAACGACATAGATATTCCTCAGTAACGCCAGAGAAAGTCCTTAGTAACGCCAGAGAAAGTCCTTAGTATCGACATAGTTAGTCCTTAGTAACGACATAGATAGTCCTTAGTAACGACATTGATAGTCCTTAACAACGACATAGATAGTCTTTAGTAACGACAGAGAAAGTCCATAGTAACGACATCGATAGTCCTTAGTAACGACATAGATCGCCCTTAGTAATGACATAGATAGTCCTTAGCAACGACATAGATAGTCCTTAGTAACGACATAGATAGTCCTTAGCAACGACATAGATAGTCCTTAGCAACGACATAGATAGTCCTTAGTAACGACGTAGATAGTCCTTAGCAACGACATAGATAGTCCTTAGTAACGACATAGATAGTCCTTAGCAACGACATAGATAGTCCTTAGTAACGACATAGATAGTCCTTAGAAACGACATAGATAAACCTTAGCAACGACATAGATAGTCCTTAGCAACGACATAGATAGTCTTTAGTAACGACATAGATAGTCCTTAGGAACGACATAGATAGTCCTTAGCAACGACATAGATAGTCCTTAGTAACAACATAGATAGTCCTTAGCAACGACATAGATAGTCTTTAGTAACGACATAGATAGTCCTTAGTAACGACATAGATAGTCTTTAGCAACGACATAGATAGTCCTTAGTAACGACATAGATAGTCCTTAGCAACGACATAGATAGTACTTAGCAACGACATAGATAGTCATTAGTAACGACATAGATAGTCCTTAGTAACGACATAGATAGTCCTTTGCAACGACATAGATAGTCCTTAGTAACGACATAGATAGCCCTTAGCAACGACATAGATAGTCCTTAGCCACGACATAGATAGTCCTTAGCAACGACATTGATAGTCCTTAGCAACGACATAGATAGTCCTTAGCAACGACATAGATAGTCCTTAGCAACGACATAGATAGTCCTTAGTAACGACATAGATAGTCCTTAGCAACGACATAGATAGTCCTTAGCAACGACATAGATAGTCCTTAGTAACGACATAGATAGTCCTTAGTAACGACATAGATAATCCTTAGCAACGACATAGATAGTCCTTAGCAACGACATTGATAGTCCTTAGCAACGACATAGATAGTCCTTAGTAAGGACATAGATAGACCTTAGCAACGACATAGATAGTCTTTAGTAACGACATAGATAGTCCTTAGCAACGACATAGATAGTCCTTAGTAACGACATAGATAGTCCTTAGCAACGACATAGATAGTCCTTAGTAACGACATAGATAGTCCTTAGCAACGACATAGATAGTCCTTAGTAACGACATAGATAGTCCTTAGTAACGACATAGATAGTCCTTAGTAACGACATAGATAGTCCTTAGCAACGACATAGATAGTCTTTAGTAACGACAGAGAAAGTCCTTAGTAACGACATCGATAGTCCTTAGTAACGGCATAGATAGTTCTTAGAAACGACATAGATATTCCTCAGTAACTCCAGAGAAAGTCCTTAGTAACGCCAGAGAAAGTCCTTAGTATCGACATCGATAGTCCTTAGTAACGACATAGATAGTCCTTAGTAACGACATTGATAGTCCATAGTTACGACATAAATAGTCCTTAGTAAAGCCAGATAAAGTCCTTAGTAACGACATTGATAGTCCTTAGTAACGACATAGATAGTTCTTAGTAACGACATGGATATTCCTTAGTAACGCCAGAGAAAGCCCTTAGTAACGACATAGATAGTCCTTAGTAACGACATAGTTAGTCCTTACTAACGCCAAATAATATCCTTCGTATCGAAAAAGATATTCCTTAGTAACGATATAGATATTCCTTAGTAACGCCAGAGAAAGTCCTTAGTAACGACATCGATAGTCGGGACATAGTTAGTCCTTAGTAACGCCAAATAATGTCATTAGTAACCACAGAGAAAGTCCTTAGTAACGCTAGAGAAAGTCCTTAGTAACGACATCGATAGTCTTCAGTAACGATATCGATAGTCCTTAGTAACGACATAGTTAGTCCTTAGTAACGCCAAATAATGTCATTAGTAACCACAGAGAAAGTCCTTAGTAACGCTAGAGAAAGTCCTTAGTATAGTCATAGTTAGTCCGTAATAACGACGTAGATAGTCCTTAGTACCGACATAGATAGTCCTTAGTAACGCCAGGGAAATTCCTTATTAACGACATAAATAGGACTTAATAACGACATAGACTGTCCTTAGTAACGAAATAGATAGTGCTTAGTAACGACATAGATAGTCCTTACTAGCGACATAGATAGTCCTTAGTAACGGCAAAGATAGCCCTTAGTAACGACATAGATAGTCCTCAGTAACGACATGGATATTCTTTAGTAACGCCAGATAAAGTCCTTAGTAACGACATAGATAGTCCTTAGTAACGACATAGATAATCCTTAGTAACGACAGACAATGTAATTAGATGCGTCACATATAGTCTATAGTAACAACGTCGGACGTCCTTAGTAAAGACATAGATAATCCTTAGTAACGACATTCATAGTCCAAAGTAAAGCTAGAGAAACTCCTTAGTAACGACATAGATAGTGCTTAGTATCGACATAGATAATCCTTAGTAACGACATAGGTAGTCCTTAGTAACGGCACAGAGAGTCCTTAGTGACAACATAGATAGTCCTTGGTAACGACATAGATAGTCCTTAGTAACGACATAGATAGTCCTTAGTAACGACATTGATAGTCCATAGTTACGACATAAATAGTCCTTAGTAACGCCAGATAAAGTTCTTAGTAACGACATCGATAGTCCTTAGTAATGACATAGATAGTTCTTAGTAACGACATAGATATTCCTCAGTAACGCCAGAGAAAGTCCTTAGTAACGCCAGAGAAAGTCCTTAGTATCGACATAGATAGTCCTTAGTAACGACATACATAGGCCTTAGTAACGACATTGTTAGTCCTTAGCAACGACATAGATAGTCTTTAGTAACGACAGAGAAAGTCCTTAGTAACGACATCGATAGTCCTTAGTAACGACATAGATCGTCCTTAGTAACGACATAGATAGTCCTTAGCAACGACATAGATAGTCCTTAGTAACGACATAGATAGTCCTTAGCAACGACATAGATAGTCCTTAGTAACGGCATAGATAGTCCTTAGCAACGACATAGATAGTCCTTAGTAACGACATAGATAGTCCTTAGCAATGACATAGATAGTCTTTAGTAACGACATAGATAGTCCTTAGCAACGACATAGATAGTCCTTAGTAACGACATAGATAGTCCTTAGCAACGACATAGATAGTCCTTAGTAACGACATACATAGTCCTTAGCAACGACATAGATAGTCCTTAGCAACGACATAGATAGTCTTTAGTAACGACATAGATAGTCTTTAGCAACGACATAGATAGTCCTTAGCAACGACATAGATAGTCCTTAGTAACGACATAGGAAGTCCTTAGCAACGACATAGATAGTCTTTAGTAACGACATAGATAGTCCTTAGCAACGACATCGACAGTCCTTAGCAACGACATAGATAGTCCTTACCAACGAAATAGATAGTCCTTAGTAACGACATAGATAGTCCTTAGCAACGACATAGATAGTCTTTAGTAACGACATAGATAGTCCTTAGCAACGACATAGATAGTCCTTAGTAACGACATAAATAGTCCTTAGCAACGACATAGATAGTCCTTAGTAACGACATAGATAGTCCTTAGCAACGACATAGACAGTCCTTACCAACGACATAGATATTCATTAGTAACGACATAGATAGTCCTTAGTAACGACATAGATAGTCCTTAGTAACGACATAGATAGTCCTTAGCAACGACATAGATAGTCCTTAGCAACGACATAGATAGTCCTTAGCAACGACATAGATAGTCCTTAGTAACGGCATAGATAGTCCTTAGAAACGACATAGATAGTCTTTAGTAACGACATAGATAGTCCTTAGCAACGACATAGATAGTCCTTAGTAACGACATAGATAGTCCTTAGCAACGACATAGATAGTCCTTAGTAACGACATAGATAGTCCTTAGTAACGACATAGATAGTCCTTTAGTAACGACAGAGAAGGTCCTTAGTAACGACATCGATAGTCCTTTGTAACGACATAGATCGTCCTTAGTAACGCCAGAGAAAGTCCTTAGTAACGTCATCGATAGTCCTTAGTAACTGCATAGATAGTTCTTAGAAACGACATAGATATTCCTCAGTAACGCCAGAGAAATTCCTTAGTAACGCCAGAGAAAGTCCTTAGTATCGACATAGATAGTCCTTAGTAACGACATAGATAGTCCTTAGTAACGACATTGATAGTCCATAGTTACGACATAAATAGTCCTTAGTAACGACAGATAAAGTCCTTAGTAACGACATCGATAGTCCTTAGTAACGGCATAGATAGTTCTTAGTAACGACATAGATATTCCTCAGTAACGCCAGAGAAAGTCCTTAGTAACGCCAGAGAAAGTCCTTAGTATCGACATAGTTAGTCCTTAGTAACGACATAGATAGTCCTTAGTAACGACATTGATAGTCCTTAACAACGACATAGATAGTCTTTAGTAACGCTAGAGAAAGTCCATAGTAACGACATCGATAGTCCTTAGTAACGACATAGATCGTCCTTAGTAACGACATAGATAGTCCTTAGCAACGACATAGATAGTCCTTAGTAACGACATAGATAGTCCTTAGCAACGACATAGATAGTCCTTAGTAACGATATAGATAGTCCTTAGCAACGACATAGATAGTCCTTAGTAACGACATAGATAGTCCTTAGCAACGACATAGATAGTCCTTAGTAACGACATAGATAGTCCTTAGAAACGACATAGATAAACCTTAGCAACGACATAGATAGTCCTTAGCAACGACATAGATAGTCCTTAGTAACGACATACATAGGCCTTAGTAACGACATTGTTAGTCCTTAGCAACGACATAGATAGTCTTTAGTAACGACAGAGAAAGTCCTTAGTAACGACATCGATAGTCCTTAGTAACGACATAGATCGTCCTTAGTAACGACATAGATAGTCCTTAGCAACGACATAGATAGTCCTTAGTAACGACATAGATAGTCCTTAGCAACGACATAGATAGTCCTTAGTAACGACATAGATAGTCCTTAGCAACGACATAGATAGTCCTTAGTAACGACATAGATAGTCCTTAGCAATGACATAGATAGTCTTTAGTAACGACATAGATAGTCCTTAGCAACGACATAGATAGTCCTTAGTAACGACATAGATAGTCCTTAGCAACGACATAGATAGTCCTTAGTAACGACATACATAGTCCTTAGCAACGACATAGATAGTCCTTAGCAACGACATAGATAGTCTTTAGTAACGACATAGATAGTCTTTAGCAACGACATAGATAGTCCTTAGCAACGACATAGATAGTCCTTAGTAACGACATAGGAAGTCCTTAGCAACGACATAGATAGTCTTTAGTAACGACATAGATAGTCCTTAGCAACGACATCGACAGTCCTTAGCAACGACATAGATAGTCCTTACCAACGAAATAGATAGTCCTTAGTAACGACATAGATAGTCCTTAGCAACGACATAGATAGTCTTTAGTAACGACATAGATAGTCCTTAGCAACGACATAGATAGTCCTTAGTAACGACATAAATAGTCCTTAGCAACGACATAGATAGTCCTTAGTAACGACATAGATAGTCCTTAGCAACGACATAGACAGTCCTTACCAACGACATAGATATTCATTAGTAACGACATAGATAGTCCTTAGTAACGACATAGATAGTCCTTAGTAACGACATAGATAGTCCTTAGCAACGACATAGATAGTCCTTAGCAACGACATAGATAGTCCTTAGCAACGACATAGATAGTCCTTAGTAACGGCATAGATAGTCCTTAGAAACGACATAGATAGTCTTTAGTAACGACATAGATAGTCCTTAGCAACGACATAGATAGTCCTTAGTAACGACATAGATAGTCCTTAGCAACGACATAGATAGTCCTTAGTAACGACATAGATAGTCCTTAGTAACGACATAGATAGTCCTTTAGTAACGACAGAGAAGGTCCTTAGTAACGACATCGATAGTCCTTTGTAACGACATAGATCGTCCTTAGTAACGCCAGAGAAAGTCCTTAGTAACGTCATCGATAGTCCTTAGTAACTGCATAGATAGTTCTTAGAAACGACATAGATATTCCTCAGTAACGCCAGAGAAATTCCTTAGTAACGCCAGAGAAAGTCCTTAGTATCGACATAGATAGTCCTTAGTAACGACATTGATAGTCCATAGTTACGACATAAATAGTCCTTAGTAACGACAGATAAAGTCCTTCGTAACGACATCGATAGTCCTTAGTAACGGCATAGATAGTTCTTAGTAACGACATAGATATTCCTCAGTAACGCCAGAGAAAGTCCTTAGTAACGCCAGAGAAAGTCCTTAGTATCGACATAGTTAGTCCTTAGTAACGACATAGATAGTCCTTAGTAACGACATTGATAGTCCTTAACAACGACATAGATAGTCTTTAGTAACGCTAGAGAAAGTCCATAGTAACGACATCGATAGTCCTTAGTAACGACATAGATCGTCCTTAGTAACGACATAGATAGTCCTTAGCAACGACATAGATAGTCCTTAGTAACGACATAGATAGTCCTTAGCAACGACATAGATAGTCCTTAGTAACGATATAGATAGTCCTTAGCAACGACATAGATAGTCCTTAGTAACGACATAGATAGTCCTTAGCAACGACATAGATAGTCCTTAGTAACGACATAGATAGTCCTTAGAAACGACATAGATAAACCTTAGCAACGACATAGATAGTCCTTAGCAACGACATAGATAGTCTTTAGTAACGACATAGATAGTATTTAGCAACGACATAGATAGTCCTTAGCAACGACATAGATAGTCCTTAGTAACAACATAAATTGTCCTTAGCAACGACATAGATAGTCCTTAGCAACGACATAGATAGTCCTTAGCAACGACATAGATAGTCCTTAGCAACGACATAGATAGTCCTTAGCAACGACATAGATGGTCCTTAGTAACGACATAGATAGTCTTTAGCAACGACATAGATATTCCTTAGTAACGACATAGATAGTCCTTAGCTACGACATAGATAGTCCTTAGCAACGACATAGATAGTCATTAGTAACGACATAGATAGTCCTTAGCAACGACATAGATAGTCCTTAGTAACGACATAGATATTCCTTAGCAACGACATAGATAGTCCCTAGTAACGACATAGATAGTCCTTAGCAACGACATAGATCGTCCTTAGTAACGACATAGATAGTCCTTAGTAACGACATAGATAGTCCTTAGTAACGCCAGAGAAAGTCCTTAGTAACGTCATCGATAGTCCTTAGTAACTGCATAGATAGTTCTTAGAAACGACATAGATATTCCTCAGTAACGCCAGAGAAATTCCTTAGTAACGCCAGAGAAAGTCCTTAGTATCGACATAGATAGTCCTTAGTAACGACATTGATAGTCCATAGTTACGACATAAATAGTCCTTAGTAACGACAGATAAAGTCCTTCGTAACGACATCGATAGTCCTTAGTAACGGCATAGATAGTTCTTAGTAACGACATAGATATTCCTCAGTAACGCCAGAGAAAGTCCTTAGTAACGCCAGAGAAAGTCCTTAGTATCGACATAGTTAGTCCTTAGTAACGACATAGATAGTCCTTAGTAACGACATTGATAGTCCTTAACAACGACATAGATAGTCTTTAGTAACGCTAGAGAAAGTCCATAGTAACGACATCGATAGTCCTTAGTAACGACATAGATCGTCCTTAGTAACGACATAGATAGTCCTTAGCAACGACATAGATAGTCCTTAGTAACGACATAGATAGTCCTTAGCAACGACATAGATAGTCCTTAGTAACGATATAGATAGTCCTTAGCAACGACATAGATAGTCCTTAGTAACGACATAGATAGTCCTTAGCAACGACATAGATAGTCCTTAGTAACGACATAGATAGTCCTTAGAAACGACATAGATAAACCTTAGCAACGACATAGATAGTCCTTAGCAACGACATAGATAGTCTTTAGTAACGACATAGATAGTATTTAGCAACGACATAGATAGTCCTTAGCAACGACATAGATAGTCCTTAGTAACAACATAGATTGTCCTTAGCAACGACATAGATAGTCTTTAGTAACGACATAGATAGTCCTTAGCAACGACATAGATAGTCCTTAGCAACGACATAGATAGTCCTTAGCAACGACATAGATGGTCCTTAGTAACGACATAGATAGTCTTTAGCAACGACATAGATATTCCTTAGTAACGACATAGATAGTCCTTAGCTACGACATAGATAGTCCTTAGCAACGACATAGATAGTCATTAGTAACGACATAGATAGTCCTTAGCAACGACATAGATAGTCCTTAGTAACGACATCGATATTCCTTAGCAACGACATAGATAGTCCCTAGTAACGACATAGATAGTCCTTAGCAACGACATAGATCGTCCTTAGTAACGACATAGATAGTCCTTAGTAACGACATAGATAGTTCATAGTAACGACATAGATAGTCATTAGTAACGACAGAGAAAGTCCTTAGTAACGACATCGATAGTCCTTTGTAACGACATCGATAGTCCTTTGTAACGAAATAGATCGTCCTTAGTAACGCCAGAGAAAGTCCTTAGTAACGTCATCGATAGTCCTTAGTAACGGCATAGATAGTTCTTAGAAACGACATAGATATTCCTCAGTAACTCCAGAGAAAGTCCTTAGTAACGCCAGAGAAAGTCCTTAGTATCGACATAGATAGTCCTTAGTAACGACATAGATAGTCCTTAGTAACGACATTGATAGTCCATATTTACGACATAAATAGTCCTTAGTAACGCCAGATAAAGTCCTTAGTAACGACATCGATAGTCCTTAGTAACGACATAGATAGTTCTTAGTAACGACATGGATATTCCTTAGTAACGCCAGAGAAAGCCCTTAGTAACGACATAGATAGTCCTTAGTAACGACATAGTTAGTCCTTAGTAACGCCAAATAATATCCTTCGAATCGAAAAAGATGTTCCTTAGTAACGATATAGATATTCCTTAGTAACGCCAGAGAAAGTCCTTAGTAACGACATCGATAGTCTTCAGTAACGATATCGATAGTCCTTAGTAACGACATAGTTAGTCCTTAGTAACGCCAAATAATGTCATTAGTAACCACAGAGAAAGTCCTTAGTAACGCTAGAGAAAGTCCTTAGTATAGTCATAGTTAGTCCGTAATAACGACGTAGATAGTCCTTAGTACCGACATAGATAGTCCTTATTAACGCCAGGGAAATTCCTTATTAACGACATAAATAGGCCTTAATAACGACATAGACTGTCCTTAGTAACGAAATAGATAGTGCTTAGTAACGACATAGATAGTCCTTACTAGCGACATAGATAGTCCTTAGTAACGGCAAAGATAGCCCTTAGTAACGACATAGATAGTCCTCAGTAACGACATGGATATTCTTTAGTAACGCCAGATATAGTCCTTAGTAACGACATCGATAGTCCTTAGTAACGACATAGATAGTTCTTAGTAACGACATGGATATTCCTTAATAACGCCAGAGAAAGCCCTTAGTAACGACATAGATAGTCCATAGTAACGACATAGTTAGTCCTTAGTAACGCCAAATAATATCCTTCGTATCGAAAAGATATTCCTTAGTAACGATATAGATATTCCTTAGTAACTTCAGAGAAAGTCCTTAGTAACGACATCGATAGTCTTCAGTAACGATATCGATTGTCCTTAATAACGACATAGATAGTCCTTAGTAACGAAATTGATAGTCCATAGCAACGACAGAGAAAGTCTTTAGTAACGTCATCGATAGTCCTTAGTAACGGCATAGATAGTTTTTAGTAACGACATAGATATTCCTCAGTAACGCCAGAGAAAGTCCTTAGTAACGCCAGAGAAAGTCCTTAGTATCGACATAGATAGTCCTTAGTAACGACATAGATAGTCCTTAGTAACGACATTGATAGTCCTTAGCAACGACATAGATAGTCTTTAGTAACGACAGAGAAAGTCCATAGTAACGACATCGATAGTCCTTAGTAACGACATAGATCGTCCTTAGTAACGACATAGATAGTCCTTAGCAACGACATAGATAGTCCTTAGTAACGACATAGATAGTCCTTAGCAACGACATAGATAGTCCTTAGTAACGACATAGATAGTCGTTAGCAACGACATAGATAGTCCTTAGTAACGACATAGATAGTCCTTAGCAACGACATAGATAGTCCTTAGTAACGACATAGATAGTCCTTAGAAACGACATAGATAAACCTTAGCAACGACATAGATAGTCCTTAGCAACGACATAGATAGTCTTTAGTGACGACATAGATAGTCCTTAGCAACGACATAGATAGTCCTTAGCAACGACATAGATAGTCCTTAGTAACAACATAGATAGTCCTTAGCAACGACATAGATAGTCTTTAGTAACGACATAGATAGTCCTTAGCAACGACATAGATAGTCCTTAGCAACGACATAGATAGTCCTTAGCAACGACATAGATAGTCCTTAGTAACGACATAGATAGTCTTTAGCAACGACATAGATAGTCCTTAGTAACGACATAGATAGTCCTTAGCAACGACATAGATAGTCCTTAGCAACGACATAGATAGTCATTAGTAACGACAAAGATAGTCCTTAGTAACGACATAGATAGTCCTTTGCAACGACATAGATAGTCCTTAGCAACGACATAGATAGTCCTTAGTAACGACATAGATAGTCCTTAGCAACGACATAGATAGTTCTTAGTAACGACATAGATAATCCTTAGCAACGACATAGATAGTCCTTAGTAACGACATAGATAGTACTTAGCAACGACATAGATAGTCCTTAGCAACGACATAGATAGTCCTTAGTAATGACATAGATAGTCCTTAGTAACGACATAGATAGTCCTTAGCAATGACATAGATAGTCTTTAGTAACGACATAGATAGTCCTTAGCAACGACATAGATAGTCCTTAGTAACGACATAGATAGTCCTTAGCAACGACATAGATAGTCCTTAGTAACGACATACATAGTCCTTAGCAACTACATAGATAGTCCTTAGCAACGACATAGATAGTCTTTAGTAACGACATAGATAGTCCTTAGCAACGACATAGATAGTGCTTAGCAACGACATAGATAGTCCTTAGTAACGACATAGGAAGTCCTTAGCAACGACATAGATAGACTTTAGTAACGACATAGATAGTCCTTAGCAACGACATAGACAGTCCTTAGCAACGACATAGATAGTCCTTACCAACGACATAGATAGTCATTAGTAACGACATAGATAGTCCTTAGCAACGACATAGATAGTCCTTAGTAACGACATAGATAGTCCTTAGCAACGATATAGATAGTCCTTAGCAACGACATAGATAGTCCTTAACAACGACATAGATAGTCCTTAGCAACGACATAGATAGTCCTTAGCAACGACATAGATAGTCCTTAGTAACGACATAGATAGTCCATAGTAACGACATAGTTAGTCCTTAGTAACGCCAAATAATATCCTTCGTATCGAAAAGATATTCCTTAGTAACGATATAGATATTCCTTAGTAACTTCAGAGAAAGTCCTTAGTAACGACATCGATAGTCTTCAGTAACGATATCGATTGTCCTTAATAACGACATAGATAGTCCTTAGTAACGAAATTGATAGTCCATAGCAACGACAGAGAAAGTCTTTAGTAACGTCATCGATAGTCCTTAGTAACGGCATAGATAGTTCTTAGTAACGACATAGATATTCCTCAGTAACGCCAGAGAAAGTCCTTAGTAACGCCAGAGAAAGTCCTTAGTATCGACATAGATAGTCCTTAGTAACGACATAGATAGTCCTTAGTAACGACATTGATAGTCCTTAGCAACGACATAGATAGTCTTTAGTAACGACAGAGAAAGTCCATAGTAACGACATCGATAGTCCTTAGTAACGACATAGATCGTCCTTAGTAACGACATAGATAGTCCTTAGCAACGACATAGATAGTCCTTAGTAACGACATAGATAGTCCTTAGCAACGACATAGATAGTCCTTAGTAACGACATAGATAGTCGTTAGCAACGACATAGATAGTCCTTAGTAACGACATAGATAGTCCTTAGCAACGACATAGATAGTCCTTAGTAACGACATAGATAGTCCTTAGAAACGACATAGATAAACCTTAGCAACGACATAGATAGTCCTTAGCAACGACATAGATAGTCTTTAGTGACGACATAGATAGTCTTTAGCAACGACATAGATAGTCCTTAGCAACGACATAGATAGTCTTTAGTAACAACATAGATAGTAATTAGCAACGACATAGATAGTCTTTAGTAACGACATAGATAGTCCTTAGCAACGACATAGATAGTCCTTAGCAACGACATAGATAGTCCTTAGCAACGACATAGATAGTCCTTAGTAACGACATAGATAGTCTTTAGCAACGACATAGATAGTCCTTAGTAACGACATAGATAGTCCTTAGCAACGACATAGATAGTCCTTAGCAACGACATAGATAGTCATTAGTAACGACAAAGATAGTCCTTAGTAACGACATAGATAGTCCTTTGCAACGACATAGATAGTCCTTAGCAACGACATAGATAGTCCTTAGTAACGACATAGATAGTCCTTAGCAACGACATAGATAGTCCTTAGTAACGACATAGATAGTCCTTAGCAACGACATAGATAGTCCTTAGTAACGACATAGATAGTACTTAGCAACGACATAGATAGTCCTTAGCAACGACATAGATAGTCCTTAGTAATGACATAGATAGTCCTTAGTAACGACATAGATAGTCCTTAGCAATGACATAGATAGTCTTTAGTAACGACATAGATAGTCCTTAGCAACGACATAGATAGTCCTTAGTAACGACATAGATAGTCCTTAGCAACGACATAGATAGTCCTTAGTAACGACATACATAGTCCTTAGCAACGACATAGATAGTCCTTAGCAACGACATAGATAGTCTTTAGTAACGACATAGATAGTCCTTAGCAACGACATAGATAGTCCTTAGCAACGACATAGATAGTCCTTAGTAACGACATAGGAAGTCCTTAGCAACGACATAGATAAACTTTAGTAACGACATAGATAGTCCTTAGCAACGACATAGATAGTCCTTAGCAACGACATAGATAGTCCTTAGTAACGACATAGATAGTCCTTAGCAACGACATAGATAGTTCTTAGCAACGACATAGATAGTCCTTAGCAACGACATAGATAGTCCATAGCAACGACATAGATAGTCCTTAGTAACGACATAGATAGTCCTTAGTAGCGACATAGATAGTCCTTAGCAACGACATAGATAGTCCTTAGCAACGACATAGATAGTCCTTAGCAACGACATAGATAGTCCTTAGTAACGGCATAGATAGTCCTTAGAAACGACATAGATAGTCTTTAGTAACGACATAGATAGTCCTTAGCAACGACATAGATAGTCCTTAGTAACGACATAGATAGTCCTTAGCAACGACATAGATAGTCCTTAGCAACGACATAGATAGTCCTTAGTAACAACATAGATAGTCCTTAGCAACGACATAGATAGTCTTTAGTAACGACATAGATAGTCCTTAGCAACGACATAGATAGTCCTTAGCAACGACATAGATAGTCCTTAGCAACGACATAGATAGTCCTTAGTAACGACATAGATAGTCTTTAGCAACGACATAGATAGTCCTTAGTAACGACATAGATAGTCCTTAGCAACGACATAGATAGTACTTAGCAACGACATAGATAGTCATTAGTAACGACATAGATAGTCCTTAGTAACGACATAGATAGTCCTTTGCAACGACATAGATAGTCCTTAGTAACGACATAGATAGTCCTTAGCAACGACATAGATAGTCATAGACACGACATAGATAGTTCTTAGCAACGACATAGATAGTCCTTAGCAACGACATAGATAGTCCTTAGCAACGACATAGATAGTCCTTAGCAACGACATAGATAGTCCTTAGTAACGACATAGATAGTCCTTAGCAACGACATAGATAGTCCTTAGTAACGACATAGATAGTCCTTAGCAACGACATAGATAGTCCTTAGTAACGACATAGATAGTCCTTAGCAACGACATAGATAGTCCTTAGTAACGACATAGATAGTCCTTAGTAACGACATAGATAGTCCTTAGTAACGACATAGATAGTCCTTAGCAACGACATAGATAGTCTTCAGTAACGACAGAGAAAGTCCTTAGTAACGACATCGATAGTCCTTTGTAACGAAATAGATCGTCCTTAGTAACGCCAGAGAAAGTCCTTAGTAACGTCAACGATAGTCCTTAGTAACGGCATAGATAGTTCTTAGAAACGACATAGATATTCCTCAGTAACTCCAGAGAAAGTCCTTAGTAACGCCAGAGAAAGTCCTTAGTATCGACATAGATAGTCCTTAGTAACGACATAGATAGTCCTTAGTAACGACATTGATAGTCCATAGTTACGACATAAATAGTCCTTAGTAAAGCCAGATAAAGTCCTTAGTAACGACATCGATAGTCCTTAGTAACGACATAGATAGTTCTTAGTAACGACATGGATATTCCTTAGTAACGCCAGAGAAAGCCCTTAGTAACGACATAGATAGTCCTTAGTAACGACATAGTTAGTCCTTACTAACGCCAAATAATATCCTTCGTATCGAAAAAGATATTCCTTAGTAACGATATAGATATTCCTTAGTAACGCCAGAGAAAGTCCTTAGTAACGACATCGATAGTCTTCAGTAACGATATCGATAGTCCTTAGTAACGACATAGTTAGTCCTTAGTAACGCCAAATAATGTCATTAGTAACCACAGAGAAAGTCCTTAGTAACGCTAGAGAAAGTCCTTAGTAACGACATCGATAGTCTTCAGTAACGATATCGATAGTCCTTAGTAACGACATAGTTAGTCCTTAGTAACGCCAAATAATGTCATTAGTAACCACAGAGAAAGTCCTTAGTAACGCTAGAGAAAGTCCTTAGTATAGTCATAGTTAGTCCGTAATAACGACGTAGATAGTCCTTAGTACCGACATAGATAGTCCTTAGTAACGCCAGGGAAATTCCTTATTAACGACATAAATAGGAATTAATAACGACATAGACTGTCCTTAGTAACGAAATAGATAGTGCTTAGTAACGACATAGATAGTCCTTACTAGCGACATAGATAGTCCTTAGTAACGGCAAAGATAGCCCTTAGTAACGACTTAGATAGTCCTCAGTAACGACATGGATATTCTTTAGTAACGCCAGATAAAGTCCTTAGTAACGACATAGATAGTCCTTAGTAACGACATAGATAATCCTTAGTAACGACAGACAATGTAATTAGATGCGTCACATATAGTCTATAGTAACAACGTCGGACGTCCTTAGTAAAGACATAGATAATCCTTAGTAACGACATACATAGTCCAAAGTAAAGCCAGAGAAACTCCTTAGTAACGACATCGAAAGTCCTTAGTAACGACATAGATATTCCTTAGTAACGCCAGAGAAAGTCCATAGTAACGACATCAATAGTCCTTAGTAACGACATTCATAGTCCAAAGTAAAGCTAGAGAAACTCCTTAGTAACGACATAGATAGTGCTTAGTATCGACATAGATAATCCTTAGTAACGACATAGGTAGTCCTTAGTAACGGCACAGAGAGTCCTTAGTGACAACATAGATAGTCCTTGGTAACGACATAGATAGTCCTTAGTAACGACATAGATAGTCCTTAGTAACGACATTGATAGTCCATAGTTACGACATAAATAGTCCTTAGTAACGCCAGATAAAGTTCTTAGTAACGACATCGATAGTCCTTAGTAATGACATAGATAGTTCTTAGTAACGACATAGATATTCCTCAGTAACGCCAGAGAAAGTCCTTAGTAACGCCAGAGAATGTCCTTAGTATCGACATAGATAGTCCTTAGTAACGACATTGTTAGTCCTTAGCAACGACATAGATAGTCTTTAGTAAAGACAGAGAAAGTCCTTAGTAACGACATCGATAGTCCTTAGTAACGACATAGATCGTCCTTAGTAACGACATAGATAGTCCTTAGCAACGACATAGATAGTCCTTAGTAACGACATAGATAGTCCTTAGCAACGACATAGATAGTCCTTAGTAGCGACATAGATAGTCCTTAGCAACGACATAGATAGTCCTTAGTAACGACATAGATAGTCCTTAGCAATGACATAGATAGTCTTTAGTAACGACATAGATAGTCCTTAGCAACGACATAGATAGTCCTTAGTAACGACATAGATAGTCCTTAGCAACGACATAGATAGTCCTTAGTAACGACATACATAGTCCTTAGCAACGACATAGATAGTCCTTAGCAACGACATAGATAGTCTTTAGTAACGACATAGATAGTCCTTAGCAACGACATAGATAGTCCTTAGCAACGACATAGATAGTCCTTAGTAACGACATAGGAAGTCCTTAGCAACGACATAGATAGTCTTTAGTAACGACATAGATAGTCCTTAGCAACGACATAGACAGTCCTTAGCAACGACATAGATAGTCTTTAGCAACGAAATAGATAGTCCTTAGTAACGACATAGATAGTCCTTAGCAACGACATAGATAGTCTTTAGTAACGACATAGATAGTCCTTAGCAACGACATAGATAGTCCTTAGTAACGACATAAATAGTCGTTAGCAACGACATAGATAGTCCTTAGTAACGACATAGATAGTCCTTAGCAACGACATAGACAGTCCTTACCAACGACATAGATGGTCATTAGTAACGACATAGATAGTCCTTAGTAACGACATAGATAGTCCTTAGTAACGACATAGATAGTCCTTAGCAACGACATAGATAGTCCTTAGCAACGACATAGATAGTCCTTAGCAACGACATAGATAGTCCTTTGTAACGGCATAGATAGTCCTTAGAAACGACATAGATAGTCTTTAGTAACGACATAGATAGTCCTTAGCAACGACATAGATAGTCCTTAGTAACGACATAGATAGTCCTTAGCAACGACATAGATAGTCCTTAGTAACGACATAGATAGTCCTTAGTAACGACATAGATAGTCCTTTAGTAACGACAGAGAAGGTCCATAGTAACGACATCGATAGTCCTTTGTAACGACATAGATCGTCCTTAGTAACGCCAGAGAAAGTCCTTAGTAACGTCATCGATAGTCCTTAGTAACTGCATAGATAGTTCTTAGAAACGACATAGATATTCCTCAGTAACGCCAGAGAAATTCCTTAGTAACGCCAGATAAAGTCCTTAGTATCGACATAGATTGTCCATAGTAACGACATAGATAGTCCTTAGTAACGACATTGATAGTCCATAGTTACGACATAAATAGTCCTTAGTAACGACAGATAAAGTCCTTAGTAACGACATCGATAGTCCTTAGTAACGGCATAGATAGTTCTTAGTAACGACATAGATATTCCTCAGTAACGCCAGAGAAAGTCCTTAGTAACGCCAGAGAAAGTCCTTAGTATCAACATAGTTAGTCCTTAGTAACGACATAGATAGTCCTTAGTAACGACATTGATAGTCCTTAACAACGACATAGATAGTCTTTAGTAACGCTAGAGAAAGTCCATAGTAACGACATCGATAGTCCTTAGTAACGACATAGATCGTCCTTAGTAACGACATAGATAGTCCTTAGCAACGACATAGATAGTCCTTAGTAACGACATAGATAGTCCTTAGCAACGACATAGATAGTCCTTAGTAACGACATAGATAGTCCTTAGCAACGACATAGATAGTCCTTAGTAACGACATAGATAGTCCTTAGCAACGACATAGATAGTCCTTAGTAACGACATAGATAGTCCTTAGAAACGACATAGATAAACCTTAGCAACGACATAGATAGTCCTTAGCAACGACATAGATAGTCTTTAGTAACGACATAGATAGTCCTTAGCAACGACATAGATAGTCCTTTGCAACGACATAGATAGTCCTTAGTAACAACATAGATAGTCCTTAGCAACGACATAGATAGTCTTTAGTAACGACATAGATAGTCCATAGCAACGACATAGATAGTCCTTAGCAACGACATAGATAGTCCTTAGCAACGACATAGATGGTCCTTAGTAACGACATAGATAGTCTTTAGCAACGACATAGATATTCCTTAGTAACGACATAGATAGTCCTTAGCAACGACATAGATAGTCCTTAGCAACGACATAGATAGTCATTAGTAACGACATAGATAGTCCTTAGCAACGACATAGATAGTCCTTAGTAACGACATAGATATTCCTTAGCAACGACATAGATAGTCCCTAGTAACGACATAGATAGTCCTTAGCAACGACATAGATCGTCCTTAGTAACGACATAGATAGTCCTTAGTAACGACATAGATAGTCCTTAGTAACGACATAGATAGTCTTTAGTAACGACAGAGAAAGTCCTTAGTAACGACATCGATAGTCCTTTGTAACGACATCGATAGTCCTTTGTAACGAAATAGATCGTCCTTAGTAACGCCAGAGAAAGTCCTTAGTAACGTCATCGATAGTCCTTAGTAACGGCATAGATAGTTCTTAGAAACGACATAGATATTCCTCAGTAACTCCAGAGAAAGTCCTTAGTAACGCCAGAGAAAGTCCTTAGTATCGACATAGATAGTCCTTAGTAACGACATAGATAGTCCTTAGTAACGACATTGATAGTCCATATTTACGACATAAATAGTCCTTAGTAACGCCAGATAAAGTCCTTAGTAACGACATCGATAGTCCTTAGTAACGACATAGATAGTTCTTAGTAACGACATGGATATTCCTTAGTAACGCCAGAGAAAGCCCTTAGTAACGACATAGATAGTCCTTAGTAACGACATAGTTAGTCCTTAGTAACGCCAAATAATATCCTTCGTATCGAAAAAGATGTTCCTTAGTAACGATATAGATATTCCTTAGTAACGCCAGAGAAAGTCCTTAGTAACGACATCGATAGTCTTCAGTAACGATATCGATAGTCCTTAGTAACGACATAGTTAGTCCTTAGTAACGCCAAATAATGTCATTAGTAACCACAGAGAAAGTCCTTAGTAACGCTAGAGAAAGTCCTTAGTATAGTCATAGTTAGTCCGTAATAACGACGTAGATAGTCCTTAGTACCGACATAGATAGTCCTTATTAACGCCAGGGAAATTCCTTATTAACGACATAAATAGGCCTTAATAACGACATAGACTGTCCTTAGTAACGAAATAGATAGTGCTTAGTAACGACATAGATAGTCCTTACTAGCGACATAGATATTCCTTAGTAACGGCAAAGATAGCCCTTAGTAACGACATAGATAGTCCTCAGTAACGACATGGATATTCTTTAGTAACGCCAGATATAGTCCTTAGTAACGACATCGATAGTCCTTAGTAACGACATAGATAGTTCTTAGTAACGACATGGATATTCCTTAATAACGCCAGAGAAAGCCCTTAGTAACGACATAGATTGTCCATAGTAACGACATAGTTAGTCCTTAGTAACGCCAAATAATATCCTTCGTATCGAAAAGATATTCCTTAGTAACGATATAGATATTCCTTAGTAACGTCAGAGAAAGTCCTTAGTAACGACATCGATAGTCTTCAGTAACGATATCGATTGTCCTTAATAACGACATAGATAGTCCTTAGTAACGAAATTGATAGTCCATAGCAACGACAGAGAAAGTCTTTAGTAACGTCATCGATAGTCCTTAGTAACGGCATAGATAGTTCTTAGTAACGACATAGATATTCCTCAGTAACGCCAGAGAAAGTCCTTAGTAACGCCAGAGAAAGTCCTTAGTATCGACATAGATAGTCCTTAGTAACGACATAGATAGTCCTTAGTAACGACATTGATAGTCCTTAGCAACGACATAGATAGTCTTTAGTAACGACAGAGAAAGTCCATAGTAACGACATCGATAGTCCTTAGTAACGACATAGATAGTCCTTAGCAACGACATAGATAGTCCTTAGTAACGACATAGATAGTCCTTAGCAACGACATAGATAGTCCTTAGTAACGACATAGATAGTCGTTAGCAACGACATAGATAGTCCTTAGTAACGACATAGATAGTCCTTAGCAACGACATAGATAGTCCTTAGTAACGACATAGATAATCCTTAGAAACGACATAGATAAACCTTAGCAACGACAGTAGTAAGGGGTTTGCTGTTCCTACCGGGCGTACGCAGCCGGTTCTGCCGGGTGTACGTAAATTACGTCATCACGTTGCCCCTTCCTTGGCGGGGAGCTCCAGCTCTCCCCCCTCTCAGTTCTCTGGTTCAGACAACAATTGCACCAGGAAATGTTGCGGTTTCTATTGGTCGCTCATGATCGCCCCCCTCATTTCTCCCACCGTTTCATTTACTTATCCGCTTTCCGATTGGCCGCCCCCCTCGTTTCTCATATGTTTTCCTTCTTGGGGAGCCCCTCGGCCCCCGTCCGAAGAGCATTTCAGGGGTACCCAGTTCTCCGATTCAGAAAAGTCTATCGCGTTGTGCAACAGATAAATTGCGTCATCACCTTGGTCAGTAGTATTGTTTGTGCAACAAATAATATACATATAAATGAGTCAAGAGAGAAATTTTGTTATTTTTTGTCAGTTCGTTGAACGACTGTAATTTGGTTATCACGATTTGTTTGTTTGTAAATAAATTGACTATAAGCTCAACTCCACCACTACAGATAATTTTATTCTCACAGTCTCAAAGATAAAAACGTTTTAATTTTTTAGCAGGTATAAGCAATTAAAATGATGTTTGTAATAATTGTGCTGGGTGTGATTGTAAATAAAATATTTATTGCCTTGTGTAATAGATAAATTGCATCAGGACCTTGGACTTTAGTATTGTTTGCGCAACGCCGCTAATATGTTATCCGCAGCAGAACGTGTGTTTGCATTATCGTCACATCCAAACCTTTGTGCATGCGGAAAAACCATGGCCCATTATTACATAAGCAAGGCCAATGCCTATGTAGAGAATTATGGTTTGGAAGACTATGATATGGCTAGTAACCACTACAAAAGCTGCGCATGGTCCTGTCAGTCGTTTACAGGAGACGGCCCAGACACCTGTGCGTGTGCGTTATTTGAGGAAGCTTTGAGAAAAGCTCTAGACGTTTTGGAAGGCCGCTTTGAAAGCGTGTTACAAGAATCATTCTGAAAATCTTGAACATATATATGACAGATTGCCAGACAAAGATATTTTATTAAGTTTAAAAAAGAAATTTTTAATAAATATAACAAAATTGTGTAAATATTTATAATAGATTGTCTGGTAAACACATTGTGTGTATTTTATTAAGTTTAAGTAAAGAAATTTTTAATAAATATATCAAATTTGTGTAAATATTTATAATATTGTGTACAGAATTTATTACACTTAAAAATGACGTCTTCTTTTATTGATACTGATGAAAATGCGTGTATTGATGGTTTTGTAAAAAAACATTACTGCGGTTTGGAGGGTTTTATTGAAAATAGTAATAAAAACGAAAAAATATGTTGTAAAGATGTAAATGACTGTATGAGAAAACAAATGTACAAAATTTTAAATCTAAGTTGTATTGGCCAACATTATGTAGAGTGTAAGTTGTCCATTTTTGATATAGAGAAGAAAATGCGAGATACGTTCGCAAATTGGCCAAAACCATATCCAAATGTCGACGACATGGTACAATCTGGGTTTTATTATAATTCAATTGGAGATCATGCTGTTTGTATTTGTTGTAATATACAAATTCATAGTTGGCAGGAAAAAGACGTTCCAGCTATTGAACATCGTATTTATTCACCAAAATGTAAATTAGTTAATAAGTAAACAGGAAAAGATGTAAATTAGTTTGTATAAAATAAATGTTTCAATTTATGTGTTAAATAATTTATTTATTCACCTTTACATTGTCTATAATAATTTCTGTTGCTGATTTTGAACGTAAACACACATGTCACAACAGCTCCTATTGTCCTAACATTGAAAACAGGTAATTGTCCATCATACCTGCTATTACTGATTTTGGACGATGACCCCACCTTAATAATTTTCTGTATTGTTCGGCGCTGAGTATTGTAAACAACGGTGCGAAAATACACATGTCACACCAACTGCTAGGGTCCCAAAAAATGTTTTGCAAAATTGACCAATTATCTTCTCTTTTATATCTGTAAGTTATAATCACTCTGGTAAAATCGTCAAATAAGAAATCTCCACTTCTGTAAAGCAGTTTTGTGATACAGCCCCTGCACAAATTGTTATATCGATTATCATAGGAGAAATGTTCAAATAGAATAAAATTATCAACGTAAACAAATTCAACATAATCGTTTTTCGGATGGTTCATTAACATTATGAAATCATTACTCAATAAACTCTCTTTGGAATACACTCTTAAATATTCGTATACTTCATTATCGGGTATATATATATATAGTCATAATATTTTTTAATAATGAATAATTGTATCCATCAGTATTGCGTTTGATTAAAGTCATAAACACTTCCTTATAAGATTCGTGCAGACACTTAATAATCGTAGTGGGTAATTCAAGGCTATCCAAATAATCCTTTCTTATTATACGCGAACACACTTCAATAATACACAATTGAAATAACGATTTAATCATTTTAGGCTAGTCAGAACAACAACAATGACAATGTCAACTGCAACAGTGAGGAGAGGCATTGCAAGAGAGATTTATAAACAGGCTCGTAGGAATTCTCCCACTCGTCATGTTGAGGTGAAATGATTGTATGATCTTTACCAAGCCGACTTTGTGGAAATGCTGTCATTCGCTAGAGCGAATAAAGGTTATAAATTGTTTTAGTAAATATGCGTTGACGGTGCTGATGAAATGGAAAAGTCATTACAACCGATTTTAGATACATATTCTATGCGCCACTTACAGTATTGTACTCCTGAGGATGTTGGTAATGTAAACCAACGAAGGGCTTTGAGTTTATTATTCAATAAATTGAATATTCCTGTATTTGTGTGACCAGAGGTGCCGATTTCATGACATGTGTGGACTTTACAGGGATTCCGGGACAAATTAACCAGGTCTCATGGTTTGACATATTTCATGATATAATTTTTAAAATAAATGACTGTACTTTTTGAATGGCATAGCATATGGCGGTATAAAAAATAAATTCAACCGGCATGAGTAGTCAAAACAAAGGCTTATTAAATAAATTTTAAAAAATTCTGTAAATGGCTGTATAAAAACAAGCAATATAACAAAAACGTTTTTGTAAGTAAATTTCTACTGAGGTCAACAAAGACAAAAATTATTTTAGTTACTTTTTATTATAAATATGTACAAAACATTTGGCTGAAGTACCTTTGATGAGGGCTTCTAAGGCAGACCTGTAGTTGCCGAATCGGTGTAATTTTTTTATTATAAATAAATAAAACAGTTTTAATCACAATGTACTTTTTTATTGTAAAGGAATCGTCATCAGAGGATATGACTACAAGAATGAGACTTGTGGTTAGGAGGTTTTATTTATTTTATAGTTTTAAAAAACTTAAATTTTATTGAAATAAAAATATATGAATGTAAAAAGATATTTGTAGAGCAAATACTATGTAGATGTCTTTGTTACCATTGTAGCTGTATATAAGTAGTAATCATTAATATAAACAAGTTTTAAAGTCAATTCTTACTTGAATCAACAAAGAAAAAATTTATTAAATATGATTACAATTAATACAGTTAATGTAACATAACCTTTAAAACAGCCACCACATAACTTTTAACATAAAATCGGCTGTTTTGTGAAATCATACGTTATAACTTATTTGGGACGAAATTACCATATTGCATACATTGCCCCTTTTTTTAAAAGTTCCTAACTAAAATTAATTAAATAAATTTAGTTAATGAATAAATATTTGAAAAATCTATATTAATTGTATTTCTTTTTTTAACTGAGAAAATAAAAAGTTGTACACAAAAATAGTGTATTTTATTTATAAGACCCACTTTCTGTTACCAAAATTTATAGGATATAGACAATGGATAATTCATAAAATGCTGTTTTGTTTTATCTTTATTAATTTACAAACATTAACATAACATAATTTTGTGTTTCCAAAAATTTGTAGGATATAGGATTAAATAACTTTTCACAAAATGCTATTGCTGTTTTTTCTTTATTAATCTACAAACATTTTAACACAGGAGAATTATTTATCTTTTAACATAACATGGCCATATGCCAACGTATGTACACCATCTTTACATATATATCTTTTATCGTCATCGGGGCTGAGAGCCAATTTATCAACAGTGACGGTTTGAACTATATGTTTTTTCGATGTAAATGAAATGATTTCTCGCCTGCTTTTAATAAATGATTCTAAACACTTTCTGTAGTCGTCAAAAGTTACAGTCTTAAGCGCCGTTTTAGTGATGCCTTTAGCTTTTTTTTCAATTTTATTTACCGTTCTAAAACTGTATAATTTAGCTCTCAGTCCGATGAATTCAGACAAACCAACGCCTTTGCATTCGTCTTTGAAACAGCCCAATTTCTTAGCATTATCTCTGAAATAACCTTCATGATCTTGAGGAAGATCGGACATATCAAAATGATTTCTCAAATCATCATTCACCTTAATATCTTTATAGAAATTATCAGTAAAGATTTTATAAAATAAACCATCTGTGTCTAAATACAAAAGATTAATTTTTGATTTATAGAAATCTTTCAAAACATCGTAGTGTATTTCGTACATACGTGTTTTACTTATTTCTAAAACCGTAAAACCAATATATATTGGCTTGTTAAAATAAATCGATTCTTTTTCCAATTCAATAGCGCACAAAGATTCATCGTAGATTATGCGATTCAAAAAGGTGGGTTTCCTAATCAACGCATTCAATTTTCTCTCCGAGCTAATTAATTTTAAATTTTTTCTCTTCCTAATATTTTCAATTGTTTTGCCAAACATTGCGTTTATGACAAATTTATAGAAGTCTTTTTCAAAATCGTTTTTAGCGTTTTGTCTTTTTTTCGTATTATAGAGAACATACGATGACAACCATGCGCTTTGTTTAAACTGCATAATCCTATGAATCTTTGTAATTACCAGTCCGTGACGCAACGCTTGTTTCAAATTAACATAATGACAAATGTAATTCTTTTTTACTTCTAAAGTTGTCAATAATTTAGATTGTTTACTGCCTGGCGGACATTTAGTTTCCGGTAGAAATGGTAATTGATTATGATCATCATGCAAGTAGCTAGGATATGCAATATCCACTTCTAAAATATATCCTATGGGAGAGTCATCCGCTATAGCCAAAACATCAAACGTATTTATTTCTTTAGACCTTTTCCATTCAAAAGAGGCGTACGGCATGGGTTTTGTCATACTCCATCCGTACAAATTTGTTGCATCAATATACATTATATATGACAGAGGTTCGGCTATTTCAAAATCGTCTCCCAATAGGGGGTTATTGGCTTTGCCATATCTAGTAATACAAGAAGTTATCCCGCCTCTAATACCTTGTTCTATAAATAAAAATTTATCATAATCTGTAAATAAATCTAATTGAATTTGAGTGAATTTGAGCATTGCGTCAAACGTTAAACCTGGTAATGTAAAATAATAGGCACAATCTAAATCATAATTTGTTAAAGATAAATCTCTAAAATTTTCAAACACATCACACAACAACAATACGTCAGTTAAAAGATACAAATCGCTATATTCGCCCAAAGTTTTACACTTAAAATGTTGCCACACGTTTTGTGCGTGTTTGTATTCATCATCAGAGATATGGCTGGCTTCTAGCATATTATAAAAATCATTTTTTGTCGGCAATTCGGTTTCTTGCAATTTTTCCCAAGAATCTGTATAATTGTACGGATATACACCTTTTCTAGTCACAAAAGGTATATCGTGTACAGAAAAATGTTTTTTCGTATATTTAAATTTTTCATTTGGCAAATTATTAACTAATTTACTCAGATTTGTGCTCATAAATTTATATGTATCAATAAATCGTAATGCAATACCATTTTTAGTATTTTTCGAAAATGTAATATACTTCTCGTTTGTGTGTGGTATCACACGAATGTCATTTGTATCGCAACCCAATTGTCGGACAATGAAATGACTGTCATAACTAGAGCTGCCGTGTATAAATATAGGCAAGAATTTTTGTTGTTGCCTCAACAAATTGCACTTACTACATAAAACAGATCTGAATTTACCAGTAATATGACAATGATCTTTAACAGGACTATTAAATAGAGTAAACTGTTGGTTACAAGATTCACATTTATTGGCTGTTTCAAATCTATACTTTTCATCTTCACTTAATTTTCTCATTGATTTATTAGTTTTACATATTTCACCAATATTATTAGCAAGTTCAATAAGATACGACATAAATTGTTCTGCCGCTCCTAAACCTCTATACACATACGGTTTTTTAGGTAATTTGTCTAAAATTTCGTTCGGCAAAACCAAATCAACATCAATAACTAAATATACTGCAAATGACATTGGTTCGTGGATGTCGTTTAATTTGACACACTTGCTAATTTTTTTGTTTACCGGTTTCAACAGACACTCAAAATCTGCATAAACAACAAAAGGCACTCTGTATTTATAGTGATAATGTTTAAATTTCAAGATACTATCATCATGCGAAGGCATTTTTACCTTTACAGGTTTTGTTTTTTCACACACACTCAAATGATTGTTCAAATTTACATCTTTATTTTTTCCACTATAATGTACTAAACATCTTTTACAAAAAACCAATTTTTTTGTATGTTTATTGATTTGACTATTCATTAATCTTGAAAAATGTTTAATATAACAATAATGACTATTTCCCGACTGATTAGTTAACAATAATAAATCATAATGATTTTTCTTAATACTCTTACTGATTCTTAACGGATAAATATTGTTATTACCATCTTGACTTATTGCATAAACGTTTACACTGGTATTTACATTATGTTTTTCAAATTTTGAAATCTGACGCAAAGGCGTTGGAAAATCAATACCCTTAAGATTAAATATATTAGACAATTTAAAATAACGATTATTTACTATGTTCAAATGTTTGATATCTGTTTTTATATACGGGACTAAAAGTGACCATAAAAAGCATTTATTATCATAAAAATTTTGAGGGTTTATAATGGCCTTTTTATTTTTTATTGAATTAGGTAAAGGCAGATATGAGCTGGGAGCTAGCGGATTAAATTTACTAAATCGAAGTATAATTCGGGTAACCCTATCCAACGACCAACCGCTTCCTTTATCTATATATTCTTGCTCCTCGACACATATCTTACGAAATGAATTGTTTAAAATATTGTATAAATTGGAAGTCACAAATACAGGCACTTTTTTTGTTTTGAAATACCTTAATTGTCTTTCTTGCGTCAACAGTTTTATGTAAGAAACTTCAACCACTATATTGAATTTCAACATATTATAAGTCCTAATCATAATGTTAATTAAACGGATCATTTTCGCTCTAGTGAATATTAACAATAGACAGACATCGCGTATGCTAGAAGTGTTATTTAGTAGGAATGTTTTTAAGTTTCCTCGGAACGCATGATCAGTTTCTACGAAATCGTCGTCATCATCAACATCCATTGGTGCAACGTTCCCTTCATGGTCCATAATTATGATAATAAACGCCTTTTATGACAAACTGTAATAGAAACAAATCCTAATTAAAAAAAATTTCTTTTTTTATCTAACTTCACAATTTCGTTATTTACATGTTTAATTTTACTGATTCTTTCGGCAGCAGTACATATTGTCTCATCAATCTTCTTATACAATTCGTCGTCTGACGACTTGACCAGAAAATAAGCTTTCTTATATACCTTCGTCCAATACTGAGACTCGCTTACGCACTCTTTTAAATCGCGACAATCAGTTACTTCAACTTTTATAAGGAAACTGCCTTCCTCGCCTGGGGAAATTAATTTCCGTCTGCTACCATTTTTCTGATATTGCACATATTGTTTAATAACTGTCGGTGCTCTTTTAATTTTTTTAAAAATATTTTCCAATTTTTCTTCGCACTCAGATTCTGAAGCGGCCTCCGAATCTGAACCGATATCGTCAATATTTGACGAAGGCATATTTTTTTTCAAAATTTTCTTGTTAGATTTTCGTTTTCTATTTTCACTATCATTATTACTAAAGTTTAGGTTTGGTAGTAAACCGGAATTATTTCCTTTAACCTCTTCCAAAGCAGGTCGTATACAGGCAAGAGCCCTCTGCACAATTTGTATAGAAAACTTAACAGGTATTTGAGCTAGGCCAACATTTCCACCCAATATTTCAATAATCTCTTCAATTGTTAATTCTTTGTCTAAATATTTAGGTATTTTATACTGCGAATTTACGGTAGAGTGAAAATGTTCATTAAGATTTATATAAATTTGCTTTAAATGTAAATATAATGAGGTGAACTCATTCTCTACAATCTTATTTTTTTGTATGTTAATAAAAATAGCAGCTACTCCTATTTCCCATTTACTAACGGACGTTAATCCTGCGAGGAATAAAGTTTCAATTAATGCTAAAAATGTTACTACATTTTTGTCATGTTGACCACCATCTGCAAGTACTTGCTCCTCGTGGGCCACTATTTCCAAATCGACATTGTCTGCTTGCGACGACGACGACGGTTGTGACGACATAACTATTAGGAAAAAAAAATATATATTAATTGAGGCCAGTTGATCCAAAACCCTTATCTCCCCTTTCCGTAGTTTCATATAAATTAATTATTTCAATTAATTTGGGATAAGCACACATCTCACAAATTAGTTGGGCCACTTTATCACCCCGTTTTATAAAAACATCTTTATTTGAATGATTAAATAACAGAACTTTAAGACCACCCGTAAAATCTTTGTCAATTACCCCTGCACCCACATCTAGAAAATATGTCAATGCGAGCCCAGAACGAGGCGCTATGCGACCATAACATTGGGGGGGTATTTTAATGGCTACATCTGTGTTTACTAGACACTTTCCAAATTTAGGCACTACGTAATCATAAGCACTTCTGAGGTCAAAACCGGCTGCATTTACAGTTGCCTTTTCAGGAGCATAAGCATTTTCGGTCAATTTTGTGTACCCTAATTCCATACTGAAATGATATGAAACAAATTATAATTAATATTTAAAAGCAAATGTAGAAAAAACATTTTTTGACAACTTTTTAGAGAACAAATATTCAAATACTATTTATTAAGACTTTATTTTTTTTTTTGACAATTATAACAATGTCAACGAATTACAAAAAGCTCTGATTAAATGAGACTTTATTTTAGAGTCAAATTTCTATACCCTAATTCCCTAATGAAATAATATTTACCTACAAAATGATATGAAACAAATTACAATTATTATTTAAAAGCAAATGTAGGAAAAACATTTTTTTTTTTGACAACAATGTTAACGAAATGACAATTATAGCTCTGATTAAATGAGACTTTATTTTACAGACAAATTTCTAAACCCTAATGAAATATTTAGAAAACACTACGAATTACAAAAAGCTCTGATTAAATGAGACTTTATGATATGAAACAAATTATAATTAATATTTAAAAGCAAATGTAGGAAAAACATTTTTTGACAACTTTTTAGAGAACAAATATTCAAATACTATACTATTTATTAAGACTTTATTATTTTTTTGACAATTATAACAATGCCAACGAATTACAAAAAGCTCTGATTAAATGAGACTTTATTTTAGAGTCAAATTTCTATACCCTAATTCCCTAATGAAATAATATTTACCTACAAAATGATATGAAACAAATTACAATTATTATTTAAAAGCAAATGTAGGAAAAACATTTTTTTTGACAACAATGTTAACGAAATGACAATTATAGCTCTGATTAAATGAGACTTTATTTTACAAACAAATTTCTAAACCCTAATGAAATATTTACCTGACTCGCGGCGTCGTTCAACGAACTGACAAAATAATTCGTGATAACCAAATTTCAGTCGTTCAACGAACTGACAAAAAATAACAAAATTTCTCTCTTGACTCTGAAAGCATTCATATCTATTACACGCCCAGCGCAATTACTTTGAATGAGCGACCAATAGAAACCGCAACATTTCCCGGTGCAATTGTTGTCTGAACCAGAGAACTGAGAGGGGGGAGCTCCCCGCCAAGGAAGGGGCAACGTGATGACGCCATTTACGTACACCCGGCAGAACCGGCTGCGTACGCCCGGTAGGAACAGCAAACCCCTTACTACTAACGACATAGATAGTCCTTAGCAACGACATAGATAGTCTTTAGTGACGACATAGATAGTCCTTAGCAACGACATAGATAGTCCTTAGCAACGACATAGATAGTCCTTAGTAACAACATAGATAGTCCTTAGCAACGACATAGATAGTCTTTAGTAACGACATAGATAGTCCTTAGCAACGACATAGATAGTCCTTAGCAACGACATAGATAGTCCTTAGCAACGACATAGATAGTCCTTAGTAACGACATAGATAGTCTTTAGCAACGACATAGATAGTCCTTAGTAACGACATAGATAGTCCTTAGCAACGACATAGATAGTCCTTAGCAACGACATAGATAGTCATTAGTAACGAAAAAAGATAGTCCTTAGTAACGACATAGATAGTCCTTTGCAACGACATAGATAGTCCTTAGCAACGACATAGATAGTACTTAGCAACGACATAGATAGTCCTTAGCAACGACATAGATAGTCCTTAGTAATGACATAGATAGTCCTTAGTAACGACATAGATAGTCCTTAGCAATGACATAGATTGTCTTTAGTAACGACATAGATAGTCCTTAGCAACGACATAGATAGTCCTTAGTAACGACATAGATAGTCCTTAGCAACGACATAGATAGTCCTTAGTAACGACATACATAGTCCTTAGCAACGACATAGATAGTCCTTAGCAACGACATAGATAGTCTTTAGTAACGACATAGATAGTCCTTAGCAACGACATAGATAGTCCTTAGCAACGACATAGATAGTCCTTAGTAACGACATAGGAAGTCCTTAGCAACGACATAGATAGTCTTTAGTAACGACATAGATAGTCCTTAGCAACGACATAGACAGTCCTTAGCAACGACATAGATAGTCCTTAGCAACGAAATAGATAGTCCTTAGTAACGACATAGATAGTCCTTAGCAACGACATAGATAGTCTTTAGTAACGACATAGATAGTCCTTAGCAACGACATAGATAGTCCTTAGTAACGACATTAATAGTCCTTAGCAACGACATAGATAGTCCTTAGTAACGACATAGATAGTCCTTAGCAACGACATAGACAGTCCTTACCAACGACATAGATAGTCATTAGTAACGACATAGATAGTCCTTAGTAACGACATAGATAGTCCTTAGCAACGACATAGATAATACTTAGCAACGACATAGATAGTCCTTAGCAACGACATAGATAGTCCTTAGTAACGACATAGATAGTCCTTAGCAACGATATAGATAGTCCTTAGCAACGACATAGATAGTCCTTAACAACGACATAGATAGTCCTTAGCAACGACATAGATAGTCCTTAGTATCGACATAGATAGTCCTTAGTAACGACATAGATAGTCCTTAGTAACAACATTGATAGTCCATAGTTACGACATAAATAGTCCTTAGTAACGACAGATAAAGTCCTTAGTAACGACATCGATAGTCCTTAGTAACGGCATAGATAGTTCTTAGTAACGACATAGATATTCCTCAGTAACGCCAGAGAAAGTCCTTAGTAACGCCAGAGAAAGTCCTTAGTATCGACATAGTTAGTCCTTAGTAACGACATAGATAGTCCTTAGTAACGACATTGATAGTCCTTAACAACGACATAGATAGTCTTTAGTAACGCTAGAGAAAGTCCATAGTAACGACATCGATAGTCCTTAGTAACGACATAGATCGTCCTTAGTAACGACATAGATAGTCCTTAGCAACGACATAGATAGTCCTTAGTAACGACACAGATAGTCCTTAGCAACGACATAGATAGTCCTTAGTAACGACATAGGTAGTCCTTAGCAACGACATAGATAGTCCTTAGTAACGACATAGATAGTCCTTAGCAACGACATAGATAGTCCTTAGTAACGACATAGATAGTCCTTAGAAACGACATAGATAAACCTTAGCAACGACATAGATAGTCCTTAGCAACGACATAGATAGTCTTTAGTAACGACATAGATAGTCCTTAGCAACGACATAGATAGTCCTTAGCAACGACATAGATAGTCCTTAGTAACAACATAGATATTCCTTAGCAACGACATAGATAGTCTTTAGTAACGACATAGATAGTCCTTAGCAACGACATAGATAGTCCTTAGCAACGACATAGATAGTCCTTAGCAACGACATAGATGGTCCTTAGTAACGACATAGATAGTCATTAGCAACGACATTGATATTCCTTAGTAACGACATAGATAGTCCTTAGCAACGACATAGATAGTCCTTAGCAACGACATAGATAGTCATTAGTAACGACATAGATAGTCCTTAGCAACGACATAGATAGTCCTTAGTAACGACATAGATAGTCCTTAGCAACGACATAGATAGTCCTTAGTAACGACATAGATAGTCCTTAGCAACGACATAGATCGTCCTTAGTAACGACATAGATAGTCCTTAGTAACGACATAGATAGTCCTTAGTAACGACATAGATAGTCTTTAGTACGACAGAGAAAGTCCTTAGTAACGACATCGATAGTCCTTTGTAACGACATCGATAGTCCTTTGTAACGAAATAGATCGTCCTTAGTAACGCCAGAGAAAGTCCTTAGTAACGTCATCGATAGTCCTTAGTAACGGCATAGATAGTTCTTAGAAACGACATAGATATTCCTCAGTAACTCCAGAGAAAGTCCTTAGTAACGCCAGAGAAAGTCCTTAGTATCGACATAGATAGTCCTTAGTAACGACATAGATAGTCCTTAGTAACGACATTGATAGTCCATATTTACGACATAAATAGTCCTTAGTAACGCCAGATAAAGTCCTTAGTAACGACATCGATAGTCCTTAGTAACAACATAGATAGTTCTTAGTAACGACATGGATATTCCTTAGTAACGCCAGAGAAAGCCCTTAGTAACGACATAGATAGTCCTTAGTAACGACATAGTTAGTCCTTAGTAACGCCAAATAATATCCTTCGTATCGAAAAAGATGTTCCTTAGTAACGATATAGATATTCCTTAGTAACGCCAGAGAAAGTCCTTAGTAACGACATCGATAGTCTTCAGTAACGATATCGATAGTCCTTAGTAACGACATAGTTAGTCCTTAGTAACGCCAAATAATGTCATTAGTAACCACAGAGAATGTCCTTAGTAACGCTAGAGAAAGTCCTTAGTATAGTCATAGTTAGTCCGTAATAACGACGTAGATAGTCCTTAGTACCGACATAGATAGTCCTTATTAACGCCAGGGAAATTCCTTATTAACGACATAAATAGGCCTTAATAACGACATAGACTGTCCTTAGTAACGAAATAGATAGTGCATAGTAACGACATAGATAGTCCTTACTAGCGACATAGATAGTCCTTAGTAACGGCAAAGATAGCCCTTAGTAACGACATAGATAGTCCTCAGTAACGACATGGATATTCTTTAGTAACGCCAGATATAGTCCTTAGTAACGACATCGATAGTCCTTAGTAACGACATAGATAGTTCTTAGTAACGACATGGATATTCCTTAATAACGCCAGAGAAAGCCCTTAGTAACGACATAGATAGTCCATAGTAACGACATAGTTAGTCCTTAGTAACGCCAAATAATATCCTTCGTATCGAGAAGATATTCCTTAGTAACGATATAGATATTCCTTAGTAACGTCAGAGAAAGTCCTTAGTAACGACATCGATAGTCTTCAGTAACGATATCGATTGTCCTTAATAACGACATAGATAGTCCTTAGTAACGAAATTGATAGTCCTTAGTAACGACATAGATAGTCCTTAGTAACGACATTGATAGTCCTTAGCAACGACATAGATAGTCTTTAGTAACGACAGATAAAGTCCATAGTAACGACATCGATAGTCCTTAGTAACGACATAGATCGTCCTTAGTAACGACATAGATAGTCCCTAGCAACGACATAGATAGTCGTTAGTAACGACATAGATAGTCCTTAGCAACGACATAGATAGTCCTTAGTAACGACATAGATAGTCGTTAGCAACGACATAGATAGTCCTTAGTAACGACATAGATAGTCCTTAGCAACGACATAGATAGTCCTTAGTAACGACATAGATAGTCCTTAGAAACGACATAGATAAACCTTAGCAACGACATAGATAGTCCTTAGCAACGACATAGATAGACTTTAGTGACGACATAGATAGTCCTTAGCAACGACATAGATAGTCCTTAGCAACGACATAGATAGTCCTTAGTAACAACATAGATAGTCCTTAGCAACGACATAGATAGTCTTTAGTAACGACATAGATAGTCCTTAGCAACGACATAGATAGTCCTTAGCAACGACATAGATAGTCCTTAGCAACGACATAGATAGTCCTTAGTAACGACATAGATAGTCTTTAGCAACGACATAGATAGTCCTTAGTAACGACATAGATAGTCCTTAGCAACGACATAGATAGTCCTTAGCAACGACATAGATAGTCATTAGTAACGACATAGATAGTCCTTAGTAACGACATAGATAGTCCTTTGCAACGACATAGATAGTCCTTAGCAACGACATAGATAGTCCTTAGTAACGACATAGATAGTCTTTAGCAACGACATAGATAGTCCTTAGTAACGACATAGATAGTCCTTAGCAACGACATAGATAGTCTTTAGCCACGACATAGATAGTCCTTAGCAACGACATAGATAGTCCTTAGCAACGACATAGATAGTTCTTAGCAACGACATAGATAGTCCTTAGTAACGACATAGATAGTCCTTAGCAACGACATAGATAGTCCTTAGTAACGACATAGATAGTACTTAGCAACGACATAGATAGTCCTTAGCAACGACATAGATAGTCCTTAGAAACGACATAGATAGTCCTTAGTAACGACATAGATAATCCTTAGCAACGACATAGATATTCCTTAGCAACGACATTGATAGTCCTTAGCAACGACATAGATAGTCCTTAGTAAGGACATAGATAGACCTTAGCAACGACATAGATAGTCTTTAGTAACGACATAGATAGTCCTTAGCAACGACATAGATAGTCCTTAGTAACGACATAGATAGTCCTTAGCAACGACATAGATAGTCCTTAGTAACGACATAGATAGTTCTTAGCAACGACATAGATAGTCCTTAGTAACGACATAGATAGTTCTTAGTAACGACATAGATAGTCCTTAGTAACGACATAGATAGTCCTTAGCAACGACATAGATGGTCTTTAGTAACGACAGAGAAAGTCCTTAGTAACGACATCGATAGTCCTTTGTAACGAAATAGATCGTCCTTAGTAACGCCAGAGAAAGTCCTTAGTAACGTCATCGATAGTCCTTAGTAACGGCATAGATAGTTCTTAGAAACGACATAGATATTCCTCAGTAACTCCAGAGAAAGTCCTTAGTAACGCCAGAGAAAGTCCTTAGTATAGACATAGATAGTCCTTAGTAACGACATAGATAGTCCTTAGTAACGACATTGATAGTCCATAGTTACGACATAAATAGTCCTTAGTAACGCCAGATAAAGTCCTTAGTAACGACATCGATAGTCCTTAGTAACGACATAGATAGTTCTTAGTAACGACATGGATATTCCTTGAATTAGCAACGACATAGATAGTCCTTAGTAACGACATAGATAGTCCTTAGCAACGACATAGATAGTCCTTAGTAACGGCATAGATAGTCCTTAGAAACGACATAGATAGTCTTTAGTAACGACATAGATAGTCCTTAGCAACGACATAGATAGTCCTTAGCAACGACATAGATAAACCTTAGCAACGACATAGATAGTCCTTAGCAACTACATAGATAGTCTTTAGTAACGACATAGATAGTCCTTAGCAACGACATAAATAGTCCTTAGCAACGACATAGATAGTCCTTAGCATCGACATAGATAGTCCTTAGCAACGACATAGATAGTCCTTAGCAACGACATAGATAGTCCTTAGTAACGACATAGATAGTCCTTAGCAACGACATAGATAGTCTTTAGTAACGACATAGATAGTCCTTAGCAACGACATAGATAGTCCTTAGTAACGACATAGATAGTCCTTAGCAACGACATAGATAGTCCTTAGTAACGACATAGATAGTCCTTAGCAACGACATAGATAGTCCTTAGCAACGACATAGATAGTCATTAGTAACGACATAGATAGTCCTGAGTAACGACATAGATAGTCCTTAGCAACGACATAGATAGTACTTAGCAACGACATAGATAGTCCTTAGCAACGACATAGATAGTCTTTAGTAACGACAGAGAAAGTCCTTAGTAACTCATCGATAGTCCTTAGTAACGGCATAGATAGTCCTTAGCAACGACATAGATAGTCCTTAGCAACGACATAGATAGTCCTTAGTAACGGCATAGATAGTCCTTAGAAACGACATAGATAGTCTTTAGTAACGACATAGATAGTCCTTAGCAACGATATAGATAGTCCTTAGTAACGACATAGATAGTCCTTAGCAACGCCATAGATAGTCCTTAGCAACGACATAGATAGTCCTTAGTAACGACATAGATAGTCCTTAGCAACGACATAGATAGTCCTTAGTAACGACATAGATAGTCCTTAGTAACGACATAGATAGTCCTTCGTAACTACATAGATAGTCCTTAGCAACGACATAGATAGTCCTTAGCAACGACATAGATAGTCCTTAGTAACGGCATAGATAGTCCTTAGAAACGACATAGATAGTCTTTAGTAACGACATAGATAGTCCTTAGCAACGATATAGATAGTCCTTAGTAACGACATAGATAGTCCTTAGCAACGCCATAGATAGTCCTTAGCAACGACATAGATAGTCCTTAGTAACGACATAGATAGTCCTTAGCAACGACATAGATAGTCCTTAGTAACGACATTGATAGTTCATAGTTACGACATAAATAGACCTTAGTAACGCCAGATAAAGTCCTTAGTAACGACATCGATAGTCCTTAGTAACGACATAGATAGTTCTTAGTAACGACATGGATATTCCTTAGTAACGCCAGAGAAAGCCCTTAGTAACGACATAGATAGTCCTTAGTAACGACATAGTTAGACCTTAGTAACGCCAAATAATATCCTTCGTATCGAAAAAGATATTCCTTATTAACGATATAGATATTCCTTAGTAACGCCAGAGAAAGTCCTTAGTAACGACATCGATAAACTTCAGTAACGATATCGATTGTCCTTAATAACGACATAGATAGTCCTTAGTAACGACATTGATAGCCCATAGCAACGACATAGATAGTCTTTAGTAACGATAGAGAAAGTCCTTAGTAACGTCATCGGTAGTCTTTAGTAACAGCATAGATAGTTCTTAGTAACGACATAGATATTCCTCAGTAACGTCAGAGAAAGTCCTTAGTAACGACAGAGAAAGTCCTTAGTATCGACATAGATAGTCCTTAGTAACGACATAGATAGTCCTTAGTAACGACATAGATAGTCCTTAGCAACGACATAGATAGTCCTTAGTAACGACATAGATAGTCCTTAGCAACGACATAGATAGTCCTTAGTAACGACATAGATAGTCCTTAGCAACGACATAGATAGTCCTTAGTAACGACATAGATAGTCCTTAGCAACGACATAGATAGTGATTAGTAACGACATAGATAGTCCTTAGCAACGACATAGATAGTCCTTAGTAACGACATAGATCGTCCTTAGTAACGACATAGATAGTCCTTAGCAACGACATAGATAGTCCTTAGTAACGACATAGATAGTCCTTAGCAACGACATAGATAGTCCTTAGTAACGACATAGATAGTCCTTAGCAACGACATAGATAGTCCTTAGTAACGACATAGATAGTCCTTAGCAACGACATAGATAGTCCTTAGTAACGGCATAGATACTCCTTAGAAATGACATAGATAGTCTTTAGTAACGACATAGACAGTCTTTAGTAACGACATAGATAGTCCTTAGCAACGACATAGATAGTCCTTAGTAACGACATAGATAGTCCTTAGCAACGACATAGATAGTCTTTAGTAACGACATAGATAGTCCTTCGTAACGACATAGATAGTCCTTAGCAGCGACATAGATAGTCTTTAGTAACGACAGAGAAAGTAATTAGTAAAGACATCGATAGTCCTTTGTAACGACATAGATCGTCCTTAGTAACGCCAGAGAAAGTCCTTAGTAACGTCATCGATAGTCCTTAGTAACGGCATAGATAGGTCTTAGAAACGACATAGATATTCCTCAGTAACGCCAGAGATAGTCCTTAGTAACGCCAGAGAAAGTCCTTAGTATCGACATAGATAGGCCTTAGTAACGACATAGATAGTCCTTAGTAACGCCATAAATAGTCCTTAGCAACGACATAGATAGTCCTTAGTAACGCCAGAGATAGTCCTTAGTAACGCCAGAGAAAGTCCTTAGTATCGACATAGATAGGCCTTAGTAACGACATAGATAGTCCTTAGTAACGACATTGATAGTCCATAGTTACGACATAAATAGACCTTAGTAACGCCAGATAAAGTCCTTAGTAACGACATCGATAGTCCTTAGTAACGACATAGATAGTTCTTAGTAACGACATAGATAGTCCTTAGCAGCGACATAGATAGTCTTTAGTAACGACATAGATAGTCCTTAGCAGCGACATAGATAGTCTTTAGTAACGACAGAGAAAGTAATTAGTAAAGATATCGATAGTCCTTTGTAACGACATAGATCGTCCTTAGTAACGCCAGAGAAAGTCCTTAGTAACGTCATCGATAGTCCTTAGTAACGGCATAGATAGGTCTTAGAAACGACATAGATATTCCTCAGTAACGCCAGAGATAGTCCTTAGTAACGCCAGAGAAAGTCCTTAGTATCGACATAGATAGGCCTTAGTAACGACATAGATAGTCCTTAGTAACGCCATAGATAGTCCTTAGTAACGACATAGATATTCCTCAGTAACGCCAGAGATAGTCCTTAGTAACGCCAGAGAAAGTCCTTAGTATCGACATAGATAGGCCTTAGTAACGACATAGATAGTCCTTAGTAACGACATTGATAGTCCATAGTTACGACATAAATAGACCTTAGTAACGCCAGATAAAGTCCTTAGTAACGACATCGATAGTCCTTAGTAACGACATAGATAGTTCTTAGTAACGACATGGATATTCCTTAGTAACGCCAGAGAAAGCCCTTAGTAACGACATAGATAGTCCTTAGTAACGACATAGTTAGACCTTAGTAACGCCAAATAATATCCTTCGTATCGAAAAAGATATTCCTTAGTAACGATATAGATATTCCTTAGTAACGCCAGAGAAAGTCCTTAGTAACGACATCGATAAACTTCAGTAACGATATCGATTGTCCTTAATAACGACATAGATAGTCCTTAGTAACGACATTGATAGCCCATAGCAACGACATAGATAGTCTTTAGTAACGATAGAGAAAGTCCTTAGTAACGTCATCGGTAGTCTTTAGTAACGGCATAGATAGTTCTTAGTAAAGACATAGATATTCCTCAGTAACGTCAGAGAAAGTCCTTAGTAACGACAGAGAAAGTCCTTAGTATCGACATAGATAGTCCTTAGTAACGACATAGATAGTCCTTAGTAACGACATTGATAGTCCTTAGCAACGACATAGATAGTTTTTAGTAACGACAGAGAAAGTCCTTAGTAACGACATCGATAGTCCTTAGTAACGACATAGATCGTCCTTAGTAAAGACATAGATAGTCCTTAGCAACGACATAGATAGTCCTTAGTAACGACATAGATAGTCCTTAGCAACGACATAGATAGTCCTTAGTAACGACATAGATAGTCCTTAGCAACGACATAGATAGTGATTAGTAACGACATAGATAGTCCTTAGCAACGACATAGATAGTCCTTAGTAACGACATAGATCGTCCTTAGTAACGACATAGATAGTCCTTAGCAACGACATAGATAGTCCTTAGTAACGACATAGATAGTCCTTAGCAACGACATAGATAGTCCTTAGTAACGACATAGATAGTCCTTAGCAACGACATAGATAGTCCTTAGTAACGGCATAGATACTCCTTAGAAACGACATAGATAGTCTTTAGTAACGACATAGACAGTCTATAGTAACGACATAGATAGTCCTTAGCAACGACATAGATAGTCCTTAGTAACGACATAGATAGTCCTTAGCAACGACATAGATAGTCTTTAGTAACGACAGAGAAAGTCCTTAGTAACGTCATCGATAGTCCTTATTAACGGCATAGATAGTCCTTAGCAACGACATAGATAGTCCTTAGCAACGACATAGATAGTCCTTAGTAACGGCATAGATAGTCCTTAGAAACGACATAAATAGTCTTTAGTAACGACATAGATAGTCCTTAGCAACGACATAGATAGTCCTTAGTAACGACATAGATAGTCCTTAGCAACGACATAGATAGTCCTTAGCAACGACATAGATAGTCCTTAGTAACGACATAGATAGTCCTTAGCAACGACATAGATAGTCCTTAGTAACGACATAGATAGTCCTTAGTAACGACATAGATAGTCCTTCGTAACGACATAGATAGTCCTTAGCAACGACATAGATAGACTTTAGTAACGACAGAGAAAGTAATTAGTAAAGACATCGATAGTCCTTTGTAACGACATAGATCGTCCTTAGTAACGCCAGAGAAAGTCCTTAGTAACGTCATCGATAGTCCTTAGTAACGGCATAGAGAGTTCTTAGAAACGACATAGATATTCCTCAGTAACGCCAGAGATAGTCCTTAGTAACGCCAGAGAAAGTCCTTAGTATCGACATAGATAGGCCTTAGTAACGACATAGATAGTCCTTAGTAACGACATTGATAGTCCATACTTACGACATAAATAGACCTTAGTAACGCCAGATAAAGTCCTTAGTAACGACATCGATAGTCCTTAGTAACGACATAGATAGTTCTTAGTAACGACATGGATATTCCTTAGTACCGCCAGAGAAAGCCCTTAGTATCGACATAGATAGGCCTTAGTAACGACATAGATAGTCCTTAGTAACGACATTGATAGTCCATAGTTACGACATAAATAGACCTTAGTAACGCCAGAGAAAGTCCTTAGTATCGACATAGATAGTCCTTAGCAACGACATAGATAGTCCTTAGTAACGGCATAGATAGTCCTTAGAAACGACATAGATAGTCTTTAGTAACGACATAGATAGTCCTTAGCAACGACATAGATAGTCCTTAGTAACGGCATAGATAGTCCTTAGAAACGACATAGATAGTCTTTAGTAACGACATAGATAGTCCTTAGCAACGACATAGATAGTCCTTAGTAACGACATAGATAGTCCTTAGTAACGACATAGATAGTCCTTAGCAACGACATAGATAGTCCTTAGTAACGACATAGATAGTCCTTAGCAACGACATAGATAAACCTTAGCAACGACATAGATAGTCCTTAGCAACGACATAGATAGTCTTTAGTAACGACATAGATATTCCTTAGCAACGACATAAATAGTCCTTTGCAACGACATAGATAGTCCTTAGTAACGACATAGATAGTCCTTAGCAACGACATAGATAGTCTTTAGTAACGACATAGATAGTCCTTAGCATCGACATAGATAGTCCTTAGCAACGACATAGATAGTCCTTAGCAACGACATAGATAGTCCTTAGTAACGACATAGATAGTCTTTAGCAACGACAGAGATAGTATTTAGTAACGACATAGATAGTCCTTAGCAACGACATAGATAGTCCTTAGTAACGACATAGATAGTCCTTAGCAACGACATAGATAGTCCTTAGTAACGACATAGAGAGTCCTTAGCAACGACATAGATAGTCCTTAGCAACGACATAGATAGTCATTAGTAACGACATAGATAGTCCTGAGTAACGACATAGATAGTCCTTAGCAACGACATAGATAGTACTTAGCAACGACATAGATAGTCCTTAGCAACGACATAGATAGTCCTTAGTAACGACATAGATAGTCCTTAGTAACGACATAGATAGTCCTTAGCAACGACATAGATAGTCCTTAACAACTACATAAATAGTCCTTAGCAACGACATAGATAGTCCTTAGTAACGACATAGACAGTCCTTAGCAACGACATAGATAGTCCTTAGTAACGACATAGATATTCCTTAGCAACGACATAGATAGTCTTTAGTAACGACAGAGAAAGTCCTTAGTAACGTCATCGATAGTCCTTAGCAACGACATAGATAGTCCTTAGTAACGGCATAGATAGTCCTTAGAAACGACATAGATAGTCCTTAGTAACGACATAGATAGTCCTTAGCAACGACATAGATAGTCCTTAGTAACGACATAGATAGTCCTTAGCAACGACATAGATAGTCCTTAGCAACGACATAGATAGTGTTTAGTAACGACATAGATAGTCCTTAGCAACGACATAGATAGACCTTAGAAACGACATAGATAGTCCTTAGCAACTACATAGATAGTCCTTAGTAACGACATAGATAGTCCTTAGCAACGACATAGATAGTCCTTAGTAACGACATAGATAGTCCTTAGCAACGACATAGATAAACCTTAGCAACGACATAGATAGTCCTTAGCAACGACATAGATAGTCTTTAGTAACGACAGAGAAAGTCCTTAGTAACGACATCGATAGTCCTTAGTAACGACATAGATCGTCCTTAGTAAAGACATAGATAGTCCTTAGCAACGACATAGATAGTCCTTAGCATCGACATAGATAGTCCTTAGCAACGACATAGATAGTCTTTAGTAACGACATAGATAGTACTTAGCATCGACATAGATAGTCCTTAGCAACGACATAGATAGTCCTTAGCAACGACATAGATAGTCCTTAGTAACGACATAGATAGTCCTTAGCAACGACATAGATAGTCTTTAGTAACGACATAGATAGTCCTTAGCAACGACATAGATAGTCCTTAGTAACGACATAGATAGTCCTTAGCAACGACATAGATAGTCCTTAGTAACGACATAGAGAGTCCTTAGCAACGACATAGATAGTCCTTAGCAACGACATAGATAGTCATTAGTAACGACATAGATAGTCCTGAGTAACGACATAGATAGTCCTTAGCAACGACATAGATAGTACTTAGCAACGACATAGATAGTCCTTAGCAACGACATAGATAGTCCTTAGTAACGACATAGATAGTCCTTAGTAACGACATAGATCGTCCTTAGCAACGACATAGATAGTCCTTAACAACTACATAGATAGTCCTTAGCAACGACATAGATAGTCCTTAGTAACGACATAGACAGTCCTTAGCAACGACATAGATAGTCCTTAGTAACGACATAGATAGTCCTTAGCAACGACATAGATAGTCTTTAGTAACGACAGAGAAAGTCCTTAGTAACGTCATCGATAGTCCTTAGTAACGGCATAGATAGTCCTTAGCAACGACATAGATAGTCCTTAGCAACGACATAGATAGTCCTTAGTAACGGCATAGATAGTCCTTAGAAACGACATAGATAGTCCTTAGTAACGACATAGATAGTCCTTAGCAACGACATAGATAGTCCTTAGTAACGACATAGATAGTCCTTAGCAATGACATAGATAGTCCTTAGCAACGACATAGATAGTGTTTAGTAACGACATAGATAGTCCTTAGCAACGACATAGATAGTCCTTAGTAACGACATAGATAGTCCTTAGCAACGACATAGATAGTCCTTAGTAACGACATAGATAGTTCTTAGTAACGACATGGATATTTCTTAGTAACGCCAGAGAAAGCCCATAGTAACGACATAGATAGTCCTTAGTAACGACATAGTTAGTCCTTAGTAACGCCAAATAATATAACTTCGTATCGAAAAAGATATTCCTTAGTAAAGATATAGATATTCCTTATTAACGCCAGAGAAAGTCCTTAGTAACGACATCGATAAACTTCAGTAACGATATCGATTGTCCTTAATAACGACATAGATAGTCCTTAGTAACGACATTGATAGCCCATAGCAACGACATAGATAGTCTTTAGTAACGACAGAGAAAGTCCTTAGTAACGTCATCGGTAGTCCTTAGTAACGGCATAGATAGTCCTTAGCAACGACATAGATAGTCTTTAGTAACGACATAGATAGTCCTTAGCAACGACATAGATAGTCTTTAGTAACGACATAGATAGTCCTTAGCAACGACATAGATAGTCCTTAGTAACGACATAGATAGTCCTTAGCAACGACATAGATAGTCCTTAGTAACGACATAGATAGTCCTTAGCAACGACATAGATAGTCCTTAGTAACGACATAGATAGTCCTTAGTAACGACATAGATAGTCCTTTGCAACGACGTAGATAGTCCTTAGTAACGACATAGATAGTCCTTAGAAACGCCATTGATAGTCCTTAGTAACGACATAGATAGTCCTTAGCAACGACATAGATAGTCTTTAGTAACGACAGAGAAAGTCCTTAGTAACGACATCGATAGTCCTCTGAAACGACATAGATCGTCCTTAGTAACGTCATCGAAAGTCCTTAGTAACGGCATAGATAGTTCTTAGAAACGACATAGATATTCCTCAGTAACGCCAGAGAAAGTCCTTAGTATCGACATAGATAGTCCTTAGTAACGACATAGATAGTCCTTAGTAACGACATTGATAGTCCATATTTACGACATAAATAGTCCTTAGTAACGCCAGATAAAGTCCTTAGTAACGACATCGATAGTCCTTAGTAACGACATAGATAGTTCTTAGTAACGACATGGATATTCCTTAGACACGACATAGATAGTCTTTAGTAACGACATAGATAGTCCTTACCAACGACATAGATAGTTCTTAGTAACGAAATAGATAGTCCTTAGTAACGACATAGATAGTCCTTAGCAACGACATAGATAGTCCTTATCAACGACATAGATAGTCCTTAGCAACGACATAGATAGTCCTTACCAAAGACATAGATAGTCCTTAGCAACGACATAGATAGTCCTTAGTAACGACATAGATAGTCCTTAGCAACGACATAGATAGTCCTTAGTAACGACATCGATAGTCCTTAGTAACGACATAGATCGTCCTTAGTAACGACATAGATAGTCCTTAGCAACGACATAGATAGTCCTTAGTAACGACATAGATAGTCCTTAGCAACGACATAGATAGTCCTTAGTAACGCCAGAGAAAGTCCTTAGTAATGACATCGATAAACTTCAGTAACGATATCGATTGTCCTTAATAACGACATAGATAGTCCTTAGTAACGACATTGATAGCCCATAGCAACGACATAGATAGTCTTTAGTAACGATAGAGAAAGTCCTTAGTAACGTCATCGGTAGTCTTTAGTAACGGCATAGATAGTTCTTAGTAACGACATAGATATTCCTCAGTAACGTCAGAGAAAGTCCTTAGTAACGACAGAGAAAGTCCTTAGTATCGACATAGATAGTCCTTAGTAACGACATAGATAGTCCTTAGTAACGACATTGATAGTCCTTAGCAACGACATAGATAGTCTTTAGTAACGACAGAGAAAGTCCTTAGTAACGACATCGATAGTCCTTAGTAACGACATAGATCGTCCTTAGGAAAGACATAGATAGTCCTTAGCAACGACATAGATAGTCCTTAGTAACGACATAGATAGTCCTTAGCAACGAAATAGATAGTCCTTAGTAACGACATAGATAGTCCTTAGCAACGACATAGATAGTCCTTAGTAACGACATGGATAGTCCTTAGCAACGACCTAGATAGTGATTAGTAACGACATAGATAGTCCTTAGCAACGGCAAAGATAGTTTTTAGTAACGACATAGATCGTCCTTAGTAACGACATAGATAGTCCTTAGCAACGACATAGATAGTCCTTAGTAACGACATAGATAGTCCTTAGCAACGACATAGATAGTCCTTAGTAACGACATAGATAGTCCTTAGCAACGACATAGATAGTCCTTAGTAACGGCATAGATAGTCCTTAGAAACGACATAGATAGTCTTTAGTAACGACATAGATAGTCTTTAGTAACGACATAGATAGTCCTTAGCAACGACATAGATAGTCCTTAGTAACGACATAGATAGTCCTTAGCAACGACATAGATAGTGTTTAGTAACGACAGAGAAAGTCCTTAGTAACGTCATCGATAGTCCTTATTAACGGCATAGATAGTCCTTAGCAACGACATAGATAGTCCTTAGCAACGACATAGATAGTCCTTAGTAACGGCATAGATAGTCCTTGGAAACGACATAGATAGTCTTTAGTAACGACATAGATAGTCCTTAGCAACGACATAGATAGTCCTTAGTAACGGCATAGATAGTCCTTAGAAACGACATAGATATTCCTCAGTAACGCCAGAGAAAGTCCTTAGTATCGACATAGATAGTCCTTAGTAACGACATAGATAGTCCTTAGTAACGACATTGATAGTCCATATTTACGACATAAATAGTCCTTAGTAACGCCAGATAAAGTCCTTAGTAACGACATCGATAGTCCTTAGTAACGACATAGATAGTTCTTAGTAACGACATGGATATTCCTTAGACACGACATAGATAGTCTTTAGTAACGACATAGATAGTCCTTACCAACGACATAGATAGTTCTTAGTAACGAAATAGATAGTCCTTAGTAACGACATAGATAGTCCTTAGCAACGACATAGATAGTCCTTATCAACGACATAGATAGTCCTTAGCAACGACATAGATAGTCCTTAGCAAAGACATAGATAGTCCTTAGCAACGACATAGATAGTCCTTAGTAACGACATAGATAGTCCTTAGCAACGACATAGATAGTCCTTAGTAACGACATCGATAGTCCTTAGTAACGACATAGATCGTCCTTAGTAACGACATAGATAGTCCTTAGCAACGACATAGATAGTCCTTAGTAACGACATAGATAGTCCTTAGCAACGACATAGATAGTCCTTAGTAACGCCAGAGAAAGTCCTTAGTAACGACATCGATAAACTTCAGTAACGATATCGATTGTCCTTAATAACGACATAGATAGTCCTTAGTAACGACATTGATAGCCCATAGCAACGACATAGATAGTCTTTAGTAACGATAGAGAAAGTCCTTAGTAACGTCATCGGTAGTCTTTAGTAACGGCATAGATAGTTCTTAGTAACGACATAGATATTCCTCAGTAACGTCAGAGAAAGTCCTTAGTAACGACAGAGAAAGTCCTTAGTATCGACATAGATAGTCCTTAGTAACGACATAGATAGTCCTTAGTAACGACATTGATAGTCCTTAGCAACGACATAGATAGTCTTTAGTAACGACAGAGAAAGTCCTTAGTAACGACATCGATAGTCCTTAGTAACGACATAGATCGTCCTTAGGAAAGACATAGATAGTCCTTAGCAACGACATAGATAGTCCTTAGTAACGACATAGATAGTCCTTAGCAACGAAATAGATAGTCCTTAGTAACGACATAGATAGTCCTTAGCAACGACATAGATAGTCCTTAGTAACGACATGGATAGTCCTTAGCAACGACCTAGATAGTGATTAGTAACGACATAGATAGTCCTTAGCAACGGCATAGATAGTCCTTAGTAACGACATAGATCGTCCTTAGTAACGACATAGATAGTCCTTAGCAACGACATAGATAGTCCTTAGTAACGACATAGATAGTCCTTAGCAACGACATAGATAGTCCTTAGTAACGACATAGATAGTCCTTAGCAACGACATAGATAGTCCTTAGTAACGGCATAGATAGTCCTTAGAAACGACATAGATAGTCTTTAGTAACGACATAGATAGTCTTTAGTAACGACATAGATAGTCCTTAGCAACGACATAGATAGTCCTTAGTAACGACATAGATAGTCCTTAGCAACGACATAGATAGTGTTTAGTAACGACAGAGAAAGTCCTTAGTAACGTCATCGATAGTCCTTATTAACGGCATAGATAGTCCTTAGCAACGACATAGATAGTCCTTAGCAACGACATAGATAGTCCTTAGTAACGGCATAGATAGTCCTTAGAAACGACATAGATAGTCTTTAGTAACGACATAGATAGTCCTTAGCAACGACATAGATAGTCCTTAGTAACGGCATAGATAGTCCTTAGAAACGACATAGATAGTCTTTAGTAACGACATAGATAGTCCTTAGCAACGACATAGATAGTCCTTAGTAACGACATAGATAGTCTTTGTAACGACATAGATAGTCCTTAGCAACGACATAGATAGTCCTTAGTAACGACATAGATAGTCCTTAGCAACGACATAGATAAACCTTAGCAACGACATAGATAGTCCTTAGCAACGACATAGATAGTCTTTAGTAACGACATAGATATTCCTTAGCAACGACATAAATAGTCCTTTGCAACGACATAGATAGTCCTTAGTAACGACATAGATAGTCCTTAGCAACGACATAGATAGTCTTTAGTAAAGACATAGATAGTCCTTAGCATCGACATAGATAGTCCTTAGCAACGACATAGATAGTCCTTAGCAACGACATAGATAGTCCTTAGTAACGACATAGATAGTCTTTAGCAACGACAGAGATAGTCTTTAGTAACGACATAGATAGTCCTTAGCAACGACATAGATAGTCCTTAGTAACGACATAGATAGTCCTTAGCAACGACATAGATAGTCCTTAGTAACGACATAGAGAGTCCTTAGCAACGACATAGATAGTCCTTAGCAACGACATAGATAGTCATTAGTAACGACATAGATAGTCCTGAGTAACGACATAGATAGTCCTTAGCAACGACATAGATAGTACTTAGCAACGACATAGATAGTCCTTAGCAACGACATAGATAGTCCTTAGTAACGACATAGATATTCCTTAGTAACGACATAGATAGTCCTTAGCAACGACATAGATAGTCCTTAACAACTACATAGATAGTCCTTAGCAACGACATAGATAGTCCTTAGTAACGACATAGACAGTCCTTAGCAACGACATAGATAGTCCTTAGTAACGACATAGATATTCCTTAGCAACGACATAGATAGTCTTTAGTAACGACAGAGAAAGTCCTTAGTAACGTCATCGATAGTCCTTAGCAACGACATAGATAGTCCTTAGTAACGGCATAGATAGTCCTTAGAAACGACATAGATAGTCCTTAGTAACGACATAGATAGTCCTTAGCAACGACATAGATAGTCCTTAGTAACGACATAGATAGTCCTTAGCAACGACATAGATAGTCCTTAGCAACGACATAGATAGTGTTTAGTAACGACATAGATAGTCCTTAGCAACGACATAGATAGACCTTAGAAACGACATAGATAGTCCTTAGCAACGACATAGATAGCCCTTAGTAACGACATAGATAGTCCTTAGCAACGACATAGATAGTCCTTAGTAACGACATAGATAGTCCTTAGCAACGACATAGATAAACCTTAGCAACGACATAGATAGTCCTTAGCAACGACATAGATAGTCTTTAGTAACGACAGAGAAAGTCCTTAGTAACGACATCGATAGTCCTTAGTAACGACATAGATCGTCCTTAGTAACGACATAGATAGTCCTTAGCAACGACATAGATAGTCCTTAGCAACGACATAGATAGTCTTTAGTAACGACAGAGAAAGTCCTTAGTAACGACATCGATAGTCCTTAGTAACGACATAGATCGTCCTTAGTAAAGACATAGATAGTCCTTAGCAACGACATAGATAGTCCTTAGTAACGACATAGATGGTCCTTAGCAACGACATAGATAGTCCTTAGTAACGACATAGATAGTCCTTAGCAACGACATAGATAGTCCTTAGTAACGACATAGATAGTCCTTAGCAACGACATAGATAGTGATTAGTAACGACATAGATAGTCCTTAGCAACGACATAGATAGTCCTTAGTAACGACATAGATCGTCCTTAGTAACGACATAGATAGTCCTTAGCAACGACATAGATAGTCCTTAGTAACGACATAGATAGTCCTTAGCAACGACATAGATAGTCCTTAGTAACGACATAGATAGTCCTTAGCGACGACATAGATAGTCTTTAGTAACGACATAGATAGTCCTTCGTAACGACATAGATAGTCCTTAGCAACGACATAGATAGTCTTTAGTAACGACAGAGAAAGTAATTAGTAAAGACATCGATAGTCCTTTGTAACGACATAGATCGTCCTTAGTAACGCCAGAGAAAGTCCTTAGTAACGTCATCGATAGTCCTTAGTAACGGCATAGATAGGTCTTAGAAACGACATAGATATTCCTCAGTAACGCCAGAGATAGTCCTTAGTAACGCCAGAGAAAGTCCTTAGTATCGACATAGATAGGCCTTAGTAACGACATAGATAGTCCTTAGTAACGACATTGATAGTCCATAGTTACGACATAAATAGACCTTAGTAACGCCAGATAAAGTCCTTAGTAACGAAATCGATAGTCCTTAGTAACGACATAGATAGTTCTTAGTAACGACATGGATATTCCTTAGTAACGCCAGAGAAAGCCCTTAGTAACGACATAGATAGTCCTTAGTAACGACATAGTTAGACCTTAGTAACGCCAAATAATATCCTTCGTATCGAAAAAGATATTCCTTAGTAACGATATAGATATTCCTTAGTAACGCCAGAGAAAGTCCTTAGTAACGACATCGATAAACTTCAGTAACGATATCGATTGTCCTTAATAACGACATAGATAGTCCTTAGTAACGACATTGATAGCCCATAGCAACGACATAGATAGTCTTTAGTAACGATAGAGAAAGTCCTTAGTAACGTCATCGGTAGTCTTTAGTAACGGCATAGATAGATCTTAGTAAAGACATAGATATTCCTCAGTAACGTCAGAGAAAGTCCTTAGTAACGACAGAGAAAGTCCTTAGTATCGACATAGATAGTCCTTAGTAACGACATTGATAGTCCTTAGCAACGACATAGATAGTCTTTAGTAACGACAGAGAAAGTCCTTAGTAACGACATCGATAGTCCTTAGTAACGACATAGATCGTCCTTAGTAAAGACATAGATAGTCCTTAGCAACGACATAGATAGTCCTTAGTAACGACATAGATAGTCCTTAGCAACGACATAGATAGTCCTTAGTAACGACATAGATAGTCCTTAGCAACGACATAGATAGTCCTTAGTAACGACATAGATAGTCCTTAGCAACGACATAGATAGTGATTAGTAACGACATAGATAGTCCTTAGCAACGACATAGATAGTCCTTAGTAACGACATAGATCGTCCTTAGTAACGACATAGATAGTCCTTAGCAACGACATAGATAGTCCTTAGTAACGACATAGATAGTCCTTAGCAACGACATAGATAGTCCTTAGTAACGACATAGATAGTCCTTACCAACGACATAGATAGTCCTTAGTAACGACATAGATAGTCCTTAGCAACGACATAGATAGTCGTTAGTAACGACAGAGAAAGTCCTTAGTAACGTCATCGATAGTCCTTATTAACGGCATAGATAGTCCTTAGCAACGACATAGATAGTCCTTAGCAACGACATAGATAGTCCTTAGTAACGGCATAGATAGTCCTTAGAAACGACATAAATAGTCTCTAGTAACGACATAGATAGTCCTTAGCAACGACATAGATAGTCCTTAGTAACGACATAGATAGTCCTTAGCAACGACATAGATAGTCCTTAGCAACGACATAGATAGTCCTTAGTAACGACATAGATAGTCCTTAGCAACGACATAGATAGTCCTTAGTAACGACATAGATAGTCCTTAGTAACGACATAGATAGTTCTTCGTAACGACATAGATAGTCCTTAGCAACGACATAGATAGACTTTAGTAACGACAGAGAAAGTAATTAGTAAAGACATCGATAGTCCTTTGTAACGACATAGATCGTCCTTAGTAACGCCAGAGAAAGTCCTTAGTAACGTCATCGATAGTCCTTAGTAACGGCATAGAGAGTTCTTAGAAACGACATAGATATTCCTCAGTAACGCCAGAGATAGTCCTTAGTAACGCCAGAGAAAGTCCTTAGTATCGACATAGATAGGCCTTAGTAACGACATAGATAGTCCTTAGTAACGACATTGATAGTCCATAGTTACGACATAAATAGACCTTAGTAACGCCAGATAAAGTCCTTAGTAACGACATCGATAGTCCTTAGTAACGACATAGATAGTTCTTAGTAACGACATGGATATTCCTTAGTACCGCCAGAGAAAGCCCTTAGTATCGACATAGATAGGCCTTAGTAACGACATAGATAGTCCTTAGTAACGACATTGATAGTCCATAGTTACGACATAAATAGACCTTAGTAACGCCAGAGAAAGTCCTTAGTATCGACATAGATAGTCCTTAGCAACGACATAGATAGTCCTTAGTAACAGCATAGATAGTCCTTAGAAACGACATAGATAGTCTTTAGTAACGACATAGATAGTCCTTAGCAACGACATAGATAGTCCTTAGTAACGGCATAGATAGTCCTTAGAAACGACATAGATAGTCTTTAGTAACGACATAGATAGTCCTTAGCAACGACATAGATAGTCCTTAGTAACGACATAGATAGTCCTTAGTAACGACATAGATAGTCCTTAGCAACGACATAGATAGTCCTTAGTAACGACATAGATAGTCCTTAGCAACGACATAGATAAACCTTAGCAACGACATAGATAGTCCTTAGCAACGACATAGATAGTCTTTAGTAACGACATAGATATTCCTTAGCAACGACATAAATAGTCCTTTGCAACGACATAGATAGTCCTTAGTAACGACATAGATAGTCCTTAGCAACGACATAGATAGTCTTTAGTAACGACATAGATAGTCCTTAGCATCGACATAGATAGTCCTTAGCAACGACATAGATAGTCCTTAGCAACGACATAGATAGTCCTTAGTAACGACATAGATAGTCTTTAGCAACGACAGAGATAGTATTTAGTAACGACATAGATAGTCCTTAGCAACGACATAGATAGTCCTTAGTAACGACATAGATAGTCCTTAGCAACGACATAGATAGTCCTTAGTAACGACATAGAGAGTCCTTAGCAACGACATAGATAGTCCTTAGCAACGACATAGATAGTCATTAGTAACGACATAGATAGTCCTGAGTAACGACATAGATAGTCCTTAGCAACGACATAGATAGTACTTAGCAACGACATAGATAGTCCTTAGCAACGACATAGATAGTCCTTAGTAACGACATAGATAGTCCTTAGTAACGACATAGATAGTCCTTAGCAACGACATAGATAGTCCTTAACAACTACATAGATAATCCTTAGCAACGACATAGATAGTCCTTAGTAACGACATAGACAGTCCTTAGCAACGACATAGATAGTCCTTAGTAACGACATAGATATTCCTTAGCAACGACATAGATAGTCTTTAGTAACGACAGAGAAAGTCCTTAGTATCGTCATCGATAGTCCTTAGCAACGACATAGATAGTCCTTAGTAACGGCATAGATAGTCCTTAGAAACGACATAGATAGTCCTTAGTAACGACATAGATAGTCCTTAGCAACGACATAGATAGTCCTTAGTAACGACATAGATAGTCCTTAGCAACGACATAGATAGTCCTTAGCAACGACATAGATAGTGTTTAGTAACGACATAGATAGTCCTTAGCAACGACATAGATAGACCTTAGAAACGACATAGATAGTCCTTAGCAACGACATAGATAGTCCTTAGTAACGACATAGATAGTCCTTAGCAACGACATAGATAGTCCTTAGTAACGACATAGGTAGTCCTTAGCAACGACATAGATAAACCTTAGCAACGACATAGATAGTCCTTAGCAACGACATAGATAGTCTTTAGTAACGACAGAGAAAGTCCTTAGTAACGACATCGATAGTCCTTAGTAACGACATAGATCGTCCTTAGTAAAGACATAGATAGTCCTTAGCAACGACATAGATAGTCCTTAGCATCGACATAGATAGTCCTTAGCAACGACATAGATAGTCTTTAGTAACGACATAGATAGTCCTTAGCATCGACATAGATAGTCCTTAGCAACGACATAGATAGTCCTTAGCAACGACATAGATAGTCCTTAGTAACGACATAGATAGTCCTTAGCAACGACATAGATAGTCTTTAGTAACGACATAGATAGTCCTTAGCAACGACATAGATAGTCCTTAGTAACGACATAGATAGTCCTTAGCAACGACATAGATAGTCCTTAGTAACGACATAGAGAGTCCTTAGCAACGACATAGATAGTCCTTAGCAACGACATAGATAGTCATTAGTAACGACATAGATAGTCCTGAGTAACGACATAGATAGTCTTTAGTAACGACAGAGAAAGTCCTTAGTAACGTCATCGATAGTCCTTAGTAACGGCATAGATAGTCCTTAGCAACGACATAGATAGTCCTTAGCAACGACATAGATAGTCCTTAGTAACGGCATAGATTGTCCTTAGAAACGACATAGATAGTCCTTAGTAACGACATAGATAGTCCTTAGCAACGACATAGATAGTCCTTAGTAACGACATAGATAGTCCTTAGCAATGACATAGATAGTCCTTAGCAACGACATAGATAGTGTTTAGTAACGACATAGATAGTCCTTAGCAACGACATAGATAGTCCTTAGTAACGACATAGATAGTCCTTAGCAACGACATAGATAGTCCTTAGTAACGACATAGATAGTCCTTAGCAACGACATAGATAAACCTTAGCAACGACATAGATAGTCCTTAGCAACGACATAGATAGTCCTTAGCAACGACATTGATAGTCTTTAGTAACGACAGAGAAAGTCCTTAGTAACGACATAGATAGTCCTTAGCAACGACATAGATAGTCCTTAGCAACGACATAGATAGTCTTTAGTAACGACATAGATAGTCTTTAGTAACGACATAGATAGTCCTTAGTAACGACATAGATAGTCCTTAGTAACGACATAGATAGTCCTTAGCAACGACATAGATAGTCTTTAGTAACGACATAGATAGTCTTTAGTAACGACATAGATAGTCCTTAGTAACGACATAGATAGTCCTTAGTAACGACATAGATAGTCCTTAGCAACGCCAGAGAAAGTCCTTAGCAACGACATAGATAGTCCTTAGCAACGACATAGATAGTCCTTAGTAACGACATCGATAGTCCTTAGTAACGACATAGATCGTCCTTAGGAAAGACATAGATAGTCCTTAGCAACGACATAGATAGTCCTTAGTAACGACATAGATAGTCCTTAGCAACGAAATAGATAGTCCTTAGTAACGACATAGATAGTCCTTAGCAACGACATAGATAGTCCTTAGTAACGACATGGATAGTCCTTAGCAACGACCTAGATAGTGATTAGTAACGACATAGATAGTCCTTAGCAACGGCATAGATAGTCCTTAGTAACGACATAGATCGTCCTTAGTAACGACATAGATAGTCCTTAGCAACGACATAGATAGTCCTTAGTAACGACATAGATAGTCCTTAGCAACGACATAGATAGTCCTTAGTAACGACATAGATAGTCCTTAGCAACGACATAGATAGTCCTTAGTAACGGCATAGATAGTCCTTAGAAACGACATAGATAGTCTTTAGTAACGACATAGATATTCTTTAGTAACGACATAGATAGTCCTTAGCAACGACATAGATAGTCCTTAGTAACGACATAGATAGTCCTTAGCAACGACATAGATAGTGTTTAGTAACGACAGAGAAAGTCCTTAGTAACGTCATCGATAGTCCTTATTAACGGCATAGATAGTCCTTAGCAACGACATAGATAGTCCTTAGCAACGACATAGATAGTCCTTAGTAACGGCATAGATAGTCCTTAGAAACGACATAGATAGTCTTTAGTAACGACATAGATAGTCCTTAGCAACGACATAGATAGTCCTTAGTAACGGCATAGATAGTCCTTAGAAACGACATAGATAGTCTTTAGTAACGACATAGATAGTCCTTAGCAACGACATAGATAGTCCTTAGTAACGACATAGATAGTCTTTGTAACGACATAGATAGTCCTTAGCAACGACATAGATAGTCCTTAGTAACGACATAGATAGTCCTTAGCAACGACATAGATAAACCTTAGCAACGACATAGATAGTCCTTAGCAACGACATAGATAGTCTTTAGTAACGACATAGATATTCCTTAGCAACGACATAAATAGTCCTTTGCAACGACATAGATAGTCCTTAGTAACGACATAGATAGTCCTTAGCAACGACATAGATAGTCTTTAGTAAAGACATAGATAGTCCTTAGCATCGACATAGATAGTCCTTAGCAACGACATAGATAGTCCTTAGCAACGACATAGATAGTCCTTAGTAACGACATAGATAGTCTTTAGCAACGACAGAGATAGTCTTTAGTAACGACATAGATAGTCCTTAGCAACGACATAGATAGTCCTTAGTAACGACATAGATAGTCCTTAGCAACGACATAGATAGTCCTTAGTAACGACATAGAGAGTCCTTAGCAACGACATAGATAGTCCTTAGCAACGACATAGATAGTCATTAGTAACGACATAGATAGTCCTGAGTAACGACATAGATAGTCCTTAGCAACGACATAGATAGTACTTAGCAACGACATAGATAGTCCTTAGCAACGACATAGATAGTCCTTAGTAACGACATAGATATTCCTTAGTAACGACATAGATAGTCCTTAGCAACGACATAGATAGTCCTTAACAACTACATAGATAGTCCTTAGCAACGACATAGATAGTCCTTAGTAACGACATAGACAGTCCTTAGCAACGACATAGATAGTCCTTAGTAACGACATAGATATTCCTTAGCAACGACATAGATAGTCTTTAGTAACGACAGAGAAAGTCCTTAGTAACGTCATCGATAGTCCTTAGCAACGACATAGATAGTCCTTAGTAACGGCATAGATAGTCCTTAGAAACGACATAGATAGTCCTTAGTAACGACATAGATAGTCCTTAGCAACGACATAGATAGTCCTTAGTAACGACATAGATAGTCCTTAGCAACGACATAGATAGTCCTTAGCAACGACATAGATAGTGTTTAGTAACGACATAGATAGTCCTTAGCAACGACATAGATAGACCTTAGAAACGACATAGATAGTCCTTAGCAACGACATAGATAGTCCTTAGTAACGACATAGATAGTCCTTAGCAACGACATAGATAGTCCTTAGTAACGACATAGATAGTCCTTAGCAACGACATAGATAAACCTTAGCAACGACATAGATAGTCCTTAGCAACGACATAGATAGTCTTTAGTAACGACAGAGAAAGTCCTTAGTAACGACATCGATAGTCCTTAGTAACGACATAGATCGTCCTTAGTAAAGACATAGATAGTCCTTAGCAACGACATAGATAGTCCTTAGCAACGACATAGATAGTCTTTAGTAACGACAGAGAAAGTCCTTAGTAACGACATCGATAGTCCTTAGTAACGACATAGATCGTCCTTAGTAAAGACATAGATAGTCCTTAGCAACGACATAGATAGTCCTTAGTAACGACATAGATGGTCCTTAGCAACGACATAGATAGTCCTTAGTAACGACATAGATAGTCCTTAGCAACGACATAGATAGTCCTTAGTAACGCCAGAGATAGTCCTTAGTAACGCCAGAGAAAGTCCTTAGTATCGACATAGATAGGCCTTAGTAACGACATAGATAGTCCTTAGTAACGACATTGATAGTCCATAGTTACGACATAAATAGACCTTAGTAACGCCAGATAAAGTCCTTAGTAACGAAATCGATAGTCCTTAGTAACGACATAGATAGTTCTTAGTAACGACATGGATATTCCTTAGTAACGCCAGAGAAAGCCCTTAGTAACGACATAGATAGTCCTTAGTAACGACATAGTTAGACCTTAGTAACGCCAAATAATATCCTTCGTATCGAAAAAGATATTCCTTAGTAACGATATAGATATTCCTTAGTAACGCCAGAGAAAGTCCTTAGTAACGACATCGATAAACTTCAGTAACGATATCGATTGTCCTTAATAACGACATAGATAGTCCTTAGTAACGACATTGATAGCCCATAGCAACGACATAGATAGTCTTTAGTAACGATAGAGAAAGTCCTTAGTAACGTCATCGGTAGTCTTTAGTAACGGCATAGATAGATCTTAGTAAAGACATAGATATTCCTCAGTAACGTCAGAGAAAGTCCTTAGTAACGACAGAGAAAGTCCTTAGTATCGACATAGATAGTCCTTAGTAACGACATAGATAGTCCTTAGTAACGACATTGATAGTCCTTAGCAACGACATAGATAGTCTTTAGTAACGACAGAGAAAGTCCTTAGTAACGACATCGATAGTCCTTAGTAACGACATAGATCGTCCTTAGTAAAGACATAGATAGTCCTTAGCAACGACATAGATAGTCCTTAGTAACGACATAGATAGTCCTTAGCAACGACATAGATAGTCCTTAGTAACGACATAGATAGTCCTTAGCAACGACATAGATAGTCCTTAGTAACGACATAGATAGTCCTTAGCAACGACATAGATAGTGATTAGTAACGACATAGATAGTCCTTAGCAACGACATAGATAGTCCTTAGTAACGACATAGATCGTCCTTAGTAACGACATAGATAGTCCTTAGCAACGACATAGATAGTCCTTAGTAACGACATAGATAGTCCTTAGCAACGACATAGATAGTCCTTAGTAACGACATAGATAGTCCTTACCAACGACATAGATAGTCCTTAGTAACGACATAGATAGTCCTTAGCAACGACATAGATAGTCTTTAGTAACGACAGAGAAAGTCCTTAGTAACGTCATCGATAGTCCTTATTAACGGCATAGATAGTCCTTAGCAACGACATAGATAGTCCTTAGCAACGACATAGATAGTCCTTAGTAACGGCATAGATAGTCCTTAGAAACGACATAAATAGTCTCTAGTAACGACATAGATAGTCCTTAGCAACGACATAGATAGTCCTTAGTAACGACATAGATAGTCCTTAGCAACGACATAGATAGTCCTTAGCAACGACATAGATAGTCCTTAGTAACGACATAGATAGTCCTTAGCAACGACATAGATAGTCCTTAGTAACGACATAGATAGTCCTTAGTAACGACATAGATAGTTCTTCGTAACGACATAGATAGTCCTTAGCAACGACATAGATAGACTTTAGTAACGACAGAGAAAGTAATTAGTAAAGACATCGATAGTCCTTTGTAACGACATAGATCGTCCTTAGTAACGCCAGAGAAAGTCCTTAGTAACGTCATCGATAGTCCTTAGTAACGGCATAGAGAGTTCTTAGAAACGACATAGATATTCCTCAGTAACGCCAGAGATAGTCCTTAGTAACGCCAGAGAAAGTCCTTAGTAACGACATCGATAGTCCTTAGTAACGACATAGATAGTTCTTAGTAACGACATGGATATTCCTTAGTACCGCCAGAGAAAGCCCTTAGTATCGACATAGATAGGCCTTAGTAACGACATAGATAGTCCTTAGTAACGACATTGATAGTCCATAGTTACGACATAAATAGACCTTAGTAACGAGAGAGAAAGTACTTAGTATCGACATAGATAGTCCTTAGCAACGACATAGATAGTCCTTAGTAACGGCATAGATAGTCCTTAGAAACGACATAGATAGTCTTTAGTAACGACATAGATAGTCCTTAGCAACGACATAGATAGTCCTTAGTAACGGCATAGATAGTCCTTAGAAACGACATAGATAGTCTTTAGTAACGACATAGATAGTCCTTAGCAACGACATAGATAGTCCTTAGTAACGACATAGATAGTCCTTAGTAACGACATAGATAGTCCTTAGCAACGACATAGATAGTCCTTAGTAACGACATAGATAGTCCTTAGCAACGACATAGATAAACCTTAGCAACGACATAGATAGTCCTTAGCAACGACATAGATAGTCTTTAGTAACGACATAGATATTCCTTAGCAACGACATAAATAGTCCTTTGCAACGACATAGATAGTCCTTAGTAACGACATAGATAGTCCTTAGCAACGACATAGATAGTCTTTAGTAACGACATAGATAGTTCTTAGCATCGACATAGATAGTCCTTAGCAACGACATAGATAGTCCTTAGCAACGACATAGATAGTCCTTAGTAACGACATAGATAGTCTTTAGCAACGACAGAGATAGTATTTAGTAACGACATAGATAGTCCTTAGCAACGACATAGATAGTCCTTAGTAACGACATAGATAGTCCTTAGCAACGACATAGATAGTCCTTAATAACGACATAGAGAGTCCTTAGCAACGACATAGATAGTCCTTAGCAACGACATAGATAGTCATTAGTAACGACATAGATAGTCCTGAGTAACGACATAGATAGTCCTTAGCAACGACATAGATAGTACTTAGCAACGACATAGATAGTCCTTAGCAACGACATAGATAGTCCTTAGTAACGACATAGATAGTCCTTAGTAACGACATAGATAGTCCTTAGCAACGACATAGATAGTCCTTAACAACTACATAGATAATCCTTAGCAACGACATAGATAGTCCTTAGTAACGACATAGACAGTCCTTAGCAACGACATAGATAGTCCTTAGTAACGACATAGATATTCCTTAGCAACGACATAGATAGTCTTTAGTAACGACAGAGAAAGTCCTTAGTATCGTCATCGATAGTCCTTAGCAACGACATAGATAGTCCTTAGTAACGGCATAGATAGTCCTTAGAAACGACATAGATAGTCCTTAGTAACGACATAGATAGTCCTTAGCAACGACATAGATAGTCCTTAGTAACGACATAGATAGTCCTTAGCAACGACATAGATAGTCCTTAGCAACGACATAGATAGTGTTTAGTAACGACATAGATAGTCCTTAGCAACGACATAGATAGACCTTAGAAACGACATAGATAGTCCTTAGCAACGACATAGATAGTCCTTAGTAACGACATAGATAGTCCTTAGCAACGACATAGATAGTCCTTAGTAACGACATAGATAGTCCTTAGCAACGACATAGATAAACCTTAGCAACGACATAGATAGTCCTTAGCAACGACATAGATAGTCTTTAGTAACGACAGAGAAAGTCCTTAGTAACGACATCGATAGTCCTTAGTAACGACATAGATCGTCCTTAGTAAAGACATAGATAGTCCTTAGCAACGACATAGATAGTCCTTAGCATCGACATAGATAGTCCTTAGCAACGACATAGATAGTCTTTAGTAACGACATAGATAGTCCTTAGCATCGACATAGATAGTCCTTAGCAACGACATAGATAGTCCTTAGCAACGACATAGATAGTCCTTAGTAACGACATAGATAGTCCTTAGCAACGACATAGATAGTCTTTAGTAACGACATAGATAGTCCTTAGCAACGACATAGATAGTCCTTAGTAACGACATAGATAGTCCTTAGCAACGACATAGATAGTCCTTAGTAACGACATAGAGAGTCCTTAGCAACGACATAGATAGTCCTTAGCAACGACATAGATAGTCATTAGTAACGACATAGGTAGTCCTGAGTAACGACATAGATAGTCCTTAGCAACGACATAGATAGTACTTAGCAACGACATAGATAGTCCTTAGCAACGACATAGATAGTCCTTAGTAACGACATAGATAGTCCTTAGTAACGACATAGATCGTCCTTAGCAACGACATAGATAGTCCTTAACAACTACATAGATAGTCCTTAGCAACGACATAGATAGTCCTTAGTAACGACATAGACAGTCCTTAGCAACGACATAGATAGTCCTTAGTAACGACATAGATAGTCCTTAGCAACGACATAGATAGTCTTTAGTAACGACAGAGAAAGTCCTTAGTAACGTCATCGATAGTCCTTAGTAACGGCATAGATAGTCCTTAGCAACGACATAGATAGTCCTTAGCAACGACATAGATAGTCCTTAGTAACGGCATAGATTGTCCTTAGAAACGACATAGATAGTCCTTAGTAACGACATAGATAGTCCTTAGCAACGACATAGATAGTCCTTAGTAACGACATAGATAGTCCTTAGCAATGACATAGATAGTCCTTAGCAACGACATAGATAGTGTTTAGTAACGACATAGATAGTCCTTAGCAACGACATAGATAGTCCTTAGTAACGACATAGATAGTCCTTAGCAACGACATAGATAGTCCTTAGTAACGACATAGATAGTCCTTAGCAACGACATAGATAAACCTTAGCAACGACATAGATAGTCCTTAGCAACGACATAGATAGTCCTTAGCAACGACATTGATAGTCTTTAGTAACGACAGAGAAAGTCCTTAGTAACGACATAGATAGTCCTTAGCAACGACATAGATAGTCCTTAGCAACGACATAGATAGTCTTTAGTAACGACATAGATAGTCTTTAGTAACGACATAGATAGTCCTTAGTAACGACATAGATAGTCCTTAGTAACGACATAGATAGTCCTTAGCAACGACATAGATAGTCTTTAGTAACGACATAGATAGTCTTTAGTAACGACATAGATAGTCCTTAGTAACGACATAGATAGTCCTTAGTAACGACATAGATAGTCCTTAGCAACGCCAGAGAAAGTCCTTAGCAACGACATAGATAGTCCTTAGCAACGACATAGATAGTCCTTAGCAACGACATAGATAGTCCTTAGTAACGACATAGATAGTCCTTAGTAACGACATAGATAGTCTTTAGTAACGACATAGAAAGTCCTTAGCAACGACATAGATAGTCTTTAGTAACGACATAGATAGTCCTTAGTAACGACATAGATAGTCCTTAGTAACGACATAGATAGTCCTTAGCAACGACATAGATAGTCTTTAGTAACGACATAGATAGTCTTTAGTAACGACATAGATAGTCCTTAGTAACGACATAGATAGTCCTTAGTAACGACATAGATAGTCCTTAGCAACGCCAGAGAAAGTCCTTAGCAACGACATAGATAGTCCTTAGCAACGACATAGATAGTCCTTAGCAACGACATAGATAGTCCTTAGTAACGACATAGATAGTCCTTAGCAACGACATAGATAGTCTTTAGTAACGACATAGAAAGTCCTTAGCAACGACATAGATAGTCCTTAGTAACGACATAGATAGTCCTTAGCAACGACATAGATAGTCCTTAGTAACGACATAGATAGTCCTTAGCAACGACATAGATAGTCCTTAGCAACGACATAGATAGTCATTAGTATTGACATATATAGTCCTTAGTAACGACATAGATAGTCCTTAGCAACGACATAGATAGTACTTAGCAACGACATAGATAGTCCTTAGCAACGACATAGATAGTCCTTAGTAACGACATAGATAGTCCTTAGTAACGACATAGATAGTCCTTAGCAACGACATAGATAGTCCTTAACAACTACATAGATAGTCTTTAGCAACGACATAGATAGTCCTTAGCAACGACATAGATAGTCCTTAGTAACGACATAGATAGTCCTTAGCAACGACATAGATAGTCCTTAGTAACGACATAGATAGTCCTTAGCAACGACATAGATAGTCTTTAGTAACGACAGAGAAAGTCCTTAGTAACGACATAGATAGTCCTTAGTAACGACATAGATAGTCCTTCGTAACGACATAGATAGTCCTTAGCAACGACATAGATATTCTTTAGTAACGACAGAGAAAGTCCTTAGTAACGACATCGATAGTCCTTTGTAACGACATAGATCGTCCTTAGTAACGCCAGAGAAAGTCCTTAGTAACGTCATCGATAGTCCTTAGTAACGGCATAGATAGTTCTTAGAAACGACATAGATATTCCTCAGTAACGCCAGAGAAAGTCCTTAGTAACGTCATCGATAGTCCTTAGTAACGACATCGATAGTCCTTAGTAACGACATAGATCGTCCTTAGTAAAGACATAGATAGTCCTTAGCAACGACATAGATAGTCCTTAGTAACGACATAGATAGTCCTTAGCAACGAAATAGATAGTCCTTAGTAACGACATAGATAGTCCTTAGCAACGACATAGATAGTCCTTAGTAACGACATGGATAGTCCTTAGCAACGACATAGATAGTGATTAGTAACGACATAGATAGTCCTTAGCAACGGCATAGATAGTCCTTAGTAACGACATAGATCGTCCTTAGTAACGACATAGATAGTCCTTAGCAACGACATAGATAGTCCTTAGTAACGACATAGATAGTCCTTAGCAACGACATAGATAGTCCTTAGTAACGACATAGATAGTCCTTAGCAACGACATAGATAGTCCTTAGTAACGGCATAGATAGTCCTTAGAAACGACATAGATAGTCTTTAGTAACGACATAGATAGTCTTTAGTAACGACATAGATAGTCCTTAGCAACGACATAGATAGTCCTTAGTAACGACATAGATAGTCCTTAGCAACGACATAGATAGTCTTTAGTAACGACAGAGAAAGTCCTTAGTAACGTCATCGATAGTCCTTATTAACGGCATAGATAGTCCTTAGCAACGACATAGATAGTCCTTAGCAACGACATAGATAGTCCTTAGTAACGGCATAGATAGTCCTTAGACACGACATAGATAGTCTTTAGTAACGACATAGATAGTCCTTAGCAACGACATAGATAGTCCTTAGTAACGGCATAGATAGTCCCTAGAAACGACATAGATAGTCTTTAGTAACGACATAGATAGTCCTTAGCAACGACATAGATAGTCCTTAGTAACGACATAGATAGTCCTTAGTAACGACATAGATAGTCCTTAGCAACGACATAGATAGTCCTTAGTAACGACATAGATAGTCCTTAGCAACGACATAGATAAACCTTAGCAACGACATAGATAGTCCTTAGCAACGACATAGATAGTCTTTAGTAACGACATAGATATTCCTTAGCAACGACATAAATAGTCCTTTGCAACGACATAGATAGTCCTTAGTAACGACATAGATAGTCCTTAGCAACGACATAGATAGTCTTTAGTAACGACATAGATAGTCCTTAGCATCGACATAGATAGTCCTTAGCAAAGACATAGATAGTCCTTAGCAACGACATAGATAGTCCTTAGTAACGACATAGATAGTCTTTAGCAACGACAGAGATAGTCTTTAGTAACGACATAGATAGTCCTTAGCAACGACATAGATAGTCCTTAGTAACGACATAGATAGTCCTTAGCAACGACATAGATAGTCCTTAGTAACGACATAGAGAGTCCTTAGCAACGACATAGATAGTCCTTAGTAACGACATAGATATTCCTTAGCAACGACATAGATAGTCTTTAGTAACGACAGAGAAAGTCCTTAGTAACGTCATCGATAGTCCTTAGCAACGACATAGATAGTCCTTAGTAACGGCATAGATAGTCCTTAGAAACGACATAGATAGTCCTTAGTAACGACATAGATAGTCCTTAGCAACGACATAGATAGTCCTTAGTAACGACATAGATAGTCCTTAGCAACGACATAGATAGTCCTTAGCAACGACATAGATAGTGTTTAGTAACGACATAGATAGTCCTTAGCAACGACATAGATAGACCTTAGAAACGACATAGATAGTCCTTAGCAACGACATAGATAGTCCTTAGTAACGACATAGATAGTCCTTAGCAACGACATAGATAGTCCTTAGCATCGACATAGATAGTCCTTAGCAACGACATAGATAGTCCTTAGCAACGACATAGATAGTCCTTAGTAACGACATAGATAGTCCTTAGCAACGACATAGATAGTCTTTAGTAACGACATAGATAGTCCTTAGCAACGACATAGATAGTCCTTAGTAACGACATAGATAGTCCTTAGCAACGACATAGATAGTCCTTAGTAACGACATAGAGAGTCCTTAGCAACGACATAGATAGTCCTTAGCAACGACATAGATAGTCATTAGTAACGACATAGATAGTCCTGAGTAACGACATAGATAGTCCTTAGCAACGACATAGATAGTACTTAGCAACGACATAGATAGTCCTTAGAAACGACATAGATAGTCCTTAGTAACGACATAGATAGTCCTTAGTAACGACATAGATCGTCCTTAGCAACGACATAGATAGTCCTTAACAACTACATAGATAGTCCTTAGCAACGACATAGATAGTCCTTAGTAACGACATAGACAGTCCTTAGCAACGACATAGATAGTCCTTAGTAACGACATAGATAGTCCTTAGCAACGACATAGATAGTCTTTAGTAACGACAGAGAAAGTCCTTAGTAACGTCATCGATAGTCCTTAGTAACGGCATAGATAGTCCTTAGCAACGACATAGATAGTCCTTAGCAACGACATAGATAGTCCTTAGTAACGACATAGATAGTCCTTAGCAACGACATAGATAGTCCTTAGCAACGACATAGATAGTGTTTAGTAACGACATAGATAGTCCTTAGCAACGACATAGATAGTCCTTAGTAACGACATAGATAGTCCTTAGCAACGACATAGATAGTCCTTAGTAACGACATAGATAGTCCTTAGCAACGACATAGATAAACCTTAGCAACGACATAGATAGTCCTTAGCAACGACATAGATAGTCCTTAGCAACGACATAGATAGTCTTTAGTAACGACAGAGAAAGTCCTTAGTAACGACATAGATAGTCCTTAGCAACGACATAGATAGTCCTTAGCAACGACATAGATAGTCTTTAGTAACGACATAGATAGTCTTTAGTAACGACATAGATAGTCCTTAGTAACGACATAGATAGTCCTTAGTAACGACATAGATAGTCCTTAGCAACGACATAGATAGTCTTTAGTAACGACATAGATAGTCTTTAGTAACGACATAGATAGTCCTTAGTAACGACATAGATAGTCCTTAGTAACGACATAGATAGTCCTTAGCAACGCCAGAGAAAGTCCTTAGCAACGACATAGATAGTCCTTAGCAACGACATAGATAGTCCTTAGCAACGACATAGATAGTCCTTAGTAACGAAATAGATAGTCCTTAGCAACAACATAGATAGTCTTTAGTAACGACATAGAAAGTCCTTAGCAACGACATAGATAGTCCTTAGTAACGACATAGATAGTCCTTAGTAACGACATAGATAGTCCTTAGTAACGACATAGATAGTCTTTAGTAACGACATAGAAAGTCCTTAGCAACGACATAGATAGTCTTTAGTAACGACATAGATAGTCCTTAGTAACGACATAGATAGTCCTTAGTAACGACATAGATAGTCCTTAGCAACGACATAGATAGTCTTTAGTAACGACATAGATAGTCTTTAGTAACGACATAGATAGTCCTTAGTAACGACATAGATAGTCCTTAGTAACGACATAGATAGTCCTTAGCAACGCCAGAGAAAGTCCTTAGCAACGACATAGATAGTCCTTAGCAACGACATAGATAGTCCTTAGCAACGACATAGATAGTCCTTAGTAACGACATAGATAGTCCTTAGCAACGACATAGATAGTCTTTAGTAACGACATAGAAAGTCCATAGCAACGACATAGATAGTCCTTAGTAACGACATAGATAGTCCTTAGCAACGACATAGATAGTCCTTAGTAACGACATAGATAGTCCTTAGCAACGACATAGATAGTCCTTAGCAACGACATAGATAGTCATTAGTATTGACATATATAGTCCTTAGTAACGACATAGATAGTCCTTAGCAACGACATAGATAGTACTTAGCAACGACATAGATAGTCCTTAGCAACGACATAGATAGTCCTTAGTAACGACATAGATAGTCCTTAGTAACGACATAGATAGTCCTTAGCAACGACATAGATAGTCCTTAACAACTACATAGATAGTCTTTAGCAACGACATAGATAGTCCTTAGCAACGACATAGATAGTCCTTAGTAACGACATAGATAGTCCTTAGCAACGACATAGATAGTCCTTAGTAACGACATAGATAGTAATTAGCAACGACATAGATAGTCTTTAGTAACGACAGAGAAAGTCCTTAGTAACGACATAGATAGTCCTTAGTAACGACATAGATAGTCCTTCGTAACGACATAGATAGTCCTTAGCAACGACATAGATAGTCTTTAGTAACGACAGAGAAAGTCCTTAGTAACGACATCGATAGTCCTTTGTAACGACATAGATCGTCCTTAGTAACGCCAGAGAAAGTCCTTAGTAACGTCATCGATAGTCCTTAGTAACGGCATAGATAGTTCTTAGAAACGACATAGATATTCCTCAGTAACGCCAGAGAAAGTCCTTAGTAACGCCAGAGAAAGTCCTTAGTATCGACATAGATAGGCCTTAGTAACGACATAGATAGTCCTTAGTAACGACATTGATAGTCCATAGTTACGACATAAATAGTCCTTAGTAACGCCAGATAAAGTCCTTAGTAACGACATCGATAGTCCTTAGTAACGACATAGATAGTTCTTAGTAACGACATGGATATTCCTTAGTAACGCCAGAGAAAGCCCATAGTAACGACATAGATAGTCCTTAGTAACGACATAGTTAGTCCTTAGTAACGCCAAATAATATAACTTCGTATCGAAAAAGATATTCCTTAGTAAAGATATAGATATTCCTTAGTAACGCCAGAGAAAGTCCTTAGTAACGACATCGATAAACTTCAGTAACGATATCGATTGTCCTTAATAACGACATAGATAGTACTTAGTAACGACATTGATAGCCCATAGCAACGACATAGATAGTCTTTAGTAACGACAGAGAAAGTCCTTAGTAACGTCATCGGTAGTCCTTAGTAACGGCATAGATAGTCCTTAGCAACGACATAGATAGTCTTTAGTAACGACATAGATAGTCCTTAGCAACGACATAGATAGTCTTTAGTAACGACATAGATAGTCCTTAGCAACGACATAGATAGTCCTTAGTAACGACATAGATAGTCCTTAGCAACGACATAGATAGTCCTTAGTAACGACATAGATAGTCCTTAGCAACGACATAGATAGTCCTTAGTAACGACATAGATAGTCCTTAGTAACGACATAGATAGTCCTTAGCAACGACGTAGATAGTCCTTAGTAACGACATAGATAGTCCTTAGAAACGCCATTGATAGTCCTTAGAAACGAAATAGATAGTCCTTAGCAACGACATAGATAGTCTTTAGTAACGACAGAGAAAGTCCTTAGTAACGACATCGATAGTCCTCTGAAACGACATAGATCGTCCTTAGTAACGTCATCGAAAGTCCTTAGTAACGGCATAGATAGTTCTTAGAAACGACATAGATATTCCTCAGTAACGCCAGAGAAAGTCCTTAGTATCGACATAGATAGTCCTTAGTAACGACATAGATAGTCCTTAGTAACGACATTGATAGTCCATATTTACGACATAAATAGTCCTTAGTAACGCCAGATAAAGTCCTTAGTAACGACATCGATAGTCCTTAGTAACGACATAGATAGTTCTTAGTAACGACATGGATATTCCTTAGCAACGACATAGATAGTCTTTAGTAACGACATAGATAGTCCTTACCAACGACATAGATAGTTCTTAGTAACGAAATAGATAGTCCTTAGTAACGACATAGATAGTCCTTAGCAACGACATAGATAGTCCTTATCAACGACATAGATAGTCCTTAGCAACGACATAGATAGTCCTTAGCAAAGACATAGATAGTCCTTAGCAACGACATAGATAGTCCTTAGTAACAACATAGATAGTCCTTAGCAACGACATAGATAGTCCTTAGTAACGACATCGATAGTCCTTAGTAACGACATAGATCGTCCTTAGTAACGACATAGATAGTCCTTAGCAACGACATAGATAGTCCTTAGTAACGACATAGATAGTCCTTAGCAACGACATAGATAGTCCTTAGTAACGACATAGATAGTCCTTAGCAACGACATAGATAGTCCTTAGTAACGACATAGGTAATCCTTAGCAACGACATAGATAAACCTTAGCAACGACATAGATAGTCCTTAGCAACGACATAGATAGTCTTTAGTAACGACATAGATAGTCCTTAGCAACGACATAAATAGTCCTTAGCAACGACATGGATAGTCCTTAGTAACGACATAGATAGTCCTTAGCAACGACATAGATAGTCTTTAGTAACGACATAGATAGTCCTTAGCATCGACATAGATAGTCCTTAGCAACGACATAGATAGTCCTTAGCAACGACATAGATAGTCCTTAGTAACGACATAGATAGTCCTTAGCAACGACATAGATAGTCTTTAGTAACGACATAGATAGTCTTTAGTAACGACATAGATAGTCCTTAGCATCGACATAGATAGTCCTTAGCAACGACATAGATAGTCCTTAGCAACGACATAGATAGTCCTTAGTAACGACATAGATAGTCCTTAGCAACGACATAGATAGTCTTTAGTAACGACATAGATAGTCCTTAGCAACGACATAGATAGTCCTTAGTAACGACATAGATAGTCCTTAGCAACGACATAGATAGTCCTTAGTAACGACATAGATAGTCCTTAGCAACGACATAGATAGTCCTTAGCAACGACATAGATAGTCATTAGTAACGACATAGATAGTCCTGAGTAACGACATAGATAGTCCTTAGCAACGACACAGATAGTACTTAGCAACGACATAGATAGTCCTTAGCAACGACATAGATAGTCCTTAGTAACGACATAGATAGTCCTTAGTAACGACATAGATAGTCCTTAGCAACGACATAGATAGTCCTTAACAACTACATAGATAGTCCTTAGCAACGACATAGTTAGTCCTTAGCAACGACATAGATAGTCCTTAGTAACGACATAGATAGTCCTTAGCAACGACATAGATAGTCCTTAGTAACGACATAGATAGTCCTTAGTAACGACATTGATAGCCCATAGCAACGACATAGATAGTCTTTAGTAACGACATAGATATTCCTTAGCAACGACATAAATAGTCCTTTGCAACGACATAGATAGTCCTTAGTAACGACATAGATAGTCCTTAGCAACGACATAGATAGTCTTTAGTAACGACATAGATAGTCCTTAGCATCGACATAGATAGTCCTTAGCAACGACATAGATAGTCCTTAGCAACGACATAGATAGTCCTTAGTAACGACATAGATAGTCTTTAGCAACGACAGAGATAGTCTTTAGTAACGACATAGATAGTCCTTAGCAACGACATAGATAGTCCTTAGTAACGACATAGATAGTCCTTAGCAACGACATAGATAGTCCTTAGTAACGACATAGAGAGTCCTTAGCAACGACATAGATAGTCCTTAGTAACGACATAGATATTCCTTAGCAACGACATAGATAGTCTTTAGTAACGACAGAGAAAGTTCTTAGTAACGTCATCGATAGTCCTTAGCAACGACATAGATAGTCCTTAGTAACGGCATAGATAGTCCTTAGAAACGACATAGATAGTCCTTAGTAACGACATAGATAGTCCTTAGCAACGACATAGATAGTCCTTAGTAACGACATAGATAGTCCTTAGCAACGACATAGATAGTCCTTAGCAACGACATAGATAGTGTTTAGTAACGACATAGATAGTCCTTAGCAACGACATAGATAGACCTTAGAAACGACATAGATAGTCCTTAGCAACGACATAGATAGTCCTTAGTAACGACATAGATAGTCCTTAGCAACGACATAGATAGTCCTTAGCATCGACATAGATAGTCCTTAGCAACGACATAGATAGTCCTTAGCAACGACATAGATAGTCCTTAGTAACGACATAGATAGTCCTTAGCAACGACATAGATAGTCTTTAGTAACGACATAGATAGTCCTTAGCAACGACATAGATAGTCCTTAGTAACGACATAGATATTCCTTAGCAACGACATAGATAGTCCTTAGTAACGACATAGAGAGTCCTTAGCAACGACATAGATAGTCCTTAGCAACGACATAGATAGTCATTAGTAACGACATAGATAGTCCTGAGTAACGACATAGATAGTCCTTAGCAACGACATAGATAGTACTTAGCAACGACATAGATAGTCCTTAGAAACGACATAGATAGTCCTTAGTAACGACATAGATAGTCCTTAGTAACGACATAGATCGTCCTTAGCAACGACATAGATAGTCCTTAACAACTACATAGATAGTCCTTAGCAACGACATAGATAGTCCTTAGTAACGACATAGACAGTCCTTAGCAACGACATAGATAGTCCTTAGTAACGACATAGATAGTCCTTAGCAACGACATAGATAGTCTTTAGTAACGACAGAGAAAGTCCTTAGTAACGTCATCGATAGTCCTTAGTAACGGCATAGATAGTCCTTAGCAACGACATAGATAGTCCTTAGCAACGACATAGATAGTCCTTAGTAACGACATAGATAGTCCTTAGCAACGACATAGATAGTCCTTAGCAACGACATAGATAGTGTTTAGTAACGACATAGATAGTCCTTAGCAACGACATAGATAGTCCTTAGTAACGACATAGATAGTCCTTAGCAACGACATAGATAGTCCTTAGTAACGACATAGATAGTCCTTAGCAACGACATAGATAAACCTTAGCAACGACATAGATAGTCCTTAGCAACGACATAGATAGTCCTTAGCAACGACATAGATAGTCTTTAGTAACGACAGAGAAAGTCCTTAGTAACGACATAGATAGTCCTTAGCAACGACATAGATAGTCCTTAGCAACGACATAGATAGTCTTTAGTAACGACATAGATAGTCTTTAGTAACGACATAGATAGTCCTTAGTAACGACATAGATAGTCCTTAGTAACGACATAGATAGTCCTTAGCAACGACATAGATAGTCTTTAGTAACGACATAGATAGTCTTTAGTAACGACATAGATAGTCCTTAGTAACGACATAGATAGTCCTTAGTAACGACATAGATAGTCCTTAGCAACGCCAGAGAAAGTCCTTAGCAACGACATAGATAGTCCTTAGCAACGACATAGATAGTCCTTAGCAACGACATAGATAGTCCTTAGTAACGAAATAGATAGTCCTTAGCAACAACATAGATAGTCTTTAGTAACGACATAGAAAGTCCTTAGCAACGACATAGATAGTCCTTAGTAACGACATAGATAGTCCTTAGTAACGACATAGATAGTCCTTAGTAACGACATAGATAGTCTTTAGTAACGACATAGAAAGTCCTTAGCAACGACATAGATAGTCTTTAGTAACGACATAGATAGTCCTTAGTAACGACATAGATAGTCCTTAGTAACGACATAGATAGTCCTTAGCAACGACATAGATAGTCTTTAGTAACGACATAGATAGTCTTTAGTAACGACATAGATAGTCCTTAGTAACGACATAGATAGTCCTTAGTAACGACATAGATAGTCCTTAGCAACGCCAGAGAAAGTCCTTAGCAACGACATAGATAGTCCTTAGCAACGACATAGATAGTCCTTAGCAACGACATAGATAGTCCTTAGTAACGACATAGATAGTCCTTAGCAACGACATAGATAGTCTTTAGTAACGACATAGAAAGTCCATAGCAACGACATAGATAGTCCTTAGTAACGACATAGATAGTCCTTAGCAACGACATAGATAGTCCTTAGTAACGACATAGATAGTCCTTAGCAACGACATAGATAGTCCTTAGCAACGACATAGATAGTCATTAGTATTGACATATATAGTCCTTAGTAACGACATAGATAGTCCTTAGCAACGACATAGATAGTACTTAGCAACGACATAGATAGTCCTTAGCAACGACATAGATAGTCCTTAGTAACGACATAGATAGTCCTTAGTAACGACATAGATAGTCCTTAGCAACGACATAGATAGTCCTTAACAACTACATAGATAGTCTTTAGCAACGACATAGATAGTCCTTAGCAACGACATAGATAGTCCTTAGTAACGACATAGAGAGTCCTTAGCAACGACATAGATAGTCCTTAGTAACGACATAGATAGTAATTAGCAACGACATAGATAGTCTTTAGTAACGACAGAGAAAGTCCTTAGTAACGACATAGATAGTCCTTAGTAACGACATAGATAGTCCTTCGTAACGACATAGATAGTCCTTAGCAACGACATAGATAGTCTTTAGTAACGACAGAGAAAGTCCTTAGTAACGACATCGATAGTCCTTTGTAACGACATAGATCGTCCTTAGTAACGCCAGAGAAAGTCCTTAGTAACGTCATCGATAGTCCTTAGTAACGGCATAGATAGTTCTTAGAAACGACATAGATATTCCTCAGTAACGCCAGAGAAAGTCCTTAGTAACGCCAGAGAAAGTCCTTAGTATCGACATAGATAGGCCTTAGTAACGACATAGATAGTCCTTAGTAACGACATTGATAGTCCATAGTTACGACATAAATAGTCCTTAGTAACGCCAGATAAAGTCCTTAGTAACGACATCGATAGTCCTTAGTAACGACATAGATAGTTCTTAGTAACGACATGGATATTCCTTAGTAACGCCAGAGAAAGCCCATAGTAACGACATAGATAGTCCTTAGTAACGACATAGTTAGTCCTTAGTAACGCCAAATAATATAACTTCGTATCGAAAAAGATATTCCTTAGTAAAGATATAGATATTCCTTAGTAACGCCAGAGAAAGTCCTTAGTAACGACATCGATAAACTTCAGTAACGATATCGATTGTCCTTAATAACGACATAGATAGTACTTAGTAACGACATTGATAGCCCATAGCAACGACATAGATAGTCTTTAGTAACGACAGAGAAAGTCCTTAGTAACGTCATCGGTAGTCCTTAGTAACGGCATAGATAGTCCTTAGCAACGACATAGATAGTCTTTAGTAACGACATAGATAGTCCTTAGCAACGACATAGATAGTCTTTAGTAACGACATAGATAGTCCTTAGCAACGACATAGATAGTCCTTAGTAACGACATAGATAGTCCTTAGCAACGACATAGATAGTCCTTAGTAACGACATAGATAGTCCTTAGCAACGACATAGATAGTCCTTAGTAACGACATAGATAGTCCTTAGTAACGACATAGATAGTCCTTAGCAACGACGTAGATAGTCCTTAGTAACGACATAGATAGTCCTTAGAAACGCCATTGATAGTCCTTAGAAACGAAATAGATAGTCCTTAGCAACGACATAGATAGTCTTTAGTAACGACAGAGAAAGTCCTTAGTAACGACATCGATAGTCCTCTGAAACGACATAGATCGTCCTTAGTAACGTCATCGAAAGTCCTTAGTAACGGCATAGATAGTTCTTAGAAACGACATAGATATTCCTCAGTAACGCCAGAGAAAGTCCTTAGTATCGACATAGATAGTCCTTAGTAACGACATAGATAGTCCTTAGTAACGACATTGATAGTCCATATTTACGACATAAATAGTCCTTAGTAACGCCAGATAAAGTCCTTAGTAACGACATCGATAGTCCTTAGTAACGACATAGATAGTTCTTAGTAACGACATGGATATTCCTTAGCAACGACATAGATAGTCTTTAGTAACGACATAGATAGTCCTTACCAACGACATAGATAGTTCTTAGTAACGAAATAGATAGTCCTTAGTAACGACATAGATAGTCCTTAGCAACGACATAGATAGTCCTTATCAACGACATAGATAGTCCTTAGCAACGACATAGATAGTCCTTAGCAAAGACATAGATAGTCCTTAGCAACGACATAGATAGTCCTTAGTAACGACATAGATAGTCCTTAGCAACGACATAGATAGTCCTTAGTAACGACATCGATAGTCCTTAGTAACGACATAGATCGTCCTTAGTAACGACATAGATAGTCCTTAGCAACGACATAGATAGTCCTTAGTAACGACATAGATAGTCCTTAGCAACGACATAGATAGTCCTTAGTAACGACATAGATAGTCCTTAGCAACGACATAGATAGTCCTTAGTAACGACATAGATAATCCTTAGCAACGACATAGATAAACCTTAGCAACGACATAGATAGTCCTTAGCAACGACATAGATAGTCTTTAGTAACGACATAGATAGTCCTTAGCAACGACATAAATAGTCCTTAGCAACGACATAGATAGTCCTTAGTAACGACATAGATAGTCCTTAGCAACGACATAGATAGTCTTTAGTAACGACATAGATAGTCCTTAGCATCGACATAGATAGTCCTTAGCAACGACATAGATAGTCCTTAGCAACGACATAGATAGTCCTTAGTAACGACATAGATAGTCCTTAGCAACGACATAGATAGTCTTTAGTAACGACATAGATAGTCTTTAGTAACGACATAGATAGTCCTTAGCATCGACATAGATAGTCCTTAGCAACGACATAGATAGTCCTTAGCAACGACATAGATAGTCCTTAGTAACGACATAGATAGTCCTTAGCAACGACATAGATAGTCTTTAGTAACGACGTAGATAGTCCTTAGCAACGACATAGATAGTCCTTAGTAACGACATAGATAGTCCTTAGCAACGACATAGATAGTCCTTAGTAACGACATAGATAGTCCTTAGCAACGACATAGATAGTCCTTAGCAACGACATAGATAGTCATTAGTAACGACATAGATAGTCCTGAGTAACGACATAGATAGTCCTTAGCAACGACACAGATAGTACTTAGCAACGACATAGATAGTCCTTAGCAACGACATAGATAGTCCTTAGTAACGACATAGATAGTCCTTAGTAACGACATAGATAGTCCTTAGCAACGACATAGATAGTCCTTAACAACTACATAGATAGTCCTTAGCAACGACATAGTTAGTCCTTAGCAACGACATAGATAGTCCTTAGTAACGACATAGATAGTCCTTAGCAACGACATAGATAGTCCTTAGTAACGACATAGATAGTCCTTAGCAACGACATAGATAGTCTTTAGTAACGACAGAGAAAGTCCTTAGTAACGTCATCGATAGTCCTTAGTAACGGCATAGATAGTCCTTAGCAACGACATAGATAGACCTTAGCAACGACATAGATAGTCCTTAGTAACGGCATAGATAGTCCTTAGAAACGACATAGATAGTCCTTCGTAACGACATAGATAGTCCTTAGCAACGACATAGATAGTCTTTAGTAACGACAGAGAAAGTAATTAGTAAAGACATCGATAGTCCTTTGTAACGACATAGATCATCCTTAGTAACGCCAGAGAAAGTCCTTAGTAACGTCATCGATAGTCCTTAGTAACGGCATAGATAGTTCTTAGAAACGACATAGATATTCCTCAGTAACGCCAGAGATAGTCCTTAGTAACGCCAGAGAAAGTCCTTAGTATCGACATAGATAGGCCTTAGTAACGACATAGATAGTCCTTAGTAACGACATTGATAGTCCATAGTTACGACATAAATAGTCCTTAGTAACGACATAGTTAGTCCTTAGTAACGCCAAATAATATCCTTCGTATCGAAAAAGATATTCCTTAGTAACGATATAGATATTCCTTAGTAACGCCAGAGAAAGTCCTTAGTAACGACATCGATAAACTTCAGTAACGATATCGATTGTCCTTAATAACGACATAGATAGTCCTTAGTAACGGCATAGATAGTTCTTAGAAACGACATAGATAGTCCTTAGCAACGACATAGATAGTCTTTAGTAACGACAGAGAAAGTCCTTAGTAACGACATCGATAGTCCTTTGTAACGACATAGATCGTCCTTAGTAACGCCAGAGAAAGTCCTTAGTAACGTCATCGATAGTCCTTAGTAACGGCATAGATAGTTCTTAGAAACGACATAGATATTCCTCAGTAACGCCAGAGAAAGTCCTTAGTAACGCCAGAGAAAGTCCTTAGTATCGACATAGATAGGCCTTAGTAACGACATAGATAGTCCTTAGTAACGACATTGATAGTCCATAGTTACGACATAAATAGTCCTTAGTAACGCTAGATAAAGTCCTTAGTAACGACATCGATAGTCCTTAGTAACGACATAGATAGTTCTTAGTAACGACATGGATATTCCTTAGTAACGCCAGAGAAAGCCCATAGTAACGACATAGATAGTCCTTAGTAACGACATAGTTAGTCCTTAGTAACGCCAAATAATATAACTTCGTATCGAAAAAGATATTCCTTAGTAAAGATATAGATATTCCTTAGTAACGCCAGAGAAAGTCCTTAGTAACGACATCGATAAACTTCAGTAACGATATCGATTGTCCTTAATAACGACATAGATAGTCCTTAGTAACGACATTGATAGCCCATAGCAACGACATAGATAGTCTTTAGTAACGACAGAGAAAGTCCTTAGTAACGTCATCGGTAGTCCTTAGTAACGGCATAGATAGTCCTTAGCAACGACATAGATAGTCTTTAGTAACGACATAGATAGTCCTTAGCAACGACATAGATAGTCTTTAGTAACGACATAGATAGTCCTTAGCAACGACATAGATAGTCCTTAGTAACGACATAGATAGTCCTTAGCAACGACATAGATAGTCCTTAGTAACGACATAGATAGTCCTTAGCAACGACATAGATAGTCCTTAGTAACGACATAGATAGTCCTTAGTAACGACATAGATAGTCCTTAGCAACGACGTAGATAGTCCTTAGTAACGACATAGATAGTCCTTAGAAACGCCATTGATAGTTCTTAGTAACGACATAGATAGTCCTTAGTAACGACATAGATAGTCCTTAGCAACGACATACATAGTCCTTAACAACGACATAGATAGTCCTTAGCAACGACATAGATAGTCCTTAGCAAAGACATAGATAGTCCTTAGCAACGACATAGATAGTCCTTAGTAACGACATAGATAGTCCTTAGCAACGACATAGATAGTCCTTAGTAACGACATCGATAGTCCTTAGTAACGACATAGATCGTCCTTAGTAACGACATAGATAGTCCTTAGCAACGACATAGATAGTCCTTAGTAACGACATAGATAGTCCTTAGCAACGACATAGATAGTCCTTAGTAACGACATAGATAGTCCTTAGCAACGACATAGATAGTCCTTAGTAACGGCATAGATAGTCCTTAGAAACGACATAGATAGTCTTTAGTAACGACATAGATAGTCCTTAGCAACGACATAGATAGTCCTTAGTAACGACATAGATAGTCCTTAGTAACGACATAGATAGTCCTTAGCAACGACATAGATAGTCCTTAGTAACGACATAGATAGTCCTTAGCAACGACATAGATAAACCTTAGCAACGACATAGATAGTCCTTAGCAACGACATAGATAGTCTTTAGTAACGACATAGATATTCCTTAGCAACGACATAAATAGTCCTTAGCAACGACATAGATAGTCTTTAGTAACGACATAGATAGTCCTTAGCATCGACATAGATAGTCCTTAGCAACGACATAGATAGTCCTTAGCAACGACATAGATAGTCCTTAGTAACGACATAGATAGTCTTTAGCAACGACAGAGATAGTCTTTAGTAACGACATAGATAGTCCTTAGCAACGACATAGATAGTCCTTAGTAACGACATAGATAGTCCTTAGCAACGACATAGATAGTCCTTAGTAACGACATAGAGAGTCCTTAGCAACGACATAGATAGTCCTTAGCAACGACATAGATAGTCATTAGTAACGACATAGATAGTCCTGAGTAACGACATAGATAGTCCTTAGCAACGACATAGATAGTACTTAGCAACGACATAGATAGTCCTTAGCAACGACATAGATAGTCCTTAGTAACGACATAGATAGTCCTTAGTAACGACATAGATAGTCCTTAGCAACGACATAGATAGTCCTTAACAACTACATAGATAGTCCTTAGCAACGACATAGATAGTCCTTAGTAACGACATAGACAGTCCTTAGCAACGACATAGATAGTCCTTAGTAACGACATAGATATTCCTTAGCAACGACATAGATAGTCTTTAGTAACGACAGAGAAAGTCCTTAGTAACGTCATCGATAGTCCTTAGCAACGACATAGATAGTCCTTAGTAACGGCATAGATAGTCCTTAGAAACGACATAGATAGTCCTTAGTAACGACATAGATAGTCCTTAGCAACGACATAGATAGTCCTTAGTAACGACATAGATAGTCCTTAGCAACGACATAGATAGTCCTTAGCAACGACATAGATAGTGTTTAGTAACGACATAGATAGTCCTTAGCAACGACATAGATAGACCTTAGTAACGACATAGATAGTCCTTAGCAACGACATGGATAGTCCTTAGTAACGACATAGATAGTCCTTAGCAACGACATAGATAGTCCTTAGTAACGACATAGATAGTCCTTAGCAACGACATAGATAAACCTTAGCAACGACATAGATAGTCCTTAGCAACGACATAGATAGTCTTTAGTAACGACAGAGAAAGTCCTTATTAACGACATCGATAGTCCTTAGTAACGACACAGATCGTCCTTAGTAAAGACATAGATAGTCCTTAGCAACGACATAGATAGTCCTTAGCATCGACATAGATAGTCCTTAGCAACGACATAGATAGTCTTTAGTAACGACATAGATAGTCCTTAGCATCGACATAGGTAGTCCTTAGCAACGACATAGATAGTCCTTAGCAACGACATAGATAGTCCTTAGTAACGACATAGATAGTCTTTAGTAACGACATAGATAGTCCTTAGCAACGACATAGATAGTCCTTAGTAACGACATAGATAGTCCTTAGCAACGACATAGATAGTCCTTAGTAACGACATAGAGAGTCCTTAGCAACGACATAGATAGTCCTTAGCAACGACATAGGTAGTCATTAGTAACGACATAGATAGTCCTGAGTAACGACATAGATAGTCCTTAGCAACGACATAGATAGTCTTTAGTAACGACATAGATAGTCCTTAGCAACGACATAGATAGTCCTTAGTAACGACATAGATAGTCCTTAGCAACGACATAGATAGTCCTTAGTAACGACATAGAGAGTCCTTAGCAACGACATAGATAGTCCTTAGCAACGACATAGATAGTCATTAGTAACGACATAGATAGTCCTGAGTAACGACATAGATAGTCCTTAGCAACGACATAGATAGTACTTAGCAACGACATAGATAGTCCTTACCAACGACATAGATAGTTCTTAGTAACGACATAGATAGTCCTTAGTAACGACATAGATAGTCTTTAGCAACGACATACATAGTCCTTAACAACGACATAGATAGTCCTTAGCAACGACATAGATAGTCCTTAGCAAAGACATAGATAGTCCTTAGCAACGACATAGATAGTCCTTAGTAACGACATAGATAGTCCTTAGCAACGACATAGATAGTCCTTAGTAACGACATCGATAGTCCTTAGTAACGACATAGATCGTCCTTAGTAACGACATAGATAGTCCTTAGCAACGACATAGATAGTCCTTAGTAACGACATAGATAGTCCTTAGCAACGACATAGATAGTCCTTAGTAACGACATAGATAGTCCTTAGCAACGACATAGATAGTCCTTAGTAACGGCATAGATAGTCCTTAGAAACGACATAGATAGTCTTTAGTAACGACATAGATAGTCCTTAGCAACGACATAGATAGTCCTTAGTAACGACATAGATAGTCCTTAGTAACGACATAGATAGTCCTTAGCAACGACATAGATAGTCCTTAGTAACGACATAGATAGTCCTTAGCAACGACATAGATAAACCTTAGCAACGACATAGATAGTCCTTAGCAACGACATAGATAGTCTTTAGTAACGACATAGATATTCCTTAGCAACGACATAAATAGTCCTTTGCAACGACATAGATAGTCCTTAGTAACGACATAGATAGTCCTTAGCAACGACATAGATAGTCTTTAGTAACGACATAGATAGTCCTTAGCATCGACATAGATAGTCCTTAGCAACGACATAGATAGTCCTTAGCAACGACATAGATAGTCCTTAGTAACGACATAGTTAGTCCTTAGTAACGCCAAATAATATAACTTCGTATCGAAAAAGATATTCCTTAGTAAAGATATAGATATTCCTTAGTAACGCCAGAGAAAGTCCTTAGTAACGACATCGATAAACTTCAGTAACGATATCGATTGTCCTTAATAACGACATAGATAGTCCTTAGTAACGACATTGATAGCCCATAGCAACGACATAGATAGTCTTTAGTAACGACAGAGAAAGTCCTTAGTAACGTCATCGGTAGTCCTTAGTAACGGCATAGATAATCCTTAGCAACGACATAGATAGTCTTTAGTAACGACATAGATAGTCCTTAGCAACGACATAGATAGTCTTTAGTAACGACATAGACAGTCCTTAGCAACGACATAGATAGTCCTTAGTAACGACATAGATAGTCCTTAGTAACGACATAGATAGTCCTTAGCAACGACGTAGATAGTCCTTAGTAACGACATAGATAGTCCTTAGAAACGCCATTGATAGTCCTTAGAAACGACATAGATAGTCCTTAGCAACGACATAGATAGTCTTTAGTAACGACAGAGAAAGTCCTTAGTAACGACATCGATAGTCCTCTGAAACGACATAGATCGTCCTTAGTAACGTCATCGAAAGTCCTTAGTAACGGCATAGATAGTTCTTAGAAACGACATAGATATTCCTCAGTAACGCCAGAGAAAGTCCTTAGTATCGACATAGATAGTCCTTAGTAACGACATAGATAGTCCTTAGTAACGACATTGATAGTCCATATTTACGACATAAATAGTCCTTAGTAACGCCAGATAAAGTCCTTAGTAACGACATCGATAGTCCTTAGTAACGACATAGATAGTTCTTAGTAACGACATGGATATTCCTTAGCAACGACATAGATAGTCTTTAGTAACGACATAGATAGTCCTTACCAACGACATAGATAGTTCTTAGTAACGAAATAGATAGTCCTTAGTAACGACATAGATAGTCCTTAGCAACGACATAGATAGTCCTTATCAACGACATAGATAGTCCTTAGCAACGACATAGATAGTCCTTAGCAAAGACATAGATTGTCCTTAGCAACGACATAGATAGTCCTTAGTAACGACATAGATAGTCCTTAGCAACGACATAGATAGTCCTTAGTAACGACATCGATAGTCCTTAGTAACGACATAGATCGTCCTTAGTAACGACATAGATAGTCCTTAGCAACGACATAGATAGTCCTTAGTAACGACATAGATAGTCCTTAGCAACGACATAGATAGTCCTTAGTAACGACATAGATAGTCCTTAGCAACGACATAGATAGTCCTTAGTAACGACATAGATAATCCTTAGCAACGACATAGATAAACCTTAGCAACGACATAGATAGTCCTTAGCAACGACATAGATAGTCTTTAGTAACGACATAGATAGTCCTTAGCAACGACATAAATAGTCCTTAGCAACGACATAGATAGTCCTTAGTAACGACATAGATAGTCCTTAGCAACGACATAGATAGTCTTTAGTAACGACATAGATAGTCCTTAGCATCGACATAGATAGTCCTTAGCAACGACATAGATAGTCCTTAGCAACGACATAGATAGTCCTTAGTAACGACATAGATAGTCCTTAGCAACGACATAGATAGTCTTTAGTAACGACATAGATAGTCTTTAGTAACGACATAGATAGTCCTTAGCATCGACATAGATAGTCCTTAGCAACGACATAGATAGTCCTTAGCAACGACATAGATAGTCCTTAGTAACGACATAGATAGTCCTTAGCAACGACATAGATAGTCTTTAGTAACGACATAGATAGTCCTTAGCAACGACATAGATAGTCCTTAGTAACGACATAGATAGTCCTTAGCAACGACATAGATAGTCCTTAGTAACGACATAGATAGTCCTTAGCAACGACATAGATAGTCCTTAGCAACGACATAGATAGTCATTAGTAACGACATAGATAGTCCTGAGTAACGACATAGATAGTCCTTAGCAACGACACAGATAGTACTTAGCAACGACATAGATAGTCCTTAGCAACGACATAGATAGTCCTTAGTAACGACATAGATAGTCCTTAGTAACGACATAGATAGTCCTTAGCAACGACATAGATAGTCCTTAACAACTACATAGATAGTCCTTAGCAACGACATAGTTAGTCCTTAGCAACGACATAGATAGTCCTTAGTAACGACATAGATAGTCCTTAGCAACGACATAGATAGTCCTTAGTAACGACATAGATAGTCCTTAGCAACGACATAGATAGTCTTTTGTAACGACAGAGAAAGACCTTAGTAACGTCATCGATAGTCCTTAGTAACGGCATAGATAGTCCTTAGCAACGACATAGATAGACCTTAGCAACGACATAGATAGTCCTTAGTAACGGCATAGATAGTCCTTAGAAACGACATAGATAGTCCTTCGTAACGACATAGATAGTCCTTAGCAACGACATAGATAGTCTTTAGTAACGACAGAGAAAGTAATTAGTAAAGACATCGATAGTCCTTTGTAACGACATAGATCGTCCTTAGTAACGCCAGAGAAAGTCCTTAGTAACGTCATCGATAGTCCTTAGTAACGGCATAGATAGTTCTTAGAAACGACATAGATATTCCTCAGTAACGCCAGAGATAGTCCTTAGTAACGCCAGAGAAAGTCCTTAGTATCGACATAGATAGGCCTTAGTAACGACATAGATAGTCCTTAGTAACGACATTGATAGTCCATAGTTACGACATAAATAGACCTTAGTAACGCCAGATAAAGTCCTTAGTAACGACATCGATAGTCCTTAGTAACGACATAGATAGTTCTTAGTAACGACATGGATATTCCTTAGTAACGCCAGAGAAAGCCCTTAGTAACGACATAGATAGTCCTTAGTAACGACATAGTTAGTCCTTAGTAACGCCAAATAATATCCTTCGTATCGAAAAAGATATTCCTTAGTAACGATATAGATATTCCTTAGTAACGCCAGAGAAAGTCCTTAGTAACGACATCGATAAACTTCAGTAACGATATCGATTGTCCTTAATAACGACATAGATAGTCCTTAGTAACGGCATAGATAGTTCTTAGAAACGACATAGATAGTCCTTAGCAACGACATAGATAGTCTTTAGTAACGACAGAGAAAGTCCTTAGTAACGACATCGATAGTCCTTTGTAACGACATAGATCGTCCTTAGTAACGCCAGAGAAAGTCCTTAGTAACGTCATCGATAGTCCTTAGTAACGGCATAGATAGTTCTTAGAAACGACATAGATATTCCTCAGTAACGCCAGAGAAAGTCCTTAGTAACGCCAGAGAAAGTCCTTAGTATCGACATAGATAGGCCTTAGTAACGACATAGATAGTCCTTGGTAACGACATTGATAGTCCATAGTTACGACATAAATAGTCCTTAGTAACGCTAGATAAAGTCCTTAGTAACGACATCGATAGTCCTTAGTAACGACATAGATAGTTCTTAGTAACGACATGGATATTCCTTAGTAACGCCAGAGAAAGCCCATAGTAACGACATAGATAGTCCTTAGTAACGACATAGTTAGTCCTTAGTAACGCCAAATAATATAACTTCGTATCGAAAAAGATATTCCTTAGTAAAGATATAGATATTCCTTAGTAACGCCAGAGAAAGTCCTTAGTAACGACATCGATAAACTTCAGTAACGATATCGATTGTCCTTAATAACGACATAGATAGTCCTTAGTAACGACATTGATAGCCCATAGCAACGACATAGATAGTCTTTAGTAACGACAGAGAAAGTCCTTAGTAACGTCATCGGTAGTCCTTAGTAACGGCATAGATAGTCCTTAGCAACGACATAGATAGTCTTTAGTAACGACATAGATAGTCCTTAGCAACGACATAGATAGTCTTTAGTAACGACATAGATAGTCCTTAGCAACGACATAGATAGTCCTTAGTAACGACATAGATAGTCCTTAGCAACGACATAGATAGTCCTTAGTAACGACATAGATAGTCCTTAGCAACGACATAGATAGTCCTTAGTAACGACATAGATAGTCCTTAGTAACGACATAGATAGTCCTTAGCAACGACGTAGATAGTCCTTAGTAACGACATAGATAGTCCTTAGAAACGCCATTGATAGTTCTTAGTAACGACATAGATAGTCCTTAGTAACGACATAGATAGTCCTTAGCAACGACATACATAGTCCTTAACAACGACATAGATAGTCCTTAGCAACGACATAGATAGTCCTTAGCAAAGACATAGATAGTCCTTAGCAACGACATAGATAGTCCTTAGTAACGACATAGATAGTCCTTAGCAACGACATAGATAGTCCTTAGTAACGACATCGATAGTCCTTAGTAACGACATAGATCGTCCTTAGTAACGACATAGATAGTCCTTAGCAACGACATAGATAGTCCTTAGTAACGACATAGATAGTCCTTAGCAACGACATAGATAGTCCTTAGTAACGACATAGATAGTCCTTAGCAACGACATAGATAGTCCTTAGTAACGGCATAGATAGTCCTTAGAAACGACATAGATAGTCTTTAGTAACGACATAGATAGTCCTTAGCAACGACATAGATAGTCCTTAGTAACGACATAGATAGTCCTTAGTAACGACATAGATAGTCCTTAGCAACGACATAGATAGTCCTTAGTAACGACATAGATAGTCCTTAGCAACGACATAGATAAACCTTAGCAACGACATAGATAGTCCTTAGCAACGACATAGATAGTCTTTAGTAACGACATAGATATTCCTTAGCAACGACATAAATAGTCCTTTGCAACGACATAGATAGTCCTTAGTAACGACATAGATAGTCCTTAGCAACGACATAGATAGTCTTTAGTAACGACATAGATAGTCCTTAGCATCGACATAGATAGTCCTTAGCAACGACATAGATAGTCCTTAGCAACGACATAGATAGTCCTTAGTAACGACATAGATAGTCTTTAGCAACGACAGAGATAGTCTTTAGTAACGACATAGATAGTCCTTAGCAACGACATAGATAGTCCTTAGTAACGACATAGATAGTCCTTAGCAACGACATAGATAGTCCTTAGTAACGACATAGAGAGTCCTTAGCAACGACGTAGATAGTCCTTAGCAACGACATAGATAGTCATTAGTAACGACATAGATAGTCCTGAGTAACGACATAGATAGTCCTTAGCAACGACATAGATAGTACTTAGCAACGACATAGATAGTCCTTAGCAACGACATAGATAGTCCTTAGTAACGACATAGATAGTCCTTAGTAACGACATAGATAGTCCTTAGCAACGACATAGATAGTCCTTAACAACTACATAGATAGTCCTTAGCAACGACATAGATAGTCCTTAGTAACGACATAGACAGTCCTTAGCAACGACATAGATAGTCCTTAGTAACGACATAGATATTCCTTAGCAACGAAATAGATAGTCTTTAGTAACGACAGAGAAAGTCCTTAGTAACGTCATCGATAGTCCTTAGCAACGACATAGATAGTCCTTAGTAACGGCATAGATAGTCCTTAGAAACGACATAGATAGTCCTTAGTAACGACATAGATAGTCCTTAGCAACGACATAGATAGTCCTTAGTAACGACATAGATAGTCCTTAGCAACGACATAGATAGTCCTTAGCAACGACATAGATAGTGTTTAGTAACGACATAGATAGTCCTTAGCAACGACATAGATAGACCTTAGTAACGACATAGATAGTCCTTAGCAACGACATGGATAGACCTTAGTAACGACATAGATAGTCCTTAGCAACGACATAGATAGTCCTTAGTAACGACATAGATAGTCCTTAGTAACGACATAGATAGTCCTTAGCAACGACATAGATAGTCCTTAGTAACGACATAGAGAGTCCTTAGCAACGACATAGATAGTCCTTAGCAACGACATAGATAGTCATTAGTAACGACATAGATAGTCCTGAGTAACGACATAGATAGTCCTTAGCAACGACATAGATAGTACTTAGCAACGACATAGATAGTCCTTACCAACGACATAGATAGTTCTTAGTAACGACATAGATAGTCCTTAGTAACGACATAGATAGTCCTTAGCAACGACATACATAGTCCTTAACAACGACATAGATAGTCCTTAGCAACGACATAGATAGTCCTTAGCAAAGACATAGATAGTCCTTAGCAACGACATAGATAGTCCTTAGTAACGACATAGATAGTCCTTAGCAACGACATAGATAGTCCTTAGTAACGACATCGATAGTCCTTAGTAACGACATAGATCGTCCTTAGTAACGACATAGATAGTCCTTAGCAACGACATAGATAGTCCTTAGTAACGACATAGATAGTCCTTAGCAACGACATAGATAGTCCTTAGTAACGACATAGATAGTCCTTAGCAACGACATAGATAGTCCTTAGTAACGGCATAGATAGTCCTTAGAAACGACATAGATAGTCTTTAGTAACGACATAGATAGTCCTTAGCAACGACATAGATAGTCCTTAGTAACGACATAGATAGTCCTTAGTAACGACATAGATAGTCCTTAGCAACGACATAGATAGACCTTAGTAACGACATAGATAGTCCTTAGCAACGACATAGATAAACCTTAGCAACGACATAGATAGTCCTTAGCAACGACATAGATAGTCTTTAGTAACGACATAGATATTCCTTAGCAACGACATAAATAGTCCTTTGCAACGACATAGATAGTCCTTAGTAACGACATAGATAGTCCTTAGCAACGACATAGATAGTCTTTAGTAACGACATAGATAGTCCTTAGCATCGACATAGATAGTCCTTAGCAACGACATAGATAGTCCTTAGCAACGACATAGATAGTCCTTAGTAACGACATAGATAGTCTTTAGCAACGACAGAGATAGTCTTTAGTAACGACATAGATAGTCCTTAGCAACGACATAGATAGTCCTTAGTAACGACATAGATAGTCCTTAGCAACGACATAGATAGTCCTTAGTAACGACATAGAGAGTCCTTAGCAACGACATAGATAGTCCTTAGCAACGACATAGATAGTCATTAGTAACGACATAGATAGTCCTGAGTAACGACATAGATAGTCCTTAGCAACGACATAGATAGTACTTAGCAACGACATAGATAGTCCTTAGCAGCGACATAGATAGTCCTTAGTAACGACATAGATAGTCCTTAGTAACGACATAGATAGTCCTTAGCAACGACATAGATAGTCCTAACAACTACATAGATAGTCCTTAGCAACGACATAGATAGTCCTTAGTAACGACATAGACAGTCCTTAGCAACGACATAGATAGTCCTTAGTAACGACATAGATATTCCTTAGCAACGACATAGATAGTCTTTAGTAACGACAGAGAAAGTCCTTAGTAACGTCATCGATAGTCCTTAGCAACGACATAGATAGTCCTTAGTAACGGCATAGATAGTCCTTAGAAGCGACATAGATAGTCCTTAGTAACGACATAGATAGTCCTTAGCAACGACATAGATAGTCCTTAGCAACGACATAGATAGTGTTTAGTAACGACATAGATAGTCTCCTTAGCAACGACATAGATAGACCTTAGTAACGACATAGATAGTCCTTAGCAACGACATGGATAGTCCTTAGTAACGACATAGATAGTCCTTAGCAACGACATAGATAGTCCTTAGTAACGACATAGATAGTCCTTAGCAACGACATAGATAAACCTTAGCAACGACATAGATAGTCCTTAGCAACGACATAGATAGTCTTTAGTAACGACATAGATATTCCTTAGCAACGACATAAATAGTCCTTTGCAACGACATAGATAGTCCTTAGTAACGACATAGATAGTCCTTAGCAACGACATAGATAGTCTTTAGTAACGACATAGATAGTCCTTAGCATCGACATAGATAGTCCTTAGCAACGACATAGATAGTCCTTAGCAACGACATAGATAGTCCTTAGTAACGACATAGATAGTCTTTAGCAACGACAGAGATAGTCTTTAGTAACGACATAGAGAGTCCTTAGCAACGACGTAGATAGTCCTTAGCAACGACATAGATAGTCATTAGTAACGACATAGATAGTCCTGAGTAACGACATAGATAGTCCTTAGCAACGACATAGATAGTACTTAGCAACGACATAGATAGTTCTTAGCAACGACATAGATAGTCCTTAGTAACGACATAGATAGTCCTTAGTAACGACATAGATAGTCCTTAGCAACGACATAGATAGTCCTTAACAACTACATAGATAGTCCTTAGCAACGACATAGATAGTCCTTAGTAACGACATAGACAGTCCTTAGCAACGACATAGATAGTCCTTAGTAACGACATAGATATTCCTTAGCAACGACATAGATAGTCTTTAGTAACGACAGAGAAAGTCCTTAGTAACGTCATCGATAGTCCTTAGCAACGACATAGATAGTCCTTAGAAACGACATAGATAGTCCTTAGTAACGACATAGATAGTCCTTAGCAACGACATAGATAGTCCTTAGTAACGACATAGATAGTCCTTAGCAACGACATAGATAGTCCTTAGCAACGACATAGATAGTGTTTAGTAACGACATAGATAGTCCTTAGCAACGACATAGATAGACCTTAGTAACGACATAGATAGTCCTTAGCAACGACATGGATAGTCCTTAGTAACGACATAGATAGTCCTTAGCAACGACATAGATAGTCCTTAGTAACGACATAGATAGTCCTTAGCAACGACATAGATAAACCTTAGCAACGACATAGATAGTCCTTAGCAACGACATAGATAGTCTTTAGTAACGACAGAGAAAGTCCTTAGTAACGACATCGATAGTCCTTAGTAACGACACAGATCGTCCTTAGTAAAGACATAGATAGTCCTTAGCAACGACATAGATAGTCCTTAGCATCGACATAGATAGTCCTTAGCAACGACATAGATAGTCTTTAGTAACGACATAGATAGTCCTTAGCATCGACATAGGTAGTCCTTAGCAACGACATAGATAGTCCTTAGCAACGACATAGATAGTCCTTAGTAACGACATAGATAGTCTTTAGTAACGACATAGATAGTCCTTAGCAACGACATAGATAGTCCTTAGTAACGACATAGATAGTCCTTAGCAACGACATAGATAGTCCTTAGTAACGACATAGAGAGTCCTTAGCAACGACATAGATAGTCCTTAGCAACGACATAGGTAGTCATTAGTAACGACATAGATAGTCCTGAGTAACGACATAGATAGTCCTTAGCAACGACATAGATAGTCTTTAGTAACGACATAGATAGTCCTTAGCAACGACATAGATAGTCCTTAGTAACGACATAGATAGTCCTTAGCAACGACATAGATAGTCCTTAGTAACGACATAGAGAGTCCTTAGCAACGACATAGATAGTCCTTAGCAACGACATAGATAGTCATTAGTAACGACATAGATAGTCCTGAGTAACGACATAGATAGTCCTTAGCAACGACATAGATAGTACTTAGCAACGACATAGATAGTCCTTACCAACGACATAGATAGTTCTTAGTAACGACATAGATAGTCCTTAGTAACGACATAGATAGTCCTTAGCAACGACATACATAGTCCTTAACAACGACATAGATAGTCCTTAGCAACGACATAGATAGTCCTTAGCAAAGACATAGATAGTCCTTAGCAACGACATAGATAGTCCTTAGTAACGACATAGATAGTCCTTAGCAACGACATAGATAGTCCTTAGTAACGACATCGATAGTCCTTAGTAACGACATAGATCGTCCTTAGTAACGACATAGATAGTCCTTAGCAACGACATAGATAGTCCTTAGTAACGACATAGATAGTCCTTAGCAACGACATAGATAGTCCTTAGTAACGACATAGATAGTCCTTAGCAACGACATAGATAGTCCTTAGTAACGGCATAGATAGTCCTTAGAAACGACATAGATAGTCTTTAGTAACGACATAGATAGTCCTTAGCAACGACATAGATAGTCCTTAGTAACGACATAGATAGTCCTTAGTAACGACATAGATAGTCCTTAGCAACGACATAGATAGTCCTTAGTAACGACATAGATAGTCCTTAGCAACGACATAGATAAACCTTAGCAACGACATAGATAGTCCTTAGCAACGACATAGATAGTCTTTAGTAACGACATAGATATTCCTTAGCAACGACATAAATAGTCCTTTGCAACGACATAGATAGTCCTTAGTAACGACATAGATAGTCCTTAGCAACGACATAGATAGTCTTTAGTAACGACATAGATAGTCCTTAGCATCGACATAGATAGTCCTTAGCAACGACATAGATAGTCCTTAGCAACGACATAGATAGTCCTTAGTAACGACATAGTTAGTCCTTAGTAACGCCAAATAATATAACTTCGTATCGAAAAAGATATTCCTTAGTAAAGATATAGATATTCCTTAGTAACGCCAGAGAAAGTCCTTAGTAACGACATCGATAAACTTCAGTAACGATATCGATTGTCCTTAATAACGACATAGATAGTCCTTAGTAACGACATTGATAGCCCATAGCAACGACATAGATAGTCTTTAGTAACGACAGAGAAAGTCCTTAGTAACGTCATCGGTAGTCCTTAGTAACGGCATAGATAGTCCTTAGCAACGACATAGATAGTCTTTAGTAACGACATAGATAGTCCTTAGCAACGACATAGATAGTCTTTAGTAACGACATAGATAGTCCTTAGCAACGACATAGATAGTCCTTAGTAACGACATAGATAGTCCTTAGTAACGACATAGATAGTCCTTAGCAACGACGTAGATAGTCCTTAGTAACGACATAGATAGTCCTTAGAAACGCCATTGATAGTCCTTAGAAACGACATAGATAGTCCTTAGCAACGACATAGATAGTCTTTAGTAACGACAGAGAAAGTCCTTAGTAACGACATCGATAGTCCTCTGAAACGACATAGATCGTCCTTAGTAACGTCATCGAAAGTCCTTAGTAACGGCATAGATAGTTCTTAGAAACGACATAGATATTCCTCAGTAACGCCAGAGAAAGTCCTTAGTATCGACATAGATAGCCCTTAGTAACGACATAGATAGTCCTTAGTAACGACATTGATAGTCCATATTTACGACATAAATAGTCCTTAGTAACGCCAGATAAAGTCCTTAGTAACGACATCGATAGTCCTTAGTAACGACATAGATAGTTCTTAGTAACGACATGGATATTCCTTAGCAACGACATAGATAGTCTTTAGTAACGACATAGATAGTCCTTACCAACGACATAGATAGTTCTTAGTAACGAAATAGATAGTCCTTAGTAACGACATAGATAGTCCTTAGCAACGACATAGATAGTCCTTATCAACGGCATAGATAGTCCTTAGCAACGACATAGATAGTCCTTAGCAAAGACATAGATAGTCCTTAGCAACGACATAGATAGTCCTTAGTAACGACATAGATAGTCCTTAGCAACGACATAGATAGTCCTTAGTAACGACATCGATAGTCCTTAGTAACGACATAGATCGTCCTTAGTAACGACATAGATAGTCCTTAGCAACGACATAGATAGTCCTTAGTAACGACATAGATAGTCCTTAGCAACGACATAGATAGTCCTTAGTAACGACATAGATAGTCCTTAGCAACGACATAGATAGTCCTTAGTAACGACATAGATAATCCTTAGCAACGACATAGATAAACCTTAGCAACGACATAGATAGTCCTTAGCAACGACATAGATAGTCTTTAGTAACGACATAGATAGTCCTTAGCAACGACATAAATAGTCCTTAGCAACGACATAGATAGTCCTTAGTAACGACATAGATAGTCCTTAGCAACGACATAGATAGTCTTTAGTAACGACATAGATAGTCCTTAGCATCGACATAGATAGTCCTTAGCAACGACATAGATAGTCCTTAGCAACGACATAGATAGTCCTTAGTAACGACATAGATAGTCCTTAGCAACGACATAGATAGTCTTTAGTAACGACATAGATAGTCTTTAGTAACGACATAGATAGTCCTTAGCATCGACATAGATAGTCCTTAGCAACGACATAGATAGTCCTTAGCAACGACATAGATAGTCCTTAGTAACGACATAGATAGTCCTTAGCAACGACATAGATAGTCTTTAGTAACGACATAGATAGTCCTTAGCAACGACATAGATAGTCCTTAGTAACGACATAGATAGTCCTTAGCAACGACATAGATAGTCCTTAGTAACGACATAGATAGTCCTTAGCAACGACATAGATAGTCCTTAGCAACGACATAGATAGTCATTAGTAACGACATAGATAGTCCTGAGTAACGACATAGATAGTCCTTAGCAACGACACAGATAGTACTTAGCAACGACATAGATAGTCCTTAGCAACGACATAGATAGTCCTTAGTAACGACATAGATAGTCCTTAGTAACGACATAGATAGTCCTTAGCAACGACATAGATAGTCCTTAACAACTACATAGATAGTCCTTAGCAACGACATAGTTAGTCCTTAGCAACGACATAGATAGTCCTTAGTAACGACATAGATAGTCCTTAGCAACGACATAGATAGTCCTTAGTAACGACATAGATAGTCCTTAGCAACGACATAGATAGTCTTTAGTAACGACAGAGAAAGACCTTAGTAACGTCATCGATAGTCCTTAGTAACGGCATAGATAGTCCTTAGCAACGACATAGATAGACCTTAGCAACGACATAGATAGTCCTTAGTAACGGCATAGATAGTCCTTAGAAACGACATAGATAGTCCTTCGTAACGACATAGATAGTCCTTAGCAACGACATAGATAGTCTTTAGTAACGACAGAGAAAGTAATTAGTAAAGACATCGATAGTCCTTTGTAACGACATAGATCGTCCTTAGTAACGCCAGAGAAAGTCCTTAGTAACGTCATCGATAGTCCTTAGTAACGGCATAGATAGTTCTTAGAAACGACATAGATATTCCTCAGTAACGCCAGAGATAGTCCTTAGTAACGCCAGAGAAAGTCCTTAGTATCGACATAGATAGGCCTTAGTAACGACATAGATAGTCCTTAGTAACGACATTGATAGTCCATAGTTACGACATAAATAGACCTTAGTAACGCCAGATAAAGTCCTTAGTAACGACATCGATAGTCCTTAGTAACGACATAGATAGTTCTTAGTAACGACATGGATATTCCTTAGTAACGCCAGAGAAAGCCCTTAGTAACGACATAGATAGTCCTTAGTAACGACATAGTTAGTCCTTAGTAACGCCAAATAATATCCTTCGTATCGTAAAAGATATTCCTTAGTAACGATATAGATATTCCTTAGTAACGCCAGAGAAAGTCCTTAGTAACGACATCGATAAACTTCAGTAACGATATCGATTGTCCTTAATAACGACATAGATAGTCCTTAGTAACGGCATAGATAGTTCTTAGAAACGACATAGATAGTCCTTAGCAACGACATAGATAGTCTTTAGTAACGACAGAGAAAGTCCTTAGTAACGACATCGATAGTCCTTTGTAACGACATAGATCGTCCTTAGTAACGCCAGAGAAAGTCCTTAGTAACGTCATCGATAGTCCTTAGTAACGGCATAGATAGTTCTTAGAAACGACATAGATATTCCTCAGTAACGCCAGAGAAAGTCCTTAGTAACGCCAGAGAAAGTCCTTAGTATCGACATAGATAGGCCTTAGTAACGACATAGATAGTCCTTAGTAACGACATTGATAGTCCATAGTTACGACATAAATAGTCCTTAGTAACGCTAGATAAAGTCCTTAGTAACGACATCGATAGTCCTTAGTAACGACATAGATAGTTCTTAGTAACGACATGGATATTCCTTAGTAACGCCAGAGAAAGCCCATAGTAACGACATAGATAGTCCTTAGTAACGACATAGTTAGTCCTTAGTAACGCCAAATAATATAACTTCGTATCGAAAAAGATATTCCTTAGTAAAGATATAGATATTCCTTAGTAACGCCAGAGAAAGTCCTTAGTAACGACATCGATAAACTTCAGTAACGATATCGATTGTCCTTAATAACGACATAGATAGTACTTAGTAACGACATTGATAGCCCATAGCAACGACATAGATAGTCTTTAGTAACGACAGAGAAAGTCCTTAGTAACGTCATCGGTAGTCCTTAGTAACGGCATAGATAGTCCTTAGCAACGACATAGATAGTCTTTAGTAACGACATAGATAGTCCTTAGCAACGACATAGATAGTCTTTAGTAACGACATAGATAGTCCTTAGCAACGACATAGATAGTCCTTAGTAACGACATAGATAGTCCTTAGCAACGACATAGATAGTCCTTAGTAACGACATAGATAGTCCTTAGCAACGACATAGATAGTCCTTAGTAACGACATAGATAGTCCTTAGTAACGACATAGATAGTCCTTAGCAACGACGTAAATAGTCCTTAGTAACGACATAGATAGTCCTTAGAAACGCCATTGATAGTTCTTAGTAACGACATAGATAGTCCTTAGTAACGACATAGATAGTCCTTAGCAACGACATACATAGTCCTTAACAACGACATAGATAGTCCTTAGCAACGACATAGATAGTCCTTAGCAAAGACATAGATAGTCCTTAGCAACGACATAGATAGTCCTTAGTAACGACATAGATAGTCCTTAGCAACGACATAGATAGTCCTTAGTAACGACATCGATAGTCCTTAGTAACGACATAGATCGTCCTTAGTAACGACATAGATAGTCCTTAGCAACGACATAGATAGTCCTTAGTAACGACATAGATAGTCCTTAGCAACGACATAGATAGTCCTTAGTAACGACATAGATAGTCCTTAGCAACGACATAGATAGTCCTTAGTAACGGCATAGATAGTCCTTAGAAACGACATAGATAGTCTTTAGTAACGACATAGATAGTCCTTAGCAACGACATAGATAGTCCTTAGTAACGACATAGATAGTCCTTAGTAACGACATAGATAGTCCTTAGCAACGACATAGATAGTCCTTAGTAACGACATAGATAGTCCTTAGCAACGACATAGATAAACCTTAGCAACGACATAGATAGTCCTTAGCAACGACATAGATAGTCTTTAGTAACGACATAGATATTCCTTAGCAACGACATAAATAGTCCTTTGCAACGACATAGATAGTCCTTAGTAACGACATAGATAGTCCTTAGCAACGACATAGATAGTCTTTAGTAACGACATAGATAGTCCTTAGCATCGACATAGATAGTCCTTAGCAACGACATAGATAGTCCTTAGCAACGACATAGATAGTCCTTAGTAACGACATAGATAGTCTTTAGCAACGACAGAGATAGTCTTTAGTAACGACATAGATAGTCCTTAGCAACGACATAGATAGTCCTTAGTAACGACATAGATAGTCCTTAGCAACGACATAGATAGTCCTTAGTAACGACATAGAGAGTCCTTAGCAACGACGTAGATAGTCCTTAGCAACGACATAGATAGTCATTAGTAACGACATAGATAGTCCTGAGTAACGACATAGATAGTCCTTAGCAACGACATAGATAGTACTTAGCAACGACATAGATAGTCCTTAGCAACGACATAGATAGTCCTTAGTAACGACATAGATAGTCCTTAGTAACGACATAGATAGTCCTTAGCAACGACATAGATAGTCCTTAACAACTACATAGATAGTCCTTAGCAACGACATAGATAGTCCTTAGTAACGACATAGACAGTCCTTAGCAACGACATAGATAGTCCTTAGTAACGACATAGATATTCCTTAGCAACGACATAGATAGTCTTTAGTAACGACAGAGAAAGTCCTTAGTAACGTCATCGATAGTCCTTAGCAACGACATAGATAGTCCTTAGTAACGGCATAGATAGTCCTTAGAAACGACATAGATAGTCCTTAGTAACGACATAGATAGTCCTTAGCAACGACATAGATAGTCCTTAGTAACGACATAGATAGTCCTTAGCAACGACATAGATAAACCTTAGCAACGACATAGATAGTCCTTAGCAACGACATAGATAGTCTTTAGTAACGACAGAGAAAGTCCTTAGTAACGACATCGATAGTCCTTAGTAACGACACAGATCGTCCTTAGTAAAGACATAGATAGTCCTTAGCAACGACATAGATAGTCCTTAGCATCGACATAGATAGTCCTTAGCAACGACATAGATAGTCTTTAGTAACGACATAGATAGTCCTTAGCATCGACATAGGTAGTCCTTAGCAACGACATAGATAGTCCTTAGCAACGACATAGATAGTCCTTAGTAACGACATAGATAGTCTTTAGTAACGACATAGATAGTCCTTAGCAACGACATAGATAGTCCTTAGTAACGACATAGATAGTCCTTAGCAACGACATAGATAGTCCTTAGTAACGACATAGAGATTCCTTAGCAACGACATAGATAGTCCTTAGCAACGACATAGGTAGTCATTAGTAACGACATAGATAGTCCTGAGTAACGACATAGATAGTCCTTAGCAACGACATAGTTAGTCTTTAGTAACGACATAGATAGTCCTTAGCAACGACATAGATAGTCCTTAGTAACGACATAGATAGTCCTTAGCAACGACATAGATAGTCCTTAGTAACGACATAGAGAGTCCTTAGCAACGACATAGATAGTCCTTAGCAACGACATAGATAGTCATTAGTAACGACATAGATAGTCCTGAGTAACGACATAGATAGTCCTTAGCAACGACATAGATAGTACTTAGCAACGACATAGATAGTCCTTACCAACGACATAGATAGTTCTTAGTAACGACATAGATAGTCCTTAGTAACGACATAGATAGTCCTTAGCAACGACATACATAGTCCTTAACAACGACATAGATAGTCCTTAGCAACGACATTGATAGTCCTTAGCAAAGACATAGATAGTCCTTAGCAACGACATAGATAGTCCTTAGTAACGACATAGATAGTCCTTAGCAACGACATAGATAGTCCTTAGTAACGACATCGATAGTCCTTAGTAACGACATAGATCGTCCTTAGTAACGACATAGATAGTCCTTAGCAACGACATAGATAGTCCTTAGTAACGACATAGATAGTCCTTAGCAACGACATAGATAGTCCTTAGTAACGACATAGATAGTCCTTAGCAACGACATAGATAGTCCTTAGTAACGGCATAGATAGTCCTTAGAAACGACATAGATAGTCTTTAGTAACGACATAGATAGTCCTTAGCAACGACATAGATAGTCCTTAGTAACGACATAGATAGTCCTTAGTAACGACATAGATAGTCCTTAGCAACGACATAGATAGTCCTTAGTAACGACATAGATAGTCCTTAGCAACGACATAGATAAACCTTAGCAACGACATAGATAGTCCTTAGCAACGACATAGATAGTCTTTAGTAACGACATAGATATTCCTTAGCAACGACATAAATAGTCCTTTGCAACGACATAGATAGTCCTTAGTAACGACATAGATAGTCCTTAGCAACGACATAGATAGTCTTTAGTAACGACATAGATAGTCCTTAGCATCGACATAGATAGTCCTTAGCAACGACATAGATAGTCCTTAGCAACGACATAGATAGTCCTTAGTAACGACATAGATAGTCTTTAGCAACGACAGAGATAGTCTTTAGTAACGACATAGATAGTCCTTAGCAACGACATAGATAGTCCTTAGTAACGACATAGATAGTCCTTAGCAACGACATAGATAGTCCTTAGTAACGACATAGAGAGTCCTTAGCAACGACATAGATAGTCCTTAGCAACGACATAGATAGTCATTAGTAACGACATAGATAGTCCTGAGTAACGACATAGATAGTCCTTAGCAACGACATAGATAGTACTTAGCAACGACATAGATAGTCCTTAGCAGCGACATAGATAGTCCTTAGTAACGACATAGATAGTCCTTAGTAACGACATAGATAGTCCTTAGCAACGACATAGATAGTCCTTAACAACTACATAGATAGTCCTTAGCAACGACATAGATAGTCCTTAGTAACGACATAGACAGTCCTTAGCAACGACATAGATAGTCCTTAGTAACGACATAGATATTCCTTAGCAACGACATAGATAGTCTTTAGTAACGACAGAGAAAGTCCTTAGTAACGTCATCGATAGTCCTTAGCAACGACATAGATAGTCCTTAGTAACGGCATAGATAGTCCTTAGAAACGACATAGATAGTCCTTAGTAACGACATAGATAGTCCTTAGCAACGACATAGATAGTCCTTAGTAACGACATAGATAGTCCTTAGCAACGACATAGATAGTCCTTAGCAACGACATAGATAATGTTTAGTAACGACATAGATAGTCCTTAGCAACGACATAGATAGACCTTAGAAACGACATAGATAGTCCTTAGCAACGACATAGATAGTCCTTAGTAACGACATAGATAGTCCTTAGCAACGACATAGATAGTCCTTAGTAACGACATAGATAGTCCTTAGCAACGACATAGATAAACCTTAGCAACGACATAGATAGTCCTTAGCAACGACATAGATAGTCTTTAGTAACGACAGAGAAAGTCCTTAGTAACGACATCGATAGTCCTTAGTAACGACATAGATCGTCCTTAGTAAAGACATAGATAGTCCCTAGCAACGACATAGATAGTCCTTAGCATCGACATAGATAGTCCTTAGCAACGACATAGATAGTCTTTAGTAACGACATAGATAGTCCTTAGCATCGACATAGATAGTCCTTAGCAACGACATAGATAGTCCTTAGCAACGACATAGATAGTCCTTAGTAACGACATAGATAGTCCTTAGCAACGACATAGATAGTCTTTAGTAACGACATAGATAGTCCTTAGCAACGACATAGATAGTCCTTAATAACGACATAGATAGTCCTTAGCAACGACATAGATAGTCCTTAGTAACGACATAGAGAGTCCTTAGCAACGACATAGATAGTCCTTAGCAACGACATAGATAGTCATTAGTAACGACATAGATAGTCCTTAGCAACGACATAGATAGTCCTTAGCAACGACATAGATAGTACTTAGCAACGACATAGATAGTCCTTAGCAACGACATAGATAGTCCTTAGTAACGACATAGATAGTCCTTAGTAACGACATAGATAGTCCTTAGCAACGACATAGATAGTCCTTAACAACTACATAGATAGTCCTTAGCAACGACATAGATAGTCCTTAGTAACGACATAGACAGTCCTTAGCAACGACATAGATAGTCCTTAGTAACGACATAGATATTCCTTAGCAACGACATAGATAGTCTTTAGTAACGACAGAGAAAGTCCTTAGTAACGTCATCGATAGTCCTTAGCAACGACATAGATAGTCCTTAGTAACGGCATAGATAGTTCTTAGTAACGACATGGATATTCCTTAGTAACGCCAGAGAAAGCCCTTAGTAACGACATAGATAGTCCTTAGTAACGACATAGTTAGTCCTTAGTAACGCCAAATAATATCCTTCGTATCGAAAAAAATATTCCTTAGTAACGATATAGATATTCCTTAGTAACGCCAGAGAAAGTCCTTAGTAACGACATCGATAAACTTCAGTAACGATATCGATTGTCCTTAATAACGACATAGATAGTCCTTAGTAACGGCATAGATAGTTCTTAGAAACGACATAGATAGTCCTTAGCAACGACATAGATAGTCTTTAGTAACGACAGAGAAAGTCCTTAGTAACGACATCGATAGTCCTTTGTAACGACATAGATCGTCCTTAGTAACGCCAGAGAAAGTCCTTAGTAACGTCATCGATAGTCCTTAGTAACGGCATAGATAGTTCTTAGAAACGACATATTTATTCCTCAGTAACGCCAGAGAAAGTCCTTAGTAACGCCAGAGAAAGTCCTTAGTATCGACATAGATAGGCCTTAGTAACGACATAGATAGTCCTTAGTAACGACATTGATAGTCCATAGTTACGACATAATTAGTCCTTAGTAACGCTAGATAAAGTCCTTAGTAACGACATCGATAGTCCTTAGTAACGACATAGATAGTTATTAGTAACGACATGGATATTCCTTAGTAACGCCAGAGAAAGCCCATAGTAACGACATAGATAGTCCTTAGTAACGACATAGTTAGTCCTTAGTAACGCCAAATAATATAACTTCGTATCGAAAAAGATATTCCTTAGTAAAGATATAGATATTCCTTAGTAACGCCAGAGAAAGTCCTTAGTAACGACATCGATAAACTTCAGTAACGATATCGATTGTCCTTAATAACGACATAGATAGTCCTTAGTAACGACATTGATAGCCCATAGCAACGACATAGATAGTCTTTAGTAACGACAGAGAAAGTCCTTAGTAACGTCATCGGTAGTCCTTAGTAACGGCATAGATAGTCCTTAGCAACGACATAGATAGTCTTTAGTAACGACATAGATAGTCCTTAGCAACGACATAGATAGTCTTTAGTAACGACATAGATAGTCCTTAGCAACGACATAGATAGTCCTTAGTAACGACATAGATAGTCCTTAGCAACGACATAGATAGTCCTTAGTAACGACATAGATAGTCCTTAGCAACGACATAGATAGTCCTTAGTAACGACATAGATAGTCCTTAGTAACGACATAGATAGTCCTTAGCAACGACGTAGATAGTCCTTAGTAACGACATAGATAGTCCTTAGAAACGCCATTGATAGTTCTTAGTAACGACATAGATAGTCCTTAGTAACGACATAGATAGTCCTTAGCAACGACATACATAGTCCTTAACAACGACATAGATATTCCTTAGCAACGACATGGATAGTCTTTAGTAACGACAGAGAAAGTCCTTAGTAACGTCATCGATAGTCCTTAGCAACGACATAGATAGTCCTTAGTAACGGCATAGATAGTCCTTAGAAACGACATAGATAGTCCTTAGTAACGACATAGATAGTCCTTAGCAACGACATAGATAGTCCTTAGTAACGACATAGATAGTCCTTAGCAACGACATAGATAGTCCTTAGCAACGACATAGATAGTGTTTAGTAACGACATAGATAGTCCTTAGCAACGACATAGATAGACCTTAGTAACGACATAGATAGTCCTTAGCAACGACATGGATAGTCCTTAGTAACGACATAGATAGTCCTTAGCAACGACATAGATAGTCCTTAGTAACGACATAGATAGTCCTTAGCAACGACATAGATAAACCTTAGCAACGACATAGATAGTCCTTAGCAACGACATAGATAGTCTTTAGTAACGACAGAGAAAGTCCTTAGTAACGACATCGATAGTCCTTAGTAACGACACAGATCGTCCTTAGTAAAGACATAGATAGTCCTTAGCAACGACATAGATAGTCCTTAGCATCGACATAGATAGTCCTTAGCAACGACATAGATAGTCTTTAGTAACGACATAGATAGTCCTTAGCATCGACATAGGTAGTCCTTAGCAACGACATAGATAGTCCTTAGCAACGACATAGATAGTCCTTAGTTACGACATAGATAGTCTTTAGTAACGACATAGATAGTCCTTAGCAACGACATAGATAGTCCTTAGTAACGACATAGATAGTCCTTAGCAACGACATAGATAGTCCTTAGTAACGACATAGAGAGTCCTCAGCAACGACATAGATAGTCCTTAGCAACGACATAGGTAGTCATTAGTAACGACATAGATAGTCCTGAGTAACGACATAGATAGTCCTTAGCAACGACATAGATAGTCTTTAGTAACGACATAGATAGTCCTTAGCAACGACATAGATAGTCCTTAGTAACGACATAGATAGTCCTTAGCAACGACATAGATAGTCCTTAGTAACGACATAGAGAGTCCTTAGCAACGACATAGATAGTCATTAGTAACGACATAGATAGTACTTAGCAACGACATAGATAGTCCTTACCAACGACATAGATAGTTCTTAGTAACGACATAGATAGTCCTTAGTAACGACATAGATAGTCCTTAGCAACGACATACATAGTCCTTAACAACGACATAGATAGTCCTTAGCAACGACATAGATAGTCCTTAGCAAAGACATAGATAGTCCTTAGCAACGACATAGATAGTCCTTAGTAACGACATAGACAGTCCTTAGCAACGACATAGATAGTCCTTAGTAACGACATAGATATTCCTTAGCAACGACATAGATAGTCTTTAGTAACGACAGAGAAAGTCCTTAGTAACGTCATCGATAGTCCTTAGCAACGACATAGATAGTCCTTAGTAACGGCATAGATAGTCCTTAGAAACGACATAGATAGTCCTTAGTAACGACATAGATAGTCCTTAGCAACGACATAGATAGTCCTTAGCAACGACATAGATAGTCCTTAGTAACGACATAGAGAGTCCTCAGCAACGACATAGATAGTCCTTAGCAACGACATAGGTAGTCATTAGTAACGACATAGATAGTCCTGAGTAACGACATAGATAGTCCTTAGCAACGACATAGATAGTCTTTAGTAACGACATAGATAGTCCTTAGCAACGACATAGATAGTCCTTAGTAACGACATAGATAGTCCTTAGCAACGACATAGATAGTCCTTAGTAACGACATAGAGAGTCCTTAGCAACGACATAGATAGTCCTTAGCAACGACATAGATAGTACTTAGCAACGACATAGATAGTCCTTACCAACGACATAGATAGTTCTTAGTAACGACATAGATAGTCCTTAGTAACGACATAGATAGTCCTTAGCAACGACATACATAGTCCTTAACAACGACATAGATAGTCCTTAGCAACGACATAGATAGTCCTTAGCAAAGACATAGATAGTCCTTAGCAACGACATAGATAGTCCTTAGTAACGACATAGACAGTCCTTAGCAACGACATAGATAGTCCTTAGTAACGACATAGATATTCCTTAGCAACGACATAGATAGTCTTTAGTAACGACAGAGAAAGTCCTTAGTAACGTCATCGATAGTCCTTAGCAACGACATAGATAGTCCTTAGTAACGGCATAGATAGTCCTTAGAAACGACATAGATAGTCCTTAGTAACGACATAGATAGTCCTTAGCAACGACATAGATAGTCCTTAGTAACGACATAGATAGTCCTTAGCAACGACATAGATAGTCCTTAGCAACGACATAGATAATGTTTAGTAACGACATAGATAGTCCTTAGCAACGACATAGAGAGACCTTAGAAACGACATAGATAGTCCTTAGCAACGACATAGATAGTCCTTAGTAACGACATAGATAGTCCTTAGCAACGACATAGATAGTCCTTAGTAACGACATAGATAGTCCTTAGCAACGACATAGATAAACCTTAGCAACGACATAGATAGTCCTTAGCAACGACATAGATAGTCTTTAGTAACGACAGAGAAAGTCCTTAGTAACGACATCGATAGTCCTTAGTAACGACATAGATCGTCCTTAGTAAAGACATAGATAGTCCCTAGCAACGACATAGATAGTCCTTAGCATCGACATAGATAGTCCTTAGCAACGACATAGATAGTCTTTAGTAACGACATAGATAGTCCTTAGCATCGACATAGATAGTCCTTAGCAACGACATAGATAGTCCTTAGCAACGACATAGATAGTCCTTAGTAACGACATAGATAGTCCTTAGCAACGACATAGATAGTCTTTAGTAACGACATAGATAGTCCTTAGCAACGACATAGATAGTCCATAATAACGACATAGATAGTCCTTAGCAACGACATAGATAGTCCTTAGTAACGACATAGAGAGTCCTTAGCAACGACATAGATAGTCCTTAGCAACGACATAGATAGTCATTAGTAACGACATAGATAGTCCTTAGCAACGACATAGATAGTCCTTAGCAACGACATAGATAGTACTTAGCAACGACATAGATAGTCCTTAGCAACGACATAGATAGTCCTTAGTAACGACATAGATAGTCCTTAGTAACGACATAGATAGTCCTTAGCAACGACATAGATAGTCCTTAACAACTACATAGATAGTCCTTAGCAACGACATAGATAGTCCTTAGTAACGACATAGACAGTCCTTAGCAACGACATAGATAGTCCTTAGTAACGACATAGATATTCCTTAGCAACGACATAGATAGTCTTTAGTAACGACAGAGAAAGTCCTTAGTAACGTCATCGATAGTCCTTAGCAACGACATAGATAGTCCTTAGTAACGGCATAGATAGTTCTTAGTAACGACATGGATATTCCTTAGTAACGCCAGAGAAAGCCCTTAGTAACGACATAGATAGTCCTTAGTAACGACATAGTTAGTCCTTAGTAACGCCAAATAATATCCTTCGTATCGAAAAAAATATTCCTTAGTAACGATATAGATATTCCTTAGTAACGCCAGAGAAAGTCCTTAGTAACGACATCGATAAACTTCAGTAACGATATCGATTGTCCTTAATAACGACATAGATAGTCCTTAGTAACGGCATAGATAGTTCTTAGAAACGACATAGATAGTCCTTAGCAACGACATAGATAGTCTTTAGTAACGACAGAGAAAGTCCTTAGTAACGACATCGATAGTCCTTTGTAACGACATAGATCGTCCTTAGTAACGCCAGAGAAAGTCCTTAGTAACGTCATCGATAGTCCTTAGTAACGGCATAGATAGTTCTTAGAAACGACATAGATATTCCTCAGTAACGCCAGAGAAAGTCCTTAGTAACGCCAGAGAAAGTCCTTAGTATCGACATAGATAGGCCTTAGTAACGACATAGATAGTCCTTAGTAACGACATTGATAGTCCATAGTTACGACATAATTAGTCCTTAGTAACGCTAGATAAAGTCCTTAGTAACGACATCGATAGTCCTTAGTAACGACATAGATAGTTATTAGTAACGACATGGATATTCCTTAGTAACGCCAGAGAAAGCCCATAGTAACGACATAGATAGTCCTTAGTAACGACATAGTTAGTCCTTAGTAACGCCAAATAATATAACTTCGTATCGAAAAAGATATTCCTTAGTAAAGATATAGATATTCCTTAGTAACGCCAGAGAAAGTCCTTAGTAACGACATCGATAAACTTCAGTAACGATATCGATTGTCCTTAATAACGACATAGATAGTCCTTAGTAACGACATTGATAGCCCATAGCAACGACATAGATAGTCTTTAGTAACGACAGAGAAAGTCCTTAGTAACGTCATCGGTAGTCCTTAGTAACGGCATAGATAGTCCTTAGCAACGACATAGATAGTCTTTAGTAACGACATAGATAGTCCTTAGCAACGACATAGATAGTCTTTAGTAACGACATAGATAGTCTTTAGCAACGACATAGATAGTCCTTAGTAACGACATAGATAGTCCTTAGCAACGACATAGATAGTCCTTAGTAACGACATAGATAGTCCTTAGCAACGACATAGATAGTCCTTAGTAACGACATAGATAGTCCTTAGTAACGACATAGATAGTCCTTAGCAACGACGTAGATAGTCCTTAGTAACGACATAGATAGTCCTTAGAAACGCCATTGATAGTTCTTAGTAACGACATAGATAGTCCTTAGTAACGACATAGATAGTCCTTAGCAACGACATACATAGTCCTTAACAACGACATAGATAGTCCTTAGCAACGACATAGATAGTCCTTAGCAAAGACATAGATAGTCCTTAGCAACGACATAGATAGTCCTTAGTAACGACATAGATAGTCCTTAGCAACGACATAGATAGTCCTTAGTAACGACATCGATAGTCCTTAGTAACGACATAGATCGTCCTTAGTAACGACATAGATAGTCCTTAGCAACGACATAGATAGTCCTTAGTAACGACATAGATAGTCCTTAGCAACGACATAGATAGTCCTTAGTAACGACATAGATAGTCCTTAGCAACGCCAGAGAAAGTCCTTAGTAACGTCATCGATAGTCCTTAGTAACGGCATAGATAGTTCTTAGAAACGACATAGATATTCCTCAGTAACGCCAGAGAAAGTCCTTAGTAACGCCAGAGAAAGTCCTTAGTATCGACATAGATAGGCCTTAGTAACGACATAGATAGTCCTTAGTAACGACATTGATAGTCCATAGTTACGACATAATTAGTCCTTAGTAACGCTAGATAAAGTCCTTAGTAACGACATCGATAGTCCTTAGTAACGACATAGATAGTTATTAGTAACGACATGGATATTCCTTAGTAACGCCAGAGAAAGCCCATAGTAACGACATAGATAGTCCTTAGTAACGACATAGTTAGTCCTTAGTAACGCCAAATAATATAACTTCGTATCGAAAAAGATATTCCTTAGTAAAGATATAGATATTCCTTAGTAACGCCAGAGAAAGTCCTTAGTAACGACATCGATAAACTTCAGTAACGATATCGATTGTCCTTAATAACGACATAGATAGTCCTTAGTAACGACATTGATAGCCCATAGCAACGACATAGATAGTCTTTAGTAACGACAGAGAAAGTCCTTAGTAACGTCATCGGTAGTCCTTAGTAACGGCATATATAGTCCTTAGCAACGACATAGATAGTCTTTAGTAACGACATAGATAGTCCTTAGCAACGACATAGATAGTCTTTAGTAACGACATAGATAGTCCTTAGCAACGACATAGATAGTCCTTAGTAACGACATAGATAGTCCTTAGCAACGACATAGATAGTCCTTAGTAACGACATAGATAGTCCTTAGCAACGACATAGATAGTCCTTAGTAACGACATAGATAGTCCTTAGTAACGACATAGATAGTCCTTAGCAACGACGTAGATAGTCCTTAGTAACGACATAGATAGTCCTTAGAAACGCCATTGATAGTTCTTAGTAACGACATAGATAGTCCTTAGTAACGACATAGATAGTCCTTAGCAACGACATACATAGTCCTTAACAACGACATAGATAGTCCTTAGCAACGACATAGATAGTCTTTAGCAAAGACATAGATAGTCCTTAGCAACGACATAGATAGTCCTTAGTAACGACATAGATAGTCCTTAGTAACGGCATAGATAGTCCTTAGAAACGACATAGATAGTCCTTAGTAACGACATAGATAGTCCTTAGCAACGACATAGATAGTCCTTAGTAACGACATAGATAGTCCTTAGCAACGACATAGATAGTCCTTAGCAACGACATAGATAGTGTTTAGTAACGACATAGATAGTCCTTAGCAACGACATAGATAGACCTTAGTAACGACATAGATAGTCCTTAGCAACGACATGGATAGTCCTTAGTTACGACATAGATAGTCCTTAGCAACGACATAGATAGTCCTTAGTAACGACATAGATAGTCCTTAGCAACGACATAGATAAACCTTAGCAAAGACATAGATAGTCCTTAGCAACGACATAGATAGTCTTTAGTAACGACAGAGAAAGTCCTTAGTAACGACATCGATAGTCCTTAGTAACGACACAGATCGTCCTTAGTAAAGACATAGATAGTCCTTAGCAACGACATAGATAGTCCTTAGCATCGACATAGATAGTCCTTAGCAACGACATAGATAGTCTTTAGTAACGACATAGATAGTCCTTAGCATCGACATAGGTAGTCCTTAGCAACGACATAGATAGTCCTTAGCAACGACATAGATAGTCCTTAGTTACGACATAGATAGTCTTTAGTAACGACATAGATAGTCCTTAGCAACGACATAGATAGTCCTTAGTAACGACATAGATAGTCCTTAGCAACGACATAGATAGTCCTTAGTAACGACATAGAGAGTCCTTAGCAACGACATAGATAGTCCTTAGCAACGACATAGGTAGTCATTAGTAACGACATAGATAGTCCTGAGTAACGACATAGATAGTCCTTAGCAACGACATAGATAGTCTTTAGTAACGACATAGATAGTCCTTAGCAACGACATAGATAGTCCTTAGTAACGACATAGATAGTCCTTAGCAACGACATAGATAGTCCTTAGTAACGACATAGAGAGTCCTTAGCAACGACATAGATAGTCATTAGTAACGACATAGATAGTCCTTAACAACTACATAGATAGTCCTTAGCAACGACATAGATAGTCCTTAGTAACGACATAGACAGTCCTTAGCAACGACATAGATAGTCCTTAGTAACGACATAGATATTCCTTAGCAACGACATAGATAGTCTTTAGTAACGACAGAGAAAGTCCTTAGTAACGTCATCGATAGTCCTTAGCAACGACATAGATAGTCCTTAGTAACGGCATAGATAGTCCTTAGAAACGACATAGATAGTCCTTAGTAACGACATAGATAGTCCTTAGCAACGACATAGATAGTCCTTAGTAACGACATAGATAGTCCTTAGCAACGACATAGATAGTCCTTAGCAACGACATAGATAGTGTTTAGTAACGACATAGATAGTCCTTAGCAACGACATAGATAGACCTTAGTAACGACATAGATAGTCCTTAGCAACGACATGGATAGTCCTTAGTAACGACATAGATAGTCCTTAGCAACGACATAGATAGTCCTTAGTAACGACATAGATAGTCCTTAGCAACGACATAGATAAACCTTAGCAACGACATAGATAGTCCTTAGCAACGACATAGATAGTCTTTAGTAACGACAGAGAAAGTCCTTAGTAACGACATCGATAGTCCTTAGTAACGACACAGATCGTCCTTAGTAAAGACATAGATAGTCCTTAGCAACGACATAGATAGTCCTTAGCATCGACATAGATAGTCCTTAGCAACGACATAGATAGTCTTTAGTAACGACATAGATAGTCCTTAGCATCGACATAGGTAGTCCTTAGCAACGACATAGATAGTCCTTAGCAACGACATAGATAGTCCTTAGTTACGACATAGATAGTCTTTAGTAACGACATAGATAGTCCTTAGCAACGACATAGATAGTCCTTAGTAACGACATAGATAGTCCTTAGCAACGACATAGATAGTCCTTAGTAACGACATAGAGAGTCCTTAGCAACGACATAGATAGTCCTTAGCAACGACATAGGTAGTCATTAGTAACGACATAGATAGTCCTGAGTAACGACATAGATAGTCCTTAGCAACGACATAGATAGTCTTTAGTAACGACATAGATAGTCCTTAGCAACGACATAGATAGTCCTTAGTAACGACATAGATAGTCCTTAGCAACGACATAGATAGTCCTTAGTAACGACATAGAGAGTCCTTAGCAACGACATAGATAGTCATTAGTAACGACATAGATAGTCCTGAGTAACGACATAGATAGTCCTTAGCAACGACATAGATAGTACTTAGCAACGACATAGATAGTCCTTACCAACGACATAGATAGTTCTTAGTAACGACATAGATAGTCCTTAGTAACGACATAGATAGTCCTTAGCAACGACATACATAGTCCTTAACAACGACATAGATAGTCCTTAGCAACGACATAGATAGTCCTTAGCAAAGACATAGATAGTCCTTAGCAACGACATAGATAGTCCTTAGTAACGACATAGATAGTCCTTAGCAACGACATAGATAGTCCTTAGTAACGACATCGATAGTCCTTAGTAACGACATAGATCGTTCTTAGTAACGACATAGATAGTCCTTAGCAACGACATAGATAGTCCTTAGTAACGACATAGATAGTCCTTAGCAACGACATAGATAGTCCTTAGTAACGACATAGATAGTCCTTAGCAACGACATAGATAGTCCTTAGTAACGGCATAGATAGTCCTTAGAAACGACATAGATAGTCTTTAGTAACGACATAGATAGTCCTTAGCAACGACATAGATAGTCCTTAGTAACGACATAGATAGTCCTTAGTAACGACATAGATAGTCCTTAGCAACGACATAGATAGTCCTTAGTAACGACATAGATAGTCCTTAGCAACGACATAGATAAACCTTAGCAACGACATAGATAGTCCTTAGCAACGACATAGATAGTCTTTAGTAACGACATAGATATTCCTTAGCAACGACATAAATAGTCCTTTGCAACGACATAGATAGTCCTTAGTAACGACATAGATAGTCCTTAGCAACGACATAGATAGTCTTTAGTAACGACATAGATAGTCCTTAGCATCGACATAGATAGTCCTTAGCAACGACATAGATAGTCCTTAGCAACGACATAGATAGTCCTTAGTAACGACATAGATAGTCCTTAGCAACGACATAGATAGTCCTTAGCAACGACATAGATAGTCATTAGTAACGACATAGATAGTCCTTAGCAACGACATAGATAGTCCTTAGTAACGACATAGATAGTCCTTAGCAACGACATAGATAAACCTTAGCAACGACATAGATAGTCCTTAGCAACGACATAGATAGTCTTTAGTAACGACATAGATATTCCTTAGCAACGACATAAATAGTCCTTTGCAACGACATAGATAGTCCTTAGTAACGACATAGATAGTCCTTAGCAACGACATAGATAGTCTTTAGTAACGACATAGATAGTCCTTAGCATCGACATAGATAGTCCTTAGCAACGACATAGATAGTCCTTAGCAACGACATAGATAGTCCTTAGTAACGACATAGATAGTCTTTAGCAACGACAGAGATAGTCTTTAGTAACGACATAGATAGTCCTTAGCAACGACATAGATAGTCCTTAGTAACGACATAGATAGTCCTTAGCAACGACATAGATAGTCCTTAGTAACGACATAGAGAGTCCTTAGCAACGACGTAGATAGTCCTTAGCAACGACATAGATAGTCATTAGTAACGACATAGATAGTCCTGAGTAACGACATAGATAGTCCTTAGCAACGACATAGATAGTACTTAGTAACGACATAGATAGTCCTTAGCAACGACATAGATAGTCCTTAACAACTACATAGATAGTCCTTAGCAACGACATAGATAGTCCTTAGTAACGACATAGACAGTCCTTAGCAACGACATAGATAGTCCTTAGTAACGACATAGATATTCCTTAGCAACGACATAGATAGTCTTTAGTAACGACAGAGAAAGTCCTTAGTAACGTCATCGATAGTCCTTAGCAACGACATAGATAGTCCTTAGTAACGGCATAGATAGTCCTTAGAAACGACATAGATAGTCCTTAGTAACGACATAGATAGTCCTTAGCAACGACATAGATAGTCCTTAGTAACGACATAGATAGTCCTTAGCAACGACATAGATAGTCCTTAGCAACGACATAGATAGTGTTTAGTAACGACATAGATAGTCCTTAGCAACGACATAGATAGACCTTAGTAACGACATAGATAGTCCTTAGCAACGACATGGATAGTCCTTAGTAACGACATAGATAGTCCTTAGCAACGACATAGATAGTCCTTAGTAACGACATAGATAGTCCTTAGCAACGACATAGATAAACCTTAGCAACGACATAGATAGTCCTTAGCAACGACATAGATAGTCTTTAGTAACGACAGAGAAAGTCCTTAGTAACGACATCGATAGTCCTTAGTAACGACACAGATCGTCCTTAGTAAAGACATAGATAGTCCTTAGCAACGACATAGATAGTCCTTAGCATCGACATAGATAGTCCTTAGCAACGACATAGATAGTCTTTAGTAACGACATAGATAGTCCTTAGCATCGACATAGGTAGTCCTTAGCAACGACATAGATAGTCCTTAGCAACGACATAGATAGTCCTTAGTAACGACATAGATAGTCTTTAGTAACGACATAGATAGTCCTTAGCAACGACATAGATAGTCCTTAGTAACGACATAGATAGTCCTTAGCAACGACATAGATAGTCCTTAGTAACGACATAGAGAGTCCTTAGCAACGACATAGATAGTCCTTAGCAACGACATAGGTAGTCATTAGTAACGACATAGATAGTCCTGAGTAACGACATAGATAGTCCTTAGCAACGACATAGATAGTCTTTAGTAACGACATAGATAGTCCTTAGCAACGACATAGATAGTCCTTAGTAACGACATAGATAGTCCTTAGCAACGACATAGATAGTCCTTAGTAACGACATAGAGAGTCCTTAGCAACGACATAGATAGTCCTTAGCAACGACATAGATAGTCATTAGTAACGACATAGATAGTCCTGAGTAACGACATAGATAGTCCTTAGCAACGACATAGATAGTACTTAGCAACGACATAGATAGTCCTTACCAACGACATAGATAGTTCTTAGTAACGACATAGATAGTCCTTAGTAACGACATAGATAGTCCTTAGCAACGACATACATAGTCCTTAACAACGACATAGATAGTCCTTAGCAACGACATAGATAGTCCTTAGCAAAGACATAGATAGTCCTTAGCAACGACATAGATAGTCCTTAGTAACGACATAGATAGTCCTTAGCAACGACATAGATAGTCCTTAGTAACGACATCGATAGTCCTTAGTAACGACATAGATCGTCCTTAGTAACGACATAGATAGTCCTTAGCAACGACATAGATAGTCCTTAGTAACGACATAGATAGTCCTTAGCAACGACATAGATAGTCCTTAGTAACGACATAGATAGTCCTTAGCAACGACATAGATAGTCCTTAGTAACGGCATAGATAGTCCTTAGAAACGACATAGATAGTCTTTAGTAACGACATAGATAGTCCTTAGCAACGACATAGATAGTCCTTAGTAACGACATAGATAGTCCTTAGTAACGACATAGATAGTCCTTAGCAACGACATAGATGGTCCTTAGTAACGACATAGATAGTCCTTAGCAACGACATAGATAAACCTTAGCAACGACATAGATAGTCCTTAGCAACGACATAGATAGTCTTTAGTAACGACATAGATATTCCTTAGCAACGACATAAATAGTCCTTTGCAACGACATAGATAGTCCTTAGTAACGACATAGATAGTCCTTAGCAACGACATAGATAGTCTTTAGTAACGACATAGATAGTCCTTAGCATCGACATAGATAGTCCTTAGCAACGACATAGATAGTCCTTAGCAACGACATAGATAGTCCTTAGTAACGACATAGATAGTCTTTAGCAACGACAGAGATAGTCTTTAGTAACGACATAGATAGTCCTTAGCAACGACATAGATAGTCCTTAGTAACGACATAGATAGTCCTTAGCAACGACATAGATAGTCCTTAGTAACGACATAGAGAGTCCTTAGCAACGACATAGATAGTCCTTAGCAACGACATAGATAGTCATTAGTAACGACATAGATAGTCCTGAGTAACGACATAGATAGTCCTTAGCAACGACATAGATAGTACTTAGCAACGACATAGATAGTCCTTAGCAGCGACATAGATAGTCCTTAGTAACGACATAGATAGTCCTTAGTAACGACATAGATAGTCCTTAGCAACGACATAGATAGTCCTTAACAACTACATAGATAGTCCTTAGCAACGACATAGATAGTCCTTAGTAACGACATAGACAGTCCTTAGCAACGACATAGATAGTCCTTAGTAACGACATAGATATTCCTTAGCAACGACATAGATAGTCTTTAGTAACGACAGAGAAAGTCCTTAGTAACGTCATCGATAGTCCTTAGCAACGACATAGATAGTCCTTAGTAACGGCATAGATAGTCCTTAGAAACGACATAGATAGTCCTTAGTAACGACATAGATAGTCCTTAGCAACGACATAGATAGTCCTTAGTAACGACATAGATAGTCCTTAGCAACGACATAGATAGTCCTTAGCAACGACATAGATAATGTTTAGTAACGACATAGATAGTCCTTAGCAACGACATAGATAGACCTTAGAAACGACATAGATAGTCCTTAGCAACGACATAGATAGTCCTTAGTAACGACATAGATAGTCCTTAGCAACGACATAGATAGTCCTTAGTAACGACATAGATAGTCCTTAGCAACGACATAGATAAACCTTAGCAACGACATAGATAGTCCTTAGCAACGACATAGATAGTCTTTAGTAACGACAGAGAAAGTCCTTAGTAACGACATCGATAGTCCTTAGTAACGACATAGATCGTCCTTAGTAAAGACATAGATAGTCCCTAGCAACGACATAGATAGTCCTTAGCATCGACATAGATAGTCCTTAGCAACGACATAGATAGTCTTTAGTAACGACATAGATAGTCCTTAGCATCGACATAGATAGTCCTTAGCAACGACATAGATAGTCCTTAGCAACGACATAGATAGTCCTTAGTAACGACATAGATAGTCCTTAGCAACGACATAGATAGTCTTTAGTAACGACATAGATAGTCCTTAGCAACGACATAGATAGTCCTTAATAACGACATAGATAGTCCTTAGCAACGACATAGATAGTCCTTAGTAACGACATAGAGAGTCCTTAGCAACGACATAGATAGTCCTTAGCAACGACATAGATAGTCATTAGTAACGACATAGATAGTTTTTAGCAACGACATAGATAGTCCTTAGCAACGACATAGATAGTACTTAGCAACGACATAGATAGTCCTTAGCAACGACATAGATAGTCCTTAGTAACGACATAGATAGTCCTTAGTAACGACATAGATAGTCCTTAGCAACGACATAGATAGTCCTTAACAACTACATAGATAGTCCTTAGCAACGACATAGATAGTCCTTAGTAACGACATAGACAGTCCTTAGCAACGACATAGATAGTCCTTAGTAACGACATAGATATTCCTTAGCAACGACATAGATAGTCTTTAGTAACGACAGAGAAAGTCCTTAGTAACGTCATCGATAGTCCTTAGCAACGACATAGATAGTCCTTAGTAACGGCATAGATAGTTCTTAGTAACGACATGGATATTCCTTAGTAACGCCAGAGAAAGCCCTTAGTAACGACATAGATAGTCCTTAGTAACGACATAGTTAGTCCTTAGTAACGCCAAATAATATCCTTCGTATCGAAAAAGATATTCCTTAGTAACGATATAGATATTCCTTAGTAACGCCAGAGAAAGTCCTTAGTAACGACATCGATAAACTTCAGTAACGATATCGATTGTCCTTAATAACGACATAGATAGTCCTTAGTAACGGCATAGATATTTCTTAGAAACGACATAGATAGTCCTTAGCAACGACATAGATAGTCCTTAGCAACGACATAGATAGTCCTTAGTAACGACATAGATAGTCCTTAGTAACGACATAGATAGTCCTTAGCAACGACATAGATAGTCCTTAGTAACGACATAGATAGTCCTTAGCAACGACATAGATAAACCTTAGCAACGACATAGATAGTCCTTAGCAACGACATAGATAGTCTTTAGTAACGACATAGATATTCCTTAGCAACGACATAAATAGTCCTTTGCAACGACATAGATAGTCCTTAGTAACGACATAGATAGTCCTTAGCAACGACATAGATAGTCTTTAGTAACGACATAGATAGTCCTTAGCATCGACATAGATAGTCCTTAGCAACGACATAGATAGTCCTTAGCAACGACATAGATAGTCCTTAGTAACGACATAGATAGTCTTTAGCAACGACAGAGATAGTCTTTAGTAACGACATAGATAGTCCTTAGCAACGACATAGATAGTCCTTAGTAACGACATAGATAGTCCTTAGCAACGACATAGATAGTCCTTAGTAACGACATAGAGAGTCCTTAGCAACGACGTAGATAGTCCTTAGCAACGACATAGATAGTCATTAGTAACGACATAGATAGTCCTGAGTAACGACATAGATAGTCCTTAGCAACGACATAGATAGTACTTAGCAACGACATAGATAGTCCTTAGCAACGACATAGATAGTCCTTAGCAACGACGTAGATAGTCCTTAGTAACGACATAGATAGTCCTTAGAAACGCCATTGATAGTTCTTAGTAACGACATAGATAGTCCTTAGTAACGACATAGATAGTCCTTAGCAACGACATACATAGTCCTTAACAACGACATAGATAGTCCTTAGCAACGACATAGATAGTCTTTAGCAAAGACATAGATAGTCCTTAGCAACGACATAGATAGTCCTTAGTAACGACATAGATAGTCCTTAGTAACGGCATAGATAGTCCTTAGAAACGACATAGATAGTCCTTAGTAACGACATAGATAGTCCTTAGCAACGACATAGATAGTCCTTAGTAACGACATAGATAGTCCTTAGCAACGACATAGATAGTCCTTAGCAACGACATAGATAGTGTTTAGTAACGACATAGATAGTCCTTAGCAACGACATAGATAGACCTTAGTAACGACATAGATAGTCCTTAGCAACGACATGGATAGTCCTTAGTAACGACATAGATAGTCCTTAGCAACGACATAGATAGTCCTTAGTAACGACATAGATAGTCCTTAGCAACGACATAGATAAACCTTAGCAACGACATAGATAGTCCTTAGCAACGACATAGATAGTCTTTAGTAACGACAGAGAAAGTCCTTAGTAACGACATCGATAGTCCTTAGTAACGACACAGATCGTCCTTAGTAAAGACATAGATAGTCCTTAGCAACGACATAGATAGTCCTTAGCATCGACATAGATAGTCCTTAGCAACGACATAGATAGTCTTTAGTAACGACATAGATAGTCCTTAGCATCGACATAGGTAGTCCTTAGCAACGACATAGATAGTCCTTAGCAACGACATAGATAGTCCTTAGTTACGACATAGATAGTCTTTAGTAACGACATAGATAGTCCTTAGCAACGACATAGATAGTCCTTAGTAACGACATAGATAGTCCTTAGCAACGACATAGATAGTCCTTAGTAACGACATAGAGAGTCCTTAGCAACGACATAGATAGTCCTTAGCAACGACATAGGTAGTCATTAGTAACGACATAGATAGTCCTGAGTAACGACATAGATAGTCCTTAGCAACGACATAGATAGTCTTTAGTAACGACATAGATAGTCCTTAGCAACGACATAGATAGTCCTTAGTAACGACATAGATAGTCCTTAGCAACGACATAGATAGTCCTTAGTAACGACATAGAGAGTCCTTAGCAACGACATAGATAGTCATTAGTAACGACATAGATAGTCCTTAACAACTACATAGATAGTCCTTAGCAACGACATAGATAGTCCTTAGTAACGACATAGACAGTCCTTAGCAACGACATAGATAGTCCTTAGTAACGACATAGATATTCCTTAGCAACGACATAGATAGTCTTTAGTAACGACAGAGAAAGTCCTTAGTAACGTCATCGATAGTCCTTAGCAACGACATAGATAGTCCTTAGTAACGGCATAGATAGTCCTTAGAAACGACATAGATAGTCCTTAGTAACGACATAGATAGTCCTTAGCAACGACATAGATAGTCCTTAGTAACGACATAGATAGTCCTTAGCAACGACATAGATAGTCCTTAGCAACGACATAGATAGTGTTTAGTAACGACATAGATAGTCCTTAGCAACGACATAGATAGACCTTAGTAACGACATAGATAGTCCTTAGCAACGACATGGATAGTCCTTAGTAACGACATAGATAGTCCTTAGCAACGACATAGATAGTCCTTAGTAACGACATAGATAGTCCTTAGCAACGACATAGATAAACCTTAGCAACGACATAGATAGTCCTTAGCAACGACATAGATAGTCTTTAGTAACGACAGAGAAAGTCCTTAGTAACGACATCGATAGTCCTTAGTAACGACACAGATCGTCCTTAGTAAAGACATAGATAGTCCTTAGCAACGACATATATAGTCCTTAGCATCGACATAGATAGTCCTTAGCAACGACATAGATAGTCTTTAGTAACGACATAGATAGTCCTTAGCATCGACATAGGTAGTCCTTAGCAACGACATAGATAGTCCTTAGCAACGACATAGATAGTCCTTAGTTACGACATAGATAGTCTTTAGTAACGACATAGATAGTCCTTAGCAACGACATAGATAGTCCTTAGTAACGACATAGATAGTCCTTAGCAACGACATAGATAGTCCTTAGTAACGACATAGAGAGTCCTTAGCAACGACATAGATAGTCCTTAGCAACGACATAGGTAGTCATTAGTAACGACATAGATAGTCCTGAGTAACGACATAGATAGTCCTTAGCAACGACATAGATAGTCTTTAGTAACGACATAGATAGTCCTTAGCAACGACATAGATAGTCCTTAGTAACGACATAGATAGTCCTTAGCAACGACATAGATAGTCCTTAGTAACGACATAGAGAGTCCTTAGCAACGACATAGATAGTCATTAGTAACGACATAGATAGTCCTGAGTAACGACATAGATAGTCCTTAGCAACGACATAGATAGTACTTAGCAACGACATAGATAGTCCTTACCAACGACATAGATAGTTCTTAGTAACGACATAGATAGTCCTTAGTAACGACATAGATAGTCCTTAGCAACGACATACATAGTCCTTAACAACGACATAGATAGTCCTTAGCAACGACATAGATAGTCCTTAGCAAAGACATAGATAGTCCTTAGCAACGACATAGATAGTCCTTAGTAACGACATAGATAGTCCTTAGCAACGACATAGATAGTCCTTAGTAACAACATCGATAGTCCTTAGTAACGACATAGATCGTTCTTAGTAACGACATAGATAGTCCTTAGCAACGACATAGATAGTCCTTAGTAACGACATAGATAGTCCTTAGCAACGACATAGATAGTCCTTAGTAACGACATAGATAGTCCTTAGCAACGACATAGATAGTCCTTAGTAACGGCATAGATAGTCCTTAGAAACGACATAGATAGTCTTTAGTAACGACATAGATAGTCCTTAGCAACGACATAGATAGTCCTTAGTAACGACATAGATAGTCCTTAGTAACGACATAGATAGTCCTTAGCAACGACATAGATAGTCCTTAGTAACGACATAGATAGTCCTTAGCAACGACATAGATAAACCTTAGCAACGACATAGATAGTCCTTAGCAACGACATAGATAGTCTTTAGTAACGACATAGATATTCCTTAGCAACGACATAAATAGTCCTTTGCAACGACATAGATAGTCCTTAGTAACGACATAGATAGTCCTTAGCAACGACATAGATAGTCTTTAGTAACGACATAGATAGTCCTTAGCATCGACATAGATAGTCCTTAGCAACGACATAGATAGTCCTTAGCAACGACATAGATAGTCCTTAGTAACGACATAGATAGTCCTTAGCAACGACATAGATAGTCCTTAGCAACGACATAGATAGTCATTAGTAACGACATAGATAGTCCTTAGCAACGACATAGATAGTCCTTAGTAACGACATAGATAGTCCTTAGCAACGACATAGATAAACCTTAGCAACGACATAGATAGTCCTTAGCAACGACATAGATAGTCTTTAGTAACGACATAGATATTCCTTAGCAACGACATAAATAGTCCTTTGCAACGACATAGATAGTCCTTAGTAACGACATAGATAGTCCTTAGCAACGACATAGATAGTCTTTAGTAACGACATAGATAGTCCTTAGCATCGACATAGATAGTCCTTAGCAACGACATAGATAGTCCTTAGCAACGACATAGATAGTCCTTAGTAACGACATAGATAGTCTTTAGCAACGACAGAGATAGTCTTTAGTAACGACATAGATAGTCCTTAGCAACGACATAGATAGTCCTTAGTAACGACATAGATAGTCCTTAGCAACGACATAGATAGTCCTTAGTAACGACATAGAGAGTCCTTAGCAACGACGTAGATAGTCCTTAGCAACGACATAGATAGTCATTAGTAACGACATAGATAGTCCTGAGTAACGACATAGATAGTCCTTAGCAACGACATAGATAGTACTTAGCAACGACATAGATAGTCCTTAGCAACGACATAGATAGTCCTTAGTAACGACATAGATAGTCCTTAGTAACGACATAGATAGTCCTTAGCAACGACATAGATAGTCCTTAACAACTACATAGATAGTCCTTAGCAACGACATAGATAGTCCTTAGTAACGACATAGACAGTCCTTAGCAACGACATAGATAGTCCTTAGTAACGACATAGATATTCCTTAGCAACGACATAGATAGTCTTTAGTAACGACAGAGAAAGTCCTTAGTAACGTCATCGATAGTCCTTAGCAACGACATAGATAGTCCTTAGTAACGGCATAGATAGTCCTTAGAAACGACATAGATAGTCCTTAGTAACGACATAGATAGTCCTTAGCAACGACATAGATAGTCCTTAGTAACGACATAGATAGTCCTTAGCAACGACATAGATAGTCCTTAGCAACGACATAGATAGTGTTTAGTAACGACATAGATAGTCCTTAGCAACGACATAGATAGACCTTAGTAACGACATAGATAGTCCTTAGCAACGACATGGATAGTCCTTAGTAACGACATAGATAGTCCTTAGCAACGACATAGATAGTCCTTAGTAACGACATAGATAGTCCTTAGCAACGACATAGATAAACCTTAGCAACGACATAGATAGTCCTTAGCAACGACATAGATAGTCTTTAGTAACGACAGAGAAAGTCCTTAGTAACGACATCGATAGTCCTTAGTAACGACACAGATCGTCCTTAGTAAAGACATAGATAGTCCTTAGCAACGACATAGATAGTCCTTAGCATCGACATAGATAGTCCTTAGCAACGACATAGATAGTCTTTAGTAACGACATAGATAGTCCTTAGCATCGACATAGGTAGTCCTTAGCAACGACATAGATAGTCCTTAGCAACGACATAGATAGTCCTTAGTAACGACATAGATAGTCTTTAGTAACGACATAGATAGTCCTTAGCAACGACATAGATAGTCCTTAGTAACGACATAGATAGTCCTTAGCAACGACATAGATAGTCCTTAGTAACGACATAGAGAGTCCTTAGCAACGACATAGATAGTCCTTAGCAACGACATAGGTAGTCATTAGTAACGACATAGATAGTCCTGAGTAACGACATAGATAGTCCTTAGCAACGACATAGATAGTCTTTAGTAACGACATAGATAGTCCTTAGCAACGACATAGATAGTCCTTAGTAACGACATAGATAGTCCTTAGCAACGACATAGATAGTCCTTAGTAACGACATAGATAGTCCTTAGTAACGACATAGATAGTCCTTAGCAACGACATAGATAGTCCTTAGTAACGACATAGATAGTCATTAGTAACGACATAGATAGTCCTGAGTAACGACATAGATAGTCCTTAGCAACGACATAGATAGTACTTAGCAACGACATAGATAGTCCTTAGCAACGACATAGATAGTCCTTAGTAACGACATAGATAGTCCTTAGTAACGACATAGATAGTCCTTAGCAACGACATAGATAGTCCTTAACAACTACATAGATAGTCCTTAGCAACGACATAGATAGTCCTTAGTAACGACATAGACAGTCCTTATCAACGACATAGATAGTCCTTAGTAACGACATAGATAATCCTTAGCAACGACATAGATAGTCTTTAGTAACGACAGAGAAAGTCCTTAGTAACGTCATCGATAGTCCTTAGCAACGACATAGATAGTCCTTAGTAACGGCATAGATAGTCCTTAGAAACGACATAGATAGTCCTTAGTAACGACATAGATAGTCCTTAGCAACGACATAGATAGTCCTTAGTAACGACATAGATAGTCCTTAGCAACGACATAGATAGTCCTTAGCAACGACATAGATAGTGTTTAGTAACGACATAGATAGTCCTTAGCAACGACATAGATAGACCTTAGTAACGACATAGATAGTCCTTAGCAACGACATGGATAGTCCTTAGTAACGACATAGATAGTCCTTAGCAACGACATAGATAGTCCTTAGTAACGACATAGATAGTCCTTAGCAACGACATAGATAAACCTTAGCAACGACATAGATAGTCCTTAGCAACGACATAGATAGTCTTTAGTAACGACAGAGAAAGTCCTTAGTAACGACATCGATAGTCCTTAGTAACGACACAGATCGTCCTTAGTAAAGACATAGATAGTCCTTAGCAACGACATAGATAGTCCTTAGCATCGACATAGATAGTCCTTAGCAACGACATAGATAGTCTTTAGTAACGACATAGATAGTCCTTAGCATCGACATAGGTAGTCCTTAGCAACGACATAGATAGTCCTTAGCAACGACATAGATAGTCCTTAGTAACGACATAGATAGTCTTTAGTAACGACATAGATAGTCCTTAGCAACGACATAGATAGTCCTTAGTAACGACATAGATAGTCCTTAGCAACGACATAGATAGTCCTTAGCAACGACATAGATAGTCCTTAGTAACGACATAGATAGTCCTTAGCAACGACATAGATAGTCCTTAGTAACGACATAGAGAGTCCTTAGCAACGACATAGATAGTCCTTAGCAACGACATAGGTAGTCATTAGTAACGACATAGATAGTCCTGAGTAACGACATAGATAGTCCTTAGCAACGACATAGATAGTCTTTAGTAACGACATAGATAGTCCTTAGCAACGACATAGATAGTCCTTAGTAACGACATAGATAGTCCTTAGCAACGACATAGATAGTCCTTAGTAACGACATAGAGAGTCCTTAGCAACGACATAGATAGTCATTAGTAACGACATAGATAGTCCTGAGTAACGACATAGATAGTCCTTAGCAACGACATAGATAGTACTTAGCAACGACATAGATAGTCCTTACCAACGACATAGATAGTTCTTAGTAACGACATAGATAGTCCTTAGTAACGACATAGATAGTCCTTAGCAACGACATACATAGTCCTTAACAACGACATAGATAGTCCTTAGCAACGACATAGATAGTCCTTAGCAAAGACATAGATAGTCCTTAGCAACGACATAGATAGTCCTTAGTAACGACATAGATAGTCCTTAGCAACGACATAGATAGTCCTTAGTAACGACATCGATAGTCCTTAGTAACGAAATAGATCGTTCTTAGTAACGACATAGATAGTCCTTAGCAACGACATAGATAGTCCTTAGTAACGACATAGATAGTCCTTAGCAACGACATAGATAGTCCTTAGTAACGACATAGATAGTCCTTAGCAACGACATAGATAGTCCTTAGTAACGGCATAGATAGTCCTTAGAAACGACATAGATAGTCTTTAGTAACGACATAGATAGTCCTTAGCAACGACATAGATAGTCCTTAGTAACGACATAGATAGTCCTTAGTAACGACATAGATAGTCCTTAGCAACGACATAGATAGTCCTTAGTAACGACATAGATAGTCCTTAGCAACGACATAGATAAACCTTAGCAACGACATAGATAGTCCTTAGCAACGACATAGATAGTCTTTAGTAACGACATAGATATTCCTTAGCAACGACATAAATAGTCCTTTGCAACGACATAGATAGTCCTTAGTAACGACATAGATAGTCCTTAGCAACGACATAGATAGTCTTTAGTAACGACATAGATAGTCCTTAGCATCGACATAGATAGTCCTTAGCAACGACATAGATAGTCCTTAGCAACGACATAGATAGTCCTTAGTAACGACATAGATAGTCCTTAGCAACGACATAGATAGTCCTTAGCAACGACATAGATAGTCATTAGTAACGACATAGATAGTCCTTAGCAACGACATAGATAGTCCTTAGTAACGACATAGATAGTCCTTAGCAACGACATAGATAAACCTTAGCAACGACATAGATAGTCCTTAGCAACGACATAGATAGTCTTTAGTAACGACATAGATATTCCTTAGCAACGACATAAATAGTCCTTTGCAACGACATAGATAGTCCTTAGTAACGACATAGATAGTCCTTAGCAACGACATAGATAGTCTTTAGTAACGACATAGATAGTCCTTAGCATCGACATAGATAGTCCTTAGCAACGACATAGATAGTCCTTAGCAACGACATAGATAGTCCTTAGTAACGACATAGATAGTCTTTAGCAACGACAGAGATAGTCTTTAGTAACGACATAGATAGTCCTTAGCAACGACATAGATAGTCCTTAGTAACGACATAGATAGTCCTTAGCAACGACATAGATAGTCCTTAGTAACGACATAGAGAGTCCTTAGCAACGACGTAGATAGTCCTTAGCAACGACATAGATAGTCATTAGTAACGACATAGATAGTCCTGAGTAACGACATAGATAGTCCTTAGCAACGACATAGATAGTACTTAGCAACGACATAGATAGTCCTTAGCAACGACATAGATAGTCCTTAGTAACGACATAGATAGTCCTTAGTAACGACATAGATAGTCCTTAGCAACGACATAGATAGTCCTTAACAACTACATAGATAGTCCTTAGCAACGACATAGATAGTCCTTAGTAACGACATAGACAGTCCTTAGCAACGACATAGATAGTCCTTAGTAACGACATAGATATTCCTTAGCAACGACATAGATAGTCTTTAGTAACGACAGAGAAAGTCCTTAGTAACGTCATCGATAGTCCTTAGCAACGACATAGATAGTCCTTAGTAACGGCATAGATAGTCCTTAGAAACGACATAGATAGTCCTTAGTAACGACATAGATAGTCCTTAGCAACGACATAGATAGTCCTTAGTAACGACATAGATAGTCCTTAGCAACGACATAGATAGTCCTTAGCAACGACATAGATAGTGTTTAGTAACGACATAGATAGTCCTTAGCAACGACATAGATAGACCTTAGTAACGACATAGATAGTCCTTAGCAACGACATGGATAGTCCTTAGTAACGACATAGATAGTCCTTAGCAACGACATAGATAGTCCTTAGTAACGACATAGATAGTCCTTAGCAACGACATAGATAAACCTTAGCAACGACATAGATAGTCCTTAGCAACGACATAGATAGTCTTTAGTAACGACAGAGAAAGTCCTTAGTAACGACATCGATAGTCCTTAGTAACGACACAGATCGTCCTTAGTAAAGACATAGATAGTCCTTAGCAACGACATAGATAGTCCTTAGCATCGACATAGATAGTCCTTAGCAACGACATAGATAGTCTTTAGTAACGACATAGATAGTCCTTAGCATCGACATAGGTAGTCCTTAGCAACGACATAGATAGTCCTTAGCAACGACATAGATAGTCCTTAGTTACGACATAGATAGTCTTTAGTAACGACATAGATAGTCCTTAGCAACGACATAGATAGTCCTTAGTAACGACATAGATAGTCCTTAGCAACGACATAGATAGTCCTTAGTAACGACATAGAGAGTCCTCAGCAACGACATAGATAGTCCTTAGCAACGACATAGGTAGTCATTAGTAACGACATAGATAGTCCTGAGTAACGACATAGATAGTCCTTAGCAACGACATAGATAGTCTTTAGTAACGACATAGATAGTCCTTAGCAACGACATAGATAGTCCTTAGTAACGACATAGATAGTCCTTAGCAACGACATAGATAGTCCTTAGTAACGACATAGAGAGTCCTTAGCAACGACATAGATAGTCATTAGTAACGACATAGATAGTCCTGAGTAACGACATAGATAGTCCTTAGCAACGACATAGATAGTACTTAGCAACGACATAGATAGTCCTTACCAACGACATAGATAGTTCTTAGTAACGACATAGATAGTCCTTAGTAACGACATAGATAGTCCTTAGCAACGACATACATAGTCCTTAACAACGACATAGATAGTCCTTAGCAACGACATAGATAGTCCTTAGCAAAGACATAGATAGTCCTTAGCAACGACATAGATAGTCCTTAGTAACGACATAGATAGTCCTTAGCAACGACATAGATAGTCCTTAGTAACGACATCGATAGTCCTTAGTAACGACATAGATCGTTCTTAGTAACGACATAGATAGTCCTTAGCAACGACATAGATAGTCCTTAGTAACGACATAGATAGTCCTTAGCAACGACATAGATAGTCCTTAGTAACGACATAGAGAGTCCTTAGCAACGACATAGATAGTCCTTAGCAACGACATAGGTAGTCATTAGTAACGACATAGATAGTCCTGAGTAACGACATAGAGAGTCCTTAGCAACGACATAGATAGTCATTAGTAACGACATAGATAGTCCTGAGTAACGACATAGATAGTCCTTAGCAACGACATAGATAGTACTTAGCAACGACATAGATAGTCCTTACCAACGACATAGATAGTTCTTAGTAACGACATAGATAGTCCTTAGTAACGACATAGATAGTCCTTAGCAACGACATACATAGTCCTTAACAACGACATAGATAGTCCTTAGCAACGACATAGATAGTCCTTAGCAAAGACATAGATAGTCCTTAGCAACGACATAGATAGTCCTTAGTAACGACATAGACAGTCCTTAGCAACGACATAGATAGTCCTTAGTAACGACATAGATATTCCTTAGCAACGACATAGATAGTCTTTAGTAACGACAGAGAAAGTCCTTAGTAACGTCATCGATAGTCCTTAGCAACGACATAGATAGTCCTTAGTAACGGCATAGATAGTCCTTAGAAACGACATAGATAGTCCTTAGTAACGACATAGATAGTCCTTAGCAACGACATAGATAGTCCTTAGTAACGACATAGATAGTCCTTAGCAACGACATAGATAGTCCTTAGCAACGACATAGATAATGTTTAGTAACGACATAGATAGTCCTTAGCAACGACATAGAGAGACCTTAGAAACGACATAGATAGTCCTTAGCAACGACATAGATAGTCCTTAGTAACGACATAGATAGTCCTTAGCAACGACATAGATAGTCCTTAGTAACGACATAGATAGTCCTTAGCAACGACATAGATAAACCTTAGCAACGACATAGATAGTCCTTAGCAACGACATAGATAGTCTTTAGTAACGACAGAGAAAGTCCTTAGTAACGACATCGATAGTCCTTAGTAACGACATAGATCGTCCTTAGTAAAGACATAGATAGTCCCTAGCAACGACATAGATAGTCCTTAGCATCGACATAGATAGTCCTTAGCAACGACATAGATAGTCTTTAGTAACGACATAGATAGTCCTTAGCATCGACATAGATAGTCCTTAGCAACGACATAGATAGTCCTTAGCAACGACATAGATAGTCCTTAGTAACGACATAGATAGTCCTTAGCAACGACATAGATAGTCTTTAGTAACGACATAGATAGTCCTTAGCAACGACATAGATAGTCCATAATAACGACATAGATAGTCCTTAGCAACGACATAGATAGTCCTTAGTAACGACATAGAGAGTCCTTAGCAACGACATAGATAGTCCTTAGCAACGACATAGATAGTCATTAGTAACGACATAGATAGTCCTTAGCAACGACATAGATAGTCCTTAGCAACGACATAGATAGTACTTAGCAACGACATAGATAGTCCTTAGCAACGACATAGATAGTCCTTAGTAACGACATAGATAGTCCTTAGTAACGACATAGATAGTCCTTAGCAACGACATAGATAGTCCTTAACAACTACATAGATAGTCCTTAGCAACGACATAGATAGTCCTTAGTAACGACATAGACAGTCCTTAGCAACGACATAGATAGTCCTTAGTAACGACATAGATATTCCTTAGCAACGACATAGATAGTCTTTAGTAACGACAGAGAAAGTCCTTAGTAACGTCATCGATAGTCCTTAGCAACGACATAGATAGTCCTTAGTAACGGCATAGATAGTTCTTAGTAACGACATGGATATTCCTTAGTAACGCCAGAGAAAGCCCTTAGTAACGACATAGATAGTCCTTAGTAACGACATAGTTAGTCCTTAGTAACGCCAAATAATATCCTTCGTATCGAAAAAAATATTCCTTAGTAACGATATAGATATTCCTTAGTAACGCCAGAGAAAGTCCTTAGTAACGACATCGATAAACTTCAGTAACGATATCGATTGTCCTTAATAACGACATAGATAGTCCTTAGTAACGGCATAGATAGTTCTTAGAAACGACATAGATAGTCCTTAGCAACGACATAGATAGTCTTTAGTAACGACAGAGAAAGTCCTTAGTAACGACATCGATAGTCCTTTGTAACGACATAGATCGTCCTTAGTAACGCCAGAGAAAGTCCTTAGTAACGTCATCGATAGTCCTTAGTAACGGCATAGATAGTTCTTAGAAACGACATAGATATTCCTCAGTAACGCCAGAGAAAGTCCTTAGTAACGCCAGAGAAAGTCCTTAGTATCGACATAGATAGGCCTTAGTAACGACATAGATAGTCCTTAGTAACGACATTGATAGTCCATAGTTACGACATAATTAGTCCTTAGTAACGCTAGATAAAGTCCTTAGTAACGACATCGATAGTCCTTAGTAACGACATAGATAGTTATTAGTAACGACATGGATATTCCTTAGTAACGCCAGAGAAAGCCCATAGTAACGACATAGATAGTCCTTAGTAACGACATAGTTAGTCCTTAGTAACGCCAAATAATATAACTTCGTATCGAAAAAGATATTCCTTAGTAAAGATATAGATATTCCTTAGTAACGCCAGAGAAAGTCCTTAGTAACGACATCGATAAACTTCAGTAACGATATCGATTGTCCTTAATAACGACATAGATAGTCCTTAGTAACGACATTGATAGCCCATAGCAACGACATAGATAGTCTTTAGTAACGACAGAGAAAGTCCTTAGTAACGTCATCGGTAGTCCTTAGTAACGGCATAGATAGTCCTTAGCAACGACATAGATAGTCTTTAGTAACGACATAGATAGTCCTTAGCAACGACATAGATAGTCTTTAGTAACGACATAGATAGTCTTTAGCAACGACATAGATAGTCCTTAGTAACGACATAGATAGTCCTTAGCAACGACATAGATAGTCCTTAGTAACGACATAGATAGTCCTTAGCAACGACATAGATAGTCCTTAGTAACGACATAGATAGTCCTTAGTAACGACATAGATAGTCCTTAGCAACGACGTAGATAGTCCTTAGTAACGACATAGATAGTCCTTAGAAACGCCATTGATAGTTCTTAGTAACGACATAGATAGTCCTTAGTAACGACATAGATAGTCCTTAGCAACGACATACATAGTCCTTAACAACGACATAGATAGTCCTTAGCAACGACATAGATAGTCCTTAGCAAAGACATAGATAGTCCTTAGCAACGACATAGATAGTCCTTAGTAACGACATAGATAGTCCTTAGCAACGACATAGATAGTCCTTAGTAACGACATCGATAGTCCTTAGTAACGACATAGATCGTCCTTAGTAACGACATAGATAGTCCTTAGCAACGACATAGATAGTCCTTAGTAACGACATAGATAGTCCTTAGCAACGACATAGATAGTCCTTAGTAACGACATAGATAGTCCTTAGCAACGCCAGAGAAAGTCCTTAGTAACGTCATCGATAGTCCTTAGTAACGGCATAGATAGTTCTTAGAAACGACATAGATATTCCTCAGTAACGCCAGAGAAAGTCCTTAGTAACGCCAGAGAAAGTCCTTAGTATCGACATAGATAGGCCTTAGTAACGACATAGATAGTCCTTAGTAACGACATTGATAGTCCATAGTTACGACATAATTAGTCCTTAGTAACGCTAGATAAAGTCCTTAGTAACGACATCGATAGTCCTTAGTAACGACATAGATAGTTATTAGTAACGACATGGATATTCCTTAGTAACGCCAGAGAAAGCCCATAGTAACGACATAGATAGTCCTTAGTAACGACATAGTTAGTCCTTAGTAACGCCAAATAATATAACTTCGTATCGAAAAAGATATTCCTTAGTAAAGATATAGATATTCCTTAGTAACGCCAGAGAAAGTCCTTAGTAACGACATCGATAAACTTCAGTAACGATATCGATTGTCCTTAATAACGACATAGATAGTCCTTAGTAACGACATTGATAGCCCATAGCAACGACATAGATAGTCTTTAGTAACGACAGAGAAAGTCCTTAGTAACGTCATCGGTAGTCCTTAGTAACGGCATATATAGTCCTTAGCAACGACATAGATAGTCTTTAGTAACGACATAGATAGTCCTTAGCAACGACATAGATAGTCTTTAGTAACGACATAGATAGTCCTTAGCAACGACATAGATAGTCCTTAGTAACGACATAGATAGTCCTTAGCAACGACATAGATAGTCCTTAGTAACGACATAGATAGTCCTTAGCAACGACATAGATAGTCCTTAGTAACGACATAGATAGTCCTTAGTAACGACATAGATAGTCCTTAGCAACGACGTAGATAGTCCTTAGTAACGACATAGATAGTCCTTAGAAACGCCATTGATAGTTCTTAGTAACGACATAGATAGTCCTTAGTAACGACATAGATAGTCCTTAGCAACGACATACATAGTCCTTAACAACGACATAGATAGTCCTTAGCAACGACATAGATAGTCTTTAGCAAAGACATAGATAGTCCTTAGCAACGACATAGATAGTCCTTAGTAACGACATAGATAGTCCTTAGTAACGGCATAGATAGTCCTTAGAAACGACATAGATAGTCCTTAGTAACGACATAGATAGTCCTTAGCAACGACATAGATAGTCCTTAGTAACGACATAGATAGTCCTTAGCAACGACATAGATAGTCCTTAGCAACGACATAGATAGTGTTTAGTAACGACATAGATAGTCCTTAGCAACGACATAGATAGACCTTAGTAACGACATAGATGGTCCTTAGCAACGACATGGATAGTCCTTAGTTACGACATAGATAGTCCTTAGCAACGACATAGATAGTCCTTAGTAACGACATAGATAGTCCTTAGCAACGACATAGATAAACCTTAGCAAAGACATAGATAGTCCTTAGCAACGACATAGATAGTCTTTAGTAACGACAGAGAAAGTCCTTAGTAACGACATCGATAGTCCTTAGTAACGACACAGATCGTCCTTAGTAAAGACATAGATAGTCCTTAGCAACGACATTGATAGTCCTTAGCATCGACATAGATAGTCCTTAGCAACGACATAGATAGTCTTTAGTAACGACATAGATAGTCCTTAGCATCGACATAGGTAGTCCTTAGCAACGACATAGATAGTCCTTAGCAACGACATAGATAGTCCTTAGTTACGACATAGATAGTCTTTAGTAACGACATAGATAGTCCTTAGCAACGACATAGATAGTCCTTAGTAACGACATAGATAGTCCTTAGCAACGACATAGATAGTCCTTAGTAACGACATAGAGAGTCCTTAGCAACGACATAGATAGTCCTTAGCAACGACATAGGTAGTCATTAGTAACGACATAGATAGTCCTGAGTAACGACATAGATAGTCCTTAGCAACGACATAGATAGTCTTTAGTAACGACATAGATAGTCCTTAGCAACGACATAGATAGTCCTTAGTAACGACATAGATAGTCCTTAGCAACGACATAGATAGTCCTTAGTAACGACATAGAGAGTCCTTAGCAACGACATAGATAGTCATTAGTAACGACATAGATAGTCCTTAACAACTACATAGATAGTCCTTAGCAACGACATAGATAGTCCTTAGTAACGACATAGACAGTCCTTAGCAACGACATAGATAGTCCTTAGTAACGACATAGATATTCCTTAGCAACGACATAGATAGTCTTTAGTAACGACAGAGAAAGTCCTTAGTAACGTCATCGATAGTCCTTAGCAACGACATAGATAGTCCTTAGTAACGGCATAGATAGTCCTTAGAAACGACATAGATAGTCCTTAGTAACGACATAGATAGTCCTTAGCAACGACATAGATAGTCCTTAGTAACGACATAGATAGTCCTTAGCAACGACATAGATAGTCCTTAGCAACGACATAGATAGTGTTTAGTAACGACATAGATAGTCCTTAGCAACGACATAGATAGACCTTAGTAACGACATAGATAGTCCTTAGCAACGACATGGATAGTCCTTAGTAACGACATAGATAGTCCTTAGCAACGACATAGATAGTCCTTAGTAACGACATAGATAGTCCTTAGCAACGACATAGATAAACCTTAGCAACGACATAGATAGTCCTTAGCAACGACATAGATAGTCTTTAGTAACGACAGAGAAAGTCCTTAGTAACGACATCGATAGTCCTTAGTAACGACACAGATCGTCCTTAGTAAAGACATAGATAGTCCTTAGCAACGACATAGATAGTCCTTAGCATCGACATAGATAGTCCTTAGCAACGACATAGATAGTCTTTAGTAACGACATAGATAGTCCTTAGCATCGACATAGGTAGTCCTTAGCAACGACATAGATAGTCCTTAGCAACGACATAGATAGTCCTTAGTTACGACATAGATAGTCTTTAGTAACGACATAGATAGTCCTTAGCAACGACATAGATAGTCCTTAGTAACGACATAGATAGTCCTTAGCAACGACATAGATAGTCCTTAGTAACGACATAGAGAGTCCTTAGCAACGACATAGATAGTCCTTAGCAACGACATAGGTAGTCATTAGTAACGACATAGATAGTCCTGAGTAACGACATAGATAGTCCTTAGCAACGACATAGATAGTCTTTAGTAACGACATAGATAGTCCTTAGCAACGACATAGATAGTCCTTAGTAACGACATAGATAGTCCTTAGCAACGACATAGATAGTCCTTAGTAACGACATAGAGAGTCCTTAGCAACGACATAGATAGTCATTAGTAACGACATAGATAGTCCTGAGTAACGACATAGATAGTCCTTAGCAACGACATAGATAGTACTTAGCAACGACATAGATAGTCCTTACCAACGACATAGATAGTTCTTAGTAACGACATAGATAGTCCTTAGTAACGACATAGATAGTCCTTAGCAACGACATACATAGTCCTTAACAACGACATAGATAGTCCTTAGCAACGACATAGATAGTCCTTAGCAAAGACATAGATAGTCCTTAGCAACGACATAGATAGTCCTTAGTAACGACATAGATAGTCCTTAGCAACGACATAGATAGTCCTTAGTAACGACATCGATAGTCCTTAGTAACGACATAGATCGTTCTTAGTAACGACATAGATAGTCCTTAGCAACGACATAGATAGTCCTTAGTAACGACATAGATAGTCCTTAGCAACGACATAGATAGTCCTTAGTAACGACATAGATAGTCCTTAGCAACGACATAGATAGTCCTTAGTAACGGCATAGATAGTCCTTAGAAACGACATAGATAGTCTTTAGTAACGACATAGATAGTCCTTAGCAACGACATAGATAGTCCTTAGTAACGACATAGATAGTCCTTAGTAACGACATAGATAGTCCTTAGCAACGACATAGATAGTCCTTAGTAACGACATAGATAGTCCTTAGCAACGACATAGATAAACCTTAGCAACGACATAGATAGTCCTTAGCAACGACATAGATAGTCTTTAGTAACGACATAGATATTCCTTAGCAACGACATAAATAGTCCTTTGCAACGACATAGATAGTCCTTAGTAACGACATAGATAGTCCTTAGCAACGACATAGATAGTCTTTAGTAACGACATAGATAGTCCTTAGCATCGACATAGATAGTCCTTAGCAACGACATAGATAGTCCTTAGCAACGACATAGATAGTCCTTAGTAACGACATAGATAGTCCTTAGCAACGACATAGATAGTCCTTAGCAACGACATAGATAGTCATTAGTAACGACATAGATAGTCCTTAGCAACGACATAGATAGTCCTTAGTAACGACATAGATAGTCCTTAGCAACGACATAGATAAACCTTAGCAACGACATAGATAGTCCTTAGCAACGACATAGATAGTCTTTAGTAACGACATAGATATTCCTTAGCAACGACATAAATAGTCCTTTGCAACGACATAGATAGTCCTTAGTAACGACATAGATAGTCCTTAGCAACGACATAGATAGTCTTTAGTAACGACATAGATAGTCCTTAGGATCGACATAGATAGTCCTTAGCAACGACATAGATAGTCCTTAGCAACGACATAGATAGTCCTTAGTAACGACATAGATAGTCTTTAGCAACGACAGAGATAGTCTTTAGTAACGACATAGATAGTCCTTAGCAACGACATAGATAGTCCTTAGTAACGACATAGATAGTCCTTAGCAACGACATAGATAGTCCTTAGTAACGACATAGAGAGTCCTTAGCAACGACGTAGATAGTCCTTAGCAACGACATAGATAGTCATTAGTAACGACATAGATAGTCCTGAGTAACGACATAGATAGTCCTTAGCAACGACATAGATAGTACTTAGCAACGACATAGATAGTCCTTAGCAACGACATAGATAGTCCTTAGTAACGACATAGATAGTCCTTAGTAACGACATAGATAGTCCTTAGCAACGACATAGATAGTCCTTAACAACTACATAGATAGTCCTTAGCAACGACATAGATAGTCCTTAGTAACGACATAGACAGTCCTTAGCAACGACATAGATAGTCCTTAGTAACGACATAGATATTCCTTAGCAACGACATAGATAGTCTTTAGTAACGACAGAGAAAGTCCTTAGTAACGTCATCGATAGTCCTTAGCAACGACATAGATAGTCCTTAGTAACGGCATAGATAGTCCTTAGAAACGACATAGATAGTCCTTAGTAACGACATAGATAGTCCTTAGCAACGACATAGATAGTCCTTAGTAACGACATAGATAGTCCTTAGCAACGACATAGATAGTCCTTAGCAACGACATAGATAGTGTTTAGTAACGACATAGATAGTCCTTAGCAACGACATAGATAGACCTTAGTAACGACATAGATAGTCCTTAGCAACGACATGGATAGTCCTTAGTAACGACATAGATAGTCCTTAGCAACGACATAGATAGTCCTTAGTAACGACATAGATAGTCCTTAGCAACGACATAGATAAACCTTAGCAACGACATAGATAGTCCTTAGCAACGACATAGATAGTCTTTAGTAACGACAGAGAAAGTCCTTAGTAACGACATCGATAGTCCTTAGTAACGACACAGATCGTCCTTAGTAAAGACATAGATAGTCCTTAGCAACGACATAGATAGTCCTTAGCATCGACATAGATAGTCCTTAGCAACGACATAGATAGTCTTTAGTAACGACATAGATAGTCCTTAGCATCGACATAGGTAGTCCTTAGCAACGACATAGATAGTCCTTAGCAACGACATAGATAGTCCTTAGTAACGACATAGATAGTCTTTAGTAACGACATAGATAGTCCTTAGCAACGACATAGATAGTCCTTAGTAACGACATAGATAGTCCTTAGCAACGACATAGATAGTCCTTAGTAACGACATAGAGAGTCCTTAGCAACGACATAGATAGTCCTTAGCAACGACATAGGTAGTCATTAGTAACGACATAGATAGTCCTGAGTAACGACATAGATAGTCCTTAGCAACGACATAGATAGTCTTTAGTAACGACATAGATAGTCCTTAGCAACGACATAGATAGTCCTTAGTAACGACATAGATAGTCCTTAGCAACGACATAGATAGTCCTTAGTAACGACATAGAGAGTCCTTAGCAACGACATAGATAGTCCTTAGCAACGACATAGATAGTCATTAGTAACGACATAGATAGTCCTGAGTAACGACATAGATAGTCCTTAGCAACGACATAGATAGTACTTAGCAACGACATAGATAGTCCTTACCAACGACATAGATAGTTCTTAGTAACGACATAGATAGTCCTTAGTAACGACATAGATAGTACTTAGCAACGACATACATAGTCCTTAACAACGACATAGATAGTCCTTAGCAACGACATAGATAGTCCTTAGCAAAGACATAGATAGTCCTTAGCAACGACATAGATAGTCCTTAGTAACGACATAGATAGTCCTTAGCAACGACATAGATAGTCCTTAGTAACGACATCGATAGTCCTTAGTAACGACATAGATCGTCCTTAGTAACGACATAGATAGTCCTTAGCAACGACATAGATAGTCCTTAGTAACGACATAGATAGTCCTTAGCAACGACATAGATAGTCCTTAGTAACGACATAGATAGTCCTTAGCAACGACATAGATAGTCCTTAGTAACGGCATAGATAGTCCTTAGAAACGACATAGATAGTCTTTAGTAACGACATAGATAGTCCTTAGCAACGACATAGATAGTCCTTAGTAACGACATAGATAGTCCTTAGTAACGACATAGATAGTCCTTAGCAACGACATAGATAGTCCTTAGTAACGACATAGATAGTCCTTAGCAACGACATAGATAAACCTTAGCAACGACATAGATAGTCCTTAGCAACGACATAGATAGTCTTTAGTAACGACATAGATATTCCTTAGCAACGACATAAATAGTCCTTTGCAACGACATAGATAGTCCTTAGTAACGACATAGATAGTCCTTAGCAACGACATAGATAGTCTTTAGTAACGACATAGATAGTCCTTAGCATCGACATAGATAGTCCTTAGCAACGACATAGATAGTCCTTAGCAACGACATAGATAGTCCTTAGTAACGACATAGATAGTCTTTAGCAACTACAGAGATAGTCTTTAGTAACGACATAGATAGTCCTTAGCAACGACATAGATAGTCCTTAGTAACGACATAGATAGTCCTTAGCAACGACATAGATAGTCCTTAGTAACGACATAGAGAGTCCTTAGCAACGACATAGATAGTCCTTAGCAACGACATAGATAGTCATTAGTAACGACATAGATAGTCCTGAGTAACGACATAGATAGTCCTTAGCAACGACATAGATAGTACTTAGCAACGACATAGATAGTCCTTAGCAGCGACATAGATAGTCCTTAGTAACGACATAGATAGTCCTTAGTAACGACATAGATAGTCCTTAGCAACGACATAGATAGTCCTTAACAACTACATAGATAGTCCTTAGCAACGACATAGATAGTCCTTAGTAACGACATAGACAGTCCTTAGCAACGACATAGATAGTCCTTAGTAACGACATAGATATTCCTTAGCAACGACATAGATAGTCTTTAGTAACGACAGAGAAAGTCCTTAGTAACGTCATCGATAGTCCTTAGCAACGACATAGATAGTCCTTAGTAACGGCATAGATAGTCCTTAGAAACGACATAGATAGTCCTTAGTAACGACATAGATAGTCCTTAGCAACGACATAGATAGTCCTTAGTAACGACATAGATAGTCCTTAGCAACGACATAGATAGTCCTTAGCAACGACATAGATAATGTTTAGTAACGACATAGATAGTCCTTAGCAACGACATAGATAGACCTTAGAAACGACATAGATAGTCCTTAGCAACGACATAGATAGTCCTTAGTAACGACATAGATAGTCCTTAGCAACGACATAGATAGTCCTTAGTAACGACATAGATAGTCCTTAGCAACGACATAGATAAACCTTAGCAACGACATAGATAGTCCTTAGCAACGACATAGATAGTCTTTAGTAACGACAGAGAAAGTCCTTAGTAACGACATCGATAGTCCTTAGTAACGACATAGATCGTCCTTAGTAAAGACATAGATAGTCCCTAGCAACGACATAGATAGTCCTTAGCATCGACATAGATAGTCCTTAGCAACGACATAGATAGTCTTTAGTAACGACATAGATAGTCCTTAGCATCGACATAGATAGTCCTTAGCAACGACATAGATAGTCCTTAGCAACGACATAGATAGTCCTTAGTAACGACATAGATAGTCCTTAGCAACGACATAGATAGTCTTTAGTAACGACATAGATAGTCCTTAGCAACGACATAGATAGTCCTTAATAACGACATAGATAGTCCTTAGCAACGACATAGATAGTCCTTAGTAACGACATAGAGAGTCCTTAGCAACGACATAGATAGTCCTTAGCAACGACATAGATAGTCATTAGTAACGACATAGATAGTTTTTAGCAACGACATAGATAGTCCTTAGCAACGACATAGATAGTACTTAGCAACGACATAGATAGTCCTTAGCAACGACATAGATAGTCCTTAGTAACGACATAGATAGTCCTTAGTAACGACATAGATAGTCCTTAGCAACGACATAGATAGTCCTTAACAACTACATAGATAGTCCTTAGCAACGACATAGATAGTCCTTAGTAACGACATAGACAGTCCTTAGCAACGACATAGATAGTCCTTAGTAACGACATAGATATTCCTTAGCAACGACATAGATAGTCTTTAGTAACGACAGAGAAAGTCCTTAGTAACGTCATCGATAGTCCTTAGCAACGACATAGATAGTCCTTAGTAACGGCATAGATAGTTCTTAGTAACGACATGGATATTCCTTAGTAACGCCAGAGAAAGCCCTTAGTAACGACATAGATAGTCCTTAGTAACGACATAGTTAGTCCTTAGTAACGCCAAATAATATCCTTCGTATCGAAAAAGATATTCCTTAGTAACGATATAGATATTCCTTAGTAACGCCAGAGAAAGTCCTTAGTAACGACATCGATAAACTTCAGTAACGATATCGATTGTCCTTAATAACGACATAGATAGTCCTTAGTAACGGCATAGATATTTCTTAGAAACGACATAGATAGTCCTTAGCAACGACATAGATAGTCCTTAGCAACGACATAGATAGTCCTTAGTAACGACATAGATAGTCCTTAGTAACGACATAGATAGTCCTTAGCAACGACATAGATAGTCCTTAGTAACGACATAGATAGTCCTTAGCAACGACATAGATAAACCTTAGCAACGACATAGATAGTCCTTAGCAACGACATAGATAGTCTTTAGTAACGACATAGATATTCCTTAGCAACGACATAAATAGTCCTTTGCAACGACATAGATAGTCCTTAGTAACGACATAGATAGTCCTTAGCAACGACATAGATAGTCTTTAGTAACGACATAGATAGTCCTTAGCATCGACATAGATAGTCCTTAGCAACGACATAGATAGTCCTTAGCAACGACATAGATAGTCCTTAGTAACGACATAGATAGTCTTTAGCAACGACAGAGATAGTCTTTAGTAACGACATAGATAGTCCTTAGCAACGACATAGATAGTCCTTAGTAACGACATAGATAGTCCTTAGCAACGACATAGATAGTCCTTAGTAACGACATAGAGAGTCCTTAGCAACGACGTAGATAGTCCTTAGCAACGACATAGATAGTCATTAGTAACGACATAGATAGTCCTGAGTAACGACATAGATAGTCCTTAGCAACGACATAGATAGTACTTAGCAACGACATAGATAGTCCTTAGCAACGACATAGATAGTCCTTAGCAACGACGTAGATAGTCCTTAGTAACGACATAGATAGTCCTTAGAAACGCCATTGATAGTTCTTAGTAACGACATAGATAGTCCTTAGTAACGACATAGATAGTCCTTAGCAACGACATACATAGTCCTTAACAACGACATAGATAGTCCTTAGCAACGACATAGATAGTCTTTAGCAAAGACATAGATAGTCCTTAGCAACGACATAGATAGTCCTTAGTAACGACATAGATAGTCCTTAGTAACGGCATAGATAGTCCTTAGAAACGACATAGATAGTCCTTAGTAACGACATAGATAGTCCTTAGCAACGACATAGATAGTCCTTAGTAACGACATAGATAGTCCTTAGCAACGACATAGATAGTCCTTAGCAACGACATAGATAGTGTTTAGTAACGACATAGATAGTCCTTAGCAACGACATAGATAGACCTTAGTAACGACATAGATAGTCCTTAGCAACGACATGGATAGTCCTTAGTAACGACATAGATAGTCCTTAGCAACGACATAGATAGTCCTTAGTAACGACATAGATAGTCCTTAGCAACGACATAGATAAACCTTAGCAACGACATAGATAGTCCTTAGCAACGACATAGATAGTCTTTAGTAACGACAGAGAAAGTCCTTAGTAACGACATCGATAGTCCTTAGTAACGACACAGATCGTCCTTAGTAAAGACATAGATAGTCCTTAGCAACGACATAGATAGTCCTTAGCATCGACATAGATAGTCCTTAGCAACGACATAGATAGTCTTTAGTAACGACATAGATAGTCCTTAGCATCGACATAGGTAGTCCTTAGCAACGACATAGATAGTCCTTAGCAACGACATAGATAGTCCTTAGTTACGACATAGATAGTCTTTAGTAACGACATAGATAGTCCTTAGCAACGACATAGATAGTCCTTAGTAACGACATAGATAGTCCTTAGCAACGACATAGATAGTCCTTAGTAACGACATAGAGAGTCCTTAGCAACGACATAGATAGTCCTTAGCAACGACATAGGTAGTCATTAGTAACGACATAGATAGTCCTGAGTAACGACATAGATAGTCCTTAGCAACGACATAGATAGTCTTTAGTAACGACATAGATAGTCCTTAGCAACGACATAGATAGTCCTTAGTAACGACATAGATAGTCCTTAGCAACGACATAGATAGTCCTTAGTAACGACATAGAGAGTCCTTAGCAACGACATAGATAGTCATTAGTAACGACATAGATAGTCCTTAACAACTACATAGATAGTCCTTAGCAACGACATAGATAGTCCTTAGTAACGACATAGACAGTCCTTAGCAACGACATAGATAGTCCTTAGTAACGACATAGATATTCCTTAGCAACGACATAGATAGTCTTTAGTAACGACAGAGAAAGTCCTTAGTAACGTCATCGATAGTCCTTAGCAACGACATAGATAGTCCTTAGTAACGGCATAGATAGTCCTTAGAAACGACATAGATAGTCCTTAGTAACGACATAGATAGTCCTTAGCAACGACATAGATAGTCCTTAGTAACGACATAGATAGTCCTTAGCAACGACATAGATAGTCCTTAGCAACGACATAGATAGTGTTTAGTAACGACATAGATAGTCCTTAGCAACGACATAGATAGACCTTAGTAACGACATAGATAGTCCTTAGCAACGACATGGATAGTCCTTAGTAACGACATAGATAGTCCTTAGCAACGACATAGATAGTCCTTAGTAACGACATAGATAGTCCTTAGCAACGACATAGATAAACCTTAGCAACGACATAGATAGTCCTTAGCAACGACATAGATAGTCTTTAGTAACGACAGAGAAAGTCCTTAGTAACGACATCGATAGTCCTTAGTAACGACACAGATCGTCCTTAGTAAAGACATAGATAGTCCTTAGCAACGACATATATAGTCCTTAGCATCGACATAGATAGTCCTTAGCAACGACATAGATAGTCTTTAGTAACGACATAGATAGTCCTTAGCATCGACATAGGTAGTCCTTAGCAACGACATAGATAGTCCTTAGCAACGACATAGATAGTCCTTAGTTACGACATAGATAGTCTTTAGTAACGACATAGATAGTCCTTAGCAACGACATAGATAGTCCTTAGTAACGACATAGATAGTCCTTAGCAACGACATAGATAGTCCTTAGTAACGACATAGAGAGTCCTTAGCAACGACATAGATAGTCCTTAGCAACGACATAGGTAGTCATTAGTAACGACATAGATAGTCCTGAGTAACGACATAGATAGTCCTTAGCAACGACATAGATAGTCTTTAGTAACGACATAGATAGTCCTTAGCAACGACATAGATAGTCCTTAGTAACGACATAGATAGTCCTTAGCAACGACATAGATAGTCCTTAGTAACGACATAGAGAGTCCTTAGCAACGACATAGATAGTCATTAGTAACGACATAGATAGTCCTGAGTAACGACATAGATAGTCCTTAGCAACGACATAGATAGTACTTAGCAACGACATAGATAGTCCTTACCAACGACATAGATAGTTCTTAGTAACGACATAGATAGTCCTTAGTAACGACATAGATAGTCCTTAGCAACGACATACATAGTCCTTAACAACGACATAGATAGTCCTTAGCAACGACATAGATAGTCCTTAGCAAAGACATAGATAGTCCTTAGCAACGACATAGATAGTCCTTAGTAACGACATAGATAGTCCTTAGCAACGACATAGATAGTCCTTAGTAACAACATCGATAGTCCTTAGTAACGACATAGATCGTTCTTAGTAACGACATAGATAGTCCTTAGCAACGACATAGATAGTCCTTAGTAACGACATAGATAGTCCTTAGCAACGACATAGATAGTCCTTAGTAACGACATAGATAGTCCTTAGCAACGACATAGATAGTCCTTAGTAACGGCATAGATAGTCCTTAGAAACGACATAGATAGTCTTTAGTAACGACATAGATAGTCCTTAGCAACGACATAGATAGTCCTTAGTAACGACATAGATAGTCCTTAGTAACGACATAGATAGTCCTTAGCAACGACATAGATAGTCCTTAGTAACGACATAGATAGTCCTTAGCAACGACATAGATAAACCTTAGCAACGACATAGATAGTCCTTAGCAACGACATAGATAGTCTTTAGTAACGACATAGATATTCCTTAGCAACGACATAAATAGTCCTTTGCAACGACATAGATAGTCCTTAGTAACGACATAGATAGTCCTTAGCAACGACATAGATAGTCTTTAGTAACGACATAGATAGTCCTTAGCATCGACATAGATAGTCCTTAGCAACGACATAGATAGTCCTTAGCAACGACATAGATAGTCCTTAGTAACGACATAGATAGTCCTTAGCAACGACATAGATAGTCCTTAGCAACGACATAGATAGTCATTAGTAACGACATAGATAGTCCTTAGCAACGACATAGATAGTCCTTAGTAACGACATAGATAGTCCTTAGCAACGACATAGATAAACCTTAGCAACGACATAGATAGTCCTTAGCAACGACATAGATAGTCTTTAGTAACGACATAGATATTCCTTAGCAACGACATAAATAGTCCTTTGCAACGACATAGATAGTCCTTAGTAACGACATAGATAGTCCTTAGCAACGACATAGATAGTCTTTAGTAACGACATAGATAGTCCTTAGCATCGACATAGATAGTCCTTAGCAACGACATAGATAGTCCTTAGCAACGACATAGATAGTCCTTAGTAACGACATAGATAGTCTTTAGCAACGACAGAGATAGTCTTTAGTAACGACATAGATAGTCCTTAGCAACGACATAGATAGTCCTTAGTAACGACATAGATAGTCCTTAGCAACGACATAGATAGTCCTTAGTAACGACATAGAGAGTCCTTAGCAACGACGTAGATAGTCCTTAGCAACGACATAGATAGTCATTAGTAACGACATAGATAGTCCTGAGTAACGACATAGATAGTCCTTAGCAACGACATAGATAGTACTTAGCAACGACATAGATAGTCCTTAGCAACGACATAGATAGTCCTTAGTAACGACATAGATAGTCCTTAGTAACGACATAGATAGTCCTTAGCAACGACATAGATAGTCCTTAACAACTACATAGATAGTCCTTAGCAACGACATAGATAGTCCTTAGTAACGACATAGACAGTCCTTAGCAACGACATAGATAGTCCTTAGTAACGACATAGATATTCCTTAGCAACGACATAGATAGTCTTTAGTAACGACAGAGAAAGTCCTTAGTAACGTCATCGATAGTCCTTAGCAACGACATAGATAGTCCTTAGTAACGGCATAGATAGTCCTTAGAAACGACATAGATAGTCCTTAGTAACGACATAGATAGTCCTTAGCAACGACATAGATAGTCCTTAGTAACGACATAGATAGTCCTTAGCAACGACATAGATAGTCCTTAGCAACGACATAGATAGTGTTTAGTAACGACATAGATAGTCCTTAGCAACGACATAGATAGACCTTAGTAACGACATAGATAGTCCTTAGCAACGACATGGATAGTCCTTAGTAACGACATAGATAGTCCTTAGCAACGACATAGATAGTCCTTAGTAACGACATAGATAGTCCTTAGCAACGACATAGATAAACCTTAGCAACGACATAGATAGTCCTTAGCAACGACATAGATAGTCTTTAGTAACGACAGAGAAAGTCCTTAGTAACGACATCGATAGTCCTTAGTAACGACACAGATCGTCCTTAGTAAAGACATAGATAGTCCTTAGCAACGACATAGATAGTCCTTAGCATCGACATAGATAGTCCTTAGCAACGACATAGATAGTCTTTAGTAACGACATAGATAGTCCTTAGCATCGACATAGGTAGTCCTTAGCAACGACATAGATAGTCCTTAGCAACGACATAGATAGTCCTTAGTAACGACATAGATAGTCTTTAGTAACGACATAGATAGTCCTTAGCAACGACATAGATAGTCCTTAGTAACGACATAGATAGTCCTTAGCAACGACATAGATAGTCCTTAGTAACGACATAGAGAGTCCTTAGCAACGACATAGATAGTCCTTAGCAACGACATAGGTAGTCATTAGTAACGACATAGATAGTCCTGAGTAACGACATAGATAGTCCTTAGCAACGACATAGATAGTCTTTAGTAACGACATAGATAGTCCTTAGCAACGACATAGATAGTCCTTAGTAACGACATAGATAGTCCTTAGCAACGACATAGATAGTCCTTAGTAACGACATAGATAGTCCTTAGTAACGACATAGATAGTCCTTAGCAACGACATAGATAGTCCTTAGTAACGACATAGATAGTCATTAGTAACGACATAGATAGTCCTGAGTAACGACATAGATAGTCCTTAGCAACGACATAGATAGTACTTAGCAACGACATAGATAGTCCTTAGCAACGACATAGATAGTCCTTAGTAACGACATAGATAGTCCTTAGTAACGACATAGATAGTCCTTAGCAACGACATAGATAGTCCTTAACAACTACATAGATAGTCCTTAGCAACGACATAGATAGTCCTTAGTAACGACATAGACAGTCCTTAGCAACGACATAGATAGTCCTTAGTAACGACATAGATAATCCTTAGCAACGACATAGATAGTCTTTAGTAACGACAGAGAAAGTCCTTAGTAACGTCATCGATAGTCCTTAGCAACGACATAGATAGTCCTTAGTAACGGCATAGATAGTCCTTAGAAACGACATAGATAGTCCTTAGTAACGACATAGATAGTCCTTAGCAACGACATAGATAGTCCTTAGTAACGACATAGATAGTCCTTAGCAACGACATAGATAGTCCTTAGCAACGACATAGATAGTGTTTAGTAACGACATAGATAGTCCTTAGCAACGACATAGATAGACCTTAGTAACGACATAGATAGTCCTTAGCAACGACATGGATAGTCCTTAGTAACGACATAGATAGTCCTTAGCAACGACATAGATAGTCCTTAGTAACGACATAGATAGTCCTTAGCAACGACATAGATAAACCTTAGCAACGACATAGATAGTCCTTAGCAACGACATAGATAGTCTTTAGTAACGACAGAGAAAGTCCTTAGTAACGACATCGATAGTCCTTAGTAACGACACAGATCGTCCTTAGTAAAGACATAGATAGTCCTTAGCAACGACATAGATAGTCCTTAGCATCGACATAGATAGTCCTTAGCAACGACATAGATAGTCTTTAGTAACGACATAGATAGTCCTTAGCATCGACATAGGTAGTCCTTAGCAACGACATAGATAGTCCTTAGCAACGACATAGATAGTCCTTAGTAACGACATAGATAGTCTTTAGTAACGACATAGATAGTCCTTAGCAACGACATAGATAGTCCTTAGTAACGACATAGATAGTCCTTAGCAACGACATAGATAGTCCTTAGTAACGACATAGAGAGTCCTTAGCAACGACATAGATAGTCCTTAGCAACGACATAGGTAGTCATTAGTAACGACATAGATAGTCCTGAGTAACGACATAGATAGTCCTTAGCAACGACATAGATAGTCTTTAGTAACGACATAGATAGTCCTTAGCAACGACATAGATAGTCCTTAGTAACGACATAGATAGTCCTTAGCAACGACATAGATAGTCCTTAGTAACGACATAGAGAGTCCTTAGCAACGACATAGATAGTCATTAGTAACGACATAGATAGTCCTGAGTAACGACATAGATAGTCCTTAGCAACGACATAGATAGTACTTAGCAACGACATAGATAGTCCTTACCAACGACATAGATAGTTCTTAGTAACGACATAGATAGTCCTTAGTAACGACATAGATAGTCCTTAGCAACGACATACATAGTCCTTAACAACGACATAGATAGTCCTTAGCAACGACATAGATAGTCCTTAGCAAAGACATAGATAGTCCTTAGCAACGACATAGATAGTCCTTAGTAACGACATAGATAGTCCTTAGCAACGACATAGATAGTCCTTAGTAACGACATCGATAGTCCTTAGTAACGACATAGATCGTTCTTAGTAACGACATAGATAGTCCTTAGCAACGACATAGATAGTCCTTAGTAACGACATAGATAGTCCTTAGCAACGACATAGATAGTCCTTAGTAACGACATAGATAGTCCTTAGCAACGACATAGATAGTCCTTAGTAACGGCATAGATAGTCCTTAGAAACGACATAGATAGTCTTTAGTAACGACATAGATAGTCCTTAGCAACGACATAGATAGTCCTTAGTAACGACATAGATAGTCCTTAGTAACGACATAGATAGTCCTTAGCAACGACATAGATAGTCCTTAGTAACGACATAGATAGTCCTTAGCAACGACATAGATAAACCTTAGCAACGACATAGATAGTCCTTAGCAACGACATAGATAGTCTTTAGTAACGACATAGATATTCCTTAGCAACGACATAAATAGTCCTTTGCAACGACATAGATAGTCCTTAGTAACGACATAGATAGTCCTTAGCAACGACATAGATAGTCTTTAGTAACGACATAGATAGTCCTTAGCATCGACATAGATAGTCCTTAGCAACGACATAGATAGTCCTTAGCAACGACATAGATAGTCCTTAGTAACGACATAGATAGTCCTTAGCAACGACATAGATAGTCCTTAGCAACGACATAGATAGTCATTAGTAACGACATAGATAGTCCTTAGCAACGACATAGATAGTCCTTAGTAACGACATAGATAGTCCTTAGCAACGACATAGATAAACCTTAGCAACGACATAGATAGTCCTTAGCAACGACATAGATAGTCTTTAGTAACGACATAGATATTCCTTAGCAACGACATAAATAGTCCTTTGCAACGACATAGATAGTCCTTAGTAACGACATAGATAGTCCTTAGCAACGACATAGATAGTCTTTAGTAACGACATAGATAGTCCTTAGCATCGACATAGATAGTCCTTAGCAACGACATAGATAGTCCTTAGCAACGACATAGATAGTCCTTAGTAACGACATAGATAGTCTTTAGCAACGACAGAGATAGTCTTTAGTAACGACATAGATAGTCCTTAGCAACGACATAGATAGTCCTTAGTAACGACATAGATAGTCCTTAGCAACGACATAGATAGTCCTTAGTAACGACATAGAGAGTCCTTAGCAACGACGTAGATAGTCCTTAGCAACGACATAGATAGTCATTAGTAACGACATAGATAGTCCTGAGTAACGACATAGATAGTCCTTAGCAACGACATAGATAGTACTTAGCAACGACATAGATAGTCCTTAGCAACGACATAGATAGTCCTTAGTAACGACATAGATAGTCCTTAGTAACGACATAGATAGTCCTTAGCAACGACATAGATAGTCCTTAACAACTACATAGATAGTCCTTAGCAACGACATAGATAGTCCTTAGTAACGACATAGACAGTCCTTAGCAACGACATAGATAGTCCTTAGTAACGACATAGATATTCCTTAGCAACGACATAGATAGTCTTTAGTAACGACAGAGAAAGTCCTTAGTAACGTCATCGATAGTCCTTAGCAACGACATAGATAGTCCTTAGTAACGGCATAGATAGTCCTTAGAAACGACATAGATAGTCCTTAGTAACGACATAGATAGTCCTTAGCAACGACATAGATAGTCCTTAGTAACGACATAGATAGTCCTTAGCAACGACATAGATAGTCCTTAGCAACGACATAGATAGTGTTTAGTAACGACATAGATAGTCCTTAGCAACGACATAGATAGACCTTAGTAACGACATAGATAGTCCTTAGCAACGACATGGATAGTCCTTAGTAACGACATAGATAGTCCTTAGCAACGACATAGATAGTCCTTAGTAACGACATAGATAGTCCTTAGCAACGACATAGATAAACCTTAGCAACGACATAGATAGTCCTTAGCAACGACATAGATAGTCTTTAGTAACGACAGAGAAAGTCCTTAGTAACGACATCGATAGTCCTTAGTAACGACACAGATCGTCCTTAGTAAAGACATAGATAGTCCTTAGCAACGACATAGATAGTCCTTAGCATCGACATAGATAGTCCTTAGCAACGACATAGATAGTCTTTAGTAACGACATAGATAGTCCTTAGCATCGACATAGGTAGTCCTTAGCAACGACATAGATAGTCCTTAGCAACGACATAGATAGTCCTTAGTAACGACATAGATAGTCTTTAGTAACGACATAGATAGTCCTTAGCAACGACATAGATAGTCCTTAGTAACGACATAGATAGTCCTTAGCAACGACATAGATAGTCCTTAGCAACGACATAGATAGTACTTAGCAACGACATAGATAGTCCTTAGCAACGACATAGATAGTCCTTAGTAACGACATAGATAGTCCTTAGTAACGACATAGATAGTCCTTAGCAACGACATAGATAGTCCTTAACAACTACATAGATAGTCCTTAGCAACGACATAGATAGTCCTTAGTAACGACATAGACAGTCCTTAGCAACGACATAGATAGTCCTTAGTAACGACATAGATAATCCTTAGCAACGACATAGATAGTCTTTAGTAACGACAGAGAAAGTCCTTAGTAACGTCATCGATAGTCCTTAGCAACGACATAGATAGTCCTTAGTAACGGCATAGATAGTCCTTAGAAACGACATAGATAGTCCTTAGTAACGACATAGATAGTCCTTAGCAACGACATAGATAGTCCTTAGTAACGACATAGATAGTCCTTAGCAACGACATAGATAGTCCTTAGCAACGACATAGATAGTGTTTAGTAACGACATAGATAGTCCTTAGCAACGACATAGATAGACCTTAGTAACGACATAGATAGTCCTTAGCAACGACATGGATAGTCCTTAGTAACGACATAGATAGTCCTTAGCAACGACATAGATAGTCCTTAGTAACGACATAGATAGTCCTTAGCAACGACATAGATAAACCTTAGCAACGACATAGATAGTCCTTAGCAACGACATAGATAGTCTTTAGTAACGACAGAGAAAGTCCTTAGTAACGACATCGATAGTCCTTAGTAACGACACAGATCGTCCTTAGTAAAGACATAGATAGTCCTTAGCAACGACATAGATAGTCCTTAGCATCGACATAGATAGTCCTTAGCAACGACATAGATAGTCTTTAGTAACGACATAGATAGTCCTTAGCATCGACATAGGTAGTCCTTAGCAACGACATAGATAGTCCTTAGCAACGACATAGATAGTCCTTAGTAACGACATAGATAGTCTTTAGTAACGACATAGATAGTCCTTAGCAACGACATAGATAGTCCTTAGTAACGACATAGATAGTCCTTAGCAACGACATAGATAGTCCTTAGTAACGACATAGAGAGTCCTTAGCAACGACATAGATAGTCCTTAGCAACGACATAGGTAGTCATTAGTAACGACATAGATAGTCCTGAGTAACGACATAGATAGTCCTTAGCAACGACATAGATAGTCTTTAGTAACGACATAGATAGTCCTTAGCAACGACATAGATAGTCCTTAGTAACGACATAGATAGTCCTTAGCAACGACATAGATAGTCCTTAGTAACGACATAGAGAGTCCTTAGCAACGACATAGATAGTCATTAGTAACGACATAGATAGTCCTGAGTAACGACATAGATAGTCCTTAGCAACGACATAGATAGTACTTAGCAACGACATAGATAGTCCTTACCAACGACATAGATAGTTCTTAGTAACGACATAGATAGTCCTTAGTAACGACATAGATAGTCCTTAGCAACGACATACATAGTCCTTAACAACGACATAGATAGTCCTTAGCAACGACATAGATAGTCCTTAGCAAAGACATAGATAGTCCTTAGCAACGACATAGATAGTCCTTAGTAACGACATAGATAGTCCTTAGCAACGACATAGATAGTCCTTAGTAACGACATCGATAGTCCTTAGTAACGACATAGATCGTTCTTAGTAACGACATAGATAGTCCTTAGCAACGACATAGATAGTCCTTAGTAACGACATAGATAGTCCTTAGCAACGACATAGATAGTCCTTAGTAACGACATAGATAGTCCTTAGCAACGACATAGATAGTCCTTAGTAACGGCATAGATAGTCCTTAGAAACGACATAGATAGTCTTTAGTAACGACATAGATAGTCCTTAGCAACGACATAGATAGTCCTTAGTAACGACATAGATAGTCCTTAGTAACGACATAGATAGTCCTTAGCAACGACATAGATAGTCCTTAGTAACGACATAGATAGTCCTTAGCAACGACATAGATAAACCTTAGCAACGACATAGATAGTCCTTAGCAACGACATAGATAGTCTTTAGTAACGACATAGATATTCCTTAGCAACGACATAAATAGTCCTTTGCAACGACATAGATAGTCCTTAGTAACGACATAGATAGTCCTTAGCAACGACATAGATAGTCTTTAGTAACGACATAGATAGTCCTTAGCATCGACATAGATAGTCCTTAGCAACGACATAGATAGTCCTTAGCAACGACATAGATAGTCCTTAGTAACGACATAGATAGTCCTTAGCAACGACATAGATAGTCCTTAGCAACGACATAGATAGTCATTAGTAACGACATAGATAGTCCTTAGCAACGACATAGATAGTCCTTAGTAACGACATAGATAGTCCTTAGCAACGACATAGATAAACCTTAGCAACGACATAGATAGTCCTTAGCAACGACATAGATAGTCTTTAGTAACGACATAGATATTCCTTAGCAACGACATAAATAGTCCTTTGCAACGACATAGATAGTCCTTAGTAACGACATAGATAGTCCTTAGCAACGACATAGATAGTCTTTAGTAACGACATAGATAGTCCTTAGCATCGACATAGATAGTCCTTAGCAACGACATAGATAGTCCTTAGCAACGACATAGATAGTCCTTAGTAACGACATAGATAGTCTTTAGCAACGACAGAGATAGTCTTTAGTAACGACATAGATAGTCCTTAGCAACGACATAGATAGTCCTTAGTAACGACATAGATAGTCCTTAGCAACGACATAGATAGTCCTTAGTAACGACATAGAGAGTCCTTAGCAACGACGTAGATAGTCCTTAGCAACGACATAGATAGTCATTAGTAACGACATAGATAGTCCTGAGTAACGACATAGATAGTCCTTAGCAACGACATAGATAGTACTTAGCAACGACATAGATAGTCCTTAGCAACGACATAGATAGTCCTTAGTAACGACATAGATAGTCCTTAGTAACGACATAGATAGTCCTTAGCAACGACATAGATAGTCCTTAACAACTACATAGATAGTCCTTAGCAACGACATAGATAGTCCTTAGTAACGACATAGACAGTCCTTAGCAACGACATAGATAGTCCTTAGTAACGACATAGATATTCCTTAGCAACGACATAGATAGTCTTTAGTAACGACAGAGAAAGTCCTTAGTAACGTCATCGATAGTCCTTAGCAACGACATAGATAGTCCTTAGTAACGGCATAGATAGTCCTTAGAAACGACATAGATAGTCCTTAGTAACGACATAGATAGTCCTTAGCAACGACATAGATAGTCCTTAGTAACGACATAGATAGTCCTTAGCAACGACATAGATAGTCCTTAGCAACGACATAGATAGTGTTTAGTAACGACATAGATAGTCCTTAGCAACGACATAGATAGACCTTAGTAACGACATAGATAGTCCTTAGCAACGACATGGATAGTCCTTAGTAACGACATAGATAGTCCTTAGCAACGACATAGATAGTCCTTAGTAACGACATAGATAGTCCTTAGCAACGACATAGATAAACCTTAGCAACGACATAGATAGTCCTTAGCAACGACATAGATAGTCTTTAGTAACGACAGAGAAAGTCCTTAGTAACGACATCGATAGTCCTTAGTAACGACACAGATCGTCCTTAGTAAAGACATAGATAGTCCTTAGCAACGACATAGATAGTCCTTAGCATCGACATAGATAGTCCTTAGCAACGACATAGATAGTCTTTAGTAACGACATAGATAGTCCTTAGCATCGACATAGGTAGTCCTTAGCAACGACATAGATAGTCCTTAGCAACGACATAGATAGTCCTTAGTAACGACATAGATAGTCTTTAGTAACGACATAGATAGTCCTTAGCAACGACATAGATAGTCCTTAGTAACGACATAGATAGTCCTTAGCAACGACATAGATAGTCCTTAGTAACGACATAGAGAGTCCTTAGCAACGACATAGATAGTCCTTAGCAACGACATAGGTAGTCATTAGTAACGACATAGATAGTCCTGAGTAACGACATAGATAGTCCTTAGCAACGACATAGATAGTCTTTAGTAACGACATAGATAGTCCTTAGCAACGACATAGATAGTCCTTAGTAACGACATAGATAGTCCTTAGCAACGACATAGATAGTCCTTAGTAACGACATAGAGAGTCCTTAGCAACGACATAGATAGTCCTTAGCAACGACATAGATAGTCATTAGTAACGACATAGATAGTCCTGAGTAACGACATAGATAGTCCTTAGCAACGACATAGATAGTACTTAGCAACGACATAGATAGTCCTTACCAACGACATAGATAGTTCTTAGTAACGACATAGATAGTCCTTAGTAACGACATAGATAGTCCTTAGCAACGACATACATAGTCCTTAACAACGACATAGATAGTCCTTAGCAACGACATAGATAGTCCTTAGCAAAGACATAGATAGTCCTTAGCAACGACATAGATAGTCCTTAGTAACGACATAGATAGTCCTTAGCAACGACATAGATAGTCCTTAGTAACGACATCGATAGTCCTTAGTAACGACATAGATCGTCCTTAGTAACGACATAGATAGTCCTTAGCAACGACATAGATAGTCCTTAGTAACGACATAGATAGTCCTTAGCAACGACATAGATAGTCCTTAGTAACGACATAGATAGTCCTTAGCAACGACATAGATAGTCCTTAGTAACGGCATAGATAGTCCTTAGAAACGACATAGATAGTCTTTAGTAACGACATAGATAGTCCTTAGCAACGACATAGATAGTCCTTAGTAACGACATAGATAGTCCTTAGTAACGACATAGATAGTCCTTAGCAACGACATAGATAGTCCTTAGTAACGACATAGATAGTCCTTAGCAACGACATAGATAAACCTTAGCAACGACATAGATAGTCCTTAGCAACGACATAGATAGTCTTTAGTAACGACATAGATATTCCTTAGCAACGACATAAATAGTCCTTTGCAACGACATAGATAGTCCTTAGTAACGACATAGATAGTCCTTAGCAACGACATAGATAGTCTTTAGTAACGACATAGATAGTCCTTAGCATCGACATAGATAGTCCTTAGCAACGACATAGATAGTCCTTAGCAACGACATAGATAGTCCTTAGTAACGACATAGATAGTCTTTAGCAACGACAGAGATAGTCTTTAGTAACGACATAGATAGTCCTTAGCAACGACATAGATAGTCCTTAGTAACGACATAGATAGTCCTTAGCAACGACATAGATAGTCCTTAGTAACGACATAGAGAGTCCTTAGCAACGACATAGATAGTCCTTAGCAACGACATAGATAGTCATTAGTAACGACATAGATAGTCCTGAGTAACGACATAGATAGTCCTTAGCAACGACATAGATAGTACTTAGCAACGACATAGATAGTCCTTAGCAGCGACATAGATAGTCCTTAGTAACGACATAGATAGTCCTTAGTAACGACATAGATAGTCCTTAGCAACGACATAGATAGTCCTTAACAACTACATAGATAGTCCTTAGCAACGACATAGATAGTCCTTAGTAACGACATAGACAGTCCTTAGCAACGACATAGATAGTCCTTAGTAACGACATAGATATTCCTTAGCAACGACATAGATAGTCTTTAGTAACGACAGAGAAAGTCCTTAGTAACGTCATCGATAGTCCTTAGCAACGACATAGATAGTCCTTAGTAACGGCATAGATAGTCCTTAGAAACGACATAGATAGTCCTTAGTAACGACATAGATAGTCCTTAGCAACGACATAGATAGTCCTTAGTAACGACATAGATAGTCCTTAGCAACGACATAGATAGTCCTTAGCAACGACATAGATAATGTTTAGTAACGACATAGATAGTCTTTAGCAACGACATAGATAGACCTTAGAAACGACATAGATAGTCCTTAGCAACGACATAGATAGTCCTTAGTAACGACATAGATAGTCCTTAGCAACGACATAGATAGTCCTTAGTAACGACATAGATAGTCCTTAGCAACGACATAGATAAACCTTAGCAACGACATAGATAGTCCTTAGCAACGACATAGATAGTCTTTAGTAACGACAGAGAAAGTCCTTAGTAACGACATCGATAGTCCTTAGTAACGACATAGATCGTCCTTAGTAAAGACATAGATAGTCCCTAGCAACGACATAGATAGTCCTTAGCATCGACATAGATAGTCCTTAGCAACGACATAGATAGTCTTTAGTAACGACATAGATAGTCCTTAGCATCGACATAGATAGTCCTTAGCAACGACATAGATAGTCCTTAGCAACGACATAGATAGTCCTTAGTAACGACATAGATAGTCCTTAGCAACGACATAGATAGTCTTTAGTAACGACATAGATAGTCCTTAGCAACGACATAGATAGTCCTTAATAACGACATAGATAGTCCTTAGCAACGACATAGATAGTCCTTAGTAACGACATAGAGAGTCCTTAGCAACGACATAGATAGTCCTTAGCAACGACATAGATAGTCATTAGTAACGACATAGATAGTCCTTAGCAACGACATAGATAGTCCTTAGCAACGACATAGATAGTACTTAGCAACGACATAGATAGTCCTTAGCAACGACATAGATAGTCCTTAGTAACGACATAGATAGTCCTTAGTAACGACATAGATAGTCCTTAGCAACGACATAGATAGTCCTTAACAACTACATAGATAGTCCTTAGCAACGACATAGATAGTCCTTAGTAACGACATAGACAGTCCTTAGCAACGACATAGATAGTCCTTAGTAACGACATAGATATTCCTTAGCAACTACATAGATAGTCTTTAGTAACGACAGAGAAAGTCCTTAGTAACGTCATCGATAGTCCTTAGCAACGACATAGATAGTCCTTAGTAACGGCATAGATAGTTCTTAGTAACGACATGGATATTCCTTAGTAACGCCAGAGAAAGCCCTTAGTAACGACATAGATAGTCCTTAGTAACGACATAGTTAGTCCTTAGTAACGCCAAATAATATCCTTCGTATCGAAAAAGATATTCCTTAGTAACGATATAGATATTCCTTAGTAACGCCAGAGAAAGTCCTTAGTAACGACATCGATAAACTTCAGTAACGATATCGATTGTCCTTAATAACGACATAGATAGTCCTTAGTAACGGCATAGATAGTTCTTAGAAACGACATAGATAGTCCTTAGCAACGACATAGATAGTCCTTAGCAACGACATAGATAGTCCTTAGTAACGACATAGATAGTCCTTAGTAACGACATAGATAGTCCTTAGCAACGACATAGATAGTCCTTAGTAACGACATAGATAGTCCTTAGCAACGACATAGATAAACCTTAGCAACGACATAGATAGTCCTTAGCAACGACATAGATAGTCTTTAGTAACGACATAGATATTCCTTAGCAACGACATAAATAGTCCTTTGCAACGACATAGATAGTCCTTAGTAACGACATAGATAGTCCTTAGCAACGACATAGATAGTCTTTAGTAACGACATAGATAGTCCTTAGCATCGACATAGATAGTCCTTAGCAACGACATAGATAGTCCTTAGCAACGACATAGATAGTCCTTAGTAACGACATAGATAGTCTTTAGCAACGACAGAGATAGTCTTTAGTAACGACATAGATAGTCCTTAGCAACGACATAGATAGTCCTTAGTAACGACATAGATAGTCCTTAGCAACGACATAGATAGTCCTTAGCAACGACATAGATAGTCATTAGTAACGACATAGATAGTCCTGAGTAACGACATAGATAGTCCTTAGCAACGACATAGATAGTACTTAGCAACGACATAGATAGTCCTTAGCAACGACATAGATAGTCCTTAGTAACGACATAGATAGTCCTTAGTAACGACATAGATAGTCCTTAGCAACGACATAGATAGTCCTTAACAACTACATAGATAGTCCTTAGCAACGACATAGATAGTCCTTAGTAACGACATAGACAGTCCTTAGCAACGACATAGATAGTCCTTAGTAACGACATAGATATTCCTTAGCAACGACATAGATAGTCTTTAGTAACGACAGAGAAAGTCCTTAGTAACGTCATCGATAGTCCTTAGCAACGACATAGATAGTCCTTAGTAACGGCATAGATAGTCCTTAGAAACGACATAGATAGTCCTTAGTAACGACATAGATAGTCCTTAGCAACGACATAGATAGTCCTTAGTAACGACATAGATAGTCCTTAGCAACGACATAGATAGTCCTTAGCAACGACATAGATAGTGTTTAGTAACGACATAGATAGTCCTTAGCAACGACATAGATAGACCTTAGTAACGACATAGATAGTCCTTAGCAACGACATGGATAGTCCTTAGTAACGACATAGATAGTCCTTAGCAACGACATAGATAGTTCTTAGTAACGACATAGATAGTCCTTAGCAACGACATAGATAAACCTTAGCAACGACATAGATAGTCCTTAGCAACGACATAGATAGTCTTTAGTAACGACAGAGAAAGTCCTTAGTAACGACATCGATAGTCCTTAGTAACGACACAGATCGTCCTTAGTAAAGACATAGATAGTCCTTAGCAACGACATAGATAGTCCTTAGCATCGACATAGATAGTCCTTAGCAACGACATAGATAGTCTTTAGTAACGACATAGATAGTCCTTAGCATCGACATAGGTAGTCCTTAGCAACGACATAGATAGTCCTTAGCAACGACATAGATAGTCCTTAGTAACGACATAGATAGTCTTTAGTAACGACATAGATAGTCCTTAGCAACGACATAGATAGTCCTTAGTAACGACATAGATAGTCCTTAGCAACGACATAGATAGTCCTTAGTAACGACATAGAGAGTCCTTAGCAACGACATAGATAGTCCTTAGCAACGACATAGGTAGTCATTAGTAACGACATAGATAGTCCTGAGTAACGACATAGATAGTCCTTAGCAACGACATAGATAGTCTTTAGTAACGACATAGATAGTCCTTAGCAACGACATAGATAGTCCTTAGTAACGACATAGATAGTCCTTAGCAACGACATAGATAGTCCTTAGTAACGACATAGAGAGTCCTTAGCAACGACATAGATAGTCCTTAGCAACGACATAGATAGTCATTAGTAACGACATAGATAGTCCTGAGTAACGACATAGATAGTCTTTAGCAACGACATAGATAGTACTTAGCAACGACATAGATAGTCCTTACCAACGACATAGATAGTTCTTAGTAACGACATAGATAGTCCTTAGTAACGACATAGATAGTCCTTAGCAACGACATACATAGTCCTTAACAACGACATAGATAGTCCTTAGCAACGACATAGATAGTCCTTAGCAAAGACATAGATAGTCCTTAGCAACGACATAGATAGTCCTTAGTAACGACATAGATAGTCCTTAGCAACGACATAGATAGTCCTTAGTAACGACATCGATAGTCCTTAGTAACGACATAGATCGTCCTTAGTAACGACATAGATAGTCCTTAGCAACGACATAGATAGTCCTTAGTAACGACATAGATAGTCCTTAGCAACGACATAGATAGTCCTTAGTAACGACATAGATAGTCCTTAGCAACGACATAGATAGTCCTTAGTAACGGCATAGATAGTCCTTAGAAACGACATAGATAGTCTTTAGTAACGACATAGATAGTCCTTAGCAACGACATAGATAGTCCTTAGTAACGACATAGATAGTCCTTAGTAACGACATAGATAGTCCTTAGCAACGACATAGATAGTCCTTAGTAACGACATAGATAGTCCTTAGCAACGACATAGATAAACCTTAGCAACGACATAGATAGTCCTTAGCAACGACATAGATAGTCTTTAGTAACGACATAGATATTCCTTAGCAACGACATAAATAGTCCTTTGCAACGACATAGATAGTCCTTAGTAACGACATAGATAGTCCTTAGCAACGACATAGATAGTCTTTAGTAACGACATAGATAGTCCTTAGCATCGACATAGATAGTCCTTAGCAACGACATAGATAGTCCTTAGCAACGACATAGATAGTCCTTAGTAACGACATAGATAGTCTTTAGCAACGACAGAGATAGTCTTTAGTAACGACATAGATAGTCCTTAGCAACGACATAGATAGTCCTTAGTAACGACATAGATAGTCCTTAGCAACGACATAGATAGTCCTTAGTAACGACATAGAGAGTCCTTAGCAACGACATAGATAGTCCTTAGCAACGACATAGATAGTCATTAGTAACGACATAGATAGTCCTGAGTAACGACATAGATAGTCCTTAGCAACGACATAGATAGTACTTAGCAACGACATAGATAGTCCTTAGCAGCGACATAGATAGTCCTTAGTAACGACATAGATAGTCCTTAGTAACGACATAGATAGTCCTTAGCAACGACATAGATAGTCCTTAACAACTACATAGATAGTCCTTAGCAACGACATAGATAGTCCTTAGTAACGACATAGACAGTCCTTAGCAACGACATAGATAGTCCTTAGTAACGACATAGATATTCCTTAGCAACGACATAGATAGTCTTTAGTAACGACAGAGAAAGTCCTTAGTAACGTCATCGATAGTCCTTAGCAACGACATAGATAGTCCTTAGTAACGGCATAGATAGTCCTTAGAAACGACATAGATAGTCCTTAGTAACGACATAGATAGTCCTTAGCAACGACATAGATAGTCCTTAGTAACGACATAGATAGTCCTTAGCAACGACATACATAGTCCTTAACAATGACATAGATAATGTTTAGTAACGACATAGATAGTCCTTAGCAACGACATAGATAGACCTTAGAAACGACATAGATAGTCCTTAGCAACGACATAGATAGTCCTTAGTAACGACATAGATAGTCCTTAGCAACGACATAGATTGTCCTTAGTAACGACATAGATAGTCCTTAGCAACGACATAGATAAACCTTAGCAACGACATAGATAGTCCTTAGCAACGACATAGATAGTCTTTAGTAACGACAGAGAAAGTCCTTAGTAACGACATCGATAGTCCTTAGTAACGACATAGATCGTCCTTAGTAAAGACATAGATAGTCCCTAGCAACGACATAGATAGTCCTTAGCATCGACATAGATAGTCCTTAGCAACGACATAGATAGTCTTTAGTAACGACATAGATAGTCCTTAGCATCGACATAGATAGTCCTTAGCAACGACATAGATAGTCCTTAGCAACGACATAGATAGTCCTTAGTAACGACATAGATAGTCCTTAGCAACGACATAGATATTCTTTAGTAACGACATAGATAGTCCTTAGCAACGACATAGATAGTCCTTAATAACGACATAGATAGTCCTTAGCAACGACATAGATAGTCCTTAGTAACGACATAGAGAGTCCTTAGCAACGACATAGATAGTCCTTAGCAACGACATAGATAGTCATTAGTAACGACATAGATAGTCCTTAGCAACGACATAGATAGTCCTTAGCAACGACATAGATAGTACTTAGCAACGACATAGATAGTCCTTAGCAACGACATAGATAGTCCTTAGTAACGACATAGATAGTCCTTAGTAACGACATAGATAGTCTTTAGCAACGACATAGATAGTCCTTAACAACTACATAGATAGTCCTTAGCAACGACATAGATAGTCCTTAGTAACGACATAGACAGTCCTTAGCAACGACATAGATAGTCCTTAGTAACGACATAGATATTCCTTAGCAACGACATAGATAGTCTTTAGTAACGACAGAGAAAGTCCTTAGTAACGTCATCGATAGTCCTTAGCAACGACATAGATAGTCCTTAGTAACGGCATAGATAGTTCTTAGTAACGACATGGATATTCCTTAGTAACGCCAGAGAAAGCCCTTAGTAACGACATAGATAGTCCTTAGTAACGACATAGTTAGTCCTTAGTAACGCCAAATAATATCCTTCGTATCGAAAAAGATATTCCTTAGTAACGATATAGATATTCCTTAGTAACGCCAGAGAAAGTCCTTAGTAACGACATCGATAAACTTCAGTAACGATATCGATTGTCCTTAATAACGACATAGATAGTCCTTAGTAACGGCATAGATAGTTCTTAGAAACGACATAGATAGTCCTTAGCAACGACATAGATAGTCTTTAGTAACGACAGAGAAAGTCCTTAGTAACGACATCGATAGTCCTTTGTAACGACATAGATCGTCCTTAGTAACGCCAGAGAAAGTCCTTAGTAACGTCATCGATAGTCCTTAGTAACGGCATAGATAGTTCTTAGAAACGACATAGATATTCCTCAGTAACGCCAGAGAAAGTCCTTAGTAACGCCAGAGAAAGTCCTTAGTATCGACATAGATAGGCCTTAGTAACGACATAGATAGTCCTTAGTAACGACATTGATAGTCCATAGTTACGACATAATTAGTCCTTAGTAACGCTAGATAAAGTCCTTAGTAACGACATCGATAGTCCTTAGTAACGACATAGATAGTTATTAGTAACGACATGGATATTCCTTAGTAACGCCAGAGAAAGCCCATAGTAACGACATAGATAGTCCTTAGTAACGACATAGTTAGTCCTTAGTAACGCCAAATAATATAACTTCGTATCGAAAAAGATATTCCTTAGTAAAGATATAGATATTCCTTAGTAACGCCAGAGAAAGTCCTTAGTAACGACATCGATAAACTTCAGTAACGATATCGATTGTCCTTAATAACGACATAGATAGTCCTTAGTAACGACATTGATAGCCCATAGCAACGACATAGATAGTCTTTAGTAACGACAGAGAAAGTCCTTAGTAACGTCATCGGTAGTCCTTAGTAACGGCATAGATAGTCCTTAGCAACGACATAGATAGTCTTTAGTAACGACATAGATAGTCCTTAGCAACGACATAGATAGTCTTTAGTAACGACATAGATAGTCCTTAGCAACGACATAGATAGTCCTTAGTAACGACATAGATAGTCCTTAGCAACGACATAGATAGTCCTTAACAACTACATAGATAGTCCTTAGCAACGACATAGATAGTCCTTAGTAACGACATAGACAGTCCTTAGCAACGACATAGATAGTCCTTAGTAACGACATAGATATTCCTTAGCAACGACATAGATAGTCTTTAGTAACGACAGAGAAAGTCCTTAGTAACGTCATCGATAGTCCTTAGCAACGACATAGATAGTCCTTAGTAACGGCATAGATAGTCCTTAGAAACGACATAGATAGTCCTTAGCAACGACATAGATAGTCCTTAGCAAAGACATAGATAGTCCTTAGCAACGACATAGATAGTCCTTAGCAACGACATAGATAGTCCTTAACAACTACATAGATAGTCCTTAGCAACGACATAGATAGTCCTTAGTAACGACATAGACAGTCCTTAGCAACGACATAGATAGTCCTTAGTAACGACATAGATATTCCTTAGCAACGACATAGATAGTCTTTAGTAACGACAGAGAAAGTCCTTAGTAACGTCATCGATAGTCCTTAGCAACGACATAGATAGTCCTTAGTAACGGCATAGATAGTTCTTAGTAACGACATGGATATTCCTTAGTAACGCCAGAGAAAGCCCTTAGTAACGACATAGATAGTCCTTAGTAACGACATAGTTAGTCCTTAGTAACGCCAAATAATATCCTTCGTATCGAAAAAGATATTCCTTAGTAACGATATAGATATTCCTTAGTAACGCCAGAGAAAGTCCTTAGTAACGACATCGATAAACTTCAGTAACGATATCGATTGTCCTTAATAACGACATAGATAGTCCTTAGTAACGGCATAGATAGTTCTTAGAAACGACATAGATAGTCCTTAGCAACGACATAGATAGTCTTTAGTAACGACACAGAAAGTCCTTAGTAACGACATCGATAGTCCTTTGTAACGACATAGATCGTCCTTAGTAACGCCAGAGAAAGTCCTTAGTAACGTCATCGATAGTCCTTAGTAACGGCATAGATAGTTCTTAGAAACGACATAGATATTCCTCAGTAACGCCAGAGAAAGTCCTTAGTAACGCCAGAGAAAGTCCTTAGTATCGACATAGATAGGCCTTAGTAACGACATAGATAGTCCTTAGTAACGACATTGATAGTCCATAGTTACGACATAATTAGTCCTTAGTAACGCTAGATAAAGTCCTTAGTAACGACATCGATAGTCCTTAGTAACGACATAGATAGTTATTAGTAACGACATGGATATTCCTTAGTAACGCCAGAGAAAGCCCATAGTAACGACATAGATAGTCCTTAGTAACGACATAGTTAGTCCTTAGTAACGCCAAATAATATAACTTCGTATCGAAAAAGATATTCCTTAGTAAAGATATAGATATTCCTTAGTAACGCCAGAGAAAGTCCTTAGTAACGACATCGATAAACTTCAGTAACGATATCGATTGTCCTTAATAACGACATAGATAGTCCTTAGTAACGACATTGATAGCCCATAGCAACGACATAGATAGTCTTTAGTAACGACAGAGAAAGTCCTTAGTAACGTCATCGGTAGTCCTTAGTAACGGCATAGATAGTCCTTAGCAACGACATAGATAGTCTTTAGTAACGACATAGATAGTCCTTAGCAACGACATAGATAGTCTTTAGTAACGACATAGATAGTCCTTAGCAACGACATAGATAGTCCTTAGTAACGACATAGATAGTCCTTAGCAACGACATAGATAGTCCTTAGTAACGACATAGATAGTCCTTAGCAACGACATAGATAGTCCTTAGTAACGACATAGATAGTCCTTAGTAACGACATAGATAGTCCTTAGCAACGACGTAGATAGTCCTTAGTAACGACATAGATAGTCCTTAGAAACGCCATTGATAGTTCTTAGTAACGACATAGATAGTCCTTAGTAACGACATAGATAGTCCTTAGCAACGACATACATAGTCCTTAACAACGACATAGATAGTCCTTAGCAACGACATAGATAGTCCTTAGCAAAGACATAGATAGTCCTTAGCAACGACATAGATAGTCCTTAGTAACGACATAGATAGTCCTTAGCAACGACATAGATAGTCCTTAGTAACGACATCGATAGTCCTTAGTAACGACATAGATCGTCCTTAGTAACGACATAGATAGTCCTTAGCAACGACATAGATAGTCCTTAGTAACGACATAGATAGTCCTTAGCAACGACATAGATAGTCCTTAGTAACGACATAGATAGTCCTTAGCAACGACATAGATAGTCCTTAGTAACGGCATAGATAGTCCTTAGAAACGACATAGATAGTCTTTAGTAACGACATAGATAGTCCTTAGCAACGACATAGATAGTCCTTAGTAACGACATAGATAGTCCTTAGTAACGACATAGATAGTCCTTAGCAACGACATAGATAGTCCTTAGTAACGACATAGATAGTCCTTAGCAACGACATAGATAAACCTTAGCAACGACATAGATAGTCCTTAGCAACGACATAGATAGTCTTTAGTAACGACATAGATATTCCTTAGCAACGACATAAATAGTCCTTTGCAACGACATAGATAGTCCTTAGTAACGACATAGATAGTCCTTAGCAACGACATAGATAGTCTTTAGTAACGACATAGATAGTCCTTAGCATCGACATAGATAGTCCTTAGCAACGACATAGATAGTCCTTAGCAACGACATAGATAGTCCTTAGTAACGACATAGATAGTCTTTAGCAACGACAGAGATAGTCTTTAGTAACGACATAGATAGTCCTTAGCAACGACATAGATAGTCCTTAGTAACGACATAGATAGTCCTTAGCAACGACATAGATAGTCCTTAGTAACGACATAGAGAGTCCTTAGCAACGACATAGATAGTCCTTAGCAACGACATAGATAGTCATTAGTAACGACATAGATAGTCCTGAGTAACGACATAGATAGTCCTTAGCAACGACATAGATAGTATTTAGCAACGACATAGATAGTCCTTAGCAACGACATAGATAGTCCTTAGTAACGACATAGATAGTCCTTAGTAACGACATAGATAGTCCTTAGCAACGACATAGATAGTCCTTAACAACTACATAGATAGTCCTTAGCAACGACATAGATAGTCCTTAGAAACGACATAGACAGTCCTTAGCAACGACATAGATAGTCCTTAGTAACGACATAGATATTCCTTAGCAACGACATAGATAGTCTTTAGTAACGACAGAGAAAGTCCTTAGTAACGTCATCGATAGTCCTTAGCAACGACATAGATAGTCCTTAGTAACGGCATAGATAGTCCTTAGAAACGACATAGATAGTCCTTAGTAACGACACAGATAGTCCTTAGCAACGACATAGATAGTCCTTAGTAACGACATAGATAGTCCTTAGCAACGACATAGATAGTCCTTAGCAACGACATAGATAGTGTTTAGTAACGACATAGATAGTCCTTAGCAACGACATAGATAGACCTTAGTAACGACATAGATAGTCCTTAGCAACGACATGGATAGTCCTTAGTAACGACATAGATAGTCCTTAGCAACGACATAGATAGTCCTTAGTAACGACATAGATAGTCCTTAGCAACGACATAGATAAACCTTAGCAACGACATAGATAGTCCTTAGCAACGACATAGATAGTCTTTAGTAACGACAGAGAAAGTCCTTAGTAACGACATCGATAGTCCTTAGTAACGACACAGATCGTCCTTAGTAAAGACATAGATAGTCCTTAGCAACGACATAGATAGTCCTTAGCATCGACATAGATAGTCCTTAGCAACGACATAGATAGTCTTTAGTAACGACATAGATAGTCCTTAGCATCGACATAGGTAGTCCTTAGCAACGACATAGATAGTCCTTAGCAACGACATAGATAGTCCTTAGTTACGACATAGATAGTCTTTAGTAACGACATAGATAGTCCTTAGCAACGACATAGATAGTCCTTAGTAACGACATAGATAGTCCTTAGCAACGACATAGATAGTCCTTAGTAACGACATAGAGAGTCCTTAGCAACGACATAGATAGTCCTTAGCAACGACATAGGTAGTCATTAGTAACGACATAGATAGTCCTGAGTAACGACATAGATAGTCCATAGCAACGACATAGATAGTCTTTAGTAACGACATAGATAGTCCTTAGCAACGACATAGATAGTCCTTAGTAACGACATAGATAGTCCTTAGCAACGACATAGATAGTCCTTAGTAACGACATAGAGAGTCCTTAGCAACGACATAGATAGTCCTTAGCAACGACATAGATAGTCATTAGTAACGACATAGATAGTCCTGAGTAACGACATAGATAGTCCTTAGCAACGACATAGATAGTACTTAGCAACGACATAGATAGTCCTTACCAACGACATAGATAGTTCTTAGTAACGACATAGATAGTCCTTAGTAACGACATAGATAGTCCTTAGCAACGACATACATAGTCCTTAACAACGACATAGATAGTCCTTAGCAACGACATAGATAGTCCTTAGCAACGACATAGATAGTCCTTAGTTACGACATAGATAGTCTTTAGTAACGACATAGATAGTCCTTAGCAACGACATAGATAGTCCTTAGTAACGACATAGATAGTCCTTAGCAACGACATAGATAGTCCTTAGTAACGACATAGAGAGTCCTTAGCAACGACATAGATAGTCCTTAGCAACGACATAGGTAGTCATTAGTAACGACATAGATAGTCCTGAGTAACGACATAGATAGTCCATAGCAACGACATAGATAGTCTTTAGTAACGACATAGATAGTCCTTAGCAACGACATAGATAGTCCTTAGTAACGACATAGATAGTCCTTAGCAACGACATAGATAGTCCTTAGTAACGACATAGAGAGTCCTTAGCAACGACATAGATAGTCCTTAGCAACGACATAGATAGTCATTAGTAACGACATAGATAGTCCTGAGTAACGACATAGATAGTCCTTAGCAACGACATAGATAGTACTTAGCAACGACATAGATAGTCCTTACCAACGACATAGATAGTTCTTAGTAACGACATAGATAGTCCTTAGTAACGACATAGATAGTCCTTAGCAACGACATACATAGTCCTTAACAACGACATAGATAGTCCTTAGCAACGACATAGATAGTCCTTAGCAACGACATAGATAGTCCTTAGTAACGACATAGATAGTCCTTAGTAACGACATAGATAGTCCTTAGCAACGACATAGATAGTCCTTAACAACTACATAGATAGTCCTTAGCAACGACATAGATAGTCCTTAGTAACGACATAGACAGTCCTTAGCAACGACATAGATAGTCCTTAGTAACGACATAGATATTCCTTAGCAACGACATAGATAGTCTTTAGTAACGACAGAGAAAGTCCTTAGTAACGTCATCGATAGTCCTTAGCAACGACATAGATAGTCCTTAGTAACGGCATAGATAGTCCTTAGAAACGACATAGATAGTCCTTAGTAACGACATAGATAGTCCTTAGCAACGACATAGATAGTCCTTAGTAACGACATAGATAGTCCTTAGCAACGACATAGATAGTCCTTAGCAACGACATAGATAGTGTTTAGTAACGACATAGATAGTCCTTAGCAACGACATAGATAGACCTTAGTAACGACATAGATAGTCCTTAGCAACGTCATGGATAGTCCTTAGTAACGACATAGATAGTCCTTAGCAACGACATAGATAGTCCTTAGTAACGACATAGATAGTCCTTAGCAACGACATAGATAAACCTTAGCAACGACATAGATAGTCCTTAGCAACGACATAGATAGTCTTTAGTAACGACAGAGAAAGTCCTTAGTAACGACATCGATAGTCCTTAGTAACGACACAGATCGTCCTTAGTAAAGACATAGATAGTCCTTAGCAACGACATAGATAGTCCTTAGCATCGACATAGATAGTCCTTAGCAACGACATAGATAGTCTTTAGTAACGACATAGATAGTCCTTAGCATCGACATAGGTAGTCCTTAGCAACGACATAGATAGTCCTTAGCAACGACATAGATAGTCCTTAGTAACGACATAGATAGTCTTTAGTAACGACATAGATAGTCCTTAGCAACGACATAGATAGTCCTTAGTAACGACATAGATAGTCCTTAGCAACGACATAGATAGTCCTTAGTAACGACATAGAGAGTCCTTAGCAACGACATAGATAGTCCTTAGCAACGACATAGGTAGTCATTAGTAACGACATAGATAGTCCTGAGTAACGACATAGATAGTCCTTAACAACGACATAGATAGTCTTTAGTAACGACATAGATAGTCCTTAGCAACGACATAGATAGTCCTTAGTAACGACATAGATAGTCCTTAGCAACGACATAGATAGTCCTTAGTAACGACATAGAGAGTCCTTAGCAACGACATAGATAGTCCTTAGCAACGACATAGATAGTCATTAGTAACGACATAGATAGTCCTGAGTAACGACATAGATAGTCCTTAGCAACGACATAGATAGTACTTAGCAACGACATAGATAGTCCTTACCAACGACATAGATAGTTCTTAGTAACGACATAGATAGTCCTTAGTAACGACATAGATAGTCCTTAGCAACGACATACATAGTCCTTAACAACGACATAGATAGTCCTTAGCAACGACATAGATAGTCCTTAGCAAAGACATAGATAGTCCTTAGCAACGACATAGATAGTCCTTAGTAACGACATAGATAGTCCTTAGCAACGACATAGATAGTCCTTAGTAACGACATCGATAGTCCTTACTAACGACATAGATCGTCCTTAGTAACGACATAGATAGTCCTTAGCAACGACATAGATAGTCCTTAGTAACGACATAGATAGTCCTTAGCAGCGACATAGATAGTCCTTAGTAACGACATAGATAGTCCTTAGCAACGACATAGATAGTCCTTAGTAACGGCATAGATAGTCCTTAGAAACGACATAGATAGTCTTTAGTAACGACATAGATAGTCCTTAGCGACGACATAGATAGTCCTTAGTAACGACATAGATAGTCCTTAGTAACGACATAGATAGTCCTTAGCAACGACATAGATAGTCCTTAGTAACGACATAGATAGTCCTTAGCAACGACATAGATAAACCTTAGCAACGACATAGATAGTCCTTAGCAACGACATAGATAGTCTTTAGTAACGACATAGATATTCCTTAGCAACGACATAAATAGTCCTTTGCAACGACATAGATAGTCCTTAGTAACGACATAGATAGTCCTTAGCAACGACATAGATAGTCTTTAGTAACGACATAGATAGTCCTTAGCATCGACATAGATAGTCCTTAGCAACGACATAGATAGTCCTTAGCAACGACATAGATAGTCCTTAGTAACGACATAGATAGTCTTTAGCAACGACAGAGATAGTCTTTAGTAACGACATAGATAGTCCTTAGCAACGACATAGATTGTCCTTAGTAACGACATAGATAGTCCTTAGAAACGACATAGATAGTCCTTAGTAACGACATAGAGAGTCCTTAGCAACGACATAGATAGTCCTTAGCAACGACATAGATAGTCATTAGTAACGACATAGATAGTCCTGAGTAACGACATAGATAGTCCTTAGCAACGACATAGATAGTACTTAGCAACGACATAGATAGTCCTTAGCAGCGACATAGATAGTCCTTAGTAACGACATAGATAGTCCTTAGTAACGACATAGATAGTCCTTAGCAACGACATAGATAGTCCTTAACAACTACATAGATAGTCCTTAGCAACGACATAGATAGTCCTTAGTAACGACATAGACAGTCCTTAGCAACGACATAGATAGTCCTTAGTAACGACATAGATATTCCTTAGCAACGACATAGATAGTCTTTAGTAACGACAGAGAAAGTCCTTAGTAACGTCATCGATAGTCCTTAGCAACGACATAGATAGTCCTTAGTAACGGCATAGATAGTCCTTAGAAACGACATAGATAGTCCTTAGTAACGACATAGATAGTCCTTAGCAACGACATAGATAGTCCTTAGTAACGACATAGATAGTCCTTAGCAACGACATAGATAGTCCTTAGCAACGACATAGATCATGTTTAGTAACGACATAGATAGTCCTTAGCAACGACATAGATAGACCTTAGAAACGACATAGATAGTCCTTAGCAACGACATAGATAGTCCTTAGTAACGACATAGATAGTCCTTAGCAACGACATAGATAGTCCTTAGTAACGACATAGATAGTCCTTAGCAACGACATAGATAAACCTTAGCAACGACATAGATAGTCCTTAGCAACGACATAGATAGTCTTTAGTAACGACAGAGAAAGTCCTTAGTAACGACATCGATAGTCCTTAGTAACGACATAGATCGTCCTTAGTAAAGACATAGATAGTCCCTAGCAACGACATAGATAGTCCTTAGCATCGACATAGATAGTCCTTAGCAACGACATAGATAGTCTTTAGTAACGACATAGATAGTCCTTAGCATCGACATAGATAGTCCTTAGCAACGACATAGATAGTCCTTAGCAACGACATAGATAGTCCTTAGTAACGACATAGATAGTCCTTAGCAACGACATAGATAGTCTTTAGTAACGACATAGATAGTCCTTAGCAACGACATAGATAGTCCTTAATAACGACATAGATAGTCCTTAGCAACGACATAGATAGTCCTTAGTAACGACATAGAGAGTCCTTAGCAACGACATAGATAGTCCTTAGCAACGACATAGATAGTCATTAGTAACGACATAGATAGTCCTTAGCAACGACATAGATAGTCCTTAGCAACGACATAGATAGTACTTAGCAACGACATAGATAGTCCTTAGCAACGACATAGATAGTCCTTAGTAACGACATAGATAGTCCTTAGTAACGACATAGATAGTCCTTAGCAACGACATAGATAGTCCTTAACAACTACATAGATAGTCCTTAGCAACGACATAGATAGTCCTTAGTAACGACATAGACAGTCCTTAGCAACGACATAGATAGTCCTTAGTAACGACATAGATATTCCTTAGCAACGACATAGATAGTCTTTAGTAACGACAGAGAAAGTCCTTAGTAACGTCATCGATAGTCCTTAGCAACGACATAGATAGTCCTTAGTAACGGCATAGATAGTTCTTAGTAACGACATGGATATTCCTTAGTAACGCCAGAGAAAGCCCTTAGTAACGACATAGATAGTCCTTAGTAACGACATAGTTAGTCCTTAGTAACGCCAAATAATATCCTTCGTATCGAAAAAGATATTCCTTAGTAACGATATAGATATTCCTTAGTAACGCCAGAGAAAGTCCTTAGTAACGACATCGATAAACTTCAGTAACGATATCGATTGTCCTTAATAACGACATAGATAGTCCTTAGTAACGGCATAGATAGTTCTTAGAAACGACATAGATAGTCCTTAGCAACGACATAGATAGTCCTTAGCAACGACATAGATAGTCCTTAGTAACGACATAGATAGTCCTTAGTAACGACATAGATAGTCCTTAGCAACGACATAGATAGTCCTTAGTAACGACATAGATAGTCCTTAGCAACGACATAGATAAACCTTAGCAACGACATAGATAGTCCTTAGCAACGACATAGATAGTCTTTAGTAACGACATAGATATTCCTTAGCAACGACATAAATAGTCCTTTGCAACGACATAGATAGTCCTTAGTAACGACATAGATAGTCCTTAGCAACGACATAGATAGTCTTTAGTAACGACATAGATAGTCCTTAGCATCGACATAGATAGTCCTTAGCAACGACATAGATAGTCCTTAGCAACGACATAGATAGTCCTTAGTAACGACATAGATAGTCTTTAGCAACGACAGAGATAGTCTTTAGTAACGACATAGATAGTCCTTAGCAACGACATAGATAGTCCTTAGTAACGACATAGATAGTCCTTAGCAACGACATAGATAGTCCTTAGTAACGACATAGAGAGTCCTTAGCAACGACGTAGATAGTCCTTAGCAACGACATAGATAGTCATTAGTAACGACATAGATAGTCCTGAGTAACGACATAGATAGTCCTTAGCAACGACATAGATAGTACTTAGCAACGACATAGATAGTCCTTAGCAACGACATAGATAGTCCTTAGTAACGACATAGATAGTCCTTAGTAACGACATAGATAGTCCTTAGCAACGACATAGATAGTCCTTAACAACTACATAGATAGTCCTTAGCAACGACATAGATAGTCCTTAGTAACGACATAGACAGTCCTTAGCAACGACATAGATAGTCCTTAGTAACGACATAGATATTCCTTAGCAACGACATAGATAGTCTTTAGTAACGACAGAGAAAGTCCTTAGTAACGTCATCGATAGTCCTTAGCAACGACATAGATAGTCCTTAGTAACGGCATAGATAGTCCTTAGAAACGACATAGATAGTCCTTAGTAACGACATAGATAGTCCTTAGCAACGACATAGATAGTCCTTAGTAACGACATAGATAGTCCTTAGCAACGACATAGATAGTCCTTAGCAACGACATAGATAGTGTTTAGTAACGACATAGATAGTCCTTAGCAACGACATAGATAGACCTTAGTAACGAAATAGATAGTCCTTAGCAACGACATGGATAGTCCTTAGTAACGACATAGATAGTCCTTAGCAACGACATAGATAGTCCTTAGTAACGACATAGATAGTCCTTAGCAACGACATAGATAAACCTTAGCAACGACATAGATAGTCCTTAGCAACGACATAGATAGTCTTTAGTAACGACAGAGAAAGTCCTTAGTAACGACATCGATAGTCCTTAGTAACGACACAGATCGTCCTTAGTAAAGACATAGATAGTCCTTAGCAACGACATAGATAGTCCTTAGCATCGACATAGATAATCCTTAGCAACGACATAGATAGTCTTTAGTAACGACATAGATAGTCCTTAGCATCGACATAGGTAGTCCTTAGCAACGACATAGATAGTCCTTAGCAACGACATAGATAGTCCTTAGTAACGACATAGATAGTCTTTAGTAACGACATAGATAGTCCTTAGCAACGACATAGATAGTCCTTAGTAACGACATAGATAGTCCTTAGCAACGACATAGATAGTCCTTAGTAACGACATAGAGAGTCCTTAGCAACGACATAGATAGTCCTTAGCAACGACATAGGTAGTCATTAGTAACGACATAGATAGTCCTGAGTAACGACATAGATAGTCCTTAGCAACGACATAGATAGTCTTTAGTAACGACATAGATAGTCCTTAGCAACGACATAGATAGTCCTTAGTAACGACATAGATAGTCCTTAGCAACGACATAGATAGTCCTTAGTAACGACATAGAGAGTCCTTAGCAACGACATAGATAGTCCTTAGCAACGACATAGATAGTCATTAGTAACGACATAGATAGTCCTGAGTAACGACATAGATAGTCCTTAGCAACGACATAGATAGTACTTAGCAACGACATAGATAGTCCTTACCAACGACATAGATAGTTCTTAGTAACGACATAGATAGTCCTTAGTAACGACATAGATAGTCCTTAGCAACGATATACATAGTCCTTAACAACGACATAGATAGTCCTTAGCAACGACATAGATAGTCCTTAGCAAAGACATAGATAGTCCTTAGCAACGACATAGATAGTCCTTAGTAACGACATAGATAGTCCTTAGCAACGACATAGATAGTCCTTAGTAACGACATCGATAGTCCTTAGTAACGACATAGATCGTCCTTAGTAACGACATAGATAGTCCTTAGCAACGACATAGATAGTCCTTAGTAACGACATAGATAGTCCTTAGCAACGACATAGATAGTCCTTAGTAACGACATAGATAGTCCTTAGCAACGACATAGATAGTCCTTAGTAACGGCATAGATAGTCCTTAGAAACGACATAGATAGTCTTTAGTAACGACATAGATAGTCCTTAGCAACGACATAGATAGTCCTTAGTAACGACATAGATAGTCCTTAGTAACGACATAGATAGTCCTTAGCAACGACATAGATAGTCCTTAGTAACGACATAGATAGTCCTTAGCAACGACATAGATAAACCTTAGCAACGACATAGATAGTCCTTAGCAACGACATAGATAGTCTTTAGTAACGACATAGATATTCCTTAGCAACGACATAAATAGTCCTTTGCAACGACATAGATAGTCCTTAGTAACGACATAGATAGTCCTTAGCAACGACATAGATAGTCTTTAGTAACGACATAGATAGTCCTTAGCATCGACATAGATAGTCCTTAGCAACGACATAGATAGTCCTTAGCAACGACATAGATAGTCCTTAGTAACGACATAGATAGTCTTTAGCAACGACAGAGATAGTCTTTAGTAACGACATAGATAGTCCTTAGCAACGACATAGATAGTCCTTAGTAACGACATAGATAGTCCTTAGCAACGACATAGATAGTCCTTAGTAACGACATAGAGAGTCCTTAGCAACGACATAGATAGTCCTTAGCAACGACATAGATAGTCATTAGTAACGACATAGATAGTCCTGAGTAACGACATAGATAGTCCTTAGCAACGACATAGATAGTACTTAGCAACGACATAGATAGTCCTTAGCAGCGACATAGATAGTCCTTAGCAACGACATAGATAGTACTTAGCAACGACATAGATAGTCCTTAGTAACGACATAGATAGTCCTTAGTAACGACATAGATAGTCCTTAGCAACGACATAGATAGTCCTTAACAACTACATAGATAGTCCTTAGCAACGACATAGATAGTCCTTAGTAACGACATAGACAGTCCTTAGCAACGACATAGATAGTCCTTAGTAACGACATAGATATTCCTTAGCAACGACATAGATAGTCTTTAGTAACGACAGAGAAAGTCCTTAGTAACGTCATCGATAGTCCTTAGCAACGACATAGATAGTCCTTAGTAACGGCATAGATAGTCCTTAGAAACGACATAGATAGTCCTTAGTAACGACATAGATAGTCCTTAGCAACGACATAGATAGTCCTTAGTAACGACATAGATAGTCCTTAGCAACGACATAGATAGTCCTTAGCAACGACATAGATAATGTTTAGTAACGACATAGATAGTCCTTAGCAACGACATAGATAGACCTTAGAAACGACATAGATAGTCCTTAGCAACGACATAGATAGTCCTTAGTAACGACATAGATAGTCCTTAGCAACGACATAGATAGTCCTTAGTAACGACATAGATAGTCCTTAGCAACGACATAGATAAACCTTAGCAACGACATAGATAGTCCTTAGCAACGACATAGATAGTCTTTAGTAACGACAGAGAAAGTCCTTAGTAACGACATCGATAGTCCTTAGTAACGACATAGATCGTCCTTAGTAAAGACATAGATAGTCCCTAGCAACGACATAGATAGTCCTTAGCATCGACATAGATAGTCCTTAGCAACGACATAGATAGTCTTTAGTAACGACATAGATAGTCCTTAGCATCGACATAGATAGTCCTTAGCAACGACATAGATAGTCCTTAGCAACGACATAGATAGTCCTTAGTAACGACATAGATAGTCCTTAGCAACGACATAGATAGTCTTTAGTAACGACATAGATAGTCCTTAGCAACGACATAGATAGTCCTTAATAACGACATAGATAGTCCTTAGCAACGACATAGATAGTCCTTAGTAACGACATAGAGAGTCCTTAGCAACGACATAGATAGTCCTTAGCAACGACATAGATAGTCATTAGTAACGACATAGATAGTCCTTAGCAACGACATAGATAGTCCTTAGCAACGACATAGATAGTACTTAGCAACGACATAGATAGTCCTTAGCAACGACATAGATAGTCCTTAGTAACGACATAGATAGTCCTTAGTAACGACATAGATAGTCCTTAGCAACGACATAGATAGTCCTTAACAACTACATAGATAGTCCTTAGCAACGACATAGATAGTCCTTAGTAACGACATAGACAGTCCTTAGCAACGACATAGATAGTCCTTAGTAACGACATAGATATTCCTTAGCAACGACATAGATAGTCCTTAGCAACGACATAGATAGTCCTTAGTAACGACATAGACAGTCCTTAGCAACGACATAGATAGTCCTTAGTAACGACATAGATATTCCTTAGCAACGACATAGATAGTCTTTAGTAACGACAGAGAAAGTCCTTAGTAACGTCATCGATAGTCCTTAGCAACGACATAGATAGTCCTTAGTAACGGCATAGATAGTCCTTAGAAACGACATAGATAGTCCTTAGTAACGACATAGATAGTCCTTAGCAACGACATAGATAGTCCTTAGTAACGACATAGATAGTCCTTAGCAACGACATAGATAGTCCTTAGCAACGACATAGATAATGTTTAGTAACGACATAGATAGTCCTTAGCAACGACATAGATAGACCTTAGAAACGACATAGATAGTCCTTAGCAACGACATAGATAGTCCTTAGTAACGACATAGATAGTCCTTAGCAACGACATAGATAGTCCTTAGTAACGACATAGATAGTCCTTAGCAACGACATAGATAAACCTTAGCAACGACATAGATAGTCCTTAGCAACGACATAGATAGTCTTTAGTAACGACAGAGAAAGTCCTTAGTAACGACATCGATAGTCCTTAGTAACGACATAGATCGTCCTTAGTAAAGACATAGATAGTCCCTAGCAACGACATAGATAGTCCTTAGCATCGACATAGATAGTCCTTAGCAACGACATAGATAGTCTTTAGTAACGACATAGATAGTCCTTAGCATCGACATAGATAGTCCTTAGCAACGACATAGATAGTCCTTAGCAACGACATAGATAGTCCTTAGCAACGACATAGATAGTCCTTAGTAACGGCATAGATAGTTCTTAGTAACGACATGGATATTCCTTAGTAACGCCAGAGAAAGCCCTTAGTAACGACATAGATAGTCCTTAGTAACGACATAGTTAGTCCTTAGTAACGCCAAATAATATCCTTCGTATCGAAAAAGATATTCCTTAGTAACGATATAGATATTCCTTAGTAACGCCAGAGAAAGTCCTTAGCAACGACATAGATAGTCCTTAGTAACGACATAGATAGTCCTTAGCAACGACATAGATAGTCCTTAGTAACGGCATAGATAGTCCTTAGAAACGACATAGATAGTCTTTAGTAACGACATAGATAGTCCTTAGCAACGACATAGATAGTCCTTAGTAACGACATAGATAGTCCTTAGTAACGACATAGATAGTCCTTAGCAACGACATAGATAGTCCTTAGTAACGACATAGATAGTCCTTAGCAACGACATAGATAAACCTTAGCAACGACATAGATAGTCCTTAGCAACGACATAGATAGTCTTTAGTAACGACATAGATATTCCTTAGCAACGACATAAATAGTCCTTTGCAACGACATAGATAGTCCTTAGTAACGACATAGATAGTCCTTAGCAACGACATAGATAGTCTTTAGTAACGACATAGATAGTCCTTAGCATCGACATAGATAGTCCTTAGCAACGACATAGATAGTCCTTAGCAACGACATAGATAGTCCTTAGTAACGACATAGATAGTCTTTAGCAACGACAGAGATAGTCTTTAGTAACGACATAGATAGTCCTTAGCAACGACATAGATAGTCCTTAGCAACGACATAGATAGTCCTTAGCAACGACATAGATAGTCCTTAGTAACGACATAGAGAGTCCTTAGCAACGACATAGATAGTCCTTAGCAACGACATAGATAGTCATTAGTAACGACATAGATAGTCCTGAGTAACGACATAGATAGTCCTTAGCAACGACATAGATAGTATTTAGCAACGACATAGATAGTCCTTAGCAACGACATAGATAGTCCTTAGTAACGACATAGATAGTCCTTAGTAACGACATAGATAGTCCTTAGCAACGACATAGATAGTCCTTAACAACTACATAGATAGTCCTTAGCAACGACATAGATAGTCCTTAGAAACGACATAGACAGTCCTTAGCAACGACATAGATAGTCCTTAGTAACGACATAGATATTCCTTAGCAACGACATAGATAGTCTTTAGTAACGACAGAGAAAGTCCTTAGTAACGTCATCGATAGTCCTTAGCAACGACATAGATAGTCCTTAGTAACGGCATAGATAGTCCTTAGAAACGACATAGATAGTCCTTAGTAACGACACAGATAGTCCTTAGCAACGACATAGATAGTCCTTAGTAACGACATAGATAGTCCTTAGCAACGACATAGATAGTCCTTAGCAACGACATAGATAGTGTTTAGTAACGACATAGATAGTCCTTAGCAACGACATAGATAGACCTTAGTAACGACATAGATAGTCCTTAGCAACGACATGGATAGTCCTTAGTAACGACATAGATAGTCCTTAGCAACGACATAGATAGTCCTTAGTAACGACATAGATAGTCCTTAGCAACGACATAGATAAACCTTAGCAACGACATAGATAGTCCTTAGCAACGACATAGATAGTCTTTAGTAACGACAGAGAAAGTCCTTAGTAACGACATCGATAGTCCTTAGTAACGACACAGATCGTCCTTAGTAAAGACATAGATAGTCCTTAGCAACGACATAGATAGTCCTTAGCATCGACATAGATAGTCCTTAGCAACGACATAGATAGTCTTTAGTAACGACATAGATAGTCCTTAGCATCGACATAGGTAGTCCTTAGCAACGACATAGATAGTCCTTAGCAACGACATAGATAGTCCTTAGTTACGACATAGATAGTCTTTAGTAACGACATAGATAGTCCTTAGCAACGACATAGATAGTCCTTAGTAACGACATAGATAGTCCTTAGCAACGACATAGATAGTCCTTAGTAACGACATAGAGAGTCCTTAGCAACGACATAGATAGTCCTTAGCAACGACATAGGTAGTCATTAGTAACGACATAGATAGTCCTGAGTAACGACATAGATAGTCCATAGCAACGACATAGATAGTCTTTAGTAACGACATAGATAGTCCTTAGCAACGACATAGATAGTCCTTAGTAACGACATAGATAGTCCTTAGCAACGACATAGATAGTCCTTAGTAACGACATAGAGAGTCCTTAGCAACGACATAGATAGTCCTTAGCAACGACATAGATAGTCATTAGTAACGACATAGATAGTCCTGAGTAACGACATAGATAGTCCTTAGCAACGACATAGATAGTACTTAGCAACGACATAGATAGTCCTTACCAACGACATAGATAGTTCTTAGTAACGACATAGATAGTCCTTAGTAACGACATAGATAGTCCTTAGCAACGACATACATAGTCCTTAACAACGACATAGATAGTCCTTAGCAACGACATAGATAGTCCTTAGCAACGACATAGATAGTCCTTAGTTACGACATAGATAGTCTTTAGTAACGACATAGATAGTCCTTAGCAACGACATAGATAGTCCTTAGTAACGACATAGATAGTCCTTAGCAACGACATAGATAGTCCTTAGTAACGACATAGAGAGTCCTTAGCAACGACATAGATAGTCCTTAGCAACGACATAGGTAGTCATTAGTAACGACATAGATAGTCCTGAGTAACGACATAGATAGTCCATAGCAACGACATAGATAGTCTTTAGTAACGACATAGATAGTCCTTAGCAACGACATAGATAGTCCTTAGTAACGACATAGATAGTCCTTAGCAACGACATAGATAGTCCTTAGTAACGACATAGAGAGTCCTTAGCAACGACATAGATAGTCCTTAGCAACGACATAGATAGTCATTAGTAACGACATAGATAGTCCTGAGTAACGACATAGATAGTCCTTAGCAACGACATAGATAGTACTTAGCAACGACATAGATAGTCCTTACCAACGACATAGATAGTTCTTAGTAACGACATAGATAGTCCTTAGTAACGACATAGATAGTCCTTAGCAACGACATACATAGTCCTTAACAACGACATAGATAGTCCTTAGCAACGACATAGATAGTCCTTAGCAACGACATAGATAGTCCTTAGTAACGACATAGATAGTCCTTAGTAACGACATAGATAGTCCTTAGCAACGACATAGATAGTCCTTAACAACTACATAGATAGTCCTTAGCAACGACATAGATAGTCCTTAGTAACGACATAGACAGTCCTTAGCAACGACATAGATAGTCCTTAGTAACGACATAGATATTCCTTAGCAACGACATAGATAGTCTTTAGTAACGACAGAGAAAGTCCTTAGTAACGTCATCGATAGTCCTTAGCAACGACATAGATAGTCCTTAGTAACGGCATAGATAGTCCTTAGAAACGACATAGATAGTCCTTAGTAACGACATAGATAGTCCTTAGCAACGACATAGATAGTCCTTAGTAACGACATAGATAGTCCTTAGCAACGACATAGATAGTCCTTAGCAACGACATAGATAGTGTTTAGTAACGACATAGATAGTCCTTAGCAACGACATAGATAGACCTTAGTAACGACATAGATAGTCCTTAGCAACGTCATGGATAGTCCTTAGTAACGACATAGATAGTCCTTAGCAACGACATAGATAGTCCTTAGTAACGACATAGATAGTCCTTAGCAACGACATAGATAAACCTTAGCAACGACATAGATAGTCCTTAGCAACGACATAGATAGTCTTTAGTAACGACAGAGAAAGTCCTTAGTAACGACATCGATAGTCCTTAGTAACGACACAGATCGTCCTTAGTAAAGACATAGATAGTCCTTAGCAACGACATAGATAGTCCTTAGCATCGACATAGATAGTCCTTAGCAACGACATAGATAGTCTTTAGTAACGACATAGATAGTCCTTAGCATCGACATAGGTAGTCCTTAGCAACGACATAGATAGTCCTTAGCAACGACATAGATAGTCCTTAGTAACGACATAGATAGTCTTTAGTAACGACATAGATAGTCCTTAGCAACGACATAGATAGTCCTTAGTAACGACATAGATAGTCCTTAGCAACGACATAGATAGTCCTTAGTAACGACATAGAGAGTCCTTAGCAACGACATAGATAGTCCTTAGCAACGACATAGGTAGTCATTAGTAACGACATAGATAGTCCTGAGTAACGACATAGATAGTCCTTAACAACGACATAGATAGTCTTTAGTAACGACATAGATAGTCCTTAGCAACGACATAGATAGTCCTTAGTAACGACATAGATAGTCCTTAGCAACGACATAGATAGTCCTTAGTAACGACATAGAGAGTCCTTAGCAACGACATAGATAGTCCTTAGCAACGACATAGATAGTCATTAGTAACGACATAGATAGTCCTGAGTAACGACATAGATAGTCCTTAGCAACGACATAGATAGTACTTAGCAACGACATAGATAGTCCTTACCAACGACATAGATAGTTCTTAGTAACGACATAGATAGTCCTTAGTAACGACATAGATAGTCCTTAGCAACGACATACATAGTCCTTAACAACGACATAGATAGTCCTTAGCAACGACATAGATAGTCCTTAGCAAAGACATAGATAGTCCTTAGCAACGACATAGATAGTCCTTAGTAACGACATAGATAGTCCTTAGCAACGACATAGATAGTCCTTAGTAACGACATCGATAGTCCTTACTAACGACATAGATCGTCCTTAGTAACGACATAGATAGTCCTTAGCAACGACATAGATAGTCCTTAGTAACGACATAGATAGTCCTTAGCAGCGACATAGATAGTCCTTAGTAACGACATAGATAGTCCTTAGCAACGACATAGATAGTCCTTAGTAACGGCATAGATAGTCCTTAGAAACGACATAGATAGTCTTTAGTAACGACATAGATAGTCCTTAGCGACGACATAGATAGTCCTTAGTAACGACATAGATAGTCCTTAGTAACGACATAGATAGTCCTTAGCAACGACATAGATAGTCCTTAGTAACGACATAGATAGTCCTTAGCAACGACATAGATAAACCTTAGCAACGACATAGATAGTCCTTAGCAACGACATAGATAGTCTTTAGTAACGACATAGATATTCCTTAGCAACGACATAAATAGTCCTTTGCAACGACATAGATAGTCCTTAGTAACGACATAGATAGTCCTTAGCAACGACATAGATAGTCTTTAGTAACGACATAGATAGTCCTTAGCATCGACATAGATAGTCCTTAGCAACGACATAGATAGTCCTTAGCAACGACATAGATAGTCCTTAGTAACGACATAGATAGTCTTTAGCAACGACAGAGATAGTCTTTAGTAACGACATAGATAGTCCTTAGCAACGACATAGATTGTCCTTAGTAACGACATAGATAGTCCTTAGAAACGACATAGATAGTCCTTAGTAACGACATAGAGAGTCCTTAGCAACGACATAGATAGTCCTTAGCAACGACATAGATAGTCATTAGTAACGACATAGATAGTCCTGAGTAACGACATAGATAGTCCTTAGCAACGACATAGATAGTACTTAGCAACGACATAGATAGTCCTTAGCAGCGACATAGATAGTCCTTAGTAACGACATAGATAGTCCTTAGTAACGACATAGATAGTCCTTAGCAACGACATAGATAGTCCTTAACAACTACATAGATAGTCCTTAGCAACGACATAGATAGTCCTTAGTAACGACATAGACAGTCCTTAGCAACGACATAGATAGTCCTTAGTAACGACATAGATATTCCTTAGCAACGACATAGATAGTCTTTAGTAACGACAGAGAAAGTCCTTAGTAACGTCATCGATAGTCCTTAGCAACGACATAGATAGTCCTTAGTAACGGCATAGATAGTCCTTAGAAACGACATAGATAGTCCTTAGTAACGACATAGATAGTCCTTAGCAACGACATAGATAGTCCTTAGTAACGACATAGATAGTCCTTAGCAACGACATAGATAGTCCTTAGCAACGACATAGATCATGTTTAGTAACGACATAGATAGTCCTTAGCAACGACATAGATAGACCTTAGAAACGACATAGATAGTCCTTAGCAACGACATAGATAGTCCTTAGTAACGACATAGATAGTCCTTAGCAACGACATAGATAGTCCTTAGTAACGACATAGATAGTCCTTAGCAACGACATAGATAAACCTTAGCAACGACATAGATAGTCCTTAGCAACGACATAGATAGTCTTTAGTAACGACAGAGAAAGTCCTTAGTAACGACATCGATAGTCCTTAGTAACGACATAGATCGTCCTTAGTAAAGACATAGATAGTCCCTAGCAACGACATAGATAGTCCTTAGCATCGACATAGATAGTCCTTAGCAACGACATAGATAGTCTTTAGTAACGACATAGATAGTCCTTAGCATCGACATAGATAGTCCTTAGCAACGACATAGATAGTCCTTAGCAACGACATAGATAGTCCTTAGTAACGACATAGATAGTCCTTAGCAACGACATAGATAGTCTTTAGTAACGACATAGATAGTCCTTAGCAACGACATAGATAGTCCTTAATAACGACATAGATAGTCCTTAGCAACGACATAGATAGTCCTTAGTAACGACATAGAGAGTCCTTAGCAACGACATAGATAGTCCTTAGCAACGACATAGATAGTCATTAGTAACGACATAGATAGTCCTTAGCAACGACATAGATAGTCCTTAGCAACGACATAGATAGTACTTAGCAACGACATAGATAGTCCTTAGCAACGACATAGATAGTCCTTAGTAACGACATAGATAGTCCTTAGTAACGACATAGATAGTCCTTAGCAACGACATAGATAGTCCTTAACAACTACATAGATAGTCCTTAGCAACGACATAGATAGTCCTTAGTAACGACATAGACAGTCCTTAGCAACGACATAGATAGTCCTTAGTAACGACATAGATATTCCTTAGCAACGACATAGATAGTCTTTAGTAACGACAGAGAAAGTCCTTAGTAACGTCATCGATAGTCCTTAGCAACGACATAGATAGTCCTTAGTAACGGCATAGATAGTTCTTAGTAACGACATGGATATTCCTTAGTAACGCCAGAGAAAGCCCTTAGTAACGACATAGATAGTCCTTAGTAACGACATAGTTAGTCCTTAGTAACGCCAAATAATATCCTTCGTATCGAAAAAGATATTCCTTAGTAACGATATAGATATTCCTTAGTAACGCCAGAGAAAGTCCTTAGTAACGACATCGATAAACTTCAGTAACGATATCGATTGTCCTTAATAACGACATAGATAGTCCTTAGTAACGGCATAGATAGTTCTTAGAAACGACATAGATAGTCCTTAGCAACGACATAGATAGTCCTTAGCAACGACATAGATAGTCCTTAGTAACGACATAGATAGTCCTTAGTAACGACATAGATAGTCCTTAGCAACGACATAGATAGTCCTTAGTAACGACATAGATAGTCCTTAGCAACGACATAGATAAACCTTAGCAACGACATAGATAGTCCTTAGCAACGACATAGATAGTCTTTAGTAACGACATAGATATTCCTTAGCAACGACATAAATAGTCCTTTGCAACGACATAGATAGTCCTTAGTAACGACATAGATAGTCCTTAGCAACGACATAGATAGTCTTTAGTAACGACATAGATAGTCCTTAGCATCGACATAGATAGTCCTTAGCAACGACATAGATAGTCCTTAGCAACGACATAGATAGTCCTTAGTAACGACATAGATAGTCTTTAGCAACGACAGAGATAGTCTTTAGTAACGACATAGATAGTCCTTAGCAACGACATAGATAGTCCTTAGTAACGACATAGATAGTCCTTAGCAACGACATAGATAGTCCTTAGTAACGACATAGAGAGTCCTTAGCAACGACGTAGATAGTCCTTAGCAACGACATAGATAGTCATTAGTAACGACATAGATAGTCCTGAGTAACGACATAGATAGTCCTTAGCAACGACATAGATAGTACTTAGCAACGACATAGATAGTCCTTAGCAACGACATAGATAGTCCTTAGTAACGACATAGATAGTCCTTAGTAACGACATAGATAGTCCTTAGCAACGACATAGATAGTCCTTAACAACTACATAGATAGTCCTTAGCAACGACATAGATAGTCCTTAGTAACGACATAGACAGTCCTTAGCAACGACATAGATAGTCCTTAGTAACGACATAGATATTCCTTAGCAACGACATAGATAGTCTTTAGTAACGACAGAGAAAGTCCTTAGTAACGTCATCGATAGTCCTTAGCAACGACATAGATAGTCCTTAGTAACGGCATAGATAGTCCTTAGAAACGACATAGATAGTCCTTAGTAACGACATAGATAGTCCTTAGCAACGACATAGATAGTCCTTAGTAACGACATAGATAGTCCTTAGCAACGACATAGATAGTCCTTAGCAACGACATAGATAGTGTTTAGTAACGACATAGATAGTCCTTAGCAACGACATAGATAGACCTTAGTAACGAAATAGATAGTCCTTAGCAACGACATGGATAGTCCTTAGTAACGACATAGATAGTCCTTAGCAACGACATAGATAGTCCTTAGTAACGACATAGATAGTCCTTAGCAACGACATAGATAAACCTTAGCAACGACATAGATAGTCCTTAGCAACGACATAGATAGTCTTTAGTAACGACAGAGAAAGTCCTTAGTAACGACATCGATAGTCCTTAGTAACGACACAGATCGTCCTTAGTAAAGACATAGATAGTCCTTAGCAACGACATAGATAGTCCTTAGCATCGACATAGATAATCCTTAGCAACGACATAGATAGTCTTTAGTAACGACATAGATAGTCCTTAGCATCGACATAGGTAGTCCTTAGCAACGACATAGATAGTCCTTAGCAACGACATAGATAGTCCTTAGTAACGACATAGATAGTCTTTAGTAACGACATAGATAGTCCTTAGCAACGACATAGATAGTCCTTAGTAACGACATAGATAGTCCTTAGCAACGACATAGATAGTCCTTAGTAACGACATAGAGAGTCCTTAGCAACGACATAGATAGTCCTTAGCAACGACATAGGTAGTCATTAGTAACGACATAGATAGTCCTGAGTAACGACATAGATAGTCCTTAGCAACGACATAGATAGTCTTTAGTAACGACATAGATAGTCCTTAGCAACGACATAGATAGTCCTTAGTAACGACATAGATAGTCCTTAGCAACGACATAGATAGTCCTTAGTAACGACATAGAGAGTCCTTAGCAACGACATAGATAGTCCTTAGCAACGACATAGATAGTCATTAGTAACGACATAGATAGTCCTGAGTAACGACATAGATAGTCCTTAGCAACGACATAGATAGTACTTAGCAACGACATAGATAGTCCTTACCAACGACATAGATAGTTCTTAGTAACGACATAGATAGTCCTTAGTAACGACATAGATAGTCCTTAGCAACGATATACATAGTCCTTAACAACGACATAGATAGTCCTTAGCAACGACATAGATAGTCCTTAGCAAAGACATAGATAGTCCTTAGCAACGACATAGATAGTCCTTAGTAACGACATAGATAGTCCTTAGCAACGACATAGATAGTCCTTAGTAACGACATCGATAGTCCTTAGTAACGACATAGATCGTCCTTAGTAACGACATAGATAGTCCTTAGCAACGACATAGATAGTCCTTAGTAACGACATAGATAGTCCTTAGCAACGACATAGATAGTCCTTAGTAACGACATAGATAGTCCTTAGCAACGACATAGATAGTCCTTAGTAACGGCATAGATAGTCCTTAGAAACGACATAGATAGTCTTTAGTAACGACATAGATAGTCCTTAGCAACGACATAGATAGTCCTTAGTAACGACATAGATAGTCCTTAGTAACGACATAGATAGTCCTTAGCAACGACATAGATAGTCCTTAGTAACGACATAGATAGTCCTTAGCAACGACATAGATAAACCTTAGCAACGACATAGATAGTCCTTAGCAACGACATAGATAGTCTTTAGTAACGACATAGATATTCCTTAGCAACGACATAAATAGTCCTTTGCAACGACATAGATAGTCCTTAGTAACGACATAGATAGTCCTTAGCAACGACATAGATAGTCTTTAGTAACGACATAGATAGTCCTTAGCATCGACATAGATAGTCCTTAGCAACGACATAGATAGTCCTTAGCAACGACATAGATAGTCCTTAGTAACGACATAGATAGTCTTTAGCAACGACAGAGATAGTCTTTAGTAACGACATAGATAGTCCTTAGCAACGACATAGATAGTCCTTAGTAACGACATAGATAGTCCTTAGCAACGACATAGATAGTCCTTAGTAACGACATAGAGAGTCCTTAGCAACGACATAGATAGTCCTTAGCAACGACATAGATAGTCATTAGTAACGACATAGATAGTCCTGAGTAACGACATAGATAGTCCTTAGCAACGACATAGATAGTACTTAGCAACGACATAGATAGTCCTTAGCAGCGACATAGATAGTCCTTAGCAACGACATAGATAGTACTTAGCAACGACATAGATAGTCCTTAGTAACGACATAGATAGTCCTTAGTAACGACATAGATAGTCCTTAGCAACGACATAGATAGTCCTTAACAACTACATAGATAGTCCTTAGCAACGACATAGATAGTCCTTAGTAACGACATAGACAGTCCTTAGCAACGACATAGATAGTCCTTAGTAACGACATAGATATTCCTTAGCAACGACATAGATAGTCTTTAGTAACGACAGAGAAAGTCCTTAGTAACGTCATCGATAGTCCTTAGCAACGACATAGATAGTCCTTAGTAACGGCATAGATAGTCCTTAGAAACGACATAGATAGTCCTTAGTAACGACATAGATAGTCCTTAGCAACGACATAGATAGTCCTTAGTAACGACATAGATAGTCCTTAGCAACGACATAGATAGTCCTTAGCAACGACATAGATAATGTTTAGTAACGACATAGATAGTCCTTAGCAACGACATAGATAGACCTTAGAAACGACATAGATAGTCCTTAGCAACGACATAGATAGTCCTTAGTAACGACATAGATAGTCCTTAGCAACGACATAGATAGTCCTTAGTAACGACATAGATAGTCCTTAGCAACGACATAGATAAACCTTAGCAACGACATAGATAGTCCTTAGCAACGACATAGATAGTCTTTAGTAACGACAGAGAAAGTCCTTAGTAACGACATCGATAGTCCTTAGTAACGACATAGATCGTCCTTAGTAAAGACATAGATAGTCCCTAGCAACGACATAGATAGTCCTTAGCATCGACATAGATAGTCCTTAGCAACGACATAGATAGTCTTTAGTAACGACATAGATAGTCCTTAGCATCGACATAGATAGTCCTTAGCAACGACATAGATAGTCCTTAGCAACGACATAGATAGTCCTTAGTAACGACATAGATAGTCCTTAGCAACGACATAGATAGTCTTTAGTAACGACATAGATAGTCCTTAGCAACGACATAGATAGTCCTTAATAACGACATAGATAGTCCTTAGCAACGACATAGATAGTCCTTAGTAACGACATAGAGAGTCCTTAGCAACGACATAGATAGTCCTTAGCAACGACATAGATAGTCATTAGTAACGACATAGATAGTCCTTAGCAACGACATAGATAGTCCTTAGCAACGACATAGATAGTACTTAGCAACGACATAGATAGTCCTTAGCAACGACATAGATAGTCCTTAGTAACGACATAGATAGTCCTTAGTAACGACATAGATAGTCCTTAGCAACGACATAGATAGTCCTTAACAACTACATAGATAGTCCTTAGCAACGACATAGATAGTCCTTAGTAACGACATAGACAGTCCTTAGCAACGACATAGATAGTCCTTAGTAACGACATAGATATTCCTTAGCAACGACATAGATAGTCCTTAGCAACGACATAGATAGTCCTTAGTAACGACATAGACAGTCCTTAGCAACGACATAGATAGTCCTTAGTAACGACATAGATATTCCTTAGCAACGACATAGATAGTCTTTAGTAACGACAGAGAAAGTCCTTAGTAACGTCATCGATAGTCCTTAGCAACGACATAGATAGTCCTTAGTAACGGCATAGATAGTCCTTAGAAACGACATAGATAGTCCTTAGTAACGACATAGATAGTCCTTAGCAACGACATAGATAGTCCTTAGTAACGACATAGATAGTCCTTAGCAACGACATAGATAGTCCTTAGCAACGACATAGATAATGTTTAGTAACGACATAGATAGTCCTTAGCAACGACATAGATAGACCTTAGAAACGACATAGATAGTCCTTAGCAACGACATAGATAGTCCTTAGTAACGACATAGATAGTCCTTAGCAACGACATAGATAGTCCTTAGTAACGACATAGATAGTCCTTAGCAACGACATAGATAAACCTTAGCAACGACATAGATAGTCCTTAGCAACGACATAGATAGTCTTTAGTAACGACAGAGAAAGTCCTTAGTAACGACATCGATAGTCCTTAGTAACGACATAGATCGTCCTTAGTAAAGACATAGATAGTCCCTAGCAACGACATAGATAGTCCTTAGCATCGACATAGATAGTCCTTAGCAACGACATAGATAGTCTTTAGTAACGACATAGATAGTCCTTAGCATCGACATAGATAGTCCTTAGCAACGACATAGATAGTCCTTAGCAACGACATAGATAGTCCTTAGTAACGACATAGATAGTCCTTAGCAACGACATAGATAGTCTTTAGTAACGACATAGATAGTCCTTAGCAACGACATAGATAGTCCTTAATAACGACATAGATAGTCCTTAGCAACGACATAGATAGTCCTTAGTAACGACATAGAGAGTCCTTAGCAACGACATAGATAGTCCTTAGCAACGACATAGATAGTCATTAGTAACGACATAGATAGTCCTTAGCAACGACATAGATAGTCCTTAGCAACGACATAGATAGTACTTAGCAACGACATAGATAGTCCTTAGCAACGACATAGATAGTCCTTAGTAACGACATAGATAGTCCTTAGTAACGACATAGATAGTCCTTAGCAACGACATAGATAGTCCTTAACAACTACATAGATAGTCCTTAGCAACGACATAGATAGTCCTTAGTAACGACATAGACAGTCCTTAGCAACGACATAGATAGTCCTTAGTAACGACATAGATATTCCTTAGCAACGACATAGATAGTCTTTAGTAACGACAGAGAAAGTCCTTAGTAACGTCATCGATAGTCCTTAGCAACGACATAGATAGTCCTTAGTAACGGCATAGATAGTTCTTAGTAACGACATGGATATTCCTTAGTAACGCCAGAGAAAGCCCTTAGTAACGACATAGATAGTCCTTAGTAACGACATAGTTAGTCCTTAGTAACGCCAAATAATATCCTTCGTATCGAAAAAGATATTCCTTAGTAACGATATAGATATTCCTTAGTAACGCCAGAGAAAGTCCTTAGTAACGACATCGATAAACTTCAGTAACGATATCGATTGTCCTTAATAACGACATAGATAGTCCTTAGTAACGGCATAGATAGTTCTTAGAAACGACATAGATAGTCCTTAGCAACGACATAGATAGTCCTTAGCAACGACATAGATAGTCCTTAGTAACGACATAGATAGTCCTTAGTAACGACATAGATAGTCCTTAGCAACGACATAGATAGTCCTTAGTAACGACATAGATAGTCCTTAGCAACGACATAGATAAACCTTAGCAACGACATAGATAGTCCTTAGCAACGACATAGATAGTCTTTAGTAACGACATAGATATTCCTTAGCAACGACATAAATAGTCCTTTGCAACGACATAGATAGTCCTTAGTAACGACATAGATAGTCCTTAGCAACGACATAGATAGTCTTTAGTAACGACATAGATAGTCCTTAGCATCGACATAGATAGTCCTTAGCAACGACATAGATAGTCCTTAGCAACGACATAGATAGTCCTTAGTAACGACATAGATAGTCTTTAGCAACGACAGAGATAGTCTTTAGTAACGACATAGATAGTCCTTAGCAACGACATAGATAGTCCTTAGTAACGACATAGATAGTCCTTAGCAACGACATAGATAGTCCTTAGTAACGACATAGAGAGTCCTTAGCAACGACGTAGATAGTCCTTAGCAACGACATAGATAGTCATTAGTAACGACATAGATAGTCCTGAGTAACGACATAGATAGTCCTTAGCAACGACATAGATAGTACTTAGCAACGACATAGATAGTCCTTAGCAACGACATAGATAGTCCTTAGTAACGACATAGATAGTCCTTAGTAACGACATAGATAGTCCTTAGCAACGACATAGATAGTCCTTAACAACTACATAGATAGTCCTTAGCAACGACATAGATAGTCCTTAGTAACGACATAGACAGTCCTTAGCAACGACATAGATAGTCCTTAGTAACGACATAGATATTCCTTAGCAACGACATAGATAGTCTTTAGTAACGACAGAGAAAGTCCTTAGTAACGTCATCGATAGTCCTCAGCAACGACATAGATAGTCCTTAGTAACGGCATAGATAGTCCTTAGAAACGACATAGATAGTCCTTAGTAACGACATAGATAGTCCTTAGCAACGACATAGATAGTCCTTAGTAACGACATAGATAGTCCTTAGCAACGACATAGATAGTCCTTAGCAACGACATAGATAGTGTTTAGTAACGACATAGATAGTCCTTAGCAACGACATAGATAGACCTTAGTAACGAAATAGATAGTCCTTAGCAACGACATGGATAGTCCTTAGTAACGACATAGATAGTCCTTAGCAACGACATAGATAGTCCTTAGTAACGACATAGATAGTCCTTAGCAACGACATAGATAAACCTTAGCAACGACATAGATAGTCCTTAGCAACGACATAGATAGTCTTTAGTAACGACAGAGAAAGTCCTTAGTAACGACATCGATAGTCCTTAGTAACGACACAGATCGTCCTTAGTAAAGACATAGATAGTCCTTAGCAACGACATAGATAGTCCTTAGCATCGACATAGATAATCCTTAGCAACGACATAGATAGTCTTTAGTAACGACATAGATAGTCCTTAGCATCGACATAGGTAGTCCTTAGCAACGACATAGATAGTCCTTAGCAACGACATAGATAGTCCTTAGTAACGACATAGATAGTCTTTAGTAACGACATAGATAGTCCTTAGCATCGACATAGATAGTCCTTAGCAACGACATAGATAGTCCTTAGCAACGACATAGATAGTCCTTAGTAACGACATAGATAGTCCTTAGCAACGACATAGATAGTCTTTAGTAACGACATAGATAGTCCTTAGCAACGACATAGATAGTCCTTAATAACGACATAGATAGTCCTTAGCAACGACATAGATAGTCCTTAGTAACGACATAGAGAGTCCTTAGCAACGACATAGATAGTCCTTAGCAACGACATAGATAGTCATTAGTAACGACATAGATAGTCCTTAGCAACGACATAGATAGTCCTTAGCAACGACATAGATAGTACTTAGCAACGACATAGATAGTCCTTAGCAACGACATAGATAGTCCTTAGTAACGACATAGATAGTCCTTAGTAACGACATAGATAGTCCTTAGCAACGACATAGATAGTCCTTAACAACTACATAGATAGTCCTTAGCAACGACATAGATAGTCCTTAGTAACGACATAGACAGTCCTTAGCAACGACATAGATAGTCCTTAGTAACGACATAGATATTCCTTAGCAACGACATAGATAGTCTTTAGTAACGACAGAGAAAGTCCTTAGTAACGTCATCGATAGTCCTTAGCAACGACATAGATAGTCCTTAGTAACGGCATAGATAGTTCTTAGTAACGACATGGATATTCCTTAGTAACGCCAGAGAAAGCCCTTAGTAACGACATAGATAGTCCTTAGTAACGACATAGTTAGTCCTTAGTAACGCCAAATAATATCCTTCGTATCGAAAAAGATATTCCTTAGTAACGATATAGATATTCCTTAGTAACGCCAGAGAAAGTCCTTAGTAACGACATCGATAAACTTCAGTAACGATATCGATTGTCCTTAATAACGACATAGATAGTCCTTAGTAACGGCATAGATAGTTCTTAGAAACGACATAGATAGTCCTTAGCAACGACATAGATAGTCCTTAGCAACGACATAGATAGTCCTTAGTAACGACATAGATAGTCCTTAGTAACGACATAGATAGTCCTTAGCAACGACATAGATAGTCCTTAGTAACGACATAGATAGTCCTTAGCAACGACATAGATAAACCTTAGCAACGACATAGATAGTCCTTAGCAACGACATAGATAGTCTTTAGTAACGACATAGATATTCCTTAGCAACGACATAAATAGTCCTTTGCAACGACATAGATAGTCCTTAGTAACGACATAGATAGTCCTTAGCAACGACATAGATAGTCTTTAGTAACGACATAGATAGTCCTTAGCATCGACATAGATAGTCCTTAGCAACGACATAGATAGTCCTTAGCAACGACATAGATAGTCCTTAGTAACGACATAGATAGTCTTTAGCAACGACAGAGATAGTCTTTAGTAACGACATAGATAGTCCTTAGCAACGACATAGATAGTCCTTAGTAACGACATAGATAGTCCTTAGCAACGACATAGATAGTCCTTAGTAACGACATAGAGAGTCCTTAGCAACGACGTAGATAGTCCTTAGCAACGACATAGATAGTCATTAGTAACGACATAGATAGTCCTGAGTAACGACATAGATAGTCCTTAGCAACGACATAGATAGTACTTAGCAACGACATAGATAGTCCTTAGCAACGACATAGATAGTCCTTAGTAACGACATAGATAGTCCTTAGTAACGACATAGATAGTCCTTAGCAACGACATAGATAGTCCTTAACAACTACATAGATAGTCCTTAGCAACGACATAGATAGTCCTTAGTAACGACATAGACAGTCCTTAGCAACGACATAGATAGTCCTTAGTAACGACATAGATATTCCTTAGCAACGACATAGATAGTCTTTAGTAACGACAGAGAAAGTCCTTAGTAACGTCATCGATAGTCCTTAGCAACGACATAGATAGTCCTTAGTAACGGCATAGATAGTCCTTAGAAACGACATAGATAGTCCTTAGTAACGACATAGATAGTCCTTAGCAACGACATAGATAGTCCTTAGTAACGACATAGATAGTCCTTAGCAACGACATAGATAGTCCTTAGCAACGACATAGATAGTGTTTAGTAACGACATAGATAGTCCTTAGCAACGACATAGATAGACCTTAGTAACGAAATAGATAGTCCTTAGCAACGACATGGATAGTCCTTAGTAACGACATAGATAGTCCTTAGCAACGACATAGATAGTCCTTAGTAACGACATAGATAGTCCTTAGCAACGACATAGATAAACCTTAGCAACGACATAGATAGTCCTTAGCAACGACATAGATAGTCTTTAGTAACGACAGAGAAAGTCCTTAGTAACGACATCGATAGTCCTTAGTAACGACACAGATCGTCCTTAGTAAAGACATAGATAGTCCTTAGCAACGACATAGATAGTCCTTAGCATCGACATAGATAATCCTTAGCAACGACATAGATAGTCTTTAGTAACGACATAGATAGTCCTTAGCATCGACATAGGTAGTCCTTAGCAACGACATAGATAGTCCTTAGCAACGACATAGATAGTCCTTAGTAACGACATAGATAGTCTTTAGTAACGACATAGATAGTCCTTAGCAACGACATAGATAGTCCTTAGTAACGACATAGATAGTCCTTAGCAACGACATAGATAGTCCTTAGTAACGACATAGAGAGTCCTTAGCAACGACATAGATAGTCCTTAGCAACGACATAGGTAGTCATTAGTAACGACATAGATAGTCCTGAGTAACGACATAGATAGTCCTTAGCAACGACATAGATAGTCTTTAGTAACGACATAGATAGTCCTTAGCAACGACATAGATAGTCCTTAGTAACGACATAGATAGTCCTTAGCAACGACATAGATAGTCCTTAGTAACGACATAGAGAGTCCTTAGCAACGACATAGATAGTCCTTAGCAACGACATAGATAGTCATTAGTAACGACATAGATAGTCCTGAGTAACGACATAGATAGTCCTTAGCAACGACATAGATAGTACTTAGCAACGACATAGATAGTCCTTACCAACGACATAGATAGTTCTTAGTAACGACATAGATAGTCCTTAGTAACGACATAGATAGTCCTTAGCAACGATATACATAGTCCTTAACAACGACATAGATAGTCCTTAGCAACGACATAGATAGTCCTTAGCAAAGACATAGATAGTCCTTAGCAACGACATAGATAGTCCTTAGTAACGACATAGATAGTCCTTAGCAACGACATAGATAGTCCTTAGTAACGACATCGATAGTCCTTAGTAACGACATAGATCGTCCTTAGTAACGACATAGATAGTCCTTAGCAACGACATAGATAGTCCTTAGTAACGACATAGATAGTCCTTAGCAACGACATAGATAGTCCTTAGTAACGACATAGATAGTCCTTAGCAACGACATAGATAGTCCTTAGTAACGGCATAGATAGTCCTTAGAAACGACATAGATAGTCTTTAGTAACGACATAGATAGTCCTTAGCAACGACATAGATAGTCCTTAGTAACGACATAGATAGTCCTTAGTAACGACATAGATAGTCCTAGCAACGACATAGATAGTCCTTAGTAACGACATAGATAGTCCTTAGCAACGACATAGATAAACCTTAGCAACGACATAGATAGTCCTTAGCAACGACATAGATAGTCTTTAGTAACGACATAGATATTCCTTAGCAACGACATAAATAGTCCTTTGCAACGACATAGATAGTCCTTAGTAACGACATAGATAGTCCTTAGCAACGACATAGATAGTCTTTAGTAACGACATAGATAGTCCTTAGCATCGACATAGATAGTCCTTAGCAACGACATAGATAGTCCTTAGCAACGACATAGATAGTCCTTAGTAACGACATAGATAGTCTTTAGCAACGACAGAGATAGTCTTTAGTAACGACATAGATAGTCCTTAGCAACGACATAGATAGTCCTTAGTAACGACATAGATAGTCCTTAGCAACGACATAGATAGTCCTTAGTAACGACATAGAGAGTCCTTAGCAACGACATAGATAGTCCTTAGCAACGAAATAGATAGTCATTAGTAACGACATAGATAGTCCTGAGTAACGACATAGATAGTCCTTAGCAACGACATAGATAGTACTTAGCAACGACATAGATAGTCCTTAGCAACGACATAAATAGTCCTTTGCAACGACATAGATAGTCCTTAGTAACGACATAGATAGTCCTTAGCAACGACATAGATAGTCTTTAGTAACGACATAGATAGTCCTTAGCATCGACATAGATAGTCCTTAGCAACGACATAGATAGTCCTTAGCAACGACATAGATAGTCCTTAGTAACGACATAGATAGTCTTTAGCAACGACAGAGATAGTCTTTAGTAACGACATAGATAGTCCTTAGTAACGACATAGATAGTCCTTAGTAACGACATAGATAGTCCTTAGCAACGACATAGATAGTCCTTAACAACTACATAGATAGTCCTTAGCAACGACATAGATAGTCCTTAGTAACGACATAGACAGTCCTTAGCAACGACATAGATAGTCCTTAGTAACGACATAGATATTCCTTAGCAACGACATAGATAGTCTTTAGTAACGACAGAGAAAGTCCTTAGTAACGTCATCGATAGTCCTTAGCAACGACATAGATAGTCCTTAGTAACGGCATAGATAGTCCTTAGAAACGACATAGATAGTCCTTAGTAACGACATAGATAGTCCTTAGCAACGACATAGATAGTCCTTAGCAACGACATAGATAATGTTTAGTAACGACATAGATAGTCCTTAGCAACGACATAGATAGACCTTAGAAACGACATAGATAGTCCTTAGCAACGACATAGATAGTCCTTAGTAACGACATAGATAGTCCTTAGCAACGACATAGATAGTCCTTAGTAACGACATAGATAGTCCTTAGCAACGACATAGATAAACCTTAGCAACGACATAGATAGTCCTTAGCAACGACATAGATAGTCTTTAGTAACGACAGAGAAAGTCCTTAGTAACGACATCGATAGTCCTTAGTAACGACATAGATCGTCCTTAGTAAAGACATAGATAGTCCCTAGCAACGACATAGATAGTCCTTAGCATCGACATAGATAGTCCTTAGCAACGACATAGATAGTCTTTAGTAACGACATAGATAGTCCTTAGCATCGACATAGATAGTCCTTAGCAACGACATAGATAGTCCTTAGCAACGACATAGATAGTCCTTAGTAACGACATAGATAGTCCTTAGCAACGACATAGATAGTCTTTAGTAACGACATAGATAGTCCTTAGCAACGACATAGATAGTCCTTAATAACGACATAGATAGTCCTTAGCAACGACATAGATAGTCCTTAGTAACGACATAGAGAGTCCTTAGCAACGACATAGATAGTCCTTAGCAACGACATAGATAGTCATTAGTAACGACATAGATAGTCCTTAGCAACGACATAGATAGTCCTTAGCAACGACATAGATAGTACTTAGCAACGACATAGATAGTCCTTAGCAACGACATAGATAGTCCTTAGTAACGACATAGATAGTCCTTAGTAACGACATAGATAGTCCTTAGCAACGACATAGATAGTCCTTAACAACTACATAGATAGTCCTTAGCAACGACATAGATAGTCCTTAGTAACGACATAGACAGTCCTTAGCAACGACATAGATAGTCCTTAGTAACGACATAGATATTCCTTAGCAACGACATAGATAGTCTTTAGTAACGACAGAGAAAGTCCTTAGTAACGTCATCGATAGTCCTTAGCAACGACATAGATAGTCCTTAGTAACGGCATAGATAGTTCTTAGTAACGACATGGATATTCCTTAGTAACGCCAGAGAAAGCCCTTAGTAACGACATAGATAGTCCTTAGTAACGACATAGTTAGTCCTTAGTAACGCCAAATAATATCCTTCGTATCGAAAAAGATATTCCTTAGTAACGATATAGATATTCCTTAGTAACGCCAGAGAAAGTCCTTAGTAACGACATCGATAAACTTCAGTAACGATATCGATTGTCCTTAATAACGACATAGATAGTCCTTAGTAACGGCATAGATAGTTCTTAGAAACGACATAGATAGTCCTTAGCAACGACATAGATAGTCTTTAGTAACGACAGAGAAAGTCCTTAGTAACGACATCGATAGTCCTTTGTAACGACATAGATCGTCCTTAGTAACGCCAGAGAAAGTCCTTAGTAACGTCATCGATAGTCCTTAGTAACGGCATAGATAGTTCTTAGAAACGACATAGATATTCCTCAGTAACGCCAGAGAAAGTCCTTAGTAACGCCAGAGAAAGTCCTTAGTATCGACATAGATAGGCCTTAGTAACGACATAGATAGTCCTTAGTAACGACATTGATAGTCCATAGTTACGACATAATTAGTCCTTAGTAACGCTAGATAAAGTCCTTAGTAACGACATCGATAGTCCTTAGTAACGACATAGATAGTTATTAGTAACGACATGGATATTCCTTAGTAACGCCAGAGAAAGCCCATAGTAACGACATAGATAGTCCTTAGTAACGACATAGTTAGTCCTTAGTAACGCCAAATAATATAACTTCGTATCGAAAAAGATATTCCTTAGTAAAGATATAGATATTCCTTAGTAACGCCAGAGAAAGTCCTTAGTAACGACATCGATAAACTTCAGTAACGATATCGATTGTCCTTAATAACGACATAGATAGTCCTTAGTAACGACATTGATAGCCCATAGCAACGACATAGATAGTCTTTAGTAACGACAGAGAAAGTCCTTAGTAACGTCATCGGTAGTCCTTAGTAACGGCATAGATAGTCCTTAGCAACGACATAGATAGTCTTTAGTAACGACATAGATAGTCCTTAGCAACGACATAGATAGTCTTTAGTAACGACATAGATAGTCCTTAGCAACGACATAGATAGTCCTTAGTAACGACATAGATAGTCCTTAGCAACGACATAGATAGTCCTTAGTAACGACATAGATAGTCCTTAGCAACGACATAGATAGTCCTTAGTAACGACATAGATAGTCCTTAGTAACGACATAGATAGTCCTTAGCAACGACGTAGATAGTCCTTAGTAACGACATAGATAGTCCTTAGAAACGCCATTGATAGTTCTTAGTAACGACATAGATAGTCCTTAGTAACGACATAGATAGTCCTTAGCAACGACATACATAGTCCTTAACAACGACATAGATAGTCCTTAGCAACGACATAGATAGTCCTTAGCAAAGACATAGATAGTCCTTAGCAACGACATAGATAGTCCTTATCAACGACATAGATAGTCCTTAACAACTACATAGATAGTCCTTAGCAACGACATAGATAGTCCTTAGTAACGACATAGACAGTCCTTAGCAACGACATAGATAGTCCTTAGTAACGACATAGATATTCCTTAGCAACGACATAGATAGTCTTTAGTAACGACAGAGAAAGTCCTTAGTAACGTCATCGATAGTCCTTAGCAACGACATAGATAGTCCTTAGTAACGGCATAGATAGTTCTTAGTAACGACATGGATATTCCTAAGTAACGCCAGAGAAAGCCCTTAGTAACGACATAGATAGTCCTTAGTAACGACATAGTTAGTCCTTAGTAACGCCAAATAATATCCTTCGTATCGAAAAAGATATTCCTTAGTAACGATATAGATATTCCTTAGTAACGCCAGAGAAAGTCCTTAGTAACGACATCGATAAACTTCAGTAACGATATCGATTGTCCTTAATAACGACATAGATAGTCCTTAGTAACGGCATAGATAGTTCTTAGAAACGACATAGATAGTCCTTAGCAACGACATAGATAGTCTTTAGTAACGACAGAGAAAGTCCTTAGTAACGACATCGATAGTCCTTTGTAACGACATAGATCGTCCTTAGTAACGCCAGAGAAAATCCTTAGTAACGTCATCGATAGTCCTTAGTAACGGCATAGATAGTTCTTAGAAACGACATAGATATTCCTCAGTAACGCCAGAGAAAGTCCTTAGTAACGCCAGAGAAAGTCCTTAGTATCGACATAGATAGGCCTTAGTAACGACATAGATAGTCCTTAGTAACGACATTGATAGTCCATGGTTACGACATAATTAGTCCTTAGTAACGCTAGATAAAGTCCTTAGTAACGACATCGATAGTCCTTAGTAACGACATAGATAGTTATTAGTAACGACATGGATATTCCTTAGTAACGCCAGAGAAAGCCCATAGTAACGACATAGATAGTCCTTAGTAACGACATAGTTAGTCCTTAGTAACGCCAAATAATATAACTTCGTATCGAAAAAGATATTCCTTAGTAAAGATATAGATATTCCTTAGTAACGCCAGAGAAAGTCCTTAGTAACGACATCGATAAATTTCAGTAACGATATCGATTGTCCTTAATAACGACATAGATAGTCCTTAGTAACGACATTGATAGCCCATAGCAACGACATAGATAGTCTTTAGTAACGACAGAGAAAGTCCTTAGTAACGTCATCGGTAGTCCTTAGTAACGGCATAGATAGTCCTTAGCAACGACATAGATAGTCTTTAGTAACGACATAGATAGTCCTTAGCAACGACATAGATAGTCTTTAGTAACGACATAGATAGTCCTTAGCAACGACATAGATAGTCCTTAGTAACGACATAGATAGTCCTTAGCAACGACATAGATAGTCCTTAGTAACGACATAGATAGTCCTTAGCAACGACATAGATAGTCCTTAGTAACGACATAGATAGTCCTTAGTAACGACATAGATAGTCCTTAGCAACGACGTAGATAGTCCTTAGTAACGACATAGATAGTCCTTAGAAACGCCATTGATAGTTCTTAGTAACGACATAGATAGTCCTTAGTAACGACATAGATAGTCCTTAGCAACGACATACATAGTCCTTAACAACGACATAGATAGTCCTTAGCAACGACATAGATAGTCCTTAGCAAAGACATAGATAGTCCTTAGCAACGACATAGATAGTCCTTAGTAACGACATAGATAGTCCTTAGCAACGACATAGATAGTCCTTAGTAACGACATCGATAGTCCTTAGTAACGACATAGATCGTCCTTAGTAACGACATAGATAGTCCTTAGCAACGACATAGATAGTCCTTAGTAACGACATAGATAGTCCTTAGCAACGACATAGATAGTCCTTAGTAACGACATAGATAGTCCTTAGCAACGACATAGATAGTCCTTAGTAACGGCATAGATAGTCCTTAGAAACGACATAGATAGTCTTTAGTAACGACATAGATAGTCCTTAGCAACGACATAGATAGTCCTTAGTAACGACATAGATAGTCCTTAGTAACGACATAGATAGTCCTTAGCAACGACATAGATAGTCCTTAGTAACGACATAGATAGTCCTTAGCAACGACATAGATAAACCTTAGCAACGACATAGATAGTCCTTAGCAACGACATAGATAGTCTTTAGTAACGACATAGATATTCCTTAGCAACGACATAAATAGTCCTTTGCAACGACATAGATAGTCCTTAGTAACGACATAGATAGTCCTTAGCAACGACATAGATAGTCTTTAGTAACGACATAGATAGTCCTTAGCATCGACATAGATAGTCCTTAGCAACGACATAGATAGTCCTTAGCAACGACATAGATAGTCCTTAGTAACGACATAGATAGTCTTTAGCAACGACAGAGATAGTCTTTAGTAACGACATAGATAGTCCTTAGCAACGACATAGATAGTCCTTAGTAACGACATAGATAGTCCTTAGCAACGACATAGATAGTCCTTAGTAACGACATAGAGAGTCCTTAGCAACGACATAGATAGTCCTTAGCAACGACATAGATAGTCATTAGTAACGACATAGATAGTCCTGAGTAACGACATAGATAGTCCTTAGCAACGACATAGATAGTATTTAGCAACGACATAGATAGTCCTTAGCAACGACATAGATAGTCCTTAGTAACGACATAGATAGTCCTTAGTAACGACATAGATAGTCCTTAGCAACGACATAGATAGTCCTTAACAACTACATAGATAGTCCTTAGCAACGACATAGATAGTCCTTAGAAACGACATAGACAGTCCTTAGCAACGACATAGATAGTCCTTAGTAACGACATAGATATTCCTTAGCAACGACATAGATAGTCTTTAGTAACGACAGAGAAAGTCCTTAGTAACGTCATCGATAGTCCTTAGCAACGACATAGATAGTCCTTAGTAACGGCATAGATAGTCCTTAGAAACGACATAGATAGTCCTTAGTAACGACATAGATAGTCCTTAGCAACGACATAGATAGTCCTTAGTAACGACATAGATAGTCCTTAGCAACGACATAGATAGTCCTTAGCAACGACATAGATAGTGTTTAGTAACGACATAGATAGTCCTTAGCAACGACATAGATAGACCTTAGTAACGACATAGATAGTCCTTAGCAACGACATGGATAGTCCTTAGTAACGACATAGATAGTCCTTAGCAACGACATAGATAGTCCTTAGTAACGACATAGATAGTCCTTAGCAACGACATAGATAAACCTTAGCAACGACATAGATAGTCCTTAGCAACGACATAGATAGTCTTTAGTAACGACAGAGAAAGTCCTTAGTAACGACATCGATAGTCCTTAGTAACGACACAGATCGTCCTTAGTAAAGACATAGATAGTCCTTAGCAACGACATAGATAGTCCTTAGCATCGACATAGATAGTCCTTAGCAACGACATAGATAGTCTTTAGTAACGACATAGGTAGTCCTTAGCAACGACATAGATAGTCCTTAGCAACGACATAGATAGTCCTTAGTTACGACATAGATAGTCTTTAGTAACGACATAGATAGTCCTTAGCAACGACATAGATAGTCCTTAGTAACGACATAGATAGTCCTTAGCAACGACATAGATAGTCCTTAGTAACGACATAGAGAGTCCTTAGCAACGACATAGATAGTCCTTAGCAACGACATAGGTAGTCATTAGTAACGACATAGATAGTCCTGAGTAACGACATAGATAGTCCATAGCAACGACATAGATAGTCTTTAGTAACGACATAGATAGTCCTTAGCAACGACATAGATAGTCCTTAGTAACGACATAGAGAGTCCTTAGCAACGACATAGATAGTCCTTAGCAACGACATAGATAGTCATTAGTAACGACATAGATAGTCCTGAGTAACGACATAGATAGTCCTTAGCAACGACATAGATAGTACTTAGCAACGACATAGATAGTCCTTACCAACGACATAGATAGTTCTTAGTAACGACATAGATAGTCCTTAGTAACGACATAGATAGTCCTTAGCAACGACATACATAGTCCTTAACAACGACATAGATAGTCCTTAGCAACGACATAGATAGTCCTTAGCAAAGACATAGATAGTCCTTAGCAACGACATAGATAGTCCTTAGTAACGACATAGATAGTCCTTAGCAACGACATAGATAGTCCTTAGTAACGACATCGATAGTCCTTAGTAACGACATAGATCGTTCTTAGTAACGACATAGATAGTCCTTAGCAACGACATAGATAGTCCTTAGTAACGACATAGATAGTCCTTTGCAACGACATAGATAGTCCTTAGTAACGACATAGATAGTCCTTAGCAACGACATAGATAGTCCTTAGTAACGGCATAGATAGTCCTTAGAAACGACATAGATAGTCTTTAGTAACGACATAGATAGTCCTTAGCAGCGACATAGATAGTCCTTAGTAACGACATAGATAGTCCTTAGTAACGACATAGATAGTCCTTAGCAACGACATAGATAGTCCTTAGTAACGACATAGATAGTCCTTAGCAACGACATAGATAAACCTTAGCAACGACATAGATAGTCCTTAGCAACGACATAGATAGTATTTAGTAACGACATAGATATTCCTTAGCAACGACATAAATAGTCCTTTGCAACGACATAGATAGTCCTTAGTAACGACATAGATAGTCCTTAGCAACGACATAGATAGTCTTTAGTAACGACATAGATAGTCCTTAGCATCGACATAGATAGTCCTTAGCAACGACATAGATAGTCCTTAGCAACGACATAGATAGTCCTTAGTAACGACATAGATAGTCTTTAGCAACGACAGAGATAGTCTTTAGTAACGACATAGATAGTCCTTAGCAACGACAAAGATAGTCCTTAGTAACGACATAGATAGTCCTTAGCAACGACATAGATAGTCCTTAGTAACGACATAGAGAGTCCTTAGCAACGACATAGATAGTCCTTAGCAACGACATAGATAGTCATTAGTAACGACATAGATAGTCCTGAGTAACGACATAGATAGTCCTTAGCAACGACATAGATAGTACTTAGCAACGACATAGATAGTCCTTAGCAACGACATAGATAGTCCTTAGTAACGACATAGATAGTCCTTAGTAACGACATAGATAGTCCTTAGCAACGACATAGATAGTCCTTAACAACTACATAGATAGTCCTTAGCAACGACATAGATAGTCCTTAGTAACGACATAGACAGTCCTTAGCAACGACATAGATAGTCCTTAGTAACGACATAGATATTCCTTAGCAACGACATAGATAGTCTTTAGTAACGACAGAGAAAGTCCTTAGTAACGTCATCGATAGTCCTTAGCAACGACATAGATAGTCCTTAGTAACGGCATAGATAGTCCTTAGAAACGACATAGATAGTCCTTAGTAACGACATAGATAGTCCTTAGCAACGACATAGATAGTCCTTAGTAACGACATAGATAGTCCTTAGCAACGACATAGATAGTCCTTAGCAACGACATAGATAGTGTTTAGTAACGACATAGATAGTCCTTAGCAACGACATAGATAGACCTTAGAAACGACATAGATAGTCCTTAGCAACGACATAGATAGTCCTTAGTAACGACATAGATAGTCCTTAGCAACGACATAGATAGTCCTTAGTAACGACATAGATAGTCCTTAGCAACGACATAGATAAACCTTAGCAACGACATAGATAGTCCTTAGCAACGACATAGATAGTCTTTAGTAACGACAGAGAAAGTCCTTAGTAACGACATCGATAGTCCTTAGTAACGACATAGATCGTCCTTAGTAAAGACATAGATAGTCCCTAGCAACGACATAGATAGTCCTTAGCATCGACATAGATAGTCCTTAGCAACGACATAGATAGTCTTTAGTAACGACATAGATAGTCCTTAGCATCGACATAGATAGTCCTTAGCAACGACATAGATAGTCCTTAGCAACGACATAGATAGTCCTTAGTAACGACATAGATAGTCCTTAGCAACGACATAGATAGTCTTTAGTAACGACATAGATAGTCCTTAGCAACGACATAGATAGTCCTTAGTAACGACATAGATAGTCCTTAGCAACGACATAGATAGTCCTTAGTAACGACATAGAGAGTCCTTAGCAACGACATAGATAGTCCTTAGCAACGAAATAGATAGTCATTAGTAACGAAATAGATAGTCCTGAGTAACGACATAGATAGTCCTTAGCAACGACATAGATAGTACTTAGCAACGACATAGATAGTCCTTAGCAACGACATAGATAGTCCTTAGTAACGACATAGATAGTCCTTAGTAACGACATAGATCGTCCTTAGAAACGACATAGATAGTCCTTAACAACTACATAGATAGTCCTTAGCAACGACATAGATAGTCCTTAGTAACGACATAGACAGTCCTTAGCAACGACATAGATAGTCCTTAGTAACGACATAGATAGTCCTTAGCAACGACATAGATAGTCTTTAGTAACGACAGAGAAAGTCCTTAGTAACGTCATCGATAGTCCTTAGTAACGGCATAGATAGTCCTTAGCAACGACATAGATAGTCCTTAGCAACGACATAGATAGTCCTTAGTAACGGCATAGATAGTCCTTAGAAACGACATAGATAGTCCTTAGTAACGACATAGATAGTCCTTAGCAACGACATAGATAGTCCTTAGTAACGACATAGATAGTCCTTAGCAACGACATAGATAGTCCTTAGCAACGACATAGATAGTGTTTAGTAACGACATAGATAGTCCTTAGCAACGACATAGATAGTCCTTAGTAACGACATAGATAGTCCTTAGCAACGACATAGATAGTCCTTAGCAACGACATAGATAGTCCTTAGTAACGACATAGATAGTCCTTAGCAACGACATAGATAAACCTTAGCAACGACGTAGATAGTCCTTAGCAACGACATAGATAGTCCTTAGCAACGACATAGATAGTCTTTAGTAACGACAGAGAAAGTCCTTAGTAACGACATAGATAGTCCTTAGCAACGACATAGATAGTCCTTAGCAACGACATAGATAGTCTTTAGTAACGACATAGATAGTCTTTAGTAACGACATAGATAGTCCTTAGTAACGACATAGATAGTCCTTAGTAACGACATAGATAGTCCTTAGCAACGACATAGATAGTCTTTAGTAACGACATAGATAGTCTTTAGTAACGACATAGATAGTCCTTAGTAACGACATAGATAGTCCTTAGTAACGACATAGATAGTCCTTAGCAACGCCAGAGAAAGTCCTTAGTAACGACATAGATAGTCCTTAGTAACGACATAGATAGTCTTTAGTAACGACATAGAAAGTCCTTAGCAACGACATAGATAGTCTTTAGTAACGACATAGATAGTCCTTAGTAACGACATAGATAGTCCTTAGTAACGACATAGATAGTCCTTAGCAACGACATAGATAGTCTTTAGTAACGACATAGATAGTCTTTAGTAACGACATAGATAGTCCTTAGTAACGACATAGATAGTCCTTAGTAACGACATAGATAGTCCTTAGCAACGCCAGAGAAAGTCCTTAGCAACGACATAGATAGTCCTTAGCAACGACATAGATAGTCCTTAGCAACGACATAGTTAGTCCTTAGTAACGACATAGATAGTCCTTAGCAACGACATAGATAGTCTTTAGTAACGACATAGAAAGTCCTTAGCAACGACATAGATAGTCCTTAGTAACGACATAGATAGTCCTTAGCAACGACATAGATAGTCCTTAGTAACGACATAGATAGTCCTTAGCAACGACATAGATAGTCCTTAGCAACGACATAGATAGTCATTAGTATTGACATATATAGTCCTTAGTAACGACATAGATAGTCCTTAGCAACGACATAGATAGTACTTAGCAACGACATAGATAGTCCTTAGCAACGACATAGATAGTCCTTAGTAACGACATAGATAGTCCTTAGTAACGACATAGATAGTCCTTAGCAACGACATAGATAGTCCTTAACAACTACATAGATAGTCTTTAGCAACGACATAGATAGTCCTTAGCAACGACATAGATAGTCCTTAGTAACGACATAGATAGTCCTTAGCAACGACATAGATAGTCCTTAGTAACGACATAGATAGTCCTTAGCAACGACATAGATAGTCTTTAGTAACGACAGAGAAAGTCCTTAGTAACGACATAGATAGTCCTTAGTAACGACATAGATAGTCCTTCGTAACGACATAGATAGTCCTTAGCAACGACATAGATAGTCTTTAGTAACGACAGAGAAAGTCCTTAGTAACGACATCGATAGTCCTTTGTAACGACATAGATCGTCCTTAGTAACGCCAGAGAAAGTCCTTAGTAACGTCATCGATAGTCCTTAGTAACGGCATAGATAGTTCTTAGAAACGACATAGATATTCCTCAGTAACGCCAGAGAAAGTCCTTAGTAACGCCAGAGAAAGTCCTTAGTATCGACATAGATAGGCCTTAGTAACGACATAGATAGTCCTTAGTAACGACATTGATAGTCCATAGTTACGACATAAATAGTCCTTAGTAACGCCAGATAAAGTCCTTAGTAACGACATCGATAGTCCTTAGTAACGACATAGATAGTTCTTAGTAACGACATGGATATTCCTTAGTAACGCCAGAGAAAGCCCATAGTAACGACATAGATAGTCCTTAGTAACGACATAGTTAGTCCTTAGTAACGCCATATAATATAACTTCGTATGGAAAAAGATATTCCTTAGTAAAGATATAGATATTCCTTAGTAACGCCAGAGAAAGTCCTTAGTAACGACATCGATAAACTTCAGTAACGATATCGATTGTCCTTAATAACGACATAGATGGTCCTTAGTAACGACATTGATAGCCCATAGCAACGACATAGATAGTCTTTAGTAACGACAGAGAAAGTCCTTAGTAACGTCATCGGTAGTCCTTAGTAACGGCATAGATAGTCCTTAGCAACGACATAGATAGTCTTTAGTAACGACATAAATAGTCCTTAGCAACGACATAGATAGTCTTTAGTAACGACATAGATAGTCCTTAGCAACGACATAGATAATCCTTAGTAACGACATAGATAGTCCTTAGCAACGACATAGATAGTCCTTAGTAACGACATAGATAGTCCTTAGCAACGACATAGATAGTCCTTAGTAACGACATAGATAGTCCTTAGTAACGACATAGATAGTCCTTAGCAACGACGTAGATAGTCCTTAGTAACGACATAGATAGTCCTTAGAAACGCCATTGATAGTCCTTAGTAACGACATAGATAGTCCTTAGCAACGACATAGATAGTCTTTAGTAACGACAGAGAAAGTCCTTAGTAACGACATCGATAGTCCTCTGAAACGACATAGATCGTCCTTAGTAACGTCATCGAAAGTCCTTAGTAACGGCATAGATAGTTCTTAGAAACGACATAGATATTCCTCAGTAACGCCAGAGAAAGTCCTTAGTATCGACATAGATAGTCCTTAGTAACGACATAGATAGTCCTTAGTAACGACATTGATAGTCCATATTTACGACATAAATAGTCCTTAGTAACGCCAGATAAAGTTCTTAGTAACGACATCGATAGTCCTTTGTAACGACATAGATAGTTCTTAGTAACGACATGGATATTCCTTAGCAACGACATAGATAGTCTTTAGTAACGACATAGATAGTCCTTACCAACGACATAGATAGTCTTTAGTAACGACAGAGAAAGTTCTTAGTAACGACATCGATAGTCCTCTGAAACGACATAGATCGTCCTTAGTAACGTCATCGAAAGTCCTTAGTAACGGCATAGATAGTTCTTAGAAACGACATAGATATTCCTCAGTAACTCCAGAGAAAGTCCTTAGTATCGACATAGATAGTCCTTAGTAACGACATAGATAGTCCTTAGTAACGACATTGATAGTCCATATTTACGACATAAATAGTCCTTAGTAACGCCAGATAAAGTCCTTAGTAACGACATCGATAGTCCTTAGTAACGACATAGATAGTTCTTAGTAACGACATGGATATTCCTTAGCAACGACATAGATAGTCTTTAGTAACGACATAGATAGTCCTTACCAACGACATAGATAGTTCTTAGTAACGAAATAGATAGTCCTTAGTAACGACATAGATAGTCCTTAGCAACGACATAGATAGTCCTTAGCAACGACATAGATAGTCCTTAGCAACGACATAGATAGTCCTTAGCAAAGACATAGATAGTCCTTAGCAACGACATAGATAGTCCTTAGTAACGACATAGATAGTCCTTAGCAACGACATAGATAGTCCTTAGTAACGACATCGATAGTCCTTAGTAACGACATAGATCGTCCTTAGTAACGACATAGATAGTCCTTAGCAACGACATAGATAGTCCTTAGTAACGACATAGATAGTCCTTAGCAACGACATAGATAGTCCTTAGTGACGACATAGATAGTCCTTAGCAACGACATAGATAGTCCTTAGTAACGACATAGATAATCCTTAGCAACGACATAGATAAACCTTAGCAACGACATAGATAGTCCTTAGCAACGACATAGATAGTCTTTAGTAACGACATAGATAGTCCTTAGCAACGACATAAATAGTCCTTAGCAACGACATAGATAGTCCTTAGTAACGACATAGATAGTCCTTAGCAACGACATAGATAGTCTTTAGTAACGACATAGATAGTCCTTAGCATCGACATAGATAGTCCTTAGCAACGACATAGATAGTCCTTAGCAACGACATAGATAGTCCTTAGTAACGACATAGATAGTCCTTAGCAATGACATAGATAGTCTTTAGTAACGACATAGATAGTCCTTAGTAACGACATAGATAGTCCTTAGCATCGACATAGATAGTCCTTAGCAACGACATAGATAGTCCTTAGCAACGACATAGATAGTCCTTAGTAACGACATAGATAGTCCTTAGCAACGACATAGATAGTCTTTAGTAACGACATAGATAGTCCTTAGCAACGACATAGATAGTCCTTAGTAACGACATAGATAGTCCTTAGCAACGACATAGATAGTCCTTAGTAACGACATAGATAGTCCTTAGCAACGACATAGATAGTCCTTAGCAACGACATAGATAGTCATTAGTAACGACATAGATAGTCCTGAGTAACGACATAGATAGTCCTTAGCAACGACACAGATAGTACTTAGCAACGACATAGATAGTCCTTAGCAACGACATAGATATTCCTTAGTAACGACATAGATTGTCCTTAGTAACGACATAGATAGTCCTTAGCAACGACATAGATAGTCCTTAACAACTACATAGATAGTCCTTAGCAACGACATAGTTAGTCCTTAGCAACGACATAGATAGTCCTTAGTAACGACATAGATAGTCCTTAGCAACGACATAGATAGTCCTTAGTAACGACATAGATAGTCCTTAGCAACGACATAGATAGTCTTTAGTAACGACAGAGAAAGTCCTTAGTAACGTCATCGATAGTTCTTAGTAACGGCATAGATAGTCCTTAGCAACGACATAGATAGACCTTAGCAACGACATAGATAGTCCTTAGTAACGGCATAGATAGTCCTTAGAAACGACATAGATAGTCCTTCGTAACGACATAGATAGTCCTTAGCAACGACATAGATAGTCTTTAGTAACGACAGAAAAAGTAATTAGTAAAGACATCGATTGTCCTTTGTAACGACATAGATCGTCCTTAGTAACGCCAGAGAAAGTCCTTAGTAACGTCATCGATAGTCCTTAGTAACGGCATAGATAGTTCTTAGAAACGACATAGATATTCCTCAGTAACGCCAGAGATAGTCCTTAGTAACGGCAGAGAAAGTCCTTAGTATCGACATAGATAGGCCTTAGTAACGAACGGCATAGATAGTTCTTAGAAACGACATAGATAGTCCTTAGCAACGACATAGATAGTCTTTAGTAACGACAGAGAAAGTCCTTAGTAACGACATCGATAGTCCTTTGTAACGACATAGATCGTCCTTAGTAACGCCAGAGAAAGTCCTTAGTAACGTCATCGATAGTCCTTAGTAACGGCATAGATAGTTCTTAGAAACGACATAGATATTCCTCAGTAACGCCAGAGAAATTCCTTAGTAACGCCAGAGAAAGTCCTTAGTATCGACATAGATAGGCCTTAGTAACGACATAGATAGTCCTTAGTAACGACATTGATAGTCCATAGTTACGACATAAATAGTCCTTAGTAACGCTAGATAAAGTCCTTAGTAACGACATCGATAGTCCTTAGTAACGACATTGATAGCCCATAGCAACGACATAGATAGTCTTTAGTAACGACAGAGAAAGTCCTTAGTAACGTCATCGGTAGTCCTTAGTAACGGCATAGATAGTCCTTAGCAACGACATAGATAGTCTTTAGTAACGACATAGATAGTCCTTAGCAACGACATAGATAGTCTTTAGTAACGACATAGATAGTCCTTAGCAACGACATAGATAGTCCTTAGTAACGACATAGATAGTCTTTAGTAACGACAGAGAAAGTCCTTAGTAACGACATCGATAGTCCTCTGAAACGACATAGATCGTCCTTAGTAACGTCATCGAAAGTCCTTAGTAACGGCATAGATAGTTCTTAGAAACGACATAGATATTCCTCAGTAACGCCAGAGAAAGTCCTTAGTATCGACATAGATAGTCCTTAGTAACGACATAGATAGTCCTTAGTAACGACATTGATAGTCCATATTTACGACATAAATAGTCCTTAGTAACGCCAGATAAAGTTCTTAGTAACGACATCGATAGTCCTTTGTAACGACATAGATAGTTCTTAGTAACGACATGGATATTCCTTAGCAACGACATAGATAGTCTTTAGTAACGACATAGATAGTCCTTACCAACGACATAGATAGTCTTTAGTAACGACAGAGAAAGTTCTTAGTAACGACATCGATAGTCCTCTGAAACGACATAGATCGTCCTTAGTAACGTCATCGAAAGTCCTTAGTAACGGCATAGATAGTTCTTAGAAACGACATAGATATTCCTCAGTAACGCCAGAGAAAGTCCTTAGTATCGACATAGATAGTCCTTAGTAACGACATAGATAGTCCTTAGTAACGACATTGATAGTCCATATTTACGACATAAATAGTCCTTAGTAACGCCAGATAAAGTCCTTAGTAACGACATCGATAGTCCTTAGTAACGACATAGATAGTTCTTAGTAACGACATGGATATTCCTTAGCAACGACATAGATAGTCTTTAGTAACGACATAGATAGTCCTTACCAACGACATAGATAGTTCTTAGTAACGAAATAGATAGTCCTTAGTAACGACATAGATAGTCCTTAGCAACGACATAGATAGTCCTTAGCAACGACATAGATAGTCCTTAGCAACGACATAGATAGTCCTTAGCAAAGACATAGATAGTCCTTAGCAACGACATAGATAGTCCTTAGTAACGACATAGATAGTCCTTAGCAACGACATAGATAGTCCTTAGTAACGACATCGATAGTCCTTAGTAACGACATAGATCGTCCTTAGTAACGACATAGATAGTCCTTAGCAACGACATAGATAGTCCTTAGTAACGACATAGATAGTCCTTAGCAACGACATAGATAGTCCTTAGTAACGACATAGATAGTCCTTAGCAACGACATAGATAGTCCTTAGTAACGACATAGATAATCCTTAGCAACGACATAGATAAACCTTAGCAACGACATAGATAGTCCTTAGCAACGACATAGATAGTCTTTAGTAACGACATAGATAGTCCTTAGCAACGACATAAATAGTCCTTAGCAACGACATAGATAGTCCTTAGTAACGACATAGATAGTCCTTAGCAACGACATAGATAGTCTTTAGTAACGACATAGATAGTCCTTAGCATCGACATAGATAGTCCTTAGCAACGACATAGATAGTCCTTAGCAACGACATAGATAGTCCTTAGTAACGACATAGATAGTCCTTAGCAATGACATAGATAGTCTTTAGTAACGACATAGATAGTCCTTAGTAACGACATAGATAGTCCTTAGCATCGACATAGATAGTCCTTAGCAACGACATAGATAGTCCTTAGCAACGACATAGATAGTCCTTAGTAACGACATAGATAGTCCTTAGCAACGACATAGATAGTCTTTAGTAACGACATAGATAGTCCTTAGCAACGACATAGATAGTCCTTAGTAACGACATAGATAGTCCTTAGCAACGACATAGATAGTCCTTAGTAACGACATAGATAGTCCTTAGCAACGACATAGATAGTCCTTAGCAACGACATAGATAGTCATTAGTAACGACATAGATAGTCCTGAGTAACGACATAGATAGTCCTTAGCAACGACACAGATAGTACTTAGCAACAACATAGATAGTCCTTAGCAACGACATAGATATTCCTTAGTAACGACATAGATTGTCCTTAGTAACGACATAGATAGTCCTTAGCAACGACATAGATAGTCCTTAACAACTACATAGATAGTCCTTAGCAACGACATAGTTAGTCCTTAGCAACGACATAGATAGTCCTTAGTAACGACATAGATAGTCCTTAGCAACGACATAGATAGTCCTTAGTAACGACATAGATAGTCCTTAGCAACGACATAGATAGTCTTTAGTAACGACAGAGAAAGTCCTTAGTAACGTCATCGATAGTTCTTAGTAACGGCATAGATAGTCCTTAGCAACGACATAGATAGACCTTAGCAACGACATAGATAGTCCTTAGTAACGGCATAGATAGTCCTTAGAAACGACATAGATAGTCCTTCGTAACGACATAGATAGTCCTTAGCAACGACATAGATAGTCTTTAGTAACGACAGAAAAAGTAATTAGTAAAGACATCGATTGTCCTTTGTAACGACATAGATCGTCCTTAGTAACGCCAGAGAAAGTCCTTAGTAACGTCATCGATAGTCCTTAGTAAAGGCATAGATAGTTCTTAGAAACGACATAGATATTCCTCAGTAACGCCAGAGATAGTCCTTAGTAACGCCAGAGAAAGTCCTTAGTATCGACATAGATAGGCCTTAGTAACGACATAGATAGTCCTTAGTAACGACATTGATAGTCCATAGTTACGACATAAATAGACCTTAGTAACGCCAGATAAAGTCCTTAGTAACGACATCGATAGTCCTTAGTAACGACATAGATAGTTCTTAGTAACGACATGGATATTCCTTAGTAACGCCAGAGAAAGCCCTTAGTAACGACATAGATAGTCCTTAGTAACGACATAGTTAGTCCTTAGTAACGCCAAATAATATCCTTCGTATCGAAAAAGATATTCCTTAGTAACGATATAGATATTCCTTAGTAACGCCAGAGAAAGTCCTTAGTAACGACATCGATAAACTTTAGTAACGATATCGATTGTCCTTAATAACGACATAGATAGTCCTTAGTAACGGCATAGATAGTTCTTAGAAACGACATAGATAGTCCTTAGCAACGACATAGATAGTCTTTAGTAACGACAGAGAAAGTCCTTAGTAACGACATCGATAGTCCTTTGTAACGACATAGATCGTCCTTAGTAACGCCAGAGAAAGTCCTTAGTAACTTCATCGATAGTCCTTAGTAACGGCATAGATAGTTCTTAGAAACGACATAGATATTCCTCAGTAACGCCAGAGAAATTCCTTAGTAACGCCAGAGAAAGTCCTTAGTATCGACATAGATAGGCCTTAGTAACGACATAGATAGTCCTTAGTAACGACATTGATAGTCCATAGTTACGACATAAATAGTCCTTAGTAACGCTAGATAAAGTCCTTAGTAACGACATCGATAGTCCTTAGTAACGACATTGATAGCCCATAGCAACGACATAGATAGTCTTTAGTAACGACAGAGAAAGTCCTTAGTAACGTCATCGGTAGTCCTTAGTAACGGCATAGATAGTCCTTAGCAACGACATAGATAGTCTTTAGTAACGACATAGATAGTCCTTAGCAACGACATAGATAGTCTTTAGTAACGACATAGATAGTCCTTAGCAACGACATAGATAGTCCTTAGTAACGACATAGATAGTCCTTAGCAACGACATAGATAGTCCTTAGTAACGACATAGATAGTCCTTAGCAACGACATAGATAGTCCTTAGTAACGACATAGATAGTCCTTAGTAACGACATAGATAGTCCTTAGCAACGACGTAGATAGTCCTTAGTAACGACATATATAGTCCTTAGAAACGCCATTGATAGTTCTTAGTAACGACATAGATAGTCCTTAGTAACGACATAGATAGTCCTTAGCAACGACATACATAGTCCTTAAAAACGACATAGATAGTCCTTAGCAACGACATAGATAGTCCTTAGCAAAGACATAGATAGTCCTTAGCAACGACATAGATAGTCCTTAGTAACGACATAGATAGTCCTTAGCAACGACATAGATAGTCCTTAGTAACGACATCGATAGTCCTTAGTAACGACATAGATCGTCCTTAGTAACGACATAGATAGTCCTTAGCAACGACATAGATAGTCCTTAGTAACGACATAGATAGTCCTTAGCAACGACATAGATAGTCCTTAGTAACGACATAGATAGTCCTTAGCAACGACATAGATAGTCCTTAGTAACGGCATAGATAGTCCTTAGAAACGACATAGATAGTCTTTAGTAACGACATAGATAGTCCTTAGCAACGACATAGATAGTCCTTAGTAACGACATAGATAGTCCTTAGCAACGACATAGATAAACCTTAGCAACGACATAGATAGTCCTTAGCAACGACATAGATAGTCTTTAGTAACGACATAGATATTCCTTAGCAACGACATAAATAGTCCTTTGCAACGACATAGATATTCCTTAGTAACGACATAGATAGTCCTTAGCAACGACATAGATAGTCTTTAGTAACGACATAGATAGTCCTTAGCATCGACATAGATAGTCCTTAGCAACGACATAGATAGTCCTTAGCAACGACATAGATAGTCCTTAGTAACGACATAGATAGTCTTTAGCAACGACAGAGATAGTCTTTAGTAACGACATAGATAGTCCTTAGCAACGACATAGATAGTCCTTAGTAACGACATAGATAGTCCTTAGCAACGACATAGATAGTCCTTAGTAACGACATAGAGAGTCCTTAGCAACGACATAGATAGTCCTTAGCAACGACATAGATAGTCATTAGTAACGACATAGATAGTCCTGAGTAACGACATAGATAGTCCTTAGCAACGACATAGATAGTACTTAGCAACGACATAGATAGTCCTTAGCAACGACATAGATAGTCCTTAGTAACGACATAGATAGTCCTTAGTAACGACATAGATAGTCCTTAGCAACGACATAGATAGTCCTTAACAACTACATAGATAGTCCTTAGCAACGACATAGATAGTCCTTAGTAACGACATAGACAGTCCTTAGCAACGACATAGATAGTCCTTAGTAACGACATAGATATTCCTTAGCAACGACATAGATAGTCTTTAGTAACGACAGAGAAAGTCCTTAGTAACGTCATCGATAGTCCTTAGCAACGACATAGATAGTCCTTAGTAACGGCATAGATAGTCCTTAGAAACGACATAGATAGTCCTTAGTAACGACATAGATAGTCCTTAGCAACGACATAGATAGTCCTTAGTAACGACATAGATTGTCCTTAGCAACGACATAGATAGTCCTTAGTAACGACATTGATAGTCCATAGTTACGACATAAATAGTCCTTAGTAACGCTAGATAAAGTCCTTAGTAACGACATCGATAGTCCTTAGTAACGACATAGATAGTTCTTAGTAACGACATGGATATTCCTTAGTAACGCCAGAGAAAGCCCATAGTAACGACATAGATAGTCCTTAGTAACGACATAGTTAGTCCTTAGTAACGCCAAATAATATAACTTCGTATCGAAAAAGATATTCCTTAGTAAAGATATAGATATTCGTAAGTAACGCCAGAGAAAGTCCTTAGTAACGACATCGATAAACTTCAGTAACGATATCGATTGTCCTTAATAACGACATAGATAGTCCTTAGTAACGACATTGATAGCCCATAGCAACGACATAGATAGTCTTTAGTAACGACAGAGAAAGTCCTTAGTAACGTCATCGGTAGTCCTTAGTAACGGCATAGATAGTCCTTAGCAACGACATAGATAGTCTTTAGTAACGACATAGATAGTCCTTAGCAACGACATAGATAGTCTTTAGTAACGACATAGATAGTCCTTAGCAACGACATAGATAGTCCTTAGTAACGACATAGATAGTCCTTAGCAACGACATAGATAGTCCTTAGTAACGACATAGATAGTCCTTAGCAACGACATAGATAGTCCTTAGTAACGACATAGATAGTCCTTAGTAACGACATAGATAGTCCTTAGCAACGACGTAGATAGTCCTTAGTAACGACATAGATAGTCCTTAGAAACGCCATTGATAGTTCTTAGTAACGACATAGATAGTCCTTAGTAACGACATAGATAGTCCTTAGCAACGACATACATAGTCCTTAACAACGACATAGATAGTCCTTAGCAACGACATAGATAGTCCTTAGCAAAGACATAGATAGTCCTTAGCAACGACATAGATAGTCCTTAGTAACGACATAGATAGTCCTTAGCAACGACATAGATAGTCCTTAGTAACGACATCGATAGTCCTTAGTAACGACATAGATCGTCCTTAGTAACGACATAGATAGTCCTTAGCAACGACATAGATAGTCCTTAGTAACGCTAGATAAAGTCCTTAGCAACGACATAGATAGTCCTTAGTAACGACATAGATAGTCCTTAGCAACGACATAGATAGTCCTTAGTAACGGCATAGATAGTCCTTAGAAACGACATAGATAGTCTTTAGTAACGACATAGATAGTCCTTAGCAACGACATAGATAGTCCTTAGTAACGACATAGATAGTCCTTAGTAACGACATAGATAGTCCTTAGCAACGACATAGATAGTCCTTAGTAACGACATAGATAGTCCTTAGCAACGACATAGATAAACCTTAGCAACGACATAGATAGTCCTTAGCAACGACATAGATAGTCTTTAGTAACGACATAGATATTCCTTAGCAACGACATAAATAGTCCTTTGCAACGACATAGATAGTCCTTAGTAACGACATAGATAGTCCTTAGCAACGACATAGATAGTCTTTAGTAACGACATAGATAGTCCTTAGCATCGACATAGATAGTCCTTAGCAACGACATAGATAGTCCTTAGCAACGACATAGATAGTCCTTAGTAACGACATAGATAGTCTTTAGCAACGACAGAGATAGTCTTTAGTAACGACATAGATAGTCCTTAGCAACGACATAGATAGTCCTTAGTAACGACATAGATAGTCCTTAGCAACGACATAGATAGTCCTTAGTAACGACATAGAGAGTCCTTAGCAACGACATAGATAGTCCTTAGCAACGACATAGATAGTCATTAGTAACGACATAGATAGTCCTGAGTAACGACATAGATAGTCCTTAGCAACGACATAGATAGTACTTAGCAACGACATAGATAGTCCTTAGCAACGACATAGATAGTCCTTAGTAACGACATAGATAGTCCTTAGTAACGACATAGATAGTCCTTAGCAACGACATAGATAGTCCTTAACAACTACATAGATAGTCCTTAGCAACGACATAGATAGTCCTTAGTAACGACATAGACAGTCCTTAGCAACGACATAGATAGTCCTTAGTAACGACATAGATATTCCTTAGCAACGACATAGATAGTCTTTAGTAACGACAGAGAAAGTCCTTAGTAACGTCATCGATAGTCCTTAGCAACGACATAGATAGTCCTTAGTAACGGCATAGATAGTCCTTAGAAACGACATAGATAGTCCTTAGTAACGACATAGATAGTCCTTAGCAACGACATAGATAGTCCTTAGTAACGACATAGATAGTCCTTAGCAACGACATAGATAGTCCTTAGCAACGACATAGATAGTGTTTAGTAACGACATAGATAGTCCTTAGCAACGACATAGATAGACCTTAGTAACGACATAGATAGTCCTTAGCAACGACATGGATAGTCCTTAGTAACGACATAGATAGTCCTTAGCAACGACATAGATAGTCCTTAGTAACGACATAGATAGTCCTTAGCAACGACATAGATAAACCTTAGCAACGACATAGATAGTCCTTAGCAACGACATAGATAGTCTTTAGTAACGACAGAGAAAGTCCTTAGTAACGACATCGATAGTCCTTAGTAACGACACAGATCGTCCTTAGTAAAGACATAGATAGTCCTTAGCAACGACATAGATAGTCCTTAGCATCGACATAGATAGTCCTTAGCAACGACATAGATAGTCTTTAGTAACGACATAGATAGTCCTTAGCATCGACATAGGTAGTCCTTAGCAACGACATAGATAGTCCTTAGCAACGACATAGATAGTCCTTAGTAACGACATAGATAGTCTTTAGTAACGACATAGATAAGCCTTAGCAACGACATAGATAGTCCTTAGTAACGACATAGATATTCCTTAGCAACGACATAGATAGTCCTTAGTAACGACATAGATAGTCCTTAGCAACGACATAGATAGTCCTTAGTAACGACATAGATAGTCCTTAGCAACGACATAGATAGTCCTTAGTAACGACATTGATAGTCCATAGTTACGACATAAATAGTCCTTAGTAACGCTAGATAAAGTCCTTAGTAACGACATCGATAGTCCTTAGTAACGACATAGATAGTTCTTAGTAACGACATGGATATTCCTTAGTAACGCCAGAGAAAGCCCATAGTAACGACATAGATAGTCCTTAGTAACGACATAGTTAGTCCTTAGTAACGCCAAATAATATAACTTCGTATCGAAAAAGATATTCCTTAGTAAAGATATAGATATTCCTTAGTAACGCCAGAGAAAGTCCTTAGTAACGACATCGATAAACTTCAGTAACGATATCGATTGTCCTTAATAACGACATAGATAGTCCTTAGTAACGACATTGATAGCCCATAGCAACGACATAGATAGTCTTTAGTAACGACAGAGAAAGTCCTTAGTAACGTCATCGGTAGTCCTTAGTAACGGCATAGATAGTCCTTAGCAACGACATAGATAGTCTTTAGTAACGACATAGATAGTCCTTAGCAACGACATAGATAGTCTTTAGTAACGACAAAGATAGTCCTTAGCAACGACATAGATAGTCCTTAGTAACGACATAGATAGTCCTTAGCAACGACATAGATAGTCCTTAGTAACGACATAGATAGTCCTTAGCAACGACATAGATAGTCCTTAGTAACGACATAGATAGTCCTTAGTAACGACATAGATAGTCCTTAACAACGACGTAGATAGTCCTTAGTAACGACATAGATAGTCCTTAGAAACGCCATTGATAGTTCTTAGTAACGACATAGATAGTCCTTAGTAACGACATAGATAGTCTTTAGCAACGACATACATAGTCCTTAACAACGACATAGATAGTCCTTAGCAACGACATAGATAGTCCTTCGCAAAGACATAGATAGTCCTTAGCAACGACATAGATAGTCCTTAGTAACGACATAGATAGTCCTTAGCAACGACATAGATAGTCCTTAGTAACGACATCGATAGTCCTTAGTAACGACATAGATCGTCCTTAGTAACGACATAGATAGTCCTTAGCAACGACATAGATAGTCCTTAGTAACGACATAGATAGTCCTTAGCAACGACATAGATAGTCCTTAGTAACGACATAGATAGTCCTTAGCAACGACATAGATAGTCCTTAGTAACGGCATAGATAGTCCTTAGAAACGACATAGATAGTCTTTAGTAACGACATAGATAGTCCTTAGCAACGACATAGATAGTCCTTAGTAACGACATAGATAGTCCTTAGTAACGACATAGATAGTCCTTAGCAACGACATAGATAGTCCTTAGTAACGACATAGATAGTCCTTAGTAACGACATAGATAGTCCTTAGCAACGACATAGATAAACCTTAGCAACGACATAGATAGTCCTTAGCAACGACATAGATAGTCTTTAGTAACGACATAGATATTCCTTAGCAACGACATAAATAGTCCTTTGCAACGACATAGATAGTCCTTAGTAACGACATAGATAGTCCTTAGCAACGACATAGATAGTCTTTAGTAACGACATAGATAGTCCTTAGCATCGACATAGATAGTCCTTAGCAACGACATAGATAGTCCTTAGCAACGACATAGATAGTCCTTAGTAACGACATAGATAGTCTTTAGCAACGACAGAGATAGTCTTTAGTAACGACATAGATAGTCCTTAGCAACGACATAGATAGTCCTTAGTAACGACATAGATAGTCCTTAGCAACGACATAGATAGTCCTTAGTAACGACATAGAGAGTGCTTAGCAACGACATAGATAGTCCTTAGCAACGACATAGATAGTCATTAGTAACGACATAGATAGTCCTGAGTAACGACATAGATAGTCCTTAGCAACGACATAGATAGTACTTAGCAACGACATAGATAGTCCTTAGCAACGACATAGATAGTCCTTAGTAACGACATAGATAGTCCTTAGTAACGACATAGATAGTCCTTAGCAACGACATAGATAGTCCTTAACAACTACATAGATAGTCCTTAGCAACGACATAGATAGTCCTTAGTAACGACATAGACAGTCCTTAGCAACGACATAGATAGTCCTTAGTAACGACATAGATATTCCTTAGCAACGACATAGATAGGCTTTAGTAACGACAGAGAAAGTCCTTAGTAACGTCATCGATAGTCCTTAGCAACGACATAGATAGTCCTTAGTAACGGCATAGATAGTCCTTAGAAACGACATAGATAGTCCTTAGTAACGACATAGATAGTCCTTAGCAACGACATAGATAGTCCTTAGTAACGACATAGATAGTCCTTAGCAACGACATAGATAGTCCTTAGCAACGACATAGATAGTGTTTAGTAACGACATAGATAGTCCTTAGCAACGACATAGATAGACCTTAGTAACGACATAGATAGTCCTTAGCAACGACATGGATAGTCCTTAGTAACGACATAGATAGTCCTTAGCAACGACATAGATAGTCCTTAGTAACGACATAGATAGTCCTTAGCAACGACATAGATAAACCTTAGCAACGACATAGATAGTCCTTAGCAACGACATAGATAGTCTTTAGTAACGACAGAGAAAGTCCTTAGTAACGACATCGATAGTCCTTAGTAACGACACAGATCGTCCTTAGTAAAGACATAGATAGTCCTTAGCAACGACATAGATAGTCCTTAGCATCGACATAGATAGTCCTTAGTAACGACATAGATAGTCTTTAGTAACGACATAGATAGTCCTTAGCATCGACATAGGTAGTCCTTAGCAACGACATAGATAGTCCTTAGCAACGACATAGATAGTCCTTAGTAACGACAAGATAGTCTTTAGTAACGACATAGATAGTCCTTAGCAACGACATAGATAGTCCTTAGTAACGACATAGATATTCCTTAGCAACGACATAGGTAGTCCTTAGTAACGACATAGAGAGTCCTTAGCAACGACATAGATAGTCCTTAGCAACGACATAGGTAGTCATTAGTAACGACATAGATAGTCCTGAGTAACGACATAGATAGTCCTTAGCAACGACATAGTTAGTCTTTAGTAACGACATAGATAGTCCTTAGCAACGACATAGATAGTCCTTAGTAACGACATAGATAGACCTTAGCAACGACATAGATAGTCCTTAGTAACGACATAGAGAGTCCTTAGCAACGACATAGATAGTCCTTAGCAACGACATAGATAGTCATTAGTAACGACATAGATAGTCCTGAGTAACGACATAGATAGTCCTTAGCAACGACATAGATAGTACTTAGCAACGACATAGATAGTCCTTACCAACGACATAGATAGTTCTTAGTAACGACATAGATAGTCCTTAGTAACGACATAGATAGTCCTTAGCAACGACATACATAGTCCTTAACAACGACATAGATAGTCCTTAGCAACGACATAGATAGTCCTTAGCAAAGACATAGATAGTCCTTAGCAACGACATAGATAGTCCTTAGTAACGACTTAGATAGTCCTTAGCAACGACATAGATAGTCCTTAGTAACGACATCGATAGTCCTTAGTAACGACATAGATCGTCCTTAGTAACGACATAGATAGTCCTTAGCAACGACATAGATAGTCCTTAGTAACGACATAGATAGTCCTTAGCAACGACATAGATAGTCCTTAGTAACGACATAGATAGTCCTTAGCAACGACATAGATAGTCCTTAGTAACAGCATAGATAGTCCTTAGAAACGACATAGATAGTCTTTAGTAACGACATAGATAGTCCTTAGCAACGACATAGATAGTCCTTAGTAACGACATAGATAGTCCTTAGTAACGACATAGATAGTCCTTAGCAACGACATAGATAGTCCTTAGTAACGACATAGATAGTCCTTAGCAACGACATAGATAAACCTTAGCAACGACATAGATAGTCCTTAGCAACGACATAGATAGTCTTTAGTAACGACATAGATATTCCTTAGCAACGACATAAATAGTCCTTTGCAACGACATAGATAGTCCTTAGTAACGACATAGATAGTCCTTAGCAACGACATAGATAGTCTTTAGTAACGACATAGATAGTCCTTAGCATCGACATAGATAGTCCTTAGCAACGACATAGATAGTCCTTAGCAACGACATAGATAGTCCTTAGTAACGACATAGATAGTCTTTAGCAACGACAGAGATAGTCTTTAGTAACGACATAGATAGTCCTTAGCAACGACATAGATAGTCCTTAGTAACGACATAGATAGTCCTTAGCAACGACATAGATAGTCCTTAGTAACGACATAGAGAGTCCTTAGCAACGACATAGATAGTCCTTAGCAACGACATAGATAGTCCTGAGTAACGACATAGATAGTCCTTAGCAACGACATAGATAGTACTTAGCAACGACATAGATAGTCCTTAGCAACGACATAGATAGTCCTTAGTAACGACATAGATAGTCCTTAGTAACGACATAGATAGTCCTTAGTAACGACATAGATAGTCCTTAGCAACGACATAGATAGTCCTTAACATCTACATAGATAGTCCTTAGCAACGACATAGATAGTCCTTAGTAACGACATAGACAGTCCTTAGCAACGACATAGATAGTCCTTAGTAACGACATAGATATTCCTTAGCAACGACATAGATAGTCTTTAGTAACGACAGAGAAAGTCCTTAGTAACGTCATCGATAGTCCTTAGCAACGACATAGATAGTCCTTAGTAGCGGCATAGATAGTCCTTAGAAACGACATAGATAGTCCTTAGTAACGACATAGATAGTCCTTAGCAACGACATAGATAGTCCTTAGTAACGACATAGATAGTCCTTAGCAACGACATAGATAGTCCTTAGCAACGACATAGATAGTGTTTAGTAACGACATAGATAGTCCTTAGCAACGACATAGATAGAAATTAGAAACGACATAGATAGTCCTTAGCAACGACATAGATAGTCCTTAGTAACGACATAGATAGTCCTTAGCAACGACATAGATAGTCCTTAGTAACGACATAGATAGTCTTTAGTAACGACAGAGAAAGTCCTTAGTAACGACATCGATAGTCCTTAGTAACGACATAGATCGTCCTTAGTAAAGACATAGATAGTCCCTAGCAACGACATAGATAGTCCTTAGCATCGACATAGATAGTCCTTAGCAACGACATAGATAGTCTTTAGTAACGACATAGATAGTCCTTAGCATCGACATAGATAGTCCTTAGAAACGACGTAGATAGTCCTTAGCAACGACATAGATAGTCCTTAGTAACGACATAGATAGTCCTTAGCAACGACATAGATAGTCTTTAGTAACGACATAGATAGTCCTTAGCAACGACATAGATAGTCCTTAGTAACGACATAGATAGTCCTTAGCAACGACATAGATAGTCCTTAGTAACGACATAGAGAGTCCTTAGCAACGACATAGATAGTCCTTAGCAACGACATAGATAGTCATTAGTAACGACATAGATAGTCCTGAGTAACGACATAGATAGTCCTTAGCAACGACATAGATAGTACTTAGCAACGACATAGATAGTCCTTAGCAACGACATAGATAGTCATTAGCAACGACATAGATAGACCTTAGAAACGACATAGATAGTCCTTAGCAACGACATAGATAGTCCTTAGTAACGACATAGATAGTCCTTAGCAACGACATAGATAGTCCTTAGTAACGACATAGATAGTCCTTAGCAACGACATAGATAAACCTTAGCAACGACATAGATAGTCCTTAGCAACGACATAGATAGTCTTTAGTAACGACAGAGAAAGTCCTTAGTAACGACATCGATAGTCCTTAGTAACGACATAGATCGTCCTTAGTAAAGACATAGATAGTCCCTAGCAACGACATAGATAGTCCTTAGCATCGACATAGATAGTCCTTAGCAACGACATAGATAGTCTTTAGTAACGACATAGATAGTCCTTAGCATCGACATAGATAGTCCTTAGCAACGACGTAGATAGTCCTTAGCAACGACATAGATAGTCCTTAGTAACGTCATCGATAGTCCTTAGTAACGGCATAGATAGTCCTTAGCAACGACATAGATAGTCCTTAGCAACGACATAGATAGTCCTTAGTAACGACATAGATAGTCCTTAGCAACGACATAGATAGTCCTTAGTAACGACATTGATAGTCCATAGTTACGACATAAATAGTCCTTAGTAACGCTAGATAAAGTCCTTAGTAACGACATCGATAGTAATTAGTAACGACATAGATAGTTCTTAGTAACGACATGGATATTCCTCAGTAACGCCAGAGAAAGCCCATAGTAACGACATAGATAGTCCTTAGTAACGACATATTTAGTCCTTAGTAACGCCAAATAATATAACTTCGTATCGAAAAAGATATTCCTTAGTAAAGATATAGATATTCCTTAGTAACGCCAGAGAAAGTCCTTAGTAACGACATCGATAAACTTCAGTAACGATATCGATTGTCCTTAATAACGACATAGATAGTCCTTAGTAACGACATTGATAGCCCATAGCAACGACATAGATAGTCTTTAGTAACGACAGAGAAAGTCCTTAGTAACGTCATCGGTAGTCCTTAGTAACGGCATAGATAGTCCTTAGCAACGACATAGATAGTCTTTAGTAACGACATAGATAGTCCTTAGCAACGACATAGATAGTCTTTAGTAACGACATAGATAGTCCTTAGCAACGACATAGATAGTCTTTAGTAACGACATAGATAGTCCTTAGCAACGACATAGATAGTCCTTAGTAACGACATAGATAGTCCTTAGCAACGACATAGATAGTCCTTAGTAACGACATAGATAGTCCTTAGTAACGACATAGATAGTCCTTAGCAACGACGTAGATAGTCCTTAGTAACGACATAGATAGTCCATAGTTACGACATAAATAGTCCTTAGTAACGCTAGATAAAGTCCTTAGTAACGACATCGATAGTCCTTAGTAACGACATAGATAGTTCTTAGTAACGACATGGATATTCCTTAGTAACGCCAGAGAAAGCCCATAGTAACGACATAGATAGTCCTTAGTAACGACATAGTTAGTCCTTAGTAACGCCAAATAATATAACTTCGTATCGAAAAAGATATTCCTTAGTAAAGATATAGATATTCCTTAGTAACGCCAGAGAAAGTCCTTAGTAACGACATCGATAAACTTCAGTAACGATATCGATTGTCCTTAATAACGACATAGATAGTCCTTCGTAACGACATTGATAGCCCATAGCAACGACATAGATAGTCTTTAGTAACGACAGAGAAAGTCCTTAGTAACGTCATCGGTAGTCCTTAGTAACGGCATAGATAGTCCTTAGCAACGACATAGATAGTCTTTAGTAAAGACATAGATAGTCCTTAGCAACGACATAGATAGTCTTTAGTAACGACATAGATAGTCCTTAGCAACGACATAGATAGTCCTTAGTAACGACATAGATAGTCCTTAGCAACGACATAGATAGTCCTTAGTAACGACATAGATAGTCCTTAGCAACGACATAGATAGTTCTTAGTAACGACATAGATAGTCCTTAGTAACGACATAGATAGTCCTTAGCAACGACGTAGATAGTCCTTAGTAACGACATAGATAGTCCTTAGAAACGCCATTGATAGTTCTTAGTAACGACATAGATAGTCCTTAGTAACGACATACATAGTCCTTAACAACGACATAGATAGTCCTTAGCAACGACATAGATAGTCCTTAGCAAAGACATAGATAGTCCTTAGCAACGACATAGATAGTCCTTAGCAAAGACATAGATAGTCCTTAGCAACGACATAGATAGTCCTTAGCAACGACATAGATAGTCCTTAGCAAAGACATAGATAGTCCTTAGCAACGACATAGATAGTCCTTAGCAACGACATAGATCGTCCTTAGCAACGACATAGATAATCCTTAGCAAAGACATAGATAGTCCTTAGCAACGACATAGATAGTCCTTAGCAACGACATAGATAGTCCTTAGCAACGACATAGATAGTCCTTAGCAACGACATAGATAGTCCTTAGCAACGACATAGATAGTCCTTAGCAACGACATAGATCGTCCTTAGCAACGACATAGATAGTCCTTAGCAAAGACATAGATAGTCCTTAGCAACGACATAGATAGTCCTTAGCAACGACATAGATCGTCCTTAGCAACGACATAGATAGTCCTTAGCAAAGACATAGATAGTCCTTAGCAACGACATAGATAGTCCTTAGCAACGACATAGATAGTCCTTAGCAACGACATAGATAGTCCTTAGCAACGACATAGATAGTCCTTAGCAACGACTTAGATAGTCCTTAGCAACGACATAGATCGTCCTTAGCAACGACATAGATAGTCCTTAGCAAAGACATAGATAGTCCTTAGCAACGACATAGATAGTCCTTAGCAACGACATAGATAGTCCTTATCAACGACATAGATAGTCCTTAGCAAAGACATAGATAGTCCTTAGCAACGACATAGATAGTCCTTAGCAAAGACATAGATAGTCCTTAACAACGACATAGATAGTCCTTAGCAACGACATAGATAGTCCTTAGCAAAGACATAGATAGTCCTTAGCAACGACATAGATAGTCCTTAGTAACGACATAGATAGTCCTTAGCAACGACATAGATAGTCCTTAGTAACGACATCGATAGTCCTTAGTAACGACATAGATCGTCCTTAGTAACGACATATATAGTCCTTAGCAACGACATAGATAGTCCTTAGTAACGACATAGATAGTCCTTAGCAACGACATAGATAGTCCTTAGTAACGACATAGATAGTCCTTAGCAACGACATAGATAGTCCTTAGTAACGGCATAGATAGTCCTTAGAAACGACATAGATAGTCTTTAGTAACGACATAGATAGTCCTTAGCAACGACATAGATAGTCCTTAGTAACGACATAGATAGTCCTTAGTAACGACATAGATAGTCCTTAGCAACGACATAGATAGTCTTTAGTAACGACATAGATAGTCCTTAGCAACGACATAGATAGTCCTTAGTAACGACATCGATAGTCCTTAGTAACGACATAGATCGTCCTTAGTAACGACATAGATAGTCCTTAGCAACGACATAGATAGTCCTTAGTAACGACATAGATAGTCCTTAGCAACGACATAGATAGTCCTTAGTAACGACATAGATAGTCCTTAGCAACGACATAGATAAACCTTAGCAACGACATAGATAGTCCTTAGCAACGACATAGATAGTCTTTAGTAACGACATAGATATTCCTTAGCAACGACATAAATAGTCCTTTGCAACGACATAGATAGTCCTTAGTAACGACATAGATAGTCCTTAGCAACGACATAGATAGTCTTTAGTAACGACATAGATAGTCCTTAGCATCGACATAGATAGTCCTTAGCAACGACATAGATAGTCCTTAGCAACGACATAGATAGTCCTTAGTAACGACATAGATAGTCTTTAGCAACGACAGAGATAGTCTTTAGTAACGACATAGATAGTCCTTAGCAACGACATAGATAGTCCTTAGTAACGACATAGATAGTCCTTAGCAACGACATAGATAGTCCTTAGTAACGACATAGAGATCCTTAGCAACGACATAGATAGTCCTTAGCAACGACATAGATAGTCATTAGTAACGACATAGATAGTCCTGAGTAACGACATAGATAGTCCTTAGCAACGACATAGATAGTACTTAGCAACGACATAGATAGTCCTTAGCAACGACATAGATAGTCCTTAGTAACGACATAGATAGTCCTTAGTAACGACATAGATAGTCCTTAGCAACGACATAGATAGTCCTTAACAACTACATAGATAGTCCTTAGCAACGACATAGATAGTCCTTAGTAACGACATAGACAGTCCTTAGCAACGACATAGATAGTCCTTAGTAACGACATAGATATTCCTTAGCAACGACATAGATAGTCTTTAGTAACGACAGAGAAAGTCCTTAGTAACGTCATCGATAGTCCTTAGCAACGACATAGATAGTCCTTAGTAACGGCATAGATAGTCCTTAGAAACGACATAGATAGTCCTTAGTAACGACATAGATAGTCCTTAGCAACGACATAGATAGTCCTTAGTAACGACATAGATAGTCCTTAGCAACGACATAGATAGTCCTTAGCAACGACATAGATAGTGTTTAGTAACGACATAGATAGTCCTTAGCAACGACATAGATAGACCTTAGTAACGACATAGATAGTCCTTAGCAACGACATGGATAGTCCTTAGTAACGTCATAGATAGTCCTTAGCAACGACATAGATAGTCCTTAGTAACGACATAGATAGTCCTTAGCAACGACATAGATAAACCTTAGCAACGACATAGATAGTCCTTAGCAACGACATAGATAGTCTTTAGTAACGACAGAGAAAGTCCTTAGTAACGACATCGATAGTCCTTAGTAACGACACAGATCGTCCTTAGTAAAGACATAGATAGTCCTTAGCAACGACATAGATAGTCCTTAGCATCGACATAGATAGTCCTTAGCAACGACATAGATAGTCTTTAGTAACGACATAGATAGTCCTTAGCATCGACATAGGTAGTCCTTAGCAACGACATAGATAGTCCTTAGCAACGACATAGATAGTCCTTAGTAACGACATAGATAGTCTTTAGTAACTACATAGATAGTCCTTAGCAACGACATAGATAGTCCTTAGTAACGACATAGATAGTCCTTAGCAACGACATAGATAGTCCTTAGTAACGACATAGAGAGTCCTTAGCAACGACATAGATAGTCCTTAGCAACGACATAGGTAGTCATTAGTAACGACATAGATAGTCCTGAGTAACGACATAGATAGTCCTTAGCAACGACATAGATAGTCTTTAGTAACGACATAGATAGTCCTTAGCAACGACATAGATAGTCCTTAGTAACGACATAGAGAGTCCTTAGCAAAGACATAGATAGTCCTTAGCAACGACATAGATAGTCATTAGTAACGACATAGATAGTCCTGAGTAACGACATAGATAGTCCTTAGCAACGACATAGATAGTACTTAGCAACGACATAGATAGTCCTTACCAACGACATAGATAGTTCTTAGTAACGACATAGATAGTCCTTAGTAACGACATAGATACTCCTTAGCAACGACATACATAGTCTTTAACAACGACATAGATAGTCCTTAGCAACGACATAGATAGTCCTTAGCAAAGACATAGATAGCCCTAGCAACGACATAGATAGTCCTTAGTAACGACATAGATAGTCCTTAGCAACGACATAGATAGTCCTTAGTAACGACATCGATAGTCCTTAGTAACGACATAGATCGTTCTTAGTAACGACATAGATAGTCCTTAGCAACGACATAGATAGTCCTTAGTAACGACATAGATAGTCCTTAGCAACGACATAGATAGTCCTTAGTAACGACATAGATAGTCCTTAGCAACGACATAGATAGTCCTTAGTAACGGCATAGATAGTCCTTAGAAACGACATAGATAGTCTTTAGTAACGACATAGATAGTCCTTAGCAACGACATAGATAGTCCTTAGTAACGACATAGATAGTCCTTAGTAACGACAAAGATAGTCCTTAGCAACGACATAGATAGTCCTTAGTAACGACATAGATAGTCCTTAGCAACGACATAGATAAACCTTAGCAACGACATAGATAGTCCTTAGCAACGACATAGATAGTCTTTAGTAACGACATAGATATTCCTTAGCAACGACATAAATAGTCCTTTGCAACGACATAGATAGTCCTTAGTAACGACATAGATAGTCCTTAGCAACGACATAGATAGTCTTTAGTAACGACATAGATAGTCCTTAGCATCGACATAGATAGTCCTTAGCAACGACATAGATAGTCCTTAGCAACGACATAGATAGTCCTTAGTAACGACATAGATAGTCTTTAGCAACGACAGAGATAGTCTTTAGTAACGACATAGATAGTCCTTAGCAACGACATAGATAGTCCTTAGTAACGACATAGATAGTCCTTAGCAACGACATAGATAGTCCTTAGTAACGACATAGAGAGTCCTTAGCAACGACATAGATAGTCCTTAGCAACGACATAGATAGTCATTAGTAACGACATAGATAGTCCTGAGTAACGACATAGATAGTCCTTAGCAACGACATAGATAGTACTTAGCAACGACATAGATAGTCCTTAGCAACGACATAGATAGTCCTTAGTAACGACATAGATAGTCCTTAGTAACGACATAGATAGTCCTTAGCAACGACATAGATAGTCCTTAACATCTACATAGATAGTCCTTAGCAACGACATAGATAGTCCTTAGTAACGACATAGACAGTAATTAGCAACGACATAGATAGTCCTTAGTAACGACATAGATATTCCTTAGCAACGACATAGATAGTCTTTAGTAACGACAGAGAAAGTCCTTAGTAACGTCATCGATAGTCCTTAGCAACGACATAGATAGTCCTTAGTAACGGCATAGATAGTCCTTAGAAACGACATAGATAGTCCTTAGTAACGACATAGATAGTCCTTAGCAACGACATAGATAGTCCTTAGTAACGACATAGATAGTCCTTAGCAACGACATAGATAGTCCTTAGCAACGACATAGATAGTGTTTAGTAACGACATAGATAGTCCTTAGCAACGACATAGATAGACCTTAGAAACGACATAGATAGTCCTTAGCAACGACATAGATAGTCCTTAGTAACGACATAGATAGTCCTTAGCAACGACATAGATAGTCCTTAGTAACGACATAGATAGTCCTTAGCAACGACATAGATAGACCTTAGTAACGACATAGATAGTCCTTAGCAACGACATAGATAGTCTTTAGTAACGACAGAGAAAGTCCTTAGTAACGACATCGATAGTCCTTAGTAACGACATAGATCGTCCTTAGTAAAGACATAGATAGTCCCTAGCAACGACATAGATAGTCCTTAGCATCGACATAGATAGTCCTTAGCAACGACATAGATAGTCTTTAGTAACGACATAGATAGTCCTTAGCATCGACATAGATAGTCCTTAGCAACGACGTAGATAGTCCTTAGCAACGACATAAATAGTCCTTAGTAACGACATAGATAGTCCTTAGCAACGACATAGATAGTCTTTAGTAACGACATAGATAGTCCTTAGCAACGACATAGATAGTCCTTAGTAACGACATAGATAGTCCTTAGCAACGACATAGATAGTCCTTAGTAACGACATAGAGAGTCCTTAGCAACGACATAGATAGTCCTTAGCAACGACATAGATAGTCATTAGTAACGACATAGATAGTCCTGAGTAACGACATAGATAGTCCTTAGCAACGACATAGATAGTACTTAGCAACGACATAGATAGTCCTTAGCAACGACATAGATAGTCCTTAGCAACGACATAGATAGTCCTTAGTAACGACATAGATAGTCCTTAGCAACGACATAGATAGTCCTTAGTAACGACATAGATAGTCCTTAGCAACGACATAGATAAACCTTAGCAACGACATAGATAGTCCTTAGCAACGACATAGATAGTCTTTAGTAACGACAGAGAAAGTCCTTAGTAACGACATCGATAGTCCTTAGTAACGACATAGATCGTCCTTAGTAAAGACATAGATAGTCCCTAGCAACGACATAGATAGTCCTTAGCATCGACATAGATAGTCCTTAGCAACGACATAGATAGTCTTTAGTAACGACATAGATAGTCCTTAGCATCGACATAGATAGTCCTTAGCAACGACGTAGATAGTCCTTAGCAACGACATAGATAGTCCTTAGTAACGTCATCGATAGTCCTTAGTAACGGCATAGATAGTCCTTAGCAACGACATAGATAGTCCTTAGCAACGACATAGATAGTCCTTAGTAACGACATAGATAGTCCTTAGCAACGACATAGATAGTCCTTAGTAACGACATTGATAGTCCATAGTTACGACATAAATAGTCCTTAGTAACGCTAGATAAAGTCCTTAGTAACGACATCGATAGTCCTTAGTAACGACATAGATAGTTCTTAGTAACGACATGGATATTCCTTAGTAACGCCAGAGAAAGCCCATAGTAACGACATAGATGGTCCTTAGTAACGACATAGTTAGTCCTTAGTAACGCCAAATAATATAACTTCGTATCGAAAAAGATATTCCTTAGTAAAGATATAGATATTCCTTAGTAACGCCAGAGAAAGTCCTTAGTAACGACATCGATAAACTTCAGTAACGATATCGATTGTCCTTAATAACGACATAGATAGTCCTTAGTAACGACATTGATAGCCCATAGCAACGACATAGATAGTCTTTAGTAACGACAGAGAAAGTCCTTAGTAACGTCATCGGTAGTCCTTAGTAACGGCATAGATAGTCCTTAGCAACGACATAGATAGTCTTTAGTAACGACATAGATAGTCCTTAGCAACGACATAGATAGTCTTTAGTAACAACATAGATAGTCCTTAGCAACGACATAGATAGTCCTTAGTAACGACATAGATAGTCCTTAGCAACGACATAGATAGTCCTTAGTAACGACATAGATAGTCCTTAGCAACGACATAGATAGTCCTTAGTAACGACATAGATAGTCCTTAGCAACGACATAGATAGTCCTTAGTAACGACATAGATAGTCTTTAGTAACGACATAGATAGTCCTTAGCAACGACATAGATAGTCCTTAGTAACGACATAGATAGTCCTTAGCAACGACATAGATAGTCCTTAGTAACGACATAGAGAGTCCTTAGGAACGACATAGATAGTCCTTAGCAACGACATAGGTAGTCATTAGTAACGACATAGATAGTCCTGAGTAACGACATAGATAGTCCTTAGCAACGACATAGATAGTCTTTAGTAACGACATAGATAGTCCTTAGCAACGACATAGATAGTCATTAGTAACGACATAGATAGTCCTGAGTAACGACATAGATAGTCCTTAGCAACGACATAGATAGTACTTAGTAACGACATAGATAGTCCTTAGCAACGACATAGATAGTCCTTAACAACTACATAGATAGTCCTTAGCAACGACATAGATAGTCCTTAGTAACGACATAGACAGTCCTTAGCAACGACATAGATAGTCCTTAGTAACGACATAGATATTCCTTAGCAACGACATAGATAGTCTTTAGTAACGACAGAGAAAGTCCTTAGTAACGTCATCGATAGTCCTTAGCAACGACATAGATAGTCCTTAGTAACGGCATAGATAGTCCTTAGATACGACATAGATAGTCCTTAGTAACGACATAGATAGTCCTTAGTAACGACATAGATAGTCCTTAGCAACGACATAGATAGTCCTTAGTAACGGCATAGATAGTCCTTAGAAACGACATAGATAGTCTTTAGTAACGACATAGATAGTCCTTAGCAACGACATAGATAGTCCTTAGTAACGACATAGATAGTCCTTAGTAACGACATAGATAGTCCTTAGCAACGACATAGATAGTCCTTAGTAACGACATAGATAGTCCTTAGCAACGACATAGATAAACCTTAGCAACGACATAGATAGTCCTTAGCAACGACATAGATAGTCTTTAGTAACGACATAGATATTCCTTAGCAACGACATAAATAGTCCTTAGTAACGACATAGATAGTCCTTAGTAACGACATAGATAGTCCTTAGCAACGACATAGATAGTCCTTAGTAACGACATAGATAGTCCTTAGCAACGACATAGATAAACCTTAGCAACGACATAGATAGTCCTTAGCAACGACATAGATAGTCTTTAGTAACGACATAGATATTCCTTAGCAACGACATAAATAGTCCTTTGCAACGACATAGATAGTCCTTAGTAACGACATAGATAGTCCTTAGCAACGACATAGATAGTCTTTAGTAACGACATAGATAGTCCTTAGCATCGACATAGATAGTCCTTAGCAACGACATAGATAGTCCTTAGCAACGACATAGATAGTCCTTAGTAACGACATAGATAGTCTTTAGCAACGACAGAGATAGTCTTTAGTAACGACATAGATAGTCCTTAGCAACGACATAGATAGTCCTTAGTAACGACATAGATAGTCCTTAGCAACGACATAGATAGTCCTTAGTAACGACATAGAGAGTCCTTAGCAACGACATAGATAGTCCTTAGCAACGACATAGATAGTCATTAGTAACGACATAGATAGTCCTGAGTAACGACATAGATAGTCCTTAGCAACGACATAGATAGTACTTAGCAACGACATAGATAGTCCTTAGCAACGACATAGATAGTCCTTAGTAACGACATAGATAGTCCTTAGTAGCGACATAGATAGTCCTTAGCAACGACATAGATAGTCCTTAACATCTACATAGATAGTCCTTAGCAACGACATAGATAGTCCTTAGTAACGACATAGACAGTAATTAGCAACGACATAGATAGTCCTTAGTAACGACATAGATATTCCTTAGCAACGACATAGATAGTCTTTAGTAACGACAGAGAAAGTCCTTAGTAACGTCATCGATAGTCCTTAGCAACGACATAGATAGTCCTTAGTAACGGCATAGATAGTCCTTAGAAACGACATAGATAGTCCTTAGTAACGACATAGATAGTCCTTAGCAACGACATAGATAGTCCTTAGTAACGACATAGATAGTCCTTAGCAACGACATAGATAGTCCTTAGCAACGACATAGATAGTGTTTAGTAACGACATAGATAGTCCTTAGCAACGACATAGATAGACCTTAGAAACGACATAGATAGTCCTTAGCAACGACATAGATAGTCCTTAGTAACGACATAGATAGTCCTTAGCAACGACATAGATAGTCCTTAGTAACGACATAGATAGTCCTTAGCAACGACATAGATAAACCTTAGCAACGACATAGTTAGTCCTTAGCAACGACATAGATAGTCTTTAGTAACGACAGAGAAAGTCCTTAGTAACGACATCGATAGTCCTTAGTAACGACATAGATCGTCCTTAGTAAAGACATAGATAGTCCCTAGCAACGACATAGATAGTCCTTAGCATCGACATAGATAGTCCTTAGCAACGACATAGATAGTCTTTAGTAACGACATAGATAGTCCTTAGCATCGACATAGATAGTCCTTAGCAACGACGTAGATAGTCCTTAGCAACGACATAGATAGTCCTTAGTAACGACATAGATAGTCCTTAGCAACGACATAGATAGTCTTTAGTAACGACATAGATAGTCCTTAGCAACGACATAGATAGTCCATAGTAACGACATAGATAGTCCTTAGCAACGACATAGATAGTCCTTAGTAACGACATAGAGAGTCCTTAGCAACGACATAGATAGTCCTTAGCAACGACATAGATAGTCATTAGTAACGACATAGATAGTCCTGAGTAACGACATAGATAGTCCTTAGCAACGACATAGATAGTACTTAGCAACGACATAGATAGTCCTTAGCAACGACATAGATAGTCCTTAGCAACGACATAGATAGACCTTAGAAACGACATAGATAGTCCTTAGCAACGACATAGATAGTCCTTAGTAACGACATAGATAGTCCTTAGCAACGACATAGATAGTCCTTAGTAACGACATAGATAGTCCTTAGCAACGACATAGATAAACCTTAGCAACGACATAGATAGTCCTTAGCAACGACATAGATAGTCTTTAGTAACGACAGAGAAAGTCCTTAGTAACGACATCGATAGTCCTTAGTAACGACATAGATCGTCCTTAGTAAAGACATAGATAGTCCCTAGCAACGACATAGATAGTCCTTAGCATCGACATAGATAGTCCTTAGCAACGACATAGATAGTCTTTAGTAACGACATAGATAGTCCTTAGCATCGACATAGATAGTCCTTAGCAACGACGTAGATAGTCCTTAGCAACGACATAGATAGTCCTTAGTAACGTCATCGATAGTCCTTAGTAACGGCATAGATAGTCCTTAGCAACGACATAGATAGTCCTTAGCAACGACATAGATAGTCCTTAGTAACGACATAGATAGTCCTTAGCAGCGACATAGATAGTCCTTAGTAACGACATTGATAGTCCATAGTTACGACATAAATAGTCCTTAGTAACGCTAGATAAAGTCCTTAGTAACGACATCGATAGTCCTTAGTAACGACATAGATAGTTCTTAGTAACGACATGGATATTCCTTAGTAACGCCAGAGAAAGCCCATAGTAACGACATAGATAGTCCTTAGTAACGACATAGTTAGTCCTTAGTAACGCCAAATAATATAACTTCGTATCGAAAAAGATATTCCTTAGTAAAGATATAGATATTCCTTAGTAACGCCAGAGAAAGTCCTTAGTAACGACATCGATAAACTTCAGTAACGATATCGATTGTCCTTAATAACGACATAGATAGTCCTTAGTAACGACATTGATAGCCCATAGCAACGACATAGATAGTCTTTAGTAACGACAGAGAAAGTCCTTAGTAACGTCATCGGTAGTCCTTAGTAACGGCATAGATAGTCCTTAGCAACGACATAGATAGTCTTTAGTAACGACATAGATAGTCCTTAGCAACGACATAGATAGTCTTTAGTAACGACATAGATAGTCCTTAGCAACGACATAGATAGTCCTTAGTAACGACATAGATAGTCCTTAGCAACGACATAGATAGTCCTTAGTAACGACATAGATAGTCCTTAGCAACGACATAGATAGTCCTTAGTAACGACATAGATAGTCCTTAGTAACGACATAGATAGTCCTTAGCAACGACGTAGATAGTCCTTAGTAACGACATAGATAGTCCTTAGAAACGACATAGATAGTCTTTAGTAACGACATAGATAGTCCTTAGCATCGACATAGGTAGTCCTTAGCAACGACATAGATAGTCCTTAGCAACGACATAGATAGTCCTTAGTAACGACATAGATAGTCTTTAGTAACGACATAGATAGTCCTTAGCAACGACATAGATAGTCCTTAGTAACGACATAGATAGTCCTTAGCTACGACATAGATAGTCCTTAGTAACGACATAGAGAGTCCTTAGCAACGACATAGATAGTCCTTAGCAACGACATAGTTAGTCATTAGTAACGACATAGATAGTCCTGAGTAACGACATAGATAGTCCTTAGCAACGACATAGATAGTCTTTAGAACGACATAGATAGTCCTTAGCAACGACATAGATAGTCATTAGTAACGACATAGATAGTCCTGAGTAACGACATAGATGGTCCTTAGCAACGACATAGATAGTACTTAGCAACGACATAGATAGTCCTTAGCAACGACATAGATAGTCCTTAGTAACGACATAGATAGTCCTTAGTAACGACATAGATAGTCCTTAGCAACGACATAGATAGTCCTTAACAACTACATAGATAGTCCTTAGCAACGACATAGATAGTCCTTAGTAACGACATAGACAGTACTTAGCAACGACATAGATAGTCCTTAGTAACGACATAGATATTCCTTAGCAACGACATAGATAGTCTTTAGTAACGACAGAGAAAGTCCTTAGTAACGTCATCGATAGTCCTTAGCAACGACATAGATAGTCCTTAGTAACGGCATAGATAGTCCTTAGAAACGACATAGATAGTCCTTAGTAACGACATAGATAGTCCTTAGCAACGACATAGATAGTCCTTAGTAACGACATAGATAGTCCTTAGCAACGACATAGATAGTCCTTAGCAACGACATAGATAGTGTTTAGTAACGACATAGATAGTCCTTAGCAACGACATAGATAGACCTTAGTAACGACATAGATAGTCCTTAGCAACGACATGGATAGTCCTTAGTAACGACATAGATAGTCCTTAGCAACGACATAGATAGTCCTTAGTAACGACATAGATAGTCCTTAGCAACGACATAGATAAACCTTAGCAACGACATAGATAGTCCTTAGCAACGACATAGATAGTCTTTAGTAACGACAGAGAAAGTCCTTAGTAACGACATCGATAGTCCTTAGTAACGACACAGATCGTCCTTAGTAAAGACATAGATAGTCCTTAGCAACGACATAGATAGTCCTTAGCATCGACATAGATAGTCATTAGCAACGACATAGATAGTCTTTAGTAACGACATAGATAGTCCTTAGCATCGACATAGGTAGTCCTTAGCAACGACATAGATAGTCCTTAGCAACGACATAGATAGTCCTTAGTAACGACATAGATAGTCTTTAGTAACGACATAGATAGTCCTTAGCAACGACATAGATAGTCCTTAGTAACGACATAGATAGTCCTTAGCAACGACATAGATAGTCCTTAGTAACGACATAGAGAGTCCTTAGCAACGACATAGATAGTCCTTAGCAACGACATAGGTAGTCATTAGTAACGACATAGATAGTCCTGAGTAACGACATAGATAGTCCTTAGCAACGACATAGATAGTCTTTAGTAACGACATAGATAGTCCTTAGCAACGACATAGATAGTCCTTAGTAACGACATAGATAGTCCTTAGCAACGACATAGATAGTCCTTAGTAACGACATAGAGAGTCCTTAGCAACGACATAGATAGTCCTTAGCAACGACATAGATAGTCATTAGTAACGACATAGATAGTCCTGAGTAACGACATAGATAGTCCTTAGCAACGACATAGATAGTACTTAGCAACGACATAGATAGTCCTTACCAACGACATAGATAGTTCTTAGTAACGACATAGATAGTCCTTAGTAACGACATAGATAGTCCTTAGCAACGACATACATAGTCCTTAACAACGACATAGATAGTCCTTAGCAACGACATAGATAGTCCTTAGCAAAGACATAGATAGTCCTTAGCAACGACATAGATAGTCCTTAGTAACGACATAGATAGTCCTTAGCAACGACATAGATAGTCCTTAGTAACGACATCGATAGTCCTTAGTAACGACATAGATCGTCCTTAGTAACGACATAGATAGTCCTTAGCAACGACATAGATAGTCCTTAGTAACGACATAGATAGTCCTTAGCAACGACATAGATAGTCCTTAGTAACGACATAGATAGTCCTTAGCAACGACATAGATAGTCCTTAGTAACGGCATAGATAGTCCTTAGAAACGACATAGATAGTCTTTAGTAACGACATAGATAGTCCTTAGCAACGACATAGATAGTCCTTAGTAACGACGTAGATAGTCCTTAGTAACGACATAGATAGTCCTTAGCAACGACATAGATAGTCCTTAGTAACGACATAGATAGTCCTTAGCAACGACATAGATAAACCTTAGCAACGACATAGATAGTCCTTAGCAACGACATAGATAGTCTTTAGTAACGACATAGATATTCCTTAGCAACGACATAAATAGTCCTTTGCAACGACATAGATAGTCCTTAGTAACGACATAGATAGTCCTTAGCAACGACATAGATAGTCTTTAGTAACGACATAGATAGTCCTTAGCATCGACATAGATAGTCCTTAGCAACGACATAGATAGTCCTTAGCAACGACATAGATAGTCCTTAGTAACGACATAGATAGTCTTTAGCAACGACAGAGATAGTCTTTAGTAACGACATAGATAGTCCTTAGCAACGACATAGATAGTCCTTAGTAACGACATAGATAGTCCTTAGCAACGACATAGATAGTCCTTAGTAACGACATAGAGAGTCCTTAGCAACGACATAGATAGTCCTTAGCAACGACATAGATAGTCCTTTGTAACGACATAGATCGTCCTTAGTAACGCCAGAGAAAGTCCTTAGTAACGTCATCGATAGTCCTTAGTAACGGCATAGATAGTTCTTAGAAACGACATAGATATTCCTCAGTAACGCCAGAGAAAGTCCTTAGTAACGCCAGAGAAAGTCCTTAGTATCGACATAGATAGGCCTTAGTAACGACATAGATAGTCCTTAGTAACGACATTGATAGTCCATAGTTACGACATAAATAGTCCTTAGTAACGCCAGATAAAGTCCTTAGTAACGACATCGATAGTCCTTAGTAACGACATAGATAGTTCTTAGTAACGACATGGATATTCCTTAGTAACGCCAGAGAAAGCCCATAGTAACGACATAGATAGTCCTTAGTAACGACATAGTTAGTCCTTAGTAACGCCATATAATATAACTTCGTATGGAAAAAGATATTCCTTAGTAAAGATATAGATATTCCTTAGTAACGCCAGAGAAAGTCCTTAGTAACGACATCGATAAACTTCAGTAACGATATCGATTGTCCTTAATAACGACATAGATGGTCCTTAGTAACGACATTGATAGCCCATAGCAACGACATAGATAGTCTTTAGTAACGACAGAGAAAGTCCTTAGTAACGTCATCGGTAGTCCTTAGTAACGGCATAGATAGTCCTTAGCAACGACATAGATAGTCTTTAGTAACGACATAAATAGTCCTTAGCAACGACATAGATAGTCTTTAGTAACGACATAGATAGTCCTTAGCAACGACATAGATAATCCTTAGTAACGACATAGATAGTCCTTAGCAACGACATAGATAGTCCTTAGTAACGACATAGATAGTCCTTAGCAACGACATAGATAGTCCTTAGTAACGACATAGATAGTCCTTAGTAACGACATAGATAGTCCTTAGCAACGACGTAGATAGTCCTTAGTAACGACATAGATAGTCCTTAGAAACGCCATTGATAGTCCTTAGTAACGACATAGATAGTCCTTAGCAACGACATAGATAGTCTTTAGTAACGACAGAGAAAGTCCTTAGTAACGACATCGATAGTCCTCTGAAACGACATAGATCGTCCTTAGTAACGTCATCGAAAGTCCTTAGTAACGGCATAGATAGTTCTTAGAAACGACATAGATATTCCTCAGTAACGCCAGAGAAAGTCCTTAGTATCGACATAGATAGTCCTTAGTAACGACATAGATAGTCCTTAGTAACGACATTGATAGTCCATATTTACGACATAAATAGTCCTTAGTAACGCCAGATAAAGTTCTTAGTAACGACATCGATAGTCCTTTGTAACGACATAGATAGTTCTTAGTAACGACATGGATATTCCTTAGCAACGACATAGATAGTCTTTAGTAACGACATAGATAGTCCTTACCAACGACATAGATAGTCTTTAGTAACGACAGAGAAAGTTCTTAGTAACGACATCGATAGTCCTCTGAAACGACATAGATCGTCCTTAGTAACGTCATCGAAAGTCCTTAGTAACGGCATAGATAGTTCTTAGAAACGACATAGATATTCCTCAGTAACTCCAGAGAAAGTCCTTAGTATCGACATAGATAGTCCTTAGTAACGACATAGATAGTCCTTAGTAACGACATTGATAGTCCATATTTACGACATAAATAGTCCTTAGTAACGCCAGATAAAGTCCTTAGTAACGACATCGATAGTCCTTAGTAACGACATAGATAGTTCTTAGTAACGACATGGATATTCCTTAGCAACGACATAGATAGTCTTTAGTAACGACATAGATAGTCCTTACCAACGACATAGATAGTTCTTAGTAACGAAATAGATAGTCCTTAGTAACGACATAGATAGTCCTTAGCAACGACATAGATAGTCCTTAGCAACGACATAGATAGTCCTTAGCAACGACATAGATAGTCCTTAGCAAAGACATAGATAGTCCTTAGCAACGACATAGATAGTCCTTAGTAACGACATAGATAGTCCTTAGCAACGACATAGATAGTCCTTAGTAACGACATCGATAGTCCTTAGTAACGACATAGATCGTCCTTAGTAACGACATAGATAGTCCTTAGCAACGACATAGATAGTCCTTAGTAACGACATAGATAGTCCTTAGCAACGACATAGATAGTCCTTAGTAACGACATAGATAGTCCTTAGCAACGACATAGATAGTCCTTAGTAACGACATAGATAATCCTTAGCAACGACATAGATAAACCTTAGCAACGACATAGATAGTCCTTAGCAACGACATAGATAGTCTTTAGTAACGACATAGATAGTCCTTAGCAACGACATAAATAGTCCTTAGCAACGACATAGATAGTCCTTAGTAACGACATAGATAGTCCTTAGCAACGACATAGATAGTCTTTAGTAACGACATAGATAGTCCTTAGCATCGACATAGATAGTCCTTAGCAACGACATAGATAGTCCTTAGCAACGACATAGATAGTCCTTAGTAACGACATAGATAGTCCTTAGCAATGACATAGATAGTCTTTAGTAACGACATAGATAGTCCTTAGTAACGACATAGATAGTCCTTAGCATCGACATAGATAGTCCTTAGCAACGACATAGATAGTCCTTAGCAACGACATAGATAGTCCTTAGTAACGACATAGATAGTCCTTAGCAACGACATAGATAGTCTTTAGTAACGACATAGATAGTCCTTAGCAACGACATAGATAGTCCTTAGTAACGACATAGATAGTCCTTAGCAACGACATAGATAGTCCTTAGTAACGACATAGATAGTCCTTAGCAACGACATAGATAGTCCTTAGCAACGACATAGATAGTCATTAGTAACGACATAGATAGTCCTGAGTAACGACATAGATAGTCCTTAGCAACGACACAGATAGTACTTAGCAACGACATAGATAGTCCTTAGCAACGACATAGATATTCCTTAGTAACGACATAGATTGTCCTTAGTAACGACATAGATAGTCCTTAGCAACGACATAGATAGTCCTTAACAACTACATAGATAGTCCTTAGCAACGACATAGTTAGTCCTTAGCAACGACATAGATAGTCCTTAGTAACGACATAGATAGTCCTTAGCAACGACATAGATAGTCCTTAGTAACGACATAGATAGTCCTTAGCAACGACATAGATAGTCTTTAGTAACGACAGAGAAAGTCCTTAGTAACGTCATCGATAGTTCTTAGTAACGGCATAGATAGTCCTTAGCAACGACATAGATAGACCTTAGCAACGACATAGATAGTCCTTAGTAACGGCATAGATAGTCCTTAGAAACGACATAGATAGTCCTTCGTAACGACATAGATAGTCCTTAGCAACGACATAGATAGTCTTTAGTAACGACAGAAAAAGTAATTAGTAAAGACATCGATTGTCCTTTGTAACGACATAGATCGTCCTTAGTAACGCCAGAGAAAGTCCTTAGTAACGTCATCGATAGTCCTTAGTAACGGCATAGATAGTTCTTAGAAACGACATAGATATTCCTCAGTAACGCCAGAGATAGTCCTTAGTAACGCCAGAGAAAGTCCTTAGTATCGACATAGATAGGCCTTAGTAACGACATAGATAGTCCTTAGTAACGACATTGATAGTCCATAGTTACGACATAAATAGACCTTAGTAACGCCAGATAAAGTCCTTAGTAACGACATCGATAGTCCTTAGTAACGACATAGATAGTTCTTAGTAACGACATGGATATTCCTTAGTAACGCCAGAGAAAGCCCTTAGTAACGACATAGATAGTCCTTAGTAACGACATAGTTAGTCCTTAGTAACGCCAAATAATATCCTTCGTATCGAAAAAGATATTCCTTAGTAACGATATAGATATTCCTTAGTAACGCCAGAGAAAGTCCTTAGTAACGACATCGATAAACTTTAGTAACGATATCGATTGTCCTTAATAACGACATAGATAGTCCTTAGTAACGGCATAGATAGTTCTTAGAAACGACATAGATAGTCCTTAGCAACGACATAGATAGTCTTTAGTAACGACAGAGAAAGTCCTTAGTAACGACATCGATAGTCCTTTGTAACGACATAGATCGTCCTTAGTAACGCCAGAGAAAGTCCTTAGTAACGTCATCGATAGTCCTTAGTAACGGCATAGATAGTTCTTAGAAACGACATAGATATTCCTCAGTAACGCCAGAGAAATTCCTTAGTAACGCCAGAGAAAGTCCTTAGTATCGACATAGATAGGCCTTAGTAACGACATAGATAGTCCTTAGTAACGACATTGATAGTCCATAGTTACGACATAAATAGTCCTTAGTAACGCTAGATAAAGTCCTTAGTAACGACATCGATAGTCCTTAGTAACGACATTGATAGCCCATAGCAACGACATAGATAGTCTTTAGTAACGACAGAGAAAGTCCTTAGTAACGTCATCGGTAGTCCTTAGTAACGGCATAGATAGTCCTTAGCAACGACATAGATAGTCTTTAGTAACGACATAGATAGTCCTTAGCAACGACATAGATAGTCTTTAGTAACGACATAGATAGTCCTTAGCAACGACATAGATAGTCCTTAGTAACGACATAGATAGTCTTTAGTAACGACAGAGAAAGTCCTTAGTAACGACATCGATAGTCCTCTGAAACGACATAGATCGTCCTTAGTAACGTCATCGAAAGTCCTTAGTAACGGCATAGATAGTTCTTAGAAACGACATAGATATTCCTCAGTAACGCCAGAGAAAGTCCTTAGTATCGACATAGATAGTCCTTAGTAACGACATAGATAGTCCTTAGTAACGACATTGATAGTCCATATTTACGACATAAATAGTCCTTAGTAACGCCAGATAAAGTTCTTAGTAACGACATCGATAGTCCTTTGTAACGACATAGATAGTTCTTAGTAACGACATGGATATTCCTTAGCAACGACATAGATAGTCTTTAGTAACGACATAGATAGTCCTTACCAACGACATAGATAGTCTTTAGTAACGACAGAGAAAGTTCTTAGTAACGACATCGATAGTCCTCTGAAACGACATAGATCGTCCTTAGTAACGTCATCGAAAGTCCTTAGTAACGGCATAGATAGTTCTTAGAAACGACATAGATATTCCTCAGTAACGCCAGAGAAAGTCCTTAGTATCGACATAGATAGTCCTTAGTAACGACATAGATAGTCCTTAGTAACGACATTGATAGTCCATATTTACGACATAAATAGTCCTTAGTAACGCCAGATAAAGTCCTTAGTAACGACATCGATAGTCCTTAGTAACGACATAGATAGTTCTTAGTAACGACATGGATATTCCTTAGCAACGACATAGATAGTCTTTAGTAACGACATAGATAGTCCTTACCAACGACATAGATAGTTCTTAGTAACGAAATAGATAGTCCTTAGTAACGACATAGATAGTCCTTAGCAACGACATAGATAGTCCTTAGCAACGACATAGATAGTCCTTAGCAACGACATAGATAGTCCTTAGCAAAGACATAGATAGTCCTTAGCAACGACATAGATAGTCCTTAGTAACGACATAGATAGTCCTTAGCAACGACATAGATAGTCCTTAGTAACGACATCGATAGTCCTTAGTAACGACATAGATCGTCCTTAGTAACGACATAGATAGTCCTTAGCAACGACATAGATAGTCCTTAGTAACGACATAGATAGTCCTTAGCAACGACATAGATAGTCCTTAGTAACGACATAGATAGTCCTTAGCAACGACATAGATAGTCCTTAGTAACGACATAGATAATCCTTAGCAACGACATAGATAAACCTTAGCAACGACATAGATAGTCCTTAGCAACGACATAGATAGTCTTTAGTAACGACATAGATAGTCCTTAGCAACGACATAAATAGTCCTTAGCAACGACATAGATAGTCCTTAGTAACGACATAGATAGTCCTTAGCAACGACATAGATAGTCTTTAGTAACGACATAGATAGTCCTTAGCATCGACATAGATAGTCCTTAGCAACGACATAGATAGTCCTTAGCAACGACATAGATAGTCCTTAGTAACGACATAGATAGTCCTTAGCAATGACATAGATAGTCTTTAGTAACGACATAGATAGTCCTTAGTAACGACATAGATAGTCCTTAGCATCGACATAGATAGTCCTTAGCAACGACATAGATAGTCCTTAGCAACGACATAGATAGTCCTTAGTAACGACATAGATAGTCCTTAGCAACGACATAGATAGTCTTTAGTAACGACATAGATAGTCCTTAGCAACGACATAGATAGTCCTTAGTAACGACATAGATAGTCCTTAGCAACGACATAGATAGTCCTTAGTAACGACATAGATAGTCCTTAGCAACGACATAGATAGTCCTTAGCAACGACATAGATAGTCATTAGTAACGACATAGATAGTCCTGAGTAACGACATAGATAGTCCTTAGCAACGACATAGATAGTCCTTAACAACTACATAGATAGTCCTTAGCAACGACATAGTTAGTCCTTAGCAACGACATAGATAGTCCTTAGTAACGACATAGATAGTCCTTAGCAACGACATAGATAGTCCTTAGTAACGACATAGATAGTCCTTAGCAACGACATAGATAGTCTTTAGTAACGACAGAGAAAGTCCTTAGTAACGTCATCGATAGTTCTTAGTAACGGCATAGATAGTCCTTAGCAACGACATAGATAGACCTTAGCAACGACATAGATAGTCCTTAGTAACGGCATAGATAGTCCTTAGAAACGACATAGATAGTCCTTCGTAACGACATAGATAGTCCTTAGCAACGACATAGATAGTCTTTAGTAACGACAGAAAAAGTAATTAGTAAAGACATCGATTGTCCTTTGTAACGACATAGATCGTCCTTAGTAACGCCAGAGAAAGTCCTTAGTAACGTCATCGATAGTCCTTAGTAAAGGCATAGATAGTTCTTAGAAACGACATAGATATTCCTCAGTAACGCCAGAGATAGTCCTTAGTAACGCCAGAGAAAGTCCTTAGTATCGACATAGATAGGCCTTAGTAACGACATAGATAGTCCTTAGTAACGACATTGATAGTCCATAGTTACGACATAAATAGACCTTAGTAACGCCAGATAAAGTCCTTAGTAACGACATCGATAGTCCTTAGTAACGACATAGATAGTTCTTAGTAACGACATGGATATTCCTTAGTAACGCCAGAGAAAGCCCTTAGTAACGACATAGATAGTCCTTAGTAACGACATAGTTAGTCCTTAGTAACGCCAAATAATATCCTTCGTATCGAAAAAGATATTCCTTAGTAACGATATAGATATTCCTTAGTAACGCCAGAGAAAGTCCTTAGTAACGACATCGATAAACTTTAGTAACGATATCGATTGTCCTTAATAACGACATAGATAGTCCTTAGTAACGGCATAGATAGTTCTTAGAAACGACATAGATAGTCCTTAGCAACGACATAGATAGTCTTTAGTAACGACAGAGAAAGTCCTTAGTAACGACATCGATAGTCCTTTGTAACGACATAGATCGTCCTTAGTAACGCCAGAGAAAGTCCTTAGTAACGTCATCGATAGTCCTTAGTAACGGCATAGATAGTTCTTAGAAACGACATAGATATTCCTCAGTAACGCCAGAGAAATTCCTTAGTAACGCCAGAGAAAGTCCTTAGTATCGACATAGATAGGCCTTAGTAACGACATAGATAGTCCTTAGTAACGACATTGATAGTCCATAGTTACGACATAAATAGTCCTTAGTAACGCTAGATAAAGTCCTTAGTAACGACATCGATAGTCCTTAGTAACGACATTGATAGCCCATAGCAACGACATAGATAGTCTTTAGTAACGACAGAGAAAGTCCTTAGTAACGTCATCGGTAGTCCTTAGTAACGGCATAGATAGTCCTTAGCAACGACATAGATAGTCTTTAGTAACGACATAGATAGTCCTTAGCAACGACATAGATAGTCTTTAGTAACGACATAGATAGTCCTTAGCAACGACATAGATAGTCCTTAGTAACGACATAGATAGTCCTTAGCAACGACATAGATAGTCCTTAGTAACGACATAGATAGTCCTTAGCAACGACATAGATAGTCCTTAGTAACGACATAGATAGTCCTTAGTAACGACATAGATAGTCCTTAGCAACGACGTAGATAGTCCTTAGTAACGACATATATAGTCCTTAGAAACGCCATTGATAGTTCTTAGTAACGACATAGATAGTCCTTAGTAACGACATAGATAGTCCTTAGCAACGACATACATAGTCCTTAAAAACGACATAGATAGTCCTTAGCAACGACATAGATAGTCCTTAGCAAAGACATAGATAGTCCTTAGCAACGACATAGATAGTCCTTAGTAACGACATAGATAGTCCTTAGCAACGACATAGATAGTCCTTAGTAACGACATCGATAGTCCTTAGTAACGACATAGATCGTCCTTAGTAACGACATAGATAGTCCTTAGCAACGACATAGATAGTCCTTAGTAACGACATAGATAGTCCTTAGCAACGACATAGATAGTCCTTAGTAACGACATAGATAGTCCTTAGCAACGACATAGATAGTCCTTAGTAACGGCATAGATAGTCCTTAGAAACGACATAGATAGTCTTTAGTAACGACATAGATAGTCCTTAGCAACGACATAGATAGTCCTTAGTAACGACATAGATAGTCCTTAGCAACGACATAGATAAACCTTAGCAACGACATAGATAGTCCTTAGCAACGACATAGATAGTCTTTAGTAACGACATAGATATTCCTTAGCAACGACATAAATAGTCCTTTGCAACGACATAGATATTCCTTAGTAACGACATAGATAGTCCTTAGCAACGACATAGATAGTCTTTAGTAACGACATAGATAGTCCTTAGCATCGACATAGATAGTCCTTAGCAACGACATAGATAGTCCTTAGCAACGACATAGATAGTCCTTAGTAACGACATAGATAGTCTTTAGCAACGACAGAGATAGTCTTTAGTAACGACATAGATAGTCCTTAGCAACGACATAGATAGTCCTTAGTAACGACATAGATAGTCCTTAGCAACGACATAGATAGTCCTTAGTAACGACATAGAGAGTCCTTAGCAACGACATAGATAGTCCTTAGCAACGACATAGATAGTCATTAGTAACGACATAGATAGTCCTGAGTAACGACATAGATAGTCCTTAGCAACGACATAGATAGTACTTAGCAACGACATAGATAGTCCTTAGCAACGACATAGATAGTCCTTAGTAACGACATAGATAGTCCTTAGTAACGACATAGATAGTCCTTAGCAACGACATAGATAGTCCTTAACAACTACATAGATAGTCCTTAGCAACGACATAGATAGTCCTTAGTAACGACATAGACAGTCCTTAGCAACGACATAGATAGTCCTTAGTAACGACATAGATATTCCTTAGCAACGACATAGATAGTCTTTAGTAACGACAGAGAAAGTCCTTAGTAACGTCATCGATAGTCCTTAGCAACGACATAGATAGTCCTTAGTAACGGCATAGATAGTCCTTAGAAACGACATAGATAGTCCTTAGTAACGACATAGATAGTCCTTAGCAACGACATAGATAGTCCTTAGTAACGACATAGATTGTCCTTAGCAACGACATAGATAGTCCTTAGTAACGACATTGATAGTCCATAGTTACGACATAAATAGTCCTTAGTAACGCTAGATAAAGTCCTTAGTAACGACATCGATAGTCCTTAGTAACGACATAGATAGTTCTTAGTAACGACATGGATATTCCTTAGTAACGCCAGAGAAAGCCCATAGTAACGACATAGATAGTCCTTAGTAACGACATAGTTAGTCCTTAGTAACGCCAAATAATATAACTTCGTATCGAAAAAGATATTCCTTAGTAAAGATATAGATATTCGTAAGTAACGCCAGAGAAAGTCCTTAGTAACGACATCGATAAACTTCAGTAACGATATCGATTGTCCTTAATAACGACATAGATAGTCCTTAGTAACGACATTGATAGCCCATAGCAACGACATAGATAGTCTTTAGTAACGACAGAGAAAGTCCTTAGTAACGTCATCGGTAGTCCTTAGTAACGGCATAGATAGTCCTTAGCAACGACATAGATAGTCTTTAGTAACGACATAGATAGTCCTTAGCAACGACATAGATAGTCTTTAGTAACGACATAGATAGTCCTTAGCAACGACATAGATAGTCCTTAGTAACGACATAGATAGTCCTTAGCAACGACATAGATAGTCCTTAGTAACGACATAGATAGTCCTTAGCAACGACATAGATAGTCCTTAGTAACGACATAGATAGTCCTTAGTAACGACATAGATAGTCCTTAGCAACGACGTAGATAGTCCTTAGTAACGACATAGATAGTCCTTAGAAACGCCATTGATAGTTCTTAGTAACGACATAGATAGTCCTTAGTAACGACATAGATAGTCCTTAGCAACGACATACATAGTCCTTAACAACGACATAGATAGTCCTTAGCAACGACATAGATAGTCCTTAGCAAAGACATAGATAGTCCTTAGCAACGACATAGATAGTCCTTAGTAACGACATAGATAGTCCTTAGCAACGACATAGATAGTCCTTAGTAACGACATCGATAGTCCTTAGTAACGACATAGATCGTCCTTAGTAACGACATAGATAGTCCTTAGCAACGACATAGATAGTCCTTAGTAACGCTAGATAAAGTCCTTAGCAACGACATAGATAGTCCTTAGTAACGACATAGATAGTCCTTAGCAACGACATAGATAGTCCTTAGTAACGGCATAGATAGTCCTTAGAAACGACATAGATAGTCTTTAGTAACGACATAGATAGTCCTTAGCAACGACATAGATAGTCCTTAGTAACGACATAGATAGTCCTTAGTAACGACATAGATAGTCCTTAGCAACGACATAGATAGTCCTTAGTAACGACATAGATAGTCCTTAGCAACGACATAGATAAACCTTAGCAACGACATAGATAGTCCTTAGCAACGACATAGATAGTCTTTAGTAACGACATAGATATTCCTTAGCAACGACATAAATAGTCCTTTGCAACGACATAGATAGTCCTTAGTAACGACATAGATAGTCCTTAGCAACGACATAGATAGTCTTTAGTAACGACATAGATAGTCCTTAGCATCGACATAGATAGTCCTTAGCAACGACATAGATAGTCCTTAGCAACGACATAGATAGTCCTTAGTAACGACATAGATAGTCTTTAGCAACGACAGAGATAGTCTTTAGTAACGACATAGATAGTCCTTAGCAACGACATAGATAGTCCTTAGTAACGACATAGATAGTCCTTAGCAACGACATAGATAGTCCTTAGTAACGACATAGAGAGTCCTTAGCAACGACATAGATAGTCCTTAGCAACGACATAGATAGTCATTAGTAACGACATAGATAGTCCTGAGTAACGACATAGATAGTCCTTAGCAACGACATAGATAGTACTTAGCAACGACATAGATAGTCCTTAGCAACGACATAGATAGTCCTTAGTAACGACATAGATAGTCCTTAGTAACGACATAGATAGTCCTTAGCAACGACATAGATAGTCCTTAACAACTACATAGATAGTCCTTAGCAACGACATAGATAGTCCTTAGTAACGACATAGACAGTCCTTAGCAACGACATAGATAGTCCTTAGTAACGACATAGATATTCCTTAGCAACGACATAGATAGTCTTTAGTAACGACAGAGAAAGTCCTTAGTAACGTCATCGATAGTCCTTAGCAACGACATAGATAGTCCTTAGTAACGGCATAGATAGTCCTTAGAAACGACATAGATAGTCCTTAGTAACGACATAGATAGTCCTTAGCAACGACATAGATAGTCCTTAGTAACGACATAGATAGTCCTTAGCAACGACATAGATAGTCCTTAGCAACGACATAGATAGTGTTTAGTAACGACATAGATAGTCCTTAGCAACGACATAGATAGACCTTAGTAACGACATAGATAGTCCTTAGCAACGACATGGATAGTCCTTAGTAACGACATAGATAGTCCTTAGCAACGACATAGATAGTCCTTAGTAACGACATAGATAGTCCTTAGCAACGACATAGATAAACCTTAGCAACGACATAGATAGTCCTTAGCAACGACATAGATAGTCTTTAGTAACGACAGAGAAAGTCCTTAGTAACGACATCGATAGTCCTTAGTAACGACACAGATCGTCCTTAGTAAAGACATAGATAGTCCTTAGCAACGACATAGATAGTCCTTAGCATCGACATAGATAGTCCTTAGCAACGACATAGATAGTCTTTAGTAACGACATAGATAGTCCTTAGCATCGACATAGGTAGTCCTTAGCAACGACATAGATAGTCCTTAGCAACGACATAGATAGTCCTTAGTAACGACATAGATAGTCTTTAGTAACGACATAGATAAGCCTTAGCAACGACATAGATAGTCCTTAGTAACGACATAGATATTCCTTAGCAACGACATAGATAGTCCTTAGTAACGACATAGATAGTCCTTAGCAACGACATAGATAGTCCTTAGTAACGACATAGATAGTCCTTAGCAACGACATAGATAGTCCTTAGTAACGACATTGATAGTCCATAGTTACGACATAAATAGTCCTTAGTAACGCTAGATAAAGTCCTTAGTAACGACATCGATAGTCCTTAGTAACGACATAGATAGTTCTTAGTAACGACATGGATATTCCTTAGTAACGCCAGAGAAAGCCCATAGTAACGACATAGATAGTCCTTAGTAACGACATAGTTAGTCCTTAGTAACGCCAAATAATATAACTTCGTATCGAAAAAGATATTCCTTAGTAAAGATATAGATATTCCTTAGTAACGCCAGAGAAAGTCCTTAGTAACGACATCGATAAACTTCAGTAACGATATCGATTGTCCTTAATAACGACATAGATAGTCCTTAGTAACGACATTGATAGCCCATAGCAACGACATAGATAGTCTTTAGTAACGACAGAGAAAGTCCTTAGTAACGTCATCGGTAGTCCTTAGTAACGGCATAGATAGTCCTTAGCAACGACATAGATAGTCTTTAGTAACGACATAGATAGTCCTTAGCAACGACATAGATAGTCTTTAGTAACGACAAAGATAGTCCTTAGCAACGACATAGATAGTCCTTAGTAACGACATAGATAGTCCTTAGCAACGACATAGATAGTCCTTAGTAACGACATAGATAGTCCTTAGCAACGACATAGATAGTCCTTAGTAACGACATAGATAGTCCTTAGTAACGACATAGATAGTCCTTAACAACGACGTAGATAGTCCTTAGTAACGACATAGATAGTCCTTAGAAACGCCATTGATAGTTCTTAGTAACGACATAGATAGTCCTTAGTAACGACATAGATAGTCTTTAGCAACGACATACATAGTCCTTAACAACGACATAGATAGTCCTTAGCAACGACATAGATAGTCCTTCGCAAAGACATAGATAGTCCTTAGCAACGACATAGATAGTCCTTAGTAACGACATAGATAGTCCTTAGCAACGACATAGATAGTCCTTAGTAACGACATCGATAGTCCTTAGTAACGACATAGATCGTCCTTAGTAACGACATAGATAGTCCTTAGCAACGACATAGATAGTCCTTAGTAACGACATAGATAGTCCTTAGCAACGACATAGATAGTCCTTAGTAACGACATAGATAGTCCTTAGCAACGACATAGATAGTCCTTAGTAACGGCATAGATAGTCCTTAGAAACGACATAGATAGTCTTTAGTAACGACATAGATAGTCCTTAGCAACGACATAGATAGTCCTTAGTAACGACATAGATAGTCCTTAGTAACGACATAGATAGTCCTTAGCAACGACATAGATAGTCCTTAGTAACGACATAGATAGTCCTTAGTAACGACATAGATAGTCCTTAGCAACGACATAGATAAACCTTAGCAACGACATAGATAGTCCTTAGCAACGACATAGATAGTCTTTAGTAACGACATAGATATTCCTTAGCAACGACATAAATAGTCCTTTGCAACGACATAGATAGTCCTTAGTAACGACATAGATAGTCCTTAGCAACGACATAGATAGTCTTTAGTAACGACATAGATAGTCCTTAGCATCGACATAGATAGTCCTTAGCAACGACATAGATAGTCCTTAGCAACGACATAGATAGTCCTTAGTAACGACATAGATAGTCTTTAGCAACGACAGAGATAGTCTTTAGTAACGACATAGATAGTCCTTAGCAACGACATAGATAGTCCTTAGTAACGACATAGATAGTCCTTAGCAACGACATAGATAGTCCTTAGTAACGACATAGAGAGTGCTTAGCAACGACATAGATAGTCCTTAGCAACGACATAGATAGTCATTAGTAACGACATAGATAGTCCTGAGTAACGACATAGATAGTCCTTAGCAACGACATAGATAGTACTTAGCAACGACATAGATAGTCCTTAGCAACGACATAGATAGTCCTTAGTAACGACATAGATAGTCCTTAGTAACGACATAGATAGTCCTTAGCAACGACATAGATAGTCCTTAACAACTACATAGATAGTCCTTAGCAACGACATAGATAGTCCTTAGTAACGACATAGACAGTCCTTAGCAACGACATAGATAGTCCTTAGTAACGACATAGATATTCCTTAGCAACGACATAGATAGGCTTTAGTAACGACAGAGAAAGTCCTTAGTAACGTCATCGATAGTCCTTAGCAACGACATAGATAGTCCTTAGTAACGGCATAGATAGTCCTTAGAAACGACATAGATAGTCCTTAGTAACGACATAGATAGTCCTTAGCAACGACATAGATAGTCCTTAGTAACGACATAGATAGTCCTTAGCAACGACATAGATAGTCCTTAGCAACGACATAGATAGTGTTTAGTAACGACATAGATAGTCCTTAGCAACGACATAGATAGACCTTAGTAACGACATAGATAGTCCTTAGCAACGACATGGATAGTCCTTAGTAACGACATAGATAGTCCTTAGCAACGACATAGATAGTCCTTAGTAACGACATAGATAGTCCTTAGCAACGACATAGATAAACCTTAGCAACGACATAGATAGTCCTTAGCAACGACATAGATAGTCTTTAGTAACGACAGAGAAAGTCCTTAGTAACGACATCGATAGTCCTTAGTAACGACACAGATCGTCCTTAGTAAAGACATAGATAGTCCTTAGCAACGACATAGATAGTCCTTAGCATCGACATAGATAGTCCTTAGTAACGACATAGATAGTCTTTAGTAACGACATAGATAGTCCTTAGCATCGACATAGGTAGTCCTTAGCAACGACATAGATAGTCCTTAGCAACGACATAGATAGTCCTTAGTAACGACATAGATAGTCTTTAGTAACGACATAGATAGTCCTTAGCAACGACATAGATAGTCCTTAGTAACGACATAGATATTCCTTAGCAACGACATAGGTAGTCCTTAGTAACGACATAGAGAGTCCTTAGCAACGACATAGATAGTCCTTAGCAACGACATAGGTAGTCATTAGTAACGACATAGATAGTCCTGAGTAACGACATAGATAGTCCTTAGCAACGACATAGTTAGTCTTTAGTAACGACATAGATAGTCCTTAGCAACGACATAGATAGTCCTTAGTAACGACATAGATAGACCTTAGCAACGACATAGATAGTCCTTAGTAACGACATAGAGAGTCCTTAGCAACGACATAGATAGTCCTTAGCAACGACATAGATAGTCATTAGTAACGACATAGATAGTCCTGAGTAACGACATAGATAGTCCTTAGCAACGACATAGATAGTACTTAGCAACGACATAGATAGTCCTTACCAACGACATAGATAGTTCTTAGTAACGACATAGATAGTCCTTAGTAACGACATAGATAGTCCTTAGCAACGACATACATAGTCCTTAACAACGACATAGATAGTCCTTAGCAACGACATAGATAGTCCTTAGCAAAGACATAGATAGTCCTTAGCAACGACATAGATAGTCCTTAGTAACGACTTAGATAGTCCTTAGCAACGACATAGATAGTCCTTAGTAACGACATCGATAGTCCTTAGTAACGACATAGATCGTCCTTAGTAACGACATAGATAGTCCTTAGCAACGACATAGATAGTCCTTAGTAACGACATAGATAGTCCTTAGCAACGACATAGATAGTCCTTAGTAACGACATAGATAGTCCTTAGCAACGACATAGATAGTCCTTAGTAACAGCATAGATAGTCCTTAGAAACGACATAGATAGTCTTTAGTAACGACATAGATAGTCCTTAGCAACGACATAGATAGTCCTTAGTAACGACATAGATAGTCCTTAGTAACGACATAGATAGTCCTTAGCAACGACATAGATAGTCCTTAGTAACGACATAGATAGTCCTTAGCAACGACATAGATAAACCTTAGCAACGACATAGATAGTCCTTAGCAACGACATAGATAGTCTTTAGTAACGACATAGATATTCCTTAGCAACGACATAAATAGTCCTTTGCAACGACATAGATAGTCCTTAGTAACGACATAGATAGTCCTTAGCAACGACATAGATAGTCTTTAGTAACGACATAGATAGTCCTTAGCATCGACATAGATAGTCCTTAGCAACGACATAGATAGTCCTTAGCAACGACATAGATAGTCCTTAGTAACGACATAGATAGTCTTTAGCAACGACAGAGATAGTCTTTAGTAACGACATAGATAGTCCTTAGCAACGACATAGATAGTCCTTAGTAACGACATAGATAGTCCTTAGCAACGACATAGATAGTCCTTAGTAACGACATAGAGAGTCCTTAGCAACGACATAGATAGTCCTTAGCAACGACATAGATAGTCCTGAGTAACGACATAGATAGTCCTTAGCAACGACATAGATAGTACTTAGCAACGACATAGATAGTCCTTAGCAACGACATAGATAGTCCTTAGTAACGACATAGATAGTCCTTAGTAACGACATAGATAGTCCTTAGTAACGACATAGATAGTCCTTAGCAACGACATAGATAGTCCTTAACATCTACATAGATAGTCCTTAGCAACGACATAGATAGTCCTTAGTAACGACATAGACAGTCCTTAGCAACGACATAGATAGTCCTTAGTAACGACATAGATATTCCTTAGCAACGACATAGATAGTCTTTAGTAACGACAGAGAAAGTCCTTAGTAACGTCATCGATAGTCCTTAGCAACGACATAGATAGTCCTTAGTAGCGGCATAGATAGTCCTTAGAAACGACATAGATAGTCCTTAGTAACGACATAGATAGTCCTTAGCAACGACATAGATAGTCCTTAGTAACGACATAGATAGTCCTTAGCAACGACATAGATAGTCCTTAGCAACGACATAGATAGTGTTTAGTAACGACATAGATAGTCCTTAGCAACGACATAGATAGACCTTAGAAACGACATAGATAGTCCTTAGCAACGACATAGATAGTCCTTAGTAACGACATAGATAGTCCTTAGCAACGACATAGATAGTCCTTAGTAACGACATAGATAGTCTTTAGTAACGACAGAGAAAGTCCTTAGTAACGACATCGATAGTCCTTAGTAACGACATAGATCGTCCTTAGTAAAGACATAGATAGTCCCTAGCAACGACATAGATAGTCCTTAGCATCGACATAGATAGTCCTTAGCAACGACATAGATAGTCTTTAGTAACGACATAGATAGTCCTTAGCATCGACATAGATAGTCCTTAGAAACGACGTAGATAGTCCTTAGCAACGACATAGATAGTCCTTAGTAACGACATAGATAGTCCTTAGCAACGACATAGATAGTCTTTAGTAACGACATAGATAGTCCTTAGCAACGACATAGATAGTCCTTAGTAACGACATAGATAGTCCTTAGCAACGACATAGATAGTCCTTAGTAACGACATAGAGAGTCCTTAGCAACGACATAGATAGTCCTTAGCAACGACATAGATAGTCATTAGTAACGACATAGATAGTCCTGAGTAACGACATAGATAGTCCTTAGCAACGACATAGATAGTACTTAGCAACGACATAGATAGTCCTTAGCAACGACATAGATAGTCATTAGCAACGACATAGATAGACCTTAGAAACGACATAGATAGTCCTTAGCAACGACATAGATAGTCCTTAGTAACGACATAGATAGTCCTTAGCAACGACATAGATAGTCCTTAGTAACGACATAGATAGTCCTTAGCAACGACATAGATAAACCTTAGCAACGACATAGATAGTCCTTAGCAACGACATAGATAGTCTTTAGTAACGACAGAGAAAGTCCTTAGTAACGACATCGATAGTCCTTAGTAACGACATAGATCGTCCTTAGTAAAGACATAGATAGTCCCTAGCAACGACATAGATAGTCCTTAGCATCGACATAGATAGTCCTTAGCAACGACATAGATAGTCTTTAGTAACGACATAGATAGTCCTTAGCATCGACATAGATAGTCCTTAGCAACGACGTAGATAGTCCTTAGCAACGACATAGATAGTCCTTAGTAACGTCATCGATAGTCCTTAGTAACGGCATAGATAGTCCTTAGCAACGACATAGATAGTCCTTAGCAACGACATAGATAGTCCTTAGTAACGACATAGATAGTCCTTAGCAACGACATAGATAGTCCTTAGTAACGACATTGATAGTCCATAGTTACGACATAAATAGTCCTTAGTAACGCTAGATAAAGTCCTTAGTAACGACATCGATAGTAATTAGTAACGACATAGATAGTTCTTAGTAACGACATGGATATTCCTCAGTAACGCCAGAGAAAGCCCATAGTAACGACATAGATAGTCCTTAGTAACGACATATTTAGTCCTTAGTAACGCCAAATAATATAACTTCGTATCGAAAAAGATATTCCTTAGTAAAGATATAGATATTCCTTAGTAACGCCAGAGAAAGTCCTTAGTAACGACATCGATAAACTTCAGTAACGATATCGATTGTCCTTAATAACGACATAGATAGTCCTTAGTAACGACATTGATAGCCCATAGCAACGACATAGATAGTCTTTAGTAACGACAGAGAAAGTCCTTAGTAACGTCATCGGTAGTCCTTAGTAACGGCATAGATAGTCCTTAGCAACGACATAGATAGTCTTTAGTAACGACATAGATAGTCCTTAGCAACGACATAGATAGTCTTTAGTAACGACATAGATAGTCCTTAGCAACGACATAGATAGTCTTTAGTAACGACATAGATAGTCCTTAGCAACGACATAGATAGTCCTTAGTAACGACATAGATAGTCCTTAGCAACGACATAGATAGTCCTTAGTAACGACATAGATAGTCCTTAGTAACGACATAGATAGTCCTTAGCAACGACGTAGATAGTCCTTAGTAACGACATAGATAGTCCATAGTTACGACATAAATAGTCCTTAGTAACGCTAGATAAAGTCCTTAGTAACGACATCGATAGTCCTTAGTAACGACATAGATAGTTCTTAGTAACGACATGGATATTCCTTAGTAACGCCAGAGAAAGCCCATAGTAACGACATAGATAGTCCTTAGTAACGACATAGTTAGTCCTTAGTAACGCCAAATAATATAACTTCGTATCGAAAAAGATATTCCTTAGTAAAGATATAGATATTCCTTAGTAACGCCAGAGAAAGTCCTTAGTAACGACATCGATAAACTTCAGTAACGATATCGATTGTCCTTAATAACGACATAGATAGTCCTTCGTAACGACATTGATAGCCCATAGCAACGACATAGATAGTCTTTAGTAACGACAGAGAAAGTCCTTAGCAACGACATAGATAGTCTTTAGTAACGACATAGATAGTCCTTAGCAACGACATAGATAGTCTTTAGTAACGACATAGATAGTCCTTAGCAACGACATAGATAGTCTTTAGTAACGACATAGATAGTCCTTAGCAACGACATAGATAGTCCTTAGCAACGACATAGATAGTCTTTAGTAACGACATAGATAGTCCTTAGCAACGACATAGATAGTCCTTAGCAACGACGTAGATAGTCCTTAGTAACGACATAGATAGTCCATAGTTACGACATAAATAGTCCTTAGTAACGCTAGATAAAGTCCTTAGTAACGTCATCGGTAGTCCTTAGTAACGGCATAGATAGTCCTTAGCAACGACATAGATAGTCTTTAGTAAAGACATAGATAGTCCTTAGCAACGACATAGATAGTCTTTAGTAACGACATAGATAGTCCTTAGCAACGACATAGATAGTCCTTAGTAACGACATAGATAGTCCTTAGCAACGACATAGATAGTCCTTAGTAACGACATAGATAGTCCTTAGCAACGACATAGATAGTTCTTAGTAACGACATAGATAGTCCTTAGTAACGACATAGATAGTCCTTAGCAACGACGTAGATAGTCCTTAGTAACGACATAGATAGTCCTTAGAAACGCCATTGATAGTTCTTAGTAACGACATAGATAGTCCTTAGTAACGACATACATAGTCCTTAACAACGACATAGATAGTCCTTAGCAACGACATAGATAGTCCTTAGCAAAGACATAGATAGTCCTTAGCAACGACATAGATCGTCCTTAGCAACGACATAGATAATCCTTAGCAAAGACATAGATAGTCCTTAGCAACGACATAGATAGTCCTTAGCAACGACATAGATAGTCCTTAGCAACGACATAGATAGTCCTTAGCAACGACATAGATAGTCCTTAGCAACGACATAGATAGTCCTTAGCAAAGACATAGATAGTCCTTAGCAACGACATAGATAGTCCTTAGCAACGACATAGATCGTCCTTAGCAACGACATAGATAGTCCTTAGCAAAGACATAGATAGTCCTTAGCAACGACATAGATAGTCCTTAGCAACGACATAGATAGTCCTTAGCAACGACATAGATAGTCCTTAGCAACGACATAGATAGTCCTTAGCAACGACTTAGATAGTCCTTAGCAACGACATAGATCGTCCTTAGCAACGACATAGATAGTCCTTAGCAAAGACATAGATAGTCCTTAGCAACGACATAGATAGTCCTTAGCAACGACATAGATAGTCCTTATCAACGACATAGATAGTCCTTAGCAAAGACATAGATAGTCCTTAGCAACGACATAGATAGTCCTTAGCAAAGACATAGATAGTCCTTAACAACGACATAGATAGTCCTTAGCAACGACATAGATAGTCCTTAGCAAAGACATAGATAGTCCTTAGCAACGACATAGATAGTCCTTAGTAACGACATAGATAGTCCTTAGCAACGACATAGATAGTCCTTAGTAACGACATCGATAGTCCTTAGTAACGACATAGATCGTCCTTAGTAACGACATAGATAGTCCTTAGCAACGACATAGATAGTCCTTAGTAACGACATAGATAGTCCTTAGCAACGACATAGATAGTCCTTAGTAACGACATAGATAGTCCTTAGCAACGACATAGATAGTCCTTAGTAACGGCATAGATAGTCCTTAGAAACGACATAGATAGTCTTTAGTAACGACATAGATAGTCCTTAGCAACGACATAGATAGTCCTTAGTAACGACATAGATAGTCCTTAGTAACGACATAGATAGTCCTTAGCAACGACATAGATAGTCTTTAGTAACGACATAGATAGTCCTTAGCAACGACATAGATAGTCCTTAGTAACGACATCGATAGTCCTTAGTAACGACATAGATCGTCCTTAGTAACGACATAGATAGTCCTTAGCAACGACATAGATAGTCCTTAGTAACGACATAGATAGTCCTTAGCAACGACATAGATAGTCCTTAGTAACGACATAGATAGTCCTTAGCAACGACATAGATAAACCTTAGCAACGACATAGATAGTCCTTAGCAACGACATAGATAGTCTTTAGTAACGACATAGATATTCCTTAGCAACGACATAAATAGTCCTTTGCAACGACATAGATAGTCCTTAGTAACGACATAGATAGTCCTTAGCAACGACATAGATAGTCTTTAGTAACGACATAGATAGTCCTTAGCATCGACATAGATAGTCCTTAGCAACGACATAGATAGTCCTTAGCAACGACATAGATAGTCCTTAGTAACGACATAGATAGTCTTTAGCAACGACAGAGATAGTCTTTAGTAACGACATAGATAGTCCTTAGCAACGACATAGATAGTCCTTAGTAACGACATAGATAGTCCTTAGCAACGACATAGATAGTCCTTAGTAACGACATAGAGATCCTTAGCAACGACATAGATAGTCCTTAGCAACGACATAGATAGTCATTAGTAACGACATAGATAGTCCTGAGTAACGACATAGATAGTCCTTAGCAACGACATAGATAGTACTTAGCAACGACATAGATAGTCCTTAGCAACGACATAGATAGTCCTTAGTAACGACATAGATAGTCCTTAGTAACGACATAGATAGTCCTTAGCAACGACATAGATAGTCCTTAACAACTACATAGATAGTCCTTAGCAACGACATAGATAGTCCTTAGTAACGACATAGACAGTCCTTAGCAACGACATAGATAGTCCTTAGTAACGACATAGATATTCCTTAGCAACGACATAGATAGTCTTTAGTAACGACAGAGAAAGTCCTTAGTAACGTCATCGATAGTCCTTAGCAACGACATAGATAGTCCTTAGTAACGGCATAGATAGTCCTTAGAAACGACATAGATAGTCCTTAGTAACGACATAGATAGTCCTTAGCAACGACATAGATAGTCCTTAGTAACGACATAGATAGTCCTTAGCAACGACATAGATAGTCCTTAGCAACGACATAGATAGTGTTTAGTAACGACATAGATAGTCCTTAGCAACGACATAGATAGACCTTAGTAACGACATAGATAGTCCTTAGCAACGACATGGATAGTCCTTAGTAACGTCATAGATAGTCCTTAGCAACGACATAGATAGTCCTTAGTAACGACATAGATAGTCCTTAGCAACGACATAGATAAACCTTAGCAACGACATAGATAGTCCTTAGCAACGACATAGATAGTCTTTAGTAACGACAGAGAAAGTCCTTAGTAACGACATCGATAGTCCTTAGTAACGACACAGATCGTCCTTAGTAAAGACATAGATAGTCCTTAGCAACGACATAGATAGTCCTTAGCATCGACATAGATAGTCCTTAGCAACGACATAGATAGTCTTTAGTAACGACATAGATAGTCCTTAGCATCGACATAGGTAGTCCTTAGCAACGACATAGATAGTCCTTAGCAACGACATAGATAGTCCTTAGTAACGACATAGATAGTCTTTAGTAACTACATAGATAGTCCTTAGCAACGACATAGATAGTCCTTAGTAACGACATAGATAGTCCTTAGCAACGACATAGATAGTCCTTAGTAACGACATAGAGAGTCCTTAGCAACGACATAGATAGTCCTTAGCAACGACATAGGTAGTCATTAGTAACGACATAGATAGTCCTGAGTAACGACATAGATAGTCCTTAGCAACGACATAGATAGTCTTTAGTAACGACATAGATAGTCCTTAGCAACGACATAGATAGTCCTTAGTAACGACATAGAGAGTCCTTAGCAAAGACATAGATAGTCCTTAGCAACGACATAGATAGTCATTAGTAACGACATAGATAGTCCTGAGTAACGACATAGATAGTCCTTAGCAACGACATAGATAGTACTTAGCAACGACATAGATAGTCCTTACCAACGACATAGATAGTTCTTAGTAACGACATAGATAGTCCTTAGTAACGACATAGATACTCCTTAGCAACGACATACATAGTCTTTAACAACGACATAGATAGTCCTTAGCAACGACATAGATAGTCCTTAGCAAAGACATAGATAGCCCTAGCAACGACATAGATAGTCCTTAGTAACGACATAGATAGTCCTTAGCAACGACATAGATAGTCCTTAGTAACGACATCGATAGTCCTTAGTAACGACATAGATCGTTCTTAGTAACGACATAGATAGTCCTTAGCAACGACATAGATAGTCCTTAGTAACGACATAGATAGTCCTTAGCAACGACATAGATAGTCCTTAGTAACGACATAGATAGTCCTTAGCAACGACATAGATAGTCCTTAGTAACGGCATAGATAGTCCTTAGAAACGACATAGATAGTCTTTAGTAACGACATAGATAGTCCTTAGCAACGACATAGATAGTCCTTAGTAACGACATAGATAGTCCTTAGTAACGACAAAGATAGTCCTTAGCAACGACATAGATAGTCCTTAGTAACGACATAGATAGTCCTTAGCAACGACATAGATAAACCTTAGCAACGACATAGATAGTCCTTAGCAACGACATAGATAGTCTTTAGTAACGACATAGATATTCCTTAGCAACGACATAAATAGTCCTTTGCAACGACATAGATAGTCCTTAGTAACGACATAGATAGTCCTTAGCAACGACATAGATAGTCTTTAGTAACGACATAGATAGTCCTTAGCATCGACATAGATAGTCCTTAGCAACGACATAGATAGTCCTTAGCAACGACATAGATAGTCCTTAGTAACGACATAGATAGTCTTTAGCAACGACAGAGATAGTCTTTAGTAACGACATAGATAGTCCTTAGCAACGACATAGATAGTCCTTAGTAACGACATAGATAGTCTTTAGCAACGACATAGATAGTCCTTAGTAACGACATAGAGAGTCCTTAGCAACGACATAGATAGTCCTTAGCAACGACATAGATAGTCATTAGTAACGACATAGATAGTCCTGAGTAACGACATAGATAGTCCTTAGCAACGACATAGATAGTACTTAGCAACGACATAGATAGTCCTTAGCAACGACATAGATAGTCCTTAGTAACGACATAGATAGTCCTTAGTAACGACATAGATAGTCCTTAGCAACGACATAGATAGTCCTTAACATCTACATAGATAGTCCTTAGCAACGACATAGATAGTCCTTAGTAACGACATAGACAGTAATTAGCAACGACATAGATAGTCCTTAGTAACGACATAGATATTCCTTAGCAACGACATAGATAGTCTTTAGTAACGACAGAGAAAGTCCTTAGTAACGTCATCGATAGTCCTTAGCAACGACATAGATAGTCCTTAGTAACGGCATAGATAGTCCTTAGAAACGACATAGATAGTCCTTAGTAACGACATAGATAGTCCTTAGCAACGACATAGATAGTCCTTAGTAACGACATAGATAGTCCTTAGCAACGACATAGATAGTCCTTAGCAACGACATAGATAGTGTTTAGTAACGACATAGATAGTCCTTAGCAACGACATAGATAGACCTTAGAAACGACATAGATAGTCCTTAGCAACGACATAGATAGTCCTTAGTAACGACATAGATAGTCCTTAGCAACGACATAGATAGTCCTTAGTAACGACATAGATAGTCCTTAGCAACGACATAGATAGACCTTAGTAACGACATAGATAGTCCTTAGCAACGACATAGATAGTCTTTAGTAACGACAGAGAAAGTCCTTAGTAACGACATCGATAGTCCTTAGTAACGACATAGATCGTCCTTAGTAAAGACATAGATAGTCCCTAGCAACGACATAGATAGTCCTTAGCATCGACATAGATAGTCCTTAGCAACGACATAGATAGTCTTTAGTAACGACATAGATAGTCCTTAGCATCGACATAGATAGTCCTTAGCAACGACGTAGATAGTCCTTAGCAACGACATAAATAGTCCTTAGTAACGACATAGATAGTCCTTAGCAACGACATAGATAGTCTTTAGTAACGACATAGATAGTCCTTAGCAACGACATAGATAGTCCTTAGTAACGACATAGATAGTCCTTAGCAACGACATAGATAGTCCTTAGTAACGACATAGAGAGTCCTTAGCAACGACATAGATAGTCCTTAGCAACGACATAGATAGTCATTAGTAACGACATAGATAGTCCTGAGTAACGACATAGATAGTCCTTAGCAACGACATAGATAGTACTTAGCAACGACATAGATAGTCCTTAGCAACGACATAGATAGTCCTTAGCAACGACATAGATAGTCCTTAGTAACGACATAGATAGTCCTTAGCAACGACATAGATAGTCCTTAGTAACGACATAGATAGTCCTTAGCAACGACATAGATAAACCTTAGCAACGACATAGATAGTCCTTAGCAACGACATAGATAGTCTTTAGTAACGACAGAGAAAGTCCTTAGTAACGACATCGATAGTCCTTAGTAACGACATAGATCGTCCTTAGTAAAGACATAGATAGTCCCTAGCAACGACATAGATAGTCCTTAGCATCGACATAGATAGTCCTTAGCAACGACATAGATAGTCTTTAGTAACGACATAGATAGTCCTTAGCATCGACATAGATAGTCCTTAGCAACGACGTAGATAGTCCTTAGCAACGACATAGATAGTCCTTAGTAACGTCATCGATAGTCCTTAGTAACGGCATAGATAGTCCTTAGCAACGACATAGATAGTCCTTAGCAACGACATAGATAGTCCTTAGTAACGACATAGATAGTCCTTAGCAACGACATAGATAGTCCTTAGTAACGACATTGATAGTCCATAGTTACGACATAAATAGTCCTTAGTAACGCTAGATAAAGTCCTTAGTAACGACATCGATAGTCCTTAGTAACGACATAGATAGTTCTTAGTAACGACATGGATATTCCTTAGTAACGCCAGAGAAAGCCCATAGTAACGACATAGATGGTCCTTAGTAACGACATAGTTAGTCCTTAGTAACGCCAAATAATATAACTTCGTATCGAAAAAGATATTCCTTAGTAAAGATATAGATATTCCTTAGTAACGCCAGAGAAAGTCCTTAGTAACGACATCGATAAACTTCAGTAACGATATCGATTGTCCTTAATAACGACATAGATAGTCCTTAGTAACGACATTGATAGCCCATAGCAACGACATAGATAGTCTTTAGTAACGACAGAGAAAGTCCTTAGTAACGTCATCGGTAGTCCTTAGTAACGGCATAGATAGTCCTTAGCAACGACATAGATAGTCTTTAGTAACGACATAGATAGTCCTTAGCAACGACATAGATAGTCTTTAGTAACAACATAGATAGTCCTTAGCAACGACATAGATAGTCCTTAGTAACGACATAGATAGTCCTTAGCAACGACATAGATAGTCCTTAGTAACGACATAGATAGTCCTTAGCAACGACATAGATAGTCCTTAGTAACGACATAGATAGTCCTTAGCAACGACATAGATAGTCCTTAGTAACGACATAGATAGTCTTTAGTAACGACATAGATAGTCCTTAGCAACGACATAGATAGTCCTTAGTAACGACATAGATAGTCCTTAGCAACGACATAGATAGTCCTTAGTAACGACATAGAGAGTCCTTAGGAACGACATAGATAGTCCTTAGCAACGACATAGGTAGTCATTAGTAACGACATAGATAGTCCTGAGTAACGACATAGATAGTCCTTAGCAACGACATAGATAGTCTTTAGTAACGACATAGATAGTCCTTAGCAACGACATAGATAGTCATTAGTAACGACATAGATAGTCCTGAGTAACGACATAGATAGTCCTTAGCAACGACATAGATAGTACTTAGTAACGACATAGATAGTCCTTAGCAACGACATAGATAGTCCTTAACAACTACATAGATAGTCCTTAGCAACGACATAGATAGTCCTTAGTAACGACATAGACAGTCCTTAGCAACGATATAGATAGTCCTTAGTAACGACATAGATATTCCTTAGCAACGACATAGATAGTCTTTAGTAACGACAGAGAAAGTCCTTAGTAACGTCATCGATAGTCCTTAGCAACGACATAGATAGTCCTTAGTAACGGCATAGATAGTCCTTAGATACGACATAGATAGTCCTTAGTAACGACATAGATAGTCCTTAGTAACGACATAGATAGTCCTTAGCAACGACATAGATAGTCCTTAGTAACGGCATAGATAGTCCTTAGAAACGACATAGATAGTCTTTAGTAACGACATAGATAGTCCTTAGCAACGACATAGATAGTCCTTAGTAACGACATAGATAGTCCTTAGTAACGACATAGATAGTCCTTAGCAACGACATAGATAGTCCTTAGTAACGACATAGATAGTCCTTAGCAACGACATAGATAAACCTTAGCAACGACATAGATAGTCCTTAGCAACGACATAGATAGTCTTTAGTAACGACATAGATATTCCTTAGCAACGACATAAATAGTCCTTTGCAACGACATAGATAGTCCTTAGTAACGGCATAGATAGTCCTTAGAAACGACATAGATAGTCTTTAGTAACGACATAGATAGTCCTTAGCAACGACATAGATAGTCCTTAGTAACGACATAGATAGTCCTTAGTAACGACATAGATAGTCCTTAGCAACGACATAGATAGTCCTTAGTAACGACATAGATAGTCCTTAGCAACGACATAGATAAACCTTAGCAACGACATAGATAGTCCTTAGCAACGACATAGATAGTCTTTAGTAACGACATAGATATTCCTTAGCAACGACATAAATAGTCCTTTGCAACGACATAGATAGTCCTTAGTAACGACATAGATAGTCCTTAGCAACGACATAGATAGTCTTTAGTAACGACATAGATAGTCCTTAGCATCGACATAGATAGTCCTTAGCAACGACATAGATAGTCCTTAGCAACGACATAGATAGTCCTTAGTAACGACATAGATAGTCTTTAGCAACGACAGAGATAGTCTTTAGTAACGACATAGATAGTCCTTAGCAACGACATAGATAGTCCTTAGTAACGACATAGATAGTCCTTAGCAACGACATAGATAGTCCTTAGTAACGACATAGAGAGTCCTTAGCAACGACATAGATAGTCCTTAGCAACGACATAGATAGTCATTAGTAACGACATAGATAGTCCTGAGTAACGACATAGATAGTCCTTAGCAACGACATAGATAGTACTTAGCAACGACATAGATAGTCCTTAGCAACGACATAGATAGTCCTTAGTAACGACATAGATAGTCCTTAGTAGCGACATAGATAGTCCTTAGCAACGACATAGATAGTCCTTAACATCTACATAGATAGTCCTTAGCAACGACATAGATAGTCCTTAGTAACGACATAGACAGTAATTAGCAACGACATAGATAGTCCTTAGTAACGACATAGATATTCCTTAGCAACGACATAGATAGTCTTTAGTAACGACAGAGAAAGTCCTTAGTAACGTCATCGATAGTCCTTAGCAACGACATAGATAGTCCTTAGTAACGGCATAGATAGTCCTTAGAAACGACATAGATAGTCCTTAGTAACGACATAGATAGTCCTTAGCAACGACATAGATAGTCCTTAGTAACGACATAGATAGTCCTTAGCAACGACATAGATAGTCCTTAGCAACGACATAGATAGTGTTTAGTAACGACATAGATAGTCCTTAGCAACGACATAGATAGACCTTAGAAACGACATAGATAGTCCTTAGCAACGACATAGATAGTCCTTAGTAACGACATAGATAGTCCTTAGCAACGACATAGATAGTCCTTAGTAACGACATAGATAGTCCTTAGCAACGACATAGATAAACCTTAGCAACGACATAGTTAGTCCTTAGCAACGACATAGATAGTCTTTAGTAACGACAGAGAAAGTCCTTAGTAACGACATCGATAGTCCTTAGTAACGACATAGATCGTCCTTAGTAAAGACATAGATAGTCCCTAGCAACGACATAGATAGTCCTTAGCATCGACATAGATAGTCCTTAGCAACGACATAGATAGTCTTTAGTAACGACATAGATAGTCCTTAGCATCGACATAGATAGTCCTTAGCAACGACGTAGATAGTCCTTAGCAACGACATAGATAGTCCTTAGTAACGACATAGATAGTCCTTAGCAACGACATAGATAGTCTTTAGTAACGACATAGATAGTCCTTAGCAACGACATAGATAGTCCATAGTAACGACATAGATAGTCCTTAGCAACGACATAGATAGTCCTTAGTAACGACATAGAGAGTCCTTAGCAACGACATAGATAGTCCTTAGCAACGACATAGATAGTCATTAGTAACGACATAGATAGTCCTGAGTAACGACATAGATAGTCCTTAGCAACGACATAGATAGTACTTAGCAACGACATAGATAGTCCTTAGCAACGACATAGATAGTCCTTAGCAACGACATAGATAGACCTTAGAAACGACATAGATAGTCCTTAGCAACGACATAGATAGTCCTTAGTAACGACATAGATAGTCCTTAGCAACGACATAGATAGTCCTTAGTAACGACATAGATAGTCCTTAGCAACGACATAGATAAACCTTAGCAACGACATAGATAGTCCTTAGCAACGACATAGATAGTCTTTAGTAACGACAGAGAAAGTCCTTAGTAACGACATCGATAGTCCTTAGTAACGACATAGATCGTCCTTAGTAAAGACATAGATAGTCCCTAGCAACGACATAGATAGTCCTTAGCATCGACATAGATAGTCCTTAGCAACGACATAGATAGTCTTTAGTAACGACATAGATAGTCCTTAGCATCGACATAGATAGTCCTTAGCAACGACGTAGATAGTCCTTAGCAACGACATAGATAGTCCTTAGTAACGTCATCGATAGTCCTTAGTAACGGCATAGATAGTCCTTAGCAACGACATAGATAGTCCTTAGCAACGACATAGATAGTCCTTAGTAACGACATAGATAGTCCTTAGCAGCGACATAGATAGTCCTTAGTAACGACATTGATAGTCCATAGTTACGACATAAATAGTCCTTAGTAACGCTAGATAAAGTCCTTAGTAACGACATCGATAGTCCTTAGTAACGACATAGATAGTTCTTAGTAACGACATGGATATTCCTTAGTAACGCCAGAGAAAGCCCATAGTAACGACATAGATAGTCCTTAGTAACGACATAGTTAGTCCTTAGTAACGCCAAATAATATAACTTCGTATCGAAAAAGATATTCCTTAGTAAAGATATAGATATTCCTTAGTAACGCCAGAGAAAGTCCTTAGTAACGACATCGATAAACTTCAGTAACGATATCGATTGTCCTTAATAACGACATAGATAGTCCTTAGTAACGACATTGATAGCCCATAGCAACGACATAGATAGTCTTTAGTAACGACAGAGAAAGTCCTTAGTAACGTCATCGGTAGTCCTTAGTAACGGCATAGATAGTCCTTAGCAACGACATAGATAGTCTTTAGTAACGACATAGATAGTCCTTAGCAACGACATAGATAGTCTTTAGTAACGACATAGATAGTCCTTAGCAACGACATAGATAGTCCTTAGTAACGACATAGATAGTCCTTAGCAACGACATAGATAGTCCTTAGTAACGACATAGATAGTCCTTAGCAACGACATAGATAGTCCTTAGTAACGACATAGATAGTCCTTAGTAACGACATAGATAGTCCTTAGCAACGACGTAGATAGTCCTTAGTAACGACATAGATAGTCCTTAGAAACGACATAGATAGTCTTTAGTAACGACATAGATAGTCCTTAGCATCGACATAGGTAGTCCTTAGCAACGACATAGATAGTCCTTAGCAACGACATAGATAGTCCTTAGTAACGACATAGATAGTCTTTAGTAACGACATAGATAGTCCTTAGCAACGACATAGATAGTCCTTAGTAACGACATAGATAGTCCTTAGCTACGACATAGATAGTCCTTAGTAACGACATAGAGAGTCCTTAGCAACGACATAGATAGTCCTTAGCAACGACATAGTTAGTCATTAGTAACGACATAGATAGTCCTGAGTAACGACATAGATAGTCCTTAGCAACGACATAGATAGTCTTTAGAACGACATAGATAGTCCTTAGCAACGACATAGATAGTCATTAGTAACGACATAGATAGTCCTGAGTAACGACATAGATGGTCCTTAGCAACGACATAGATAGTACTTAGCAACGACATAGATAGTCCTTAGCAACGACATAGATAGTCCTTAGTAACGACATAGATAGTCCTTAGTAACGACATAGATAGTCCTTAGCAACGACATAGATAGTCCTTAACAACTACATAGATAGTCCTTAGCAACGACATAGATAGTCCTTAGTAACGACATAGACAGTACTTAGCAACGACATAGATAGTCCTTAGTAACGACATAGATATTCCTTAGCAACGACATAGATAGTCTTTAGTAACGACAGAGAAAGTCCTTAGTAACGTCATCGATAGTCCTTAGCAACGACATAGATAGTCCTTAGTAACGGCATAGATAGTCCTTAGAAACGACATAGATAGTCCTTAGTAACGACATAGATAGTCCTTAGCAACGACATAGATAGTCCTTAGTAACGACATAGATAGTCCTTAGCAACGACATAGATAGTCCTTAGCAACGACATAGATAGTGTTTAGTAACGACATAGATAGTCCTTAGCAACGACATAGATAGACCTTAGTAACGACATAGATAGTCCTTAGCAACGACATGGATAGTCCTTAGTAACGACATAGATAGTCCTTAGCAACGACATAGATAGTCCTTAGTAACGACATAGATAGTCCTTAGCAACGACATAGATAAACCTTAGCAACGACATAGATAGTCCTTAGCAACGACATAGATAGTCTTTAGTAACGACAGAGAAAGTCCTTAGTAACGACATCGATAGTCCTTAGTAACGACACAGATCGTCCTTAGTAAAGACATAGATAGTCCTTAGCAACGACATAGATAGTCCTTAGCATCGACATAGATAGTCCTTAGCAACGACATAGATAGTCTTTAGTAACGACATAGATAGTCCTTAGCATCGACATAGGTAGTCCTTAGCAACGACATAGATAGTCCTTAGCAACGACATAGATAGTCCTTAGTAACGACATAGATAGTCTTTAGTAACGACATAGATAGTCCTTAGCAACGACATAGATAGTCCTTAGTAACGACATAGATAGTCCTTAGCAACGACATAGATAGTCCTTAGTAACGACATAGAGAGTCCTTAGCAACGACATAGATAGTCCTTAGCAACGACATAGGTAGTCATTAGTAACGACATAGATAGTCCTGAGTAACGACATAGATAGTCCTTAGCAACGACATAGATAGTCTTTAGTAACGACATAGATAGTCCTTAGCAACGACATAGATAGTCCTTAGTAACGACATAGATAGTCCTTAGCAACGACATAGATAGTCCTTAGTAACGACATAGAGAGTCCTTAGCAACGACATAGATAGTCCTTAGCAACGACATAGATAGTCATTAGTAACGACATAGATAGTCCTGAGTAACGACATAGATAGTCCTTAGCAACGACATAGATAGTACTTAGCAACGACATAGATAGTCCTTACCAACGACATAGATAGTTCTTAGTAACGACATAGATAGTCCTTAGTAACGACATAGATAGTCCTTAGCAACGACATACATAGTCCTTAACAACGACATAGATAGTCCTTAGCAACGACATAGATAGTCCTTAGCAAAGACATAGATAGTCCTTAGCAACGACATAGATAGTCCTTAGTAACGACATAGATAGTCCTTAGCAACGACATAGATAGTCCTTAGTAACGACATCGATAGTCCTTAGTAACGACATAGATCGTCCTTAGTAACGACATAGATAGTCCTTAGCAACGACATAGATAGTCCTTAGTAACGACATAGATAGTCCTTAGCAACGACATAGATAGTCCTTAGTAACGACATAGATAGTCCTTAGCAACGACATAGATAGTCCTTAGTAACGGCATAGATAGTCCTTAGAAACGACATAGATAGTCTTTAGTAACGACATAGATAGTCCTTAGCAACGACATAGATAGTCCTTAGTAACGACATAGATAGTCCTTAGTAACGACATAGATAGTCCTTAGCAACGACATAGATAGTCCTTAGTAACGACATAGATAGTCCTTAGCAACGACATAGATAAACCTTAGCAACGACATAGATAGTCCTTAGCAACGACATAGATAGTCTTTAGTAACGACATAGATATTCCTTAGCAACGACATAAATAGTCCTTTGCAACGACATAGATAGTCCTTAGTAACGACATAGATAGTCCTTAGCAACGACATAGATAGTCTTTAGTAACGACATAGATAGTCCTTAGCATCGACATAGATAGTCCTTAGCAACGACATAGATAGTCCTTAGCAACGACATAGATAGTCCTTAGTAACGACATAGATAGTCTTTAGCAACGACAGAGATAGTCTTTAGTAACGACATAGATAGTCCTTAGCAACGACATAGATAGTCCTTAGTAACGACATAGATAGTCCTTAGCAACGACATAGATAGTCCTTAGTAACGACATAGAGAGTCCTTAGCAACGACATAGATAGTCCTTAGCAACGACATAGATAGTCATTAGTAACGACATAGATAGTCCTGAGTAACGACATAGATAGTCCTTAGCAACGACATAGATAGTACTTAGCAACGACATAGATAGTCCTTAGCAACGACATAGATAGTCCTTAGTAACGACATAGATAGTCCTTAGTAACGACATAGATAGTCCTTAGCAACGACATAGATAGTCCTTAACATCTACATAGATAGTCCTTAGCAACGACATAGATAGTCCTTAGTAACGACATAGACAGTCCTTAGCAACGACATAGATAGTCCTTAGTAACGACATAGATATTCCTTAGCAACGACATAGATAGTCTTTAGTAACGACAGAGAAAGTCCTTAGTAACGTCATCGATAGTCCTTAGCAACGACATAGATAGTCCTTAGTAACGGCATAGATAGTCCTTAGAAACGACATAGATAGTCCTTAGTAACGACATAGATAGTCCTTAGCAACGACATAGATAGTCCTTAGTAACGACATAGATAGTCCTTAGCAACGACATAGATAGTCCTTAGCAACGACATAGATAGTGTTTAGTAACGACATAGATAGTCCTTAGCAACGACATAGATAGACCTTAGAAACGACATAGATAGTCCTTAGCAACGACATAGATAGTCCTTAGTAACGACATAGATAGTCCTTAGCAACGACATAGATAGTCCTTAGTAACGACATAGATAGTCCTTAGCAACGACATAGATAAACCTTAGCAACGACATAGATAGTCCTTAGCAACGACATAGATAGTCTTTAGTAACGACAGAGAAAGTCCTTAGTAACGACATCGATAGTCCTTAGTAACGACATAGATCGTCCTTAGTAAAGACATAGATAGTCCTTAGCATCGACATAGATAGTCCTTAGCAACGACGTAGATAGTCCTTAGCAACGACATAGATAGTCCTTAGTAACGACATAGATAGTCCTTAGCAACGACATAGATAGTCCTTAGCATCGACATAGATAGTCCTTAGCAACGACATAGATAGTCTTTAGTAACGACATAGATAGTCCTTAGCATCGACATAGATAGTCCTTAGCAACGACGTAGATAGTCCTTAGCAACGACATAGATAGTCCTTAGTAACGACATAGATAGTCCTTAGCAACGACATAGATAGTCTTTAGTAACGACATAGATAGTCTTTAGCAACGACATAGATAGTCCTTAGTAACGACATAGATAGTCCTTAGCAACGACATAGATAGTCCTTAGTAACGACATAGAGAGTCCTTAGCAACGACATAGATAGTCCTTAGCAACGACATAGATAGTCATTAGTAACGACATAGATAGTCCTGAGTAACGACATAGAGAGTCCTTAGCAACGACATAGATAGTACTTAGCAACGACATAGATAGTCCTTAGCAACGACATAGATAGTCCTTAGCAACGACATAGATAGACCTTAGAAACGACATAGATAGTCCTTAGCAACGACATAGATAGTCTTTAGTAACGACAGAGAAAGTCCTTAGTAACGACATCGATAGTCCTTAGTAACGACATAGATCGTCCTTAGTAAAGACATAGATAGTCCCTAGCAACGACATAGATAGTCCTTAGCATCGACATAGATAGTCCTTAGCAACGACATAGATAGTCTTTAGTAACGACATAGATAGTCCTTAGCATCGACATAGATAGTCCTTAGCAACGACGTAGATAGTCCTTAGCAACGACATACATAGTCCTTAGTAACGTCATCGATAGTCCTTAGTAACGGCATAGATAGTCCTTAGCAACGACATAGATAGTCCTTAGCAACGACATAGATAGTCCTTAGCAACGACATAGATAGTCCTTAGTAACGACATAGATAGTCCTTAGCAACGACATAGATAAACCTTAGTAACGACATAGATAGTCCTTAGCAACGACATAGATAGTCCTTAGCAACGACATAGATAGTCTTTAGTAACGACATAGATAGTCTTTAGTAACGACATAGATAGTCCTTAGTAACGACATAGATAGTCCTTAGTAACGACATAGATAGTCCTTAGCAACGACATAGATAGTCTTTAGTAACGACATAGATAGTCTTTAGTAACGATATAGATAGTCCTTAGTAACGACATAGATAGTCCTTAGTAACGACATAGATAGTCCTTAGCAACGCCAGAGAAAGTCCTTAGTAACGACATAGATAGTCCTTAGTAACGACATAGATAGTCTTTAGTAACGACATAGAAAGTCCTTAGCAACGACATAGATAGTCTTTAGTAACGACATAGATAGTCCTTAGTAACGACATAGATAGTCCTTAGTAACGACATAGATAGTCCTTAGCAACGACATAGATAGTCCTTAGTAACGACATAGATAGTCCTTAGTAACGACATAGATAGTCCTTAGCAACGACATAGATAGTCCTTAGTAACGACATAGATAGTCCTTAGCAACGACATAGATAGTCCTTAGCAACGACATAGATAGTCATTAGTATTGACATATATAGTCCTTAGTAACGACATAGATAGTCCTTAGCAACGACATAGATAGTACTTAGCAACGACATAGATAGTCCTTAGCAACGACATAGATAGTCCTTAGTAACGACATAGATAGTCCTTAGTAACGACATAGATAGTCCTTAGCAACGACATAGATAGTCCTTAACAACTACATAGATAGTCTTTAGCAACGACATAGATAGTCCTTAGCAACGACATAGATAGTCCTTAGTAACGACATAGATAGTCCTTAGCAACGACATAGATAGTCCTTAGTAACGACATAGATAGTCCTTAGCAACGACATAGATAGTCTTTAGTAACGACAGAGAAAGTCCTTAGTAACGACATAGATAGTCCTTAGTAACGACATAGATAGTCCTTCGTAACGACATAGATAGTCCTTAGCAACGACATAGATAGTCTTTAGTAACGACAGAGAAAGTCCTTAGTAACGACATCGATAGTCCTTTGTAACGACATAGATCGTCCTTAGTAACGCCAGAGAAAGTCCTTAGTAACGTCATCGATAGTCCTTAGTAACGGCATAGATAGTTCTTAGAAACGACATAGATATTCCTCAGTAACGCCAGAGAAAGTCCTTAGTAACGCCAGAGAAAGTCCTTAGTATCGACATAGATAGGCCTTAGTAACGACATAGATAGTCCTTAGTAACGACATTGATAGTCCATAGTTACGACATAAATAGTCCTTAGTAACGCCAGATAAAGTCCTTAGTAACGACATCGATAGTCCTTAGTAACGACATAGATAGTTCTTAGTAACGACATGGATATTCCTTAGTAACGCCAGAGAAAGCCCATAGTAACGACATAGATAGTCCTTAGTAACGACATAGTTAGTCCTTAGTAACGCCAAATAATATAACTTCGTATGGAAAAAGATATTCCTTAGTAAAGATATAGATATTCCTTAGTAACGCCAGAGAAAGTCCTTAGTAACGACATCGATAAACTTCAGTAACGATATCGATTGTCCTTAATAACGACATAGATGGTCCTTAGTAACGACATTGATAGCAAATAGCAACGACATAGATAGTCTTTAGTAACGACAGAGAAAGTCCTTAGTAATGTCATCGGTAGTCCTCAGTAACGGCATAGATAGTCCTTAGCAACGACATAGATAGTCTTTAGTAACGACATAGATAGTCCTTAGCAACGACATAGATAGTCTTTAGTAACGACATAGATAGTCCTTAGCAACGACATAGATAGTCCTTAGTAACGACATAGATAGTCCTTAGCAACGACATAGATAGTCCTTAGTAACGACATAGATAGTCCTTAGCAACGACATAGATAGTCCTTAGTAACGACATAGATAGTCCTTAGTAACGACATAGATAGTCCTTAGCAACGACGTAGATAGTCCTTAGTAACGACATAGATAGTCCTTAGAAACGCCATTGATAGTCCTTAGTAACGACATAGATAGTCCTTAGCAACTACATAGATAGTCTTTAGTAACGACAGAGAAAGTCCTTAGTAACGACATCGATAGTCCTCTGAAACGACATAGATCGTCCTTAGTAACGTCATCGAAAGTCCTTAGTAACGGCATAGATAGTTCTTAGAAACGACATAGATATTCCTCAGTAACGCCAGAGAAAGTCCTTAGTATCGACATAGATAGTCCTTAGTAACGACATAGATAGTCCTTACCAACGACATAGATAGTTCTTAGTAACGAAATAGATAGTCCTTAGTAACGACATAGATAGTCCTTAGCAACGACATAGATAGTCCTTATCAACGACATAGATAGTCCTTAGCAACGACATAGATAGTCCTTAGCAAAGACATAGATAGTCCTTAGCAACGACATAGATAGTCCTTAGTAACGACATAGATAGTCCTTAGCAACGACATAGATAGTCCTTAGTAACGACATCGATAGTCCTTAGTAACGACATAGATTGTCCTTAGTAACGACATAGATAGTCCATAGTAACGACATAGATAGTCCTTAGCAACGACATAGATAGTCCTTAGTAACGACATAGATAATCCTTAGCAACGACATAGATAAACCTTAGCAACGACATAGATAGTCTTTAGTAACGACATAGATAGTCCTTAGCAACGACATAAATAGTCCTTAGCAACGACATAGATAGTCCTTAGTAACGACATAGATAGTCCTTAGCAACGACATAGATAGTCTTTAGTAACGACATAGATAGTCCTTAGCATCGACATAGATAGTCCTTAGCAACGACATAGATAGTCCTTAGCAACGACATAGATAGTCCTTAGTAACGACATAGATAGTCCTTAGCAACGACATAGATAGTCTTTAGTAACGACATAGATAGTCTTTAGTAACGACATAGATAGTCCTTAGCATCGACATAGATAGTCCTTAGCAACGACATAGATAGTCCTTAGCAACGACATAGATAGTCCTTAGCAACGACATAGATAGTCCTTAGCAACGACATAGATAGTCTTTAGTAACGACATAGATAGTCCTTAGCAACGACATAGATAGTCCTTAGTAACGACATAGATAGTCCTTAGCAACGACATAGATAGTCCTTAGTAACGACATAGATAGTCCTTAGCAACGACATAGATAGTCCTTAGCAACGACATAGATAGTCATTAGTAACGACATAGATAGTCCTGAGTAACGACATAGATAGTCCTTAGCAACGACACAGATAGTACTTAGCAACGACATAGATAGTCCTTAGCAACGACATAGATAGTCCTTAGTAACGACATAGATATTCCTTAGCAACGACATAGATAGTCTTTAGTAACGACAGAGAAAGTCCTTAGTAACGTCATCGATAGTCCTTAGCAACGACATAGATAGTCCTTAGTAACGGCATAGATAGTCCTTAGAAACGACATAGATAGTCCTTAGTAACGACATAGATAGTCCTTAGCAACGACATAGATAGTCCTTAGTAACGACATAGATAGTCCTTAGCAACGACATAGATAGTCCTTAGTAACGACATTGATAGTCCATAGTTACGACATAAATAGTCCTTAGTAACGCTAGATAAAGTCCTTAGTAACGACATCGATAGTCCTTAGTAACGACATAGATAGTTCTTAGTAACGACATGGATATTCCTTAGTAACGCCAGAGAAAGCCCATAGTAACGACATAGATAGTCCTTAGTAACGACATAGTTAGTCCTTAGTAACGCCAAATAATATAACTTCGTATCGAAAAAGATATTCCTTAGTAAAGATATCGATATCCCTTAGTAACGCCAGAGAAAGTCCTTAGTAACGACATCGATAAACTTCAGTAACGATATCGATTGTCCTTAATAACGACATAGATAGTCCTTAGTAACGACATTGATAGCCCATAGCAACGACATAGATAGTCTTTAGTAACGACAGAGAAAGTCCTTAGTAACGTCATCGGTAGTCCTTAGTAACGGCATAGATAGTCCTTAGCAACGACATAGATAGTCTTTAGTAACGACATAGATAGTCCTTAGCAACGACATAGATAGTCTTTAGTAACGACATAGATAGTCCTTAGCAACGACATAGATAGTCCTTAGTAACGACATAGATAGTCCTTAGCAACGACATAGATAGTCCTTAGTAACGACATAGATAGTCCTTAGCAACGACATAGATAGTCCTTAGTAACGACATAGATAGTCCTTAGTAACGACATAGATAGTCCTTAGCAACGACGTAGATAGTCCTTAGTAACGACATAGATAGTCCTTAGAAACGCCATTGATAGTTCTTAGTAACGACATAGATAGTCCTTAGTAACGACATAGATAGTCCTTAGCAACGACATACATAGTCCTTAACAACGACATCGATAGTCCTTAGTAACGACATAGATCGTCCTTAGTAACGACATAGATAGTCCTTAGCAACGACATAGATAGTCCTTAGTAACGACATAGATAGTCCTTAGCAACGACATAGATAGTCCTTAGTAACGACATAGATAGTCCTTAGCAACGACATAGATAGTCCTTAGTAACGGCATAGATAGTCCTTAGAAACGACATAGATAGTCTTTAGTAACGACATAGATAGTCCTTAGCAACGACATAGATAGTCCTTAGTAACGACATAGATAGTCTTTAGTAACGACATAGATAGTCCTTAGCAACGACATAGATAGTCCTTAGTAACGACATAGATAGTCCTTAGCAACGACATAGATAAACCTTAGCAACGACATTGATAGTCCTTAGCAACGACATAGATAGTCTTTAGTAACGACATAGATATTCCTTAGCAACGACATAAATAGTCCTTTGCAACGACATAGATAGTCCTTAGTAACGACATAGATAGTCCTTAGCAACGACATAGATAGTCTTTAGTAACGACATAGATAGTCCTTAGCATCGACATAGATAGTCCTTAGCAACGACATAGATAGTCCTTAGCAACGACATAGATAGTCCTTAGTAACGACATAGATAGTCTTTAGCAACGACAGAGATAGTCTTTAGTAACGACATAGATTATCCTTAGCAACGACATAGATAGTCCTTAGTAACGACATAGATAGTCCTTAGCAACGACATAGATAGTCCTTAGTAACGACATAGAGAGTCCTTAGCAACGACATAGATAGTCCTTAGCAACGACATAGATAGTCATTAGTAACGACATAGATAGTCCTGAGTAACGACATAGATAGTCCTTAGCAACGACATAGATAGTACTTAGCAACGACATAGATAGTCTTTAGCAACGACATAGATAGTCCTTAGTAACGACATAGATAGTCCTTAGTAACGACATAGACAGTCCTTAGCAACGACATAGATAGTCCTTAGTAACGACATAGATATTCCTTAGCAACGACATAGATAGTCTTTAGTAACGACAGAGAAAGTCCTTCGTAACGTCATCGATAGTCCTTAGCAACGACATAGATAGTCCTTAGTAACGGCATAGATAGTCCTTAGAAACGACATAGATAGTCCTTAGTAACGACATAGATAGTCCTTAGCAACGACATAGATAGTATTTAGTAACGACATAGATAGTCCTTAGCAACGACATAGATAGTCCTTAGCAACGACATAGATAGTGTTTAGTAACGACATAGATAGTCCTTAGCAACGACATAGATAGACCTTAGTAACGACATAGATAGTCCTTAGCAACCACATGGATAGTCCTTAGTAACGACATAGATAGTCCTTAGCAACGACATAGATAGTCCTTAGCAACGACATAGATAGTCTTTAGTAACGACAGAGAAAGTCCTTAGTAACGACATCGATAGTCCTTAGTAACGACACAGATCGTCCTTAGTAAAGACATAGATAGTCCTTAGCAACGACATAGATAGTCCTTAGCATCGACATAGATAGTCCTTAGCAACGACATAGATAGTCTTTAGTAACGACATAGATAGTCCTTAGCATCGACATAGGTAGTCCTTAGCAACGACATAGATAGTCCTTAGCAACGACATAGATAGTCCTTAGTAACGACATAGATAGTCTTTAGTAACGACATAGATAGTCCTTAGCAACGACATAGATAGTCCTTAGTAACGACATAGATAGTCCTTAGCAACGACATAGATAGTCCTTAGTAACGACATAGAGAGTCCTTAGCAACGACATAGATAGTCCTTAGCAACGACATAGGTAGTCATTAGTAACGACATAGATAGTCCTGAGTAACGACATAGATAGTCCTTAGCAACGACATAGATAGTCTTTAGTAACGACATAGATAGTCCTTAGCAACGACATAGATAGTCCTTAGTAACGACATAGATAGTCCTTAGCAACGACATAGATAGTCCTTAGTAACGACATAGAGAGTCCTTAGCAACGACATAGATAGTCCTTAGCAACGACATAGATAGTCATTAGTAACGACATAGATAGTCCTGAGTAACGACATAGATAGTCCTTAGCAACGTAATAGATAGTACTTAGCAACGACATAGATAGTCCTTACCAACGACATAGATAGTTCTTAGTAACGACATAGATAGTCCTTAGTAACGACATAGATAGTCCTTAGCAACGACATACATAGTCCTTAACAACGACATAGATAGTCCTTAGCAACGACATAGATAGTCCTTAGCAAAGACATAGATAGTCTTTAGCAACGACATAGATAGTCCTTAGTAACGACATAGATAGTCCTTAGCAACGACATAGATAGTCCTTAGTAACGACATCGATAGTCCTTAGTAACGACATAGATCGTCCTTAGTAACGACATAGATAGTCCTTAGCAACGACATAGATAGTCCTTAGTAACGACATAGATAGTCCTTAGCAACGACATAGATAGTCCTTAGTAACGACATAGATAGTCCTTAGCAACGACATAGATAGTCCTTAGTAACGGCATAGATAGTCCTTAGAAACGACATAGATAGTCTTTAGTAACGACATAGATAGTCCTTAGCAACGACATAGATAGTCCTTAGTAACGACATAGATAGTCCTTAGTAACGACATAGATAGTCCTTAGCAACGACATAGATAGTAATTAGTAACGACATAGATAGTCCTTAGCAACGACATAGATAAACCTTAGCAACGACATAGATAGTCCTTAGCAACGACATAGATAGTCTTTAGTAACGACATAGATATTCCTTAGCAACGACATAAATAGTCCTTTGCAACGACATAGATAGTCCTTAGTAACGACATAGATAGTCCTTAGCAACGACATAGATAGTCTTTAGTAACGACATAGATAGTCCTTAGCATCGACATAGATAGTCCTTAGCAACGACATAGATAGTCCTTAGCAACGACATAGATAGTCCTTAGTAAAGACATAGATAGTCTTTAGCAACGACAGAGATAGTCTTTAGTAACGACATAGATAGTCCTTAGCAACGACATAGATAGTCCTTAGTAACGACATAGATAGTCCTTAGCAACGACATAGATAGTCCTTAGTAACGACATAGAGAGTCCTTAGCAACGACATAGATAGTCCTTAGCAACGACATAGATAGTCATTAGTAACGACATAGATAGTCCTGAGTAACGACATAGATAGTCCTTAGCAACGACATAGATAGTACTTAGCAACGACATAGATAGTCCTTAGCAACGACATAGATAGTCCTTAGTAACGACATAGATAGTCCTTAGTAACGACATAGATAGTCCTTAGCAACGACATAGATAGTCCTTAACATCTACATAGATAGTCCTTAGCAACGACATAGATAGTCCTTAGTAACGACATAGACAGTCCTTAGCAACGACATAGATAGTCCTTAGTAACGACATTGATATTCCTTAGCAACGACATAGATAGCCTTTAGTAACGACAGAGAAAGTCCTTAGTAACGTCATCGATAGTCCTTAGCAACGACATAGATAGTCCTTAGTAACGGCATAGATAGTCCTTAGAAACGACATAGATAGTCCTTAGTAACGACATAGATAGTCCTTAGCAACGACATAGATAGTCCTTAGTAACGACATAGATAGTCCTTAGCAACGACATAGATAGTCCTTAGCATAGACATAGATAGTGTTTAGTAACGACATAGATAGTCCTTAGCAACGACATAGATAGACCTTAGAAACGACATAGATAGTCCTTAGCAACGACATAGATAGTCCTTAGTAACGACATAGATAGTCCTTAGCAACGACATAGATAGTCCTTAGTAACGACATAGATAGTCCTTAGCAACGACATAGATAAACCTTAGCAACGACATAGATAGTCCTTAGCAACGACATAGATAGTCTTTAGTAACGACAAAGAAAGTCCTTAGTAACGACATCGATAGTCCTTAGTAACGACATAGATCGTCCTTAGTAAAGACATAGATAGTCCCTAGCAACGACATAGATAGTCCTTAGCATCGACATAGATAGTCCTTAGCAACGACATAGATAGTCTTTAGTAACGACATAGATAGTCCTTAGCATCGACATAGATAGTCCTTAGCAACGACGTAGATAGTCCTTAGCAACGACATAGATAGTCCTTAGTAACGACATAGATAGTCCTTAGCAACGACATAGATAGTCTTTAGTAACGACATAGATAGTCCTTAGCAACGACATAGATAGTCCTTAGTAACGACATAGATAGTCCTTAGCAACGATATAGATAGTCCTTAGTAACGACATAGAGAGTCCTTAGCAACGACATCGATAGTCCTTAGCAACGACATAGATAGTCATTAGTAACGACATAGATAGTCCTGAGTAACGACATAGATAGTCCTTAGCAACGACATAGATAGTACTTAGCAACGACATAGATAGTCCTTAGCAACGACATAGATAGTCCTTAGTAACGACATAGATCGTCCTTAGAAACGACATAGATAGTCCTTAACAACTACATAGATAGTCCTTAGCAACGACATAGATAGTCCTTAGTAACGGCATAGATAGTCCTTAGAAACGACATAGATAGTCCTTAGTAACGACATAGATAGTCCTTAGCAACGACATAGATAGTCCTTAGTAACGACATAGATAGTCCTTAGCAACGACATAGATAGTCCTTAGCAACGACATAGATAGTGTTTAGTAACGACATAGACAGTCCTTAGCAACGACATAGATAGTCCTTAGTAACGACATAGATAGTCCTTAGCAACGACATAGATAGTCTTTAGTAACGACAGAGAAAGTCCTTAGTAACGTCATCAATAGTCCTTAGTAACGGCATAGATAGTCCTTAGCAACGACATAGATAGTCCTTAGCAACGACATAGATAGTCCTTAGTAACGGCATAGATAGTCCTTAGAAACGACATAGATAGTCCTTAGTAACGACATAGATAGTCCTTAGCAACGACATAGATAGTCCTTAGCAACGACATAGATAGTCCTTAGTAACGACATAGATAGTCCTTAGCAACGACATAGATAAACCTTAGCAACGACGTAGATAGTCCTTAGCAACGACATAGATAGTCCTTAGCAACGACATAGATAGTCTTTAGTAACGACAGAGAAAGTCCTTAGTAACGACATAGATAGTCCTTAGCAACGACATAGATAGTCCTTAGCAACGACATAGATAGTCTTTAGTAACGACATAGATAGTCTTTAGTAACGACATAGATAGTCCTTAGTAACGACATAGATAGTCCTTAGTAACGACATAGATAGTCCTTAGCAACGACATAGATAGTCTTTAGTAACGACATAGATAGTCTTTAGTAACGACATAGATAGTCCTTAGTAACGACATAGATAGTCCTTAGTAACGACATAGATAGTCCTTAGCAACGACATAGATAGTCATTAGTAACGACATAGATAGTCCTGAGTAACGACATAGATAGTCCTTAGCAACGACATAGATAGTACTTAGCAACGACATAGATAGTCTTTAGCAACGACATAGATAGTCCTTAGTAACGACATAGATAGTCCTTAGTAACGACATAGACAGTCCTTAGCAACGACATAGATAGTCCTTAGTAACGACATAGATATTCCTTAGCAACGACATAGATAGTCTTTAGTAACGACAGAGAAAGTCCTTCGTAACGTCATCGATAGTCCTTAGCAACGACATAGATAGTCCTTAGTAACGGCATAGATAGTCCTTAGAAACGACATAGATAGTCCTTAGTAACGACATAGATAGTCCTTAGCAACGACATAGATAGTATTTAGTAACGACATAGATAGTCCTTAGCAACGACATAGATAGTCCTTAGCAACGACATAGATAGTGTTTAGTAACGACATAGATAGTCCTTAGCAACGACATAGATAGACCTTAGTAACGACATAGATAGTCCTTAGCAACCACATGGATAGTCCTTAGTAACGACATAGATAGTCCTTAGCAACGACATAGATAGTCCTTAGTAACGACATAGATAGTCCTTAGCAACGACATAGATAAACCTTAGCAACGACATAGATAGTCCTTAGCAACGACATAGATAGTCTTTAGTAACGACAGAGAAAGTCCTTAGTAACGACATCGATAGTCCTTAGTAACGACACAGATCGTCCTTAGTAAAGACATAGATAGTCCTTAGCAACGACATAGATAGTCCTTAGCATCGACATAGATAGTCCTTAGCAACGACATAGATAGTCTTTAGTAACGACATAGATAGTCCTTAGCATCGACATAGGTAGTCCTTAGCAACGACATAGATAGTCCTTAGCAACGACATAGATAGTCCTTAGTAACGACATAGATAGTCTTTAGTAACGACATAGATAGTCCTTAGCAACGACATAGATAGTCCTTAGTAACGACATAGATAGTCCTTAGCAACGACATAGATAGTCCTTAGTAACGACATAGAGAGTATTTAGCAACGACATAGATAGTCCTTAGCAACGACATAGGTAGTCATTAGTAACGACATAGATAGTCCTGAGTAACGACATAGATAGTCCTTAGCAACGACATAGATAGTCTTTAGTAACGACATAGATAGTCCTTAGCAACGACATAGATAGTCCTTAGTAACGACATAGATAGTCCTTAGCAACGACATAGATAGTCCTTAGTAACGACATAGAGAGTCCTTAGCAACGACATAGATAGTCCTTAGCAACGACATAGATAGTCATTAGTAACGACATAGATAGTCCTGAGTAACGACATAGATAGTCCTTAGCAACGTAATAGATAGTACTTAGCAACGACATAGATAGTCCTTACCAACAACATAGATAGTTCTTAGTAACGACATAGATAGTCCTTAGTAACGACATAGATAGTCCTTAGCAACGACATACATAGTCCTTAACAACGACATAGATAGTCCTTAGCAACGACATAGATAGTCCTTAGCAAAGACATAGATAGTCTTTAGCAACGACATAGATAGTCCTTAGTAACGACATAGATAGTCCTTAGCAACGACATAGATAGTCCTTAGTAACGACATCGATAGTCCTTAGTAACGACATAGATCGTCCTTAGTAACGACATAGATAGTCCTTAGCAACGACATAGATAGTCCTTAGTAACGACATAGATAGTCCTTAGCAACGACATAGATAGTCCTTAGTAACGACATAGATAGTCCTTAGCAACGACATAGATAGTCCTTAGTAACGGCATAGATAGTCCTTAGAAACGACATAGATAGTCTTTAGTAACGACATAGATAGTCCTTAGCAACGACATAGATAGTCCTTAGTAACGACATAGATAGTCCTTAGTAACGACATAGATAGTCCTTAGCAACGACATAGATAGTAATTAGTAACGACATAGATAGTCCTTAGCAACGACATAGATAAACCTTAGCAACGACATAGATAGTCCTTAGCAACGACATAGATAGTCTTTAGTAACGACATAGATATTCCTTAGCAACGACATAAATAGTCCTTTGCAACGACATAGATAGTCCTTAGTAACGACATAGATAGTCCTTAGCAACGACATAGATAGTCTTTAGTAACGACATAGATAGTCCTTAGCATCGACATAGATAGTCCTTAGCAACGACATAGATAGTCCTTAGCAACGACATAGATAGTCCTTAGTAAAGACATAGATAGTCTTTAGCAACGACAGAGATAGTCTTTAGTAACGACATAGATAGTCCTTAGCAACGACATAGATAGTCCTTAGTAACGACATAGATAGTCCTTAGCAACGACATAGATAGTCCTTAGTAACGACATAGAGAGTCCTTAGCAACGACATAGATAGTCCTTAGCAACGACATAGATAGTCATTAGTAACGACATAGATAGTCCTGAGTAACGACATAGATAGTCCTTAGCAACGACATAGATAGTACTTAGCAACGACATAGATAGTCCTTAGCAACGACATAGATAGTCCTTAGTAACGACATAGATAGTCCTTAGTAACGACATAGATAGTCCTTAGCAACGACATAGATAGTCCTTAACATCTACATAGATAGTCCTTAGCAACGACATAGATAGTCCTTAGTAACGACATAGACAGTCCTTAGCAACGACATAGATAGTCCTTAGTAACGACATTGATATTCCTTAGCAACGACATAGATAGCCTTTAGTAACGACAGAGAAAGTCCTTAGTAACGTCATCGATAGTCCTTAGCAACGACATAGATAGTCCTTAGTAACGGCATAGATAGTCCTTAGAAACGACATAGATAGTCCTTAGTAACGACATAGATAGTCCTTAGCAACGACATAGATAGTCCTTAGTAACGACATAGATAGTCCTTAGCAACGACATAGATAGTCCTTAGCATAGACATAGATAGTGTTTAGTAACGACATAGATAGTCCTTAGCAACGACATAGATAGACCTTAGAAACGACATAGATAGTCCTTAGCAACGACATAGATAGTCCTTAGTAACGACATAGATAGTCCTTAGCAACGACATAGATAGTCCTTAGTAACGACATAGATAGTCCTTAGCAACGACATAGATAAACCTTAGCAACGACATAGATAGTCCTTAGCAACGACATAGATAGTCTTTAGTAACGACAAAGAAAGTCCTTAGTAACGACATCGATAGTCCTTAGTAACGACATAGATCGTCCTTAGTAAAGACATAGATAGTCCCTAGCAACGACATAGATAGTCCTTAGCATCGACATAGATAGTCCTTAGCAACGACATAGATAGTCTTTAGTAACGACATAGATAGTCCTTAGCATCGACATAGATAGTCCTTAGCAACGACGTAGATAGTCCTTAGCAACGACATAGATAGTCCTTAGTAACGACATAGATAGTCCTTAGCAACGACATAGATAGTCTTTAGTAACGACATAGATAGTCCTTAGCAACGACATAGATAGTCCTTAGTAACGACATAGATAGTCCTTAGCAACGATATAGATAGTCCTTAGTAACGACATAGAGAGTCCTTAGCAACGACATCGATAGTCCTTAGCAACGACATAGATAGTCATTAGTAACGACATAGATAGTCCTGAGTAACGACATAGATAGTCCTTAGCAACGACATAGATAGTACTTAGCAACGACATAGATAGTCCTTAGCAACGACATAGATAGTCCTTAGTAACGACATAGATCGTCCTTAGAAACGACATAGATAGTCCTTAACAACTACATAGATAGTCCTTAGCAACGACATAGATAGTCCTTAGTAACGGCATAGATAGTCCTTAGAAACGACATAGATAGTCCTTAGTAACGACATAGATAGTCCTTAGCAACGACATAGATAGTCCTTAGTAACGACATAGATAGTCCTTAGCAACGACATAGATAGTCCTTAGCAACGACATAGATAGTGTTTAGTAACGACATAGACAGTCCTTAGCAACGACATAGATAGTCCTTAGTAACGACATAGATAGTCCTTAGCAACGACATAGATAGTCTTTAGTAACGACAGAGAAAGTCCTTAGTAACGTCATCAATAGTCCTTAGTAACGGCATAGATAGTCCTTAGCAACGACATAGATAGTCCTTAGCAACGACATAGATAGTCCTTAGTAACGGCATAGATAGTCCTTAGAAACGACATAGATAGTCCTTAGTAACGACATAGATAGTCCTTAGCAACGACATAGATAGTCCTTAGCAACGACATAGATAGTCCTTAGTAACGACATAGATAGTCCTTAGCAACGACATAGATAAACCTTAGCAACGACGTAGATAGTCCTTAGCAACGACATAGATAGTCCTTAGCAACGACATAGATTGTCTTTAGTAACGACAGAGAAAGTCCTTAGTAACGACATAGATAGTCCTTAGCAACGACATAGATAGTCCTTAGCAACGACATAGATAGTCTTTAGTAACGACATAGATAGTCTTTAGTAACGACATAGATAGTCCTTAGTAACGACATAGATAGTCCTTAGTAACGACATAGATAGTCCTTAGCAACGACATAGATAGTCTTTAGTAACGACATAGATAGTCTTTAGTAACGACATAGATAGTCCTTAGTAACGACATAGATAGTCCTTAGTAACGACATAGATAGTCCTTAGCAACGCCAGAGAAAGTCCTTAGTAACGACATAGATAGTCCTTAGTAACGACATAGATAGTCTTTAGTAACGACATAGAAAGTCCTTAGCAACGACATAGATAGTCTTTAGTAACGACATAGATAGTCTTTAGTAACGACATAGATAGTCCTTAGTAACGACATAGATAGTCCTCAGCAACGACATAGATAGTCTTTAGTAACGACATAGAAAGTCCTTAGCAACGACATAGATAGTCCTTAGTAACGACATAGATAGTCCTTAGCAACGACATAGATAGTCCTTAGTAACGACATAGATAGTCCTTAGCAACGACATAGATAGTCCTTAGCAACGACATAGATAGTCATTAGTATTGACATATATAGTCCTTAGTAACGACATAGATAGTCCTTAGCAACGACATAGATAGTACTTAGCAACGACATAGATAGTCCTTAGCAACGACATAGATAGTCCTTAGTAACGACATAGATAGTCCTTAGTAACGACATAGATAGTCCTTAGCAACGACATAGATAGTCCTTAACAACTACATAGATAGTCTTTAGCAACGACATAGATAGTCCTTAGCAACGACATAGATAGTCCTTAGTAACGACATAGATAGTCCTTAGCAACGACATAGATAGTCCTTAGTAACGACATAGATAGTCCTTAGCAACGACATAGATAGTCTTTAGTAACGACAGAGAAAGTCCTTAGTAACGACATAGATAGTCCTTAGTAACGACATAGATAGTCCTTCGTAACGACATAGATAGTCCTTAGCAACGACATAGATAGTCTTTAGTAACGACAGAGAAAGTCCTTAGTAACGACATCGATAGTCCTTTGTAACGACATAGATCGTCCTTAGTAACGCCAGAGAAAGTCCTTAGTAACGTCATCGATAGTCCTTAGTAACGGCATAGATAGTTCTTAGAAACGACATAGATATTCCTCAGTAACGCCAGAGAAAGTCCTTAGTAACGCCAGAGAAAGTCCTTAGTATCGACATAGATAGGCCTTAGTAACGACATAGATAGTCCTTAGTAACGACATTGATAGTCCATAGTTACGACATAAATAGTCCTTAGTAACGCCAGATAAAGTCCTTAGTAACGACATCGATAGTCCTTAGTAACGACATAGATAGTTCTTAGTAACGACATGGATATTCCTTAGTAACGCCAGAGAAAGCCCATAGTAACGACATAGATAGTCCTTAGTAACGACATAGTTAGTCCTTAGTAACGCCAAATAATATAACTTCGTATGGAAAAAGATATTCCTTAGTAAAGATATAGATATTCCTTAGTAACGCCAGAGAAAGTCCTTAGTAACGACATCGATAAACTTCAGTAACGATATCGATTGTCCTTAATAACGACATAGATGGTCCTTAGTAACGACATTGATAGCCCATAGCAACGACATAGATAGTCTTTAGTAACGACAGAGAAAGTCCTTAGTAACGTCATCGGTAGTCCTCAGTAACGGCATAGATAGTCCTTAGCAACGACATAGATAGTCTTTAGTAACGACATAGATAGTCCTTAGCAACGACATAGATAGTCTTTAGTAACGACATAGATAGTCCTTAGCAACGACATAGATAGTCCTTAGTAACGACATAGATAGTCCTTAGCAACGACATAGATAGTCCTTAGTAACGACATAGATAGTCCTTAGCAACGACATAGATAGTCCTTAGTAACGACATAGATAGTCCTTAGTAACGACATAGATAGTCCTTAGCAACGACGTAGATAGTCCTTAGTAACGACATAGATAGTCCTTAGAAACGCCATTGATAGTCCTTAGTAACGACATAGATAGTCCTTAGGAACGACATAGATAGTCTTTAGTAACGACAGAGAAAGTCCTTAGTAACGACATAGATAGTCCTCTGAAACGACATAGATCGTCCTTAGTAACGTCATCGAAAGTCCTTAGTAACGGCATAGATAGTTCTTAGAAACGACATAGATATTCCTCAGTAACGCCAGAGAAAGTCCTTAGTATCGACATAGATAGTCCTTAGTAACGACATAGATAGTCCTTACCAACGACATAGATAGTTCTTAGTAACGAAATACATAGTCCTTAGTAACGACATAGATAGTCCTTAGCAACGTCATAGATAGTCCTTATCAACGACATAGATAGTCCTTAGCAACGACATAGATAGTCCTTAGCAAAGACATAGATAGTCCTTAGCAACGACATAGATAGTCCTTAGTAACGACATAGATAGTCCTTAGCAACGACATAGATAGTCCTTAGTAACGACATCGATAGTCCTTAGTAACGACATAGATCGTCCTTAGTAACGACATAGATAGTCCTTAGTAACGACATAGATAGTCCTTAGCAACGACATAGATAGTCCTTAGTAACGACATAGATAATCCTTAGCAACGACATAGATAAACCTTAGCAACGACATAGATAGTCCTTAGCAACGACATAGATAGTCTTTAGTAACGACATAGATAGTCCTTAGCAACGACATAAATAGTCCTTAGCAACGACATAGATAGTCCTTAGTAACGACATAGATAGTCCTTAGCAACGACATAGATAGTCTTTAGTAACGACATAGATAGTCCTTAGCATCGACATAGATAGTCCTTAGCAACGACATAGATAGTCCTTAGTAACGACATAGATAGTCCTTAGCAACGACATAGATAGTCCTTAGCAACGACATAGATAGTCTTTAGTAACGACATAGATAGTCTTTAGTAACGACATAGATAGTCCTTAGCATCGACATAGATAGTCCTTAGCAACGACATAGATAGTCCTTAGCAACGACATAGATAGTCCTTAGTAACGACATAGATAGTCCTTAGCAACGACATAGATAGTCTTTAGTAACGACATAGATAGTCCTTAGCAACGACATAGATAGTCCTTAGTAACGACATAGATAGTCCTTAGTAACGACATAGATAGTCCTTAGTAACGACATAGATAGTCCTTAGCAACGACATAGATAGTCCTTAACAACTACATAGATAGTCCTTAGCAACGACATAGTTAGTCCTTAGCAACGACATAGATAGTCCTTAGTAACGACATAGATAGTCCTTAGCAACGACATAGATAGTCCTTAGTAACGACATAGATAGTCCTTAGCAACGACATAGATAGTCTTTAGTAACGACAGAGAAAGTCCTTAGTAACGTCATCGATAGTCCTTAGTAACGGCATAGATAGTCCTTAGAAACGACATAGATAGTCCTTAGTAACGACATAGATAGTCCTTAGCAACGACATAGATAGTCCTTAGTAACGACATAGATAGTCCTTAGCAACGACATAGATAGTCCTTAGCAACGACATAGATAGTCCTTAGTAACGACATAGATAATCCTTAGCAACGACATAGATAGTCCTTAGTAACGACATAGATAGTCCTTAGTAACGACATAGATAGTCCTTCGTAACGACATAGATAGTCCTTAGCAACGACATAGATAGTTTTTAGTAACGACAGAGAAAGTAATTAGTAAAGACATCGATAGTCCTTTGTAACGACATAGATCGTCGTTAGTAACGCCAGAGAAAGTCCTTAGTAACGTCATCGATAGTCCTTAGTAACGGCATAGATAGTTCTTAGAAACGACATAGATATTCCTCAGTAACGCCAGAGATAGTCCTTAGTAATGTCAGAGAAAGTCCTTAGTATCGACATAGATAGGCCTTAGTAACGACATAGATAGTCCTTAGTAACGACATTGATAGTCCATAGTTACGACATAAATAGACCTTAGTAACGCCAGATAAAGTCCTTAGTAACGACATCGATAGTCCTTAGTAACGACATAGATAGTTCTTAGTAACGACATGGATATTCCTTAGTAACGCCAGAGAAAGCCCTTAGTAACGACATAGATAGTCCTTAGTAACGACATAGTTAGTCCTTAGTAACGCCAAATAATATCCTTCGTATCGAAAAAGATATTCCTTAGTAACGATATAGATATTCCTTAGTAACGCCAGAGAAAGTCCTTAGTAACGACATCGATAAACTTCAGTAACGATATCGATTGTCCTTAATAACGACATAGATAGTCCTTAGTAACGGCATAGATAGTTCTTAGAAACGACATAGATAGTCCTTAGCAACGACATAGATAGTCTTTAGTAACGACAGAGAAAGTCCTTAGTAACGACATCGATAGTCCTTTGTAACGACATAGATCGTCCTTAGTAACGCCAGAGAAAGTCCTTAGTAACGTCATCGATAGTCCTTAGTAACGGCACAGATAGTTCTTAGAAACGACATAGATATTCCTCAGTAACGCCAGAGAATGTCCTTAGTAACGCCAGAGAAAGTCCTTAGTATCGACATAGATAGGCCTTAGTAACGACATAGATAGTCCTTAGTAACGACATAGATAGTCCTTAGTAACGACATTGATAGTCCTTAGTAACGACATAGATAGTTCTTAGTATCGACATAGATTGGCCTTAGTAACGACATAGATAGTCCTTAGTAACGACATAGTTAGTCCTTAGTAACGCCAAATAATATCCTTCGTATCGAAAAAGATATTCCTTAGTAACGATATAGATATTCCTTAGTAACGCCAGAGAAAGTCCTTAGTAACGACATCGATAAACTTCAGTAACGATATCGATTGTCCTTAATAACGACATAGATAGTCCTTAGTAACGGCATAGATAGTTCTTAGAAACGACATAGATAGTCCTTAGCAACGACATAGATAGTCTTTAGTAACGACAGAGAAAGTCCTTAGTAACGACATCGATAGTCCTTTGTAACGACATAGATCGTCCTTAGTAACGCCAGAGAAAGTCCTTAGTAACGTCATCGATAGTCCTTAGTAACGGCACAGATAGTTCTTAGAAACGACATAGATATTCCTCAGTAACGCCAGAGAATGTCCTTAGTAACGCCAGAGAAAGTCCTTAGTATCGACATAGATAGGCCTTAGTAACGACATAGATAGTCCTTAGTAACGACATAGATAGTCCTTAGTAACGACATTGATAGTCCTCAGTAACGCCAGAGAAAGTCCTTAGTATCGACATAGATTGGCCTTAGTAACGACATAGATAGTCCTTAGTAACGACATTGATAGTCCATAGTTACGACATAAATAGTCCTTAGTAACGCTAGATAAAGTCCTTAGTAACGACATCGATAGTCCTTAGTAACGACATAGATAGTTCTTAGTAACGACATGGATATTCCTTAGTAACGCCAGAGAAAGCCCATAGTAACGACATAGATAGTCCTTAGTAACGACATAGTTAGTCCTTAGTAACGCCAAATAATATAACTTCGTATCGAAAAAGATATTCCTTAGTAAAGATATAGATATTCCTTAGTAACGCCAGAGAAAGTCCTTAGTAACGACATCGATATACTTCAGTAACGATATCGATTGTCCTTAATAACGACATAGATAGTCCTTAGTAACGACATTGATAGCCCATAGCAACGACATAGATAGTCTTTAGTAACGACAGAGAAAGTCCTTAGTAACGTCATCGGTAGTCCTTAGTAACGGCATAGATAGTCCTTAGCAACGACATAGATAGTCTTTAGTAACGACATAGATAGTCCTTAGCAACGACATAGATAGTCTTTAGTAACGACATAGATAGTCCTTAGCAACGACATAGATTGTCCTTAGTAACGACATAGATAGTCCTTAGCAACGACATAGATAGTCCTTAGTAACGACATAGATAGTCCTTAGCAACGACATAGATAGTCCTTAGTAACGACATAGATAGTCCTTAGTAACGACATAGATAGTCCTTAGCAACGACGTAGATAGTCCTTAGTAACGACATAGATAGTCCTTAGAAACGCATTGATAGTCCTTAGTAACGACATAGATAGTCCTTAGCAACGACATAGATAGTCTTTAGTAACGACAGAGAAAGTCCTTAGTAACGACATCGATAGTCCTTTGAAACGACATAGATCGTCCTTAGTAACGTCATCGATAGTCCTTAGTAACGGCATAGATAGTTCTTAGAAACGACATAGATATTCCTCAGTAACGCCAGAGAAAGTCCTTAGTATCGACATAGATAGTCCTTAGTAACGACATAGATAGTCCTTAGTAACGACATTGATAGTCCATATTTACGACATAAATAGTCCTTAGTAACGCCAGATAAAGTCCTTAGTAACGACATCGATAGACCTTAGTAACGACATAGATAGTTCTTAGTAACGACATGGATATTCCTTAGCAACGACATAGATAGTCTTTAGTAACGACATAGATAGTCCTTACCAACGACATAGATAGTTCTTAGTAACGAAATAGATAGTCCTTAGTAACGACATAGATAGTCCTTAGCAACGACATAGATAGTCCTTATCAACGACATAGATAGTCCTTAGCAACGACATAGATAGTCCTTAGCAAAGACATAGATAGTCCTTAGCAACGACATAGATAGTCCTTAGTAACGACATAGATAGTCCTTAGCAACGACATAGATAGTCCTTAGTAACGACATCGATAGTCCTTAGTAACGACATAGATCGTCCTTAGTAACGACATAGATAGTCCTTAGCAACGACATAGATAGTCCTTAGTAACGACATAGATAGTCCTTAGCAACGACATAGATAGTCCTTAGTAACGACATAGATAGTCCTTAGCAACGACATAGATAGTCCTTAGTAACGACATAGATAATCCTTAGCAACGACATAGATAAACCTTAGCAACGACATAGATAGTCCTTAGCAACGACATAAATAGTCCTTAGCAACGACATAGATAGTCCTTAGTAACGACATAGATAGTCCTTAGCAACGATATAGATAGTCTTTAGTAACGACATAGATAGTCCTTTGCATCGACATAGATAGTCCTTAGCAACGACATAGATAGTCCTTAGCAACGACATAGATAGTCCTTAGTAACGACATAGATAGTCCTTAGCAACGACATAGATAGTCTTTAGTAACGACATAGATAGTCTTTAGTAACGACATAGATAGTCCTTAGCATCGACATAGATAGTCCTTAGCAACGACATAGATAGTCCTTAGCAACGACATAGATAGTCCTTAGTAACGACATAGATAGTCCTTAGCAACGACATAGATAGTCTTTAGTAACGACATAGATAGTCCTTAGCAACGACATAGATAGTCCTTAGTAACGACATAGATAGTCCTTAGCAACGACATAGATAGTCCTTAGTAACGACATAGATAGTCCTTAGCAACGACATAGATAGTCCTTAGCAACGACATAGATAGTCATTAGTAACGACATAGATAGTCCTGAGTAACGACATAGATAGTCCTTAGCAACGACACAGATAGTACTTAGCAACGACATAGATAGTCCTTAGCAACGACATAGATAGTCCTTAGCAACGACATAGATAGTCCTTAGTAACGACATAGATAGTCCTTAGTAACGACATAGATAGTCCTTAGCAACGACATAGATAGTCCTTAACAACTACATAGATAGTCCTTAGCAACGACATAGTTAGTCCTTAGCAACGACATAGATAGTCCTTAGTAACGACATAGATAGTCCTTAGCAACGACATAGATAGTCCTTAGTAACGACATAGATAGTCCTTAGCAACGACATAGATAGTCTTTAGTAACGACAGAGAAAGTCCTTAGTAACGTCATCGATAGTCCTTAGTAACGGCATAGATAGTCCTTAGCAACGACAAAAATAGACCTTAGCAACGACATAGATAGTCCTTAGTAACGGCATAGATAGTCCTTAGAAACGACATAGATAGTCCTTAGTAACGACATAGATAGTCCTTAGCAACGACATAGATAGTCCTTAGTAACGACATAGATAGTCCTTAGCAACGACATAGATAGTCCTTAGCAACGACATAGATAGTCCTTAGTAACGACATAGATAATCCTTAGCAACGACATAGATAGTCCTTAGTAACGACATAGATATTCCTTAGTAACGACATAGATAGTCCTTCGTAACGACATAGATAGTCCTTAGCAACGACATAGATAGTCTTTAGTAACGACAGAGAAAGTAATTAGTAAAGACATCGATAGTCCTTTGTAACGACATAGATCGTCCTTAGTAACGCCAGAGAAAGTCCTTAGTAACGTAATTGATAGTCCTTAATAACGGCATAGATAGTTCTTAGAAACGACATAGATATTCCTCAGTAACGCCAGAGATAGTCCTTAGTAACGCCAGAGAAAGTCCTTAGTATCGACATTGATAGTCCATAGTTACGACATAAATAGACCTTAGTAACGCCAGATAAAGTCCTTAGTAACGACATCGATAGTCCTTAGTAACGACATAGATAGTTCTTAGTAACGACATGGATATTCCTTAGTAACGCCAGAGAAAGCCCTTAGTAACGACATAGATAGTCCTTAGTAACGACATAGTTAGTCCTTAGTAACGCCAAATAATATCCTTCGTATCGAAAAAGATATTCCTTAGTAACGATATAGATATTCCTTAGTAACGCCAGAGAAAGTCCTTAGTAACGACATCGATAAACTTCAGTAACGATATCGATTGTCCTTAATAACGACATAGATAGTCCTTAGTAACGACATTGATAGAACATAGCAACGACATAGATAGTCTTTAGTAACGACAGAGAAAGTCCTTAGTAACGTCATCGGTAGTCTTTATTAACGGCATAGATATTTCTTAGTAACGACATAGATATTCCTCAGTAACGTCAGAGAAAGTCCTTAGTAACGCCAGAGAAAGTCCTTAGTATCGACATAGATAGTCCTTAGTAACGACATAGATAGTCCTTAGTAACGACCTTGATAGTCCTTAGCAACGACATAGATAGTCTTTAGTAACGACAGAGAAAGTCCTTAGTAACGACATCGATAGTCCTTAGTAACGACATAGATCGTCCTTAGTAAAGACATAGATAGTCCTTAGCAACGACATAGATAGTCCTCAGTAACGACATAGATAGTCCTTAGCAACGACATAGATAGTCCTTAGTAACGACATAGATAGTCCTTAGCAACGACATAGATAGTCCTTAGTAACGACATAGATAGTTCTTAGTAACGACATGGATATTCCTTAGTAACGCCAGAGAAAGCCCTTAGTAACGACATAGATAGTCCTTAGTAACGACATAGTTAGTCCTTAGTAACGCCAAATAATATCCTTCGTATCGAAAAAGATAGTCCTTAGTAACGATATAGATATTCCTTAGTAACGCCAGAGAAAGTCCTTTGTAACGACATCGATAAACTTCAGTAACGATATCGATTGTCCTTAATAACGACATAGATAGTCCTTAGTAACGACATTGATAGAACATAGCAACGACATAGATAGTCTTTAGTAACGACAGAGAAAGTCCTTAGTAACGTCATCGGTAGTCTTTAGTAACGGCATAGATAGTTCTTAGTAACGACATAGATATTCCTCAGTAACGTCAGAGAAAGTCCTTAGTAACGCCAGAGAAAGTCCTTAGTATCGACATAGATAGTCCTTAGTAACGACATAGATAGTCTTTAGTAACGACATCGATAGTCCTTAGCAACGACATAGATAGTCTTTAGTAACGACAGAGAAAGTCCTTAGTAACGACATCGATAGTCCTTAGTAACGACACAGATCGTCCTTAGTAAAGACATAGATAGTCCTTAGCAACGACATAGATAGTCCTTAGTAACGACATAGATAGTCCTTAGCAACGACATAGATAGTCCTTAGTAACGACATAGATAGTCCTTAGCAACGACATAGATAGTCCTTAGTAACGACATAGATAGTCCTTAGCAACGACATAGAGGGTTTTTAGTAACGACATAGATATTCCTTAGCAACGACATAGATAGTCCTTAGTAACGACATAGATATTCCTTAGCAACGACATAGATAGTCCTTAGTAACGACATAGATAGTCCTTAGCAACGACATAGATAAACCTTAGCAACGACATAGATAGTCCTTAGCAACGACATAGATAGTCTTTAGTAACGACAGAGAAAGTCCTTAGTAACGACATCAATAGTCCTTAGTAACAACATTGATCGTCCTTAGTAAAGACATAGATAGTCCTTAGCAACGACATAGATAGTCCTTAGTAACGACATAGGTAGTCCTTAGCAACGACATAGATAGTCCTTAGAAACGACATAGATAGTCCTTAATAACGACATAGATAGTCCTTCGTAACGACATAGATAGTCCTTAGCAACAACATAGATAGTCTTTAGTAACGACAGAGAAAGTCCTTAGTAACGACATCGATAGTCCTTTGTAACGACATAGATCGTCCTTAGTAACGCCAGAGAAAGTCCTTAGTAACGTCATCGATAGTCCTTAGTAACGGCATAGATAGTTCTTAGAAACGACATAGATATTCCTCAGTAACGCCAGAGAAAGTCCTTAGTAACGCCAGAGTATGTCCTTAGTATCGACATAGATAGGCCTTAGTAACAACATAGATAGTCCTTAGTAACGACATTGATAGTCCATAGTTACGACATAAATAGTCCTTAGTAACGCCAGATAAAGTCCTTAGTAACGACATCGATAGTCCTTAGTAACGACATAGATAGTTCTTAGTAACGACATGGATATTCCTTCGTATCGCCAGAGAAAGCCCATAGGAACGACATAGATAGTCCTTAGTAACGACATAGTTAGTCCTTAGTAACGCCAAATAATATCCTTCGTATCGAAAAAGATATTCCTTAGTAACGATATAGATATTCCTTAGTAACGCCAGAGAAATTACTTAGTAACGACATCGATAAACTTCAGTAACGATATCGATTGTCCTTAATAACGACATAGATAGTCCTTAGTAACGACATTGATAGCCCATAGCAACGACATAGATAGTCTTTAGTAACGACAAAGAAAGTCCTTAGTAACGTCATCGGTAGTCCTTAGTAACGGCATAGATAGTTCTTAGTAACGACATAGATATTCCTCAGTAACGTCAGAGAAAGTCCTTAGTAACGCCAGAGAAAGTCCTTAGTATCGACATAGATAGTCCTTAGTAACGACATAGATAGTCCTTAGTAACGACATTGATAGTCCTTAGCAACGACATAGATAGTCTTTAGTAACGACAGAGAAAGTCCTTAGTAACGACATCGATAGTCCTTAGTAACGACATAGATAGTCCTTAGTAACGACATAGATAGTCCTTAGCAACGACATAGATAGTCCTTAGTAACGACATAGATAGTCCTTACCAACGACATAGATAGTTCTTAGTAACGACATAGATAGTCCTTAGTAACGACATAGATAGTCCTTAGCAACGACATACATTGCCCTTAACAACGACATAGATAGTCCTTAGCAACGACATAGATAGTCCTTAGCAAAGACATAGATAGTCCTTAGCAACGACATAGATAGTCCTTAGTAACGACATAGATAGTCCTTAGCAACGACATAGATAGTCCTTAGTAACGACATCGATAGTCCTTAGTAACGACATAGATCGTCCTTAGTAACGACATAGATAGTCCTTAGTAACGACATAGATCGTCCTTAGTAACGACATAGATAGTCCTTAGCAACGACATAGATAGTCCTTAGTAACGACATAGATAGTCCTTAGCAACGTCATAGAGAGTCCTTAGTAACGACATAGATAGTCCTTAGCAACGACATAGATAGTCCTTAGTAACGACATAGATAGTCCTTACCAACGACATAGATAGTTCTTAGTAACGACATAGATAGTCCTTAGTAACGACATAGATAGTCCTTAGCAACGACATACATTGCCCTTAACAACGACATAGATAGTCCTTAGCAACGACATAGATAGTCCTTAGCAAAGACATAGATAGTCATTAGCAACGACATAGTCCTTAGTAACGACATAGATAGTCCTTAGCAACGACATAGATAGTCCTTAGTAACGACATCGATAGTCCTTAGTAACGACATTGATCGTCCTTAGTAACGACATAGATAGTCCTTAGCAACGACATAGATAGTCCTTAGTAACGACATAGATAGTCCTTAGCAACGACATAGATAGTCCTTAGTAACGACATAGATAGTCCTTAGCAACGACATAGATAGTCCTTAGTAACGGCATAGATAGTCCTTAGAAACGACTTAGATAGTCCTTAGTAACGACATCGATAGTCCTTAGTAACGACATAGATCGTCCTTAGTAACGACATAGATAGTCCTTAGCAACGACATAGATAGTCCTTAGTAACGACATAGATAGTCCTTAGTAACGACATAGATATTCCTTAGTAACGACAGACAATGTAATTAGATGCGTCACATATAGTCTATAGTAACAACGTCGGACGTCCTCAGTAAAGACATAGATAATCCTTAGTAACGACATACATAGACCAAAGTAAAGCCAGAGAAACTCCTTAGTAACGACATCGATAGTCCTTAGTAACGACATAGATATTCCTTAGTAACGCCAGAGAAAGTCCATAGTAACGACATCAATAGTCCTTAGTAACGACATTCATAGTCCAAAGTAAAGCTAGAGAAACTCCTTAGTAACGACATAGATAGTGCTTAGTATCGACATAGATAATCCATAGTAACGACATAGGTAGTCCTTAGTAACGGCACAGAGAGTCCTTAGTGACAACATAGATGGTCCTTAGTAACGACATACATAGTCCTTAGTATGGACATAGACAGTCCTTAGTAACGACGTAGATAGTCCTTTGTATCGAAATAGATAGTCCTTAGTAACGACATAGATAGTCCACAGTAACGACATGGATAGTTCTTAGTAACGACATTCATAGTCCAAGTAAAGCTAGAGAAACTCCTTAGTAAGGACATAGATAGCCCTTAGTAACGACATAGATAGACCTTAGTCACGACATAGATATTATTTAGTAACGACAGAGAAAATCCTTAGTAACGACATAGATACTTCTTAGTAACGACATAGTTAATCCTTAGTAACGATATATTTAGTCCTTTGTAACGCCAGAGAAGGTCCTTAGTGACGCCAGAGAAGGTCCTTAGTATCGACGTAGATAGTCCTTAGCAACAACATAGTTAGTCCTTAGTAACGCCAGAGAAAGTTCTTAGTAACGACATAGATAGGCGTTAGTAACGACATAGGCAGTCCTTAGTAGCGACATAGATAGTCCTTAGTAACGACGCAGAGACTCCGTAGTATCGACATGGCTAGGCCTTAGTAACGACACAGAATGTATTAGTTGGGTCATAGATAATCAATAATAACAACGTAGGATGTCCTTAGTAACGTTATAGATAGTCCTCAGTAACGACATACATAGTCCAATGTAAAGCCAGAGAAATTCCTTAATAACGACTTCCATAGTCCTTAGTAACGACATAGATATTACTTAGTAACGCCAGAGAAAGTCCTTAGTAACGCCAGAGAAGGTCCTTAGTATCGACATAGATAGTCCCTAGTAACGACATAGATAGTCCATAGTAACGACATATTTAGTCCTTAGTAACAATATAGATTGTCTTTAGTAACGCCAAAGAACGTCCATAGTAACGACATCGATAGTCCTTAGTAACTACATAGATAGACCTTTTTAACGACATAGTTAGTCCTTAGTATCGACATAGATAGTCCTTAGTAACGACATAGATATTCCTCAGTATCGAAATAGATAGTCCTTAGTAATGACATAGATAGTCTACAGTAACGACATGGATATTCCTTAGTAACGCCAGAGAAATTCCCTCGTAACGACATAGATAGTCCTCAGTAACGACATGGATAGTCCTTAGTAACGCCAGTGAAAGTCGTTAGTAAGGATACAGATAGTCTTTAGTAACGACATAGATATTCCTTAGTAACGACAGAAAAAGTCCTTAGTAACGACATAGATACTTCTTAGTAACGACATAGTTAGTCCTTAGTAACGACATATTTAGTCCTTTGTAACGCCAGAGAAGGTTCTTAGTATCGACATAGATAGTCCTTAGTAACGTCATCGGTAGTCCTTAGTAACGGCATAGATAGTCCTTAGCAACGACATAGATAGTCTTTAGTAACGACATAGATAGTCCTTAGCAACGACATAGATAGTCTTTAGTAACGACATAGATAGTCCTTAGCAACGACATAGATTGTCCTTAGTAACGACATAGATAGTCCTTAGCAACGACATAGATAGTCCTTAGTAACGACATAGATAGTCCTTAGCAACGACATAGATAGTCCTTAGTAACGACATAGATAGTCCTTAGTAACGACATAGATAGTCCTTAGCAACGACGTAGATAGTCCTTAGTAACGACATAGATAGTCCTTAGAAACGCATTGATAGTCCTTAGTAACGACATAGATAGTCCTTAGCAACGACATAGATAGTCTTTAGTAACGACAGAGAAAGTCCTTAGTAACGACATCGATAGTCCTTTGAAACGACATAGATCGTCCTTAGTAACGTCATCGATAGTCCTTAGTAACGGCATAGATAGTTCTTAGAAACGACATAGATATTCCTCAGTAACGCCAGAGAAAGTCCTTAGTATCGACATAGATAGTCCTTAGTAACGACATAGATAGTCCTTAGTAACGACAATGATAGTCCATATTTACGACATAAATAGTCCTTAGTAACGCCAGATAAAGTCCTTAGTAACGACATCGATAGACCTTAGTAACGACATAGATAGTTCTTAGTAACGACATGGATATTCCTTAGCAACGACATAGATAGTCTTTAGTAACGACATAGATAGTCCTTACCAACGACATAGATAGTTCTTAGTAACGAAATAGATAGTCCTTAGTAACGACATAGATAGTCCTTAGCAACGACATAGATAGTCCTTATCAACGACATAGATAGTCCTTAGCAACGACATAGATAGTCCTTAGCAAAGACATAGATAGTCCTTAGCAACGACATAGATAGTCCTTAGTAACGACATAGATAGTCCTTAGCAACGACATAGATAGTCCTTAGTAACGACATCGATAGTCCTTAGTAACGACATAGATCGTCCTTAGTAACGACATAGATAGTCCTTAGCAACGACATAGATAGTCCTTAGTAACGACATAGATAGTCCTTAGCAACGACATAGATAGTCCTTAGTAACGACATAGATAGTCCTTAGCAACGACATAGATAGTCCTTAGTAACGACATAGATAATCCTTAGCAACGACATAGATAAACCTTAGCAACGACATAGATAGTCCTTAGCAACGACATAGATAGTCTTTAGTAACGACATAGATAGTCCTTAGCAACGACATAAATAGTCCTTAGCAACGACATAGATAGTCCTTAGTAACGACATAGATAGTCCTTAGCAACGATATAGATAGTCTTTAGTAACGACATAGATAGTCCTTTGCATCGACATAGATAGTCCTTAGCAACGACATAGATAGTCCTTAGCAACGACATAGATAGTCCTTAGTAACGACATAGATAGTCCTTAGCAACGACATAGATAGTCTTTAGTAACGACATAGATAGTCTTTAGTAACGACATAGATGGTCCTTAGCATCGACATAGATAGTCCTTAGCAACGACATAGATAGTCCTTAGCAACGACATAGATAGTCCTTAGTAACGACATAGATAGTCCCTAGCAACGACATAGATAGTCTTTAGTAACGACATAGATAGTCCTTAGCAACGACATAGATAGTCCTTAGTAACGACATAGATAGTCCTTAGCAACGACATAGATAGTCCTTAGTAACGACATAGATAGTCCTTAGCAACGACATAGATAGTCCTTAGCAACGACATAGATAGTCATTAGTAACGACATAGATAGTCCTGAGTAACGACATAGATAGTCCTTAGCAACGACACAGATAGTACTTAGCAACGACATAGATAGTCCTTAGCAACGACATAGATAGTCCTTAGCAACGACATAGATAGTCCTTAGTAACGACATAGATAGTCCTTAGTAACGACATAGATAGTCCTTAGCAACGACATAGATAGTCCTTAACAACTACATAGATAGTCCTTAGCAACGACATAGTTAGTCCTTAGCAACGACATAGATAGTCCCTAGTAACGACATAGATAGTCCTTAGCAACGACATAGATAGTCCTTAGTAACGACATAGATAGTCCTTAGCAACGACATAGATAGTCTTTAGTAACGACAGAGAAAGTCCTTAGTAACGTCATCGATAGTCCTTAGTAACGGCATAGATAGTCCTTAGCAACGACAAAAATAGACCTTAGCAACGACATAGATAGTCCTTAGTAACGGCATAGATAGTCCTTAGAAACGACATAGATAGTCCTTAGTAACGACATAGATAGTCCTTAGCAACGACATAGATAGTCCTTAGTAACGACATAGATAGTCCTTAGCAACGACATAGATAGTCCTTAGCAACGACATAGATAGTCCTTAGTAACGACATAGATAATCCTTAGCAACGACATAGATAGTCCTTAGTAACGACATAGATATTCCTTAGTAACGACATAGATAGTCCTTCGTAACGACATAGATAGTCCTTAGCAACGACATAGATAGTCTTTAGTAACGACAGAGAAAGTAATTAGTAAAGACATCGATAGTCCTTTGTAACGACATAGATCGTCCTTAGTAACGCCAGAGAAAGTCCTTAGTAACGTAATTGATAGTCCTTAGTAACGGCATAGATAGTTCTTAGAAACGACATAGATATTCCTCAGTAACGCCAGAGATAGTCCTTAGTAACGCCAGAGAAAGTCCTTAGTATCGACATTGATAGTCCATAGTTACGACATAAATAGACCTTAGTAACGCCAGATAAAGTCCTTAGTAACGACATCGATAGTCCTTAGTAACGACATAGATAGTTCTTAGTAACGACATGGATATTCCTTAGTAACGCCAGAGAAAGCCCTTAGTAACGACATAGATAGTCCTTAGTAACGACATAGTTAGTCCTTAGTAACGCCAAATAATATCCTTCGTATCGAAAAAGATATTCCTTAGTAACGATATAGATATTCCTTAGTAACGCCAGAGAAAGTCCTTAGTAACGACATCGATAAACTTCAGTAACGATATCGATTGTCCTTAATAACGACATAGATAGTCCTTAGTAACGACATTGATAGAACATAGCAACGACATAGATAGTCTTTAGTAACGACAGAGAAAGTCCTTAGTAACGTCATCGGTAGTCTTTATTAACGGCATAGATATTTCTTAGTAACGACATAGATATTCCTCAGTAACGTCAGAGAAAGTCCTTAGTAACGCCAGAGAAAGTCCTTAGTATCGACATAGATAGTCCTTAGTAACGACATAGATAGTCCTTAGTAACGACCTTGATAGTCCTTAGCAACGACATAGATAGTCTTTAGTAACGACAGAGAAAGTCCTTAGTAACGACATCGATAGTCCTTAGTAACGACATAGATCGTCCTTAGTAAAGACATAGATAGTCCTTAGCAACGACATAGATAGTCCTCAGTAACGACATAGATAGTCCTTAGCAACGACATAGATAGTCCTTAGTAACGACATAGATAGTCCTTAGCAACGACATAGATAGTCCTTAGTAACGACATAGATAGTTCTTAGTAACGACATGGATATTCCTTAGTAACGCCAGAGAAAGCCCTTAGTAACGACATAGATAGTCCTTAGTAACGACATAGTTAGTCCTTAGTAACGCCAAATAATATCCTTCGTATCGAAAAAGATAGTCCTTAGTAACGATATAGATATTCCTTAGTAACGCCAGAGAAAGTCCTTAGTAACGACATCGATAAACTTCAGTAACGATATCGATTGTCCTTAATAACGACATAGATAGTCCTTAGTAACGACATTGATAGAACATAGCAACGACATAGATAGTCTTTAGTAACGACAGAGAAAGTCCTTAGTAACGTCATCGGTAGTCTTTAGTAACGGCATAGATAGTTCTTAGTAACGACATAGATATTCCTCAGTAACGTCAGAGAAAGTCCTTAGTAACGCCAGAGAAAGTCCTTAGTATCGACATAGATAGTCCTTAGTAACGACATAGATAGTCTTTAGTAACGACATTGATAGTCCTTAGCAACGACATAGATAGTCTTTAGTAACGACAGAGAAAGTCCTTAGTAACGACATCGATAGTCCTTAGTAACGACATAGATCGTCCTTAGTAAAGACATAGATAGTCCTTAGCAACGACATAGATAGTCCTTAGTAACGACATAGATAGTCCTTAGCAACGACATAGATAGTCCTTAGTAACGACATAGATAGTCCTTAGCAACGACATAGATAGTCCTTAGTAACGACATAGATAGTCCTTAGCAACGACATAGAGGGTTTTTAGTAACGACATAGATATTCCTTAGCAACGACATAGATAGTCCTTAGTAACGACATAGATATTCCTTAGCAACGACATAGATAGTCCTTAGTAACGACATAGATAGTCCTTAGCAACGACATAGATAAACCTTAGCAACGACATAGATAGTCCTTAGCAACGACATAGATAGTCTTTAGTAACGACAGAGAAAGTCCTTAGTAACGACATCAATAGTCCTTAGTAACAACATTGATCGTCCTTAGTAAAGACATAGATAGTCCTTAGCAACGACATAGATAGTCCTTAGTAACGACATAGATAGTCCTTAGCAACGACATAGATAGTCCTTAGAAACGACATAGATAGTCCTTAATAACGACATAGATAGTCCTTCGTAACGACATAGATAGTCCTTAGCAACAACATAGATAGTCTTTAGTAACGACAGAGAAAGTCCTTAGTAACGACATCGATAGTCCTTTGTAACGACATAGATCGTCCTTAGTAACGCCAGAGAAAGTCCTTAGTAACGTCATCGATAGTCCTTAGTAACGGCATAGATAGTTCTTAGAAACGACATAGATATTCCTCAGTAACGCCAGAGAAAGTCCTTAGTAACGCCAGAGTATGTCCTTAGTATCGACATAGATAGGCCTTAGTAACGACATAGATAGTCCTTAGTAACGACATTGATAGTCCATAGTTACGACATAAATAGTCCTTAGTAACGCCAGATAAAGTCCTTAGTAACGACATCGATAGTCCTTAGTAACGACATAGATAGTTCTTAGTAACGACATGGATATTCCTTCGTATCGCCAGAGAAAGCCCATAGGAACGACATAGATAGTCCTTAGTAACGACATAGTTAGTCCTTAGTAACGCCAAATAATATCCTTCGTATCGAAAAAGATATTCCTTAGTAACGATATAGATATTCCTTAGTAACGCCAGAGAAATTACTTAGTAACGACATCGATAAACTTCAGTAACGATATCGATTGTCCTTAATAACGACATAGATAGTCCTTAGTAACGACATTGATAGCCCATAGCAACGACATAGATAGTCTTTAGTAACGACAGAGAAAGTCCTTAGTAACGTCATCGGTAGTCCTTAGTAACGGCATAGATAGTTCTTAGTAACGACATAGATATTCCTCAGTAACGTCAGAGAAAGTCCTTAGTAACGCCAGAGAAAGTCCTTAGTATCGACATAGATAGTCCTTAGTAACGACATAGATAGTCCTTAGTAACGACATTGATAGTCCTTAGCAACGACATAGATAGTCTTTAGTAACGACAGAGAAAGTCCTTAGTAACGACATCGATAGTCCTTAGTAACGACATAGATAGTCCTTAGTAACGACATAGATAGTCCTTAGCAACGACATAGATAGTCCTTAGTAACGACATAGATAGTCCTTACCAACGACATAGATAGTTCTTAGTAACGACATAGATAGTCCTTAGTAACGACATAGATAGTCCTTAGCAACGACATACATTGCCCTTAACAACGACATAGATAGTCCTTAGCAACGACATAGATAGTCCTTAGCAAAGACATAGATAGTCCTTAGCAACGACATAGATAGTCCTTAGTAACGACATAGATAGTCCTTAGCAACGACATAGATAGTCCTTAGTAACGACATCGATAGTCCTTAGTAACGACATAGATCGTCCTTAGTAACGACATAGATAGTCCTTAGTAACGACATAGATCGTCCTTAGTAACGACATAGATAGTCCTTAGCAACGACATAGATAGTCCTTAGTAACGACATAGATAGTCCTTAGCAACGTCATAGAGAGTCCTTAGTAACGACATAGATAGTTATTAGCAACGACATAGATAGTCCTTAGTAACGGCATAGATAGTCCTTAGAAACGACATAGATAGTCTTTAGTGACGACAGAGAAAGTCCTTAGTAACGACATCGATAGTCCTTAGTAACGACATAGATAGTCCTTAGTAACGACATAGATAGTCCTTAGCAACGACATAGATAGTCCTTAGTAACGACATAGATAGTCCTTACCAACGACATAGATAGTTCTTAGTAACGACATAGATAGTCCTTAGTAACGACATAGATAGTCCTTAGCAACGACATACATTGCCCTTAACAACGACATAGATAGTCCTTAGCAACGACATAGATAGTCCTTAGCAAAGACATAGATAGTCATTAGCAACGACATAGTCCTTAGTAACGACATAGATAGTCCTTAGCAACGACATAGATAGTCCTTAGTAACGACATCGATAGTCCTTAGTAACGACATTGATCGTCCTTAGTAACGACATAGATAGTCCTTAGCAACGACATAGATAGTCCTTAGTAACGACATAGATAGTCCTTAGCAACGACATAGATAGTCCTTAGTAACGACATAGATAGTCCTTAGCAACGACATAGATAGTCCTTAGTAACGGCATAGATAGTCCTTAGAAACGACTTAGATAGTCCTTAGTAACGACATCGATAGTCCTTAGTAACGACATAGATCGTCCTTAGTAACGACATAGATAGTCCTTAGCAACGACATAGATAGTCCTTAGTAACGACATAGATAGTCCTTAGTAACGACATAGATATTCCTTAGTAACGACAGACAATGTAATTAGATGCGTCACATATAGTCTATAGTAACAACGTCGGACGTCCTCAGTAAAGACATAGATAATCCTTAGTAACGACATACATAGACCAAAGTAAAGCCAGAGAAACTCCTTAGTAACGACATCGATAGTCCTTAGTAACGACATAGATATTCCTTAGTAACGCCAGAGAAAGTCCATAGTAACGACATCAATAGTCCTTAGTAACGACATTCATAGTCCAAAGTAAAGCTAGAGAAACTCCTTAGTAACGACATAGATAGTGCTTAGTATCGACATAGATAATCCATAGTAACGACATAGGTAGTCCTTAGTAACGGCACAGAGAGTCCTTAGTGACAACATAGATGGTCCTTAGTAACGACATACATAGTCCTTAGTATGGACATAGACAGTCCTTAGTAACGACGTAGATAGTCCTTTGTATCGAAATAGATAGTCCTTAGTAACGACATAGATAGTCCACAGTAACGACATGGATAGTTCTTAGTAACGACATTCATAGTCCAAGTAAAGCTAGAGAAACTCCTTAGTAAGGACATAGATAGCCCTTAGTAACGACATAGATAGACCTTAGTCACGACATAGATATTATTTAGTAACGACAGAGAAAATCCTTAGTAACGACATAGATACTTCTTAGTAACGACATAGTTAATCCTTAGTAACGATATATTTAGTCCTTTGTAACGCCAGAGAAGGTCCTTAGTGACGCCAGAGAAGGTCCTTAGTATCGACGTAGATAGTCCTTAGCAACAACATAGTTAGTCCTTTGTAACGCCAGAGAAAGTTCTTAGTAACGACATAGATAGGCGTTAGTAACGACATAGGCAGTCCTTAGTAGCGACATAGATAGTCCTTAGTAACGACGCAGAGACTCCGTAGTATCGACATGGCTAGGCCTTAGTAACGACACAGAATGTCCTTAGTTGGGTCATAGATAATCAATAATAACAACGTAGGATGTCCTTAGTAACGTTATAGATAGTCCTCAGTAACGACATACATAGTCCAATGTAAAGCCAGAGAAATTCCTTAATAACGACTTCCATAGTCCTTAGTAACGACATAGATATTACTTAGTAACGCCAGAGAAAGTCCTTAGTAACGCCAGAGAAGGTCCTTAGTATCGACATAGATAGTCCCTAGTAACGACATAGATAGTCCATAGTAACGACATATTTAGTCCTTAGTAACAATATAGATTGTCTTTAGTAACGCCAAAGAACGTCCATAGTAACGACATCGATAGTCCTTAGTAACTACATAGATAGACCTTTTTAACGACATAGTTAGTCCTTAGTATCGACATAGATAGTCCTTAGTAACGACATAGATATTCCTCAGTATCGAAATAGATAGTCCTTAGTAATGACATAGATAGTCTACAGTAACGACATGGATATTCCTTAGTAACGCCAGAGAAATTCCCTCGTAACGACATAGATAGTCCTCAGTAACGACATGGATAGTCCTTAGTAACGCCAGTGAAAGTCGTTAGTAAGGATACAGATAGTCTTTAGTAACGACATAGATATTCCTTAGTAACGACAGAAAAAGTCCTTAGTAACGACATAGATACTTCTTAGTAACGACATAGTTAGTCCTTAGTAACGACATATTTAGTCCTTTGTAACGCCAGAGAAGGTTCTTAGTATCGACATAGATAGTCCTTAGTAACGCCAGAGAAATTCCTTAGTAACGACATAGATAGGTCTTAGTAACTACATAGATATTCTTTAGTAACGCCAGAGAAATTCCTTAGTAACGACATAGATAGGTCTTAGTAACGACATAGATAGTCTTTAGTAACGACAGAGAAAGTCCTTAGTAACGTCATCGATAGTCCTTAGTAACGGCATAGTTAGTTCTTAGTAACGACATAGATATTCCTCAGTAACGCCAGAGAAAGTCCTTAGTAACGCCAGAGAAAGTTCTTAGTATCGACATAGATAGTCCTTAGTAACGACATAGATAGTCCTTAGTAACGATATTGATATTCCTCAGTAACGCCAGAGAAAGTCCTTACTAACGACATAGATAGTACTTGGTAACGACATTGATAGTCCATAGCAACGACATAGATAGTCTTTAGTAACGACAGAGAAAGTCCTTAGTAACGTCATCGATAATCCTTAGTAACGGCATAGATAGTCCTTAGCAACGATATAGATAGTCTTTAGTAACGACAGAGAAAGTCCTTAGTAACGTCATCGATAGTCCTTAGTAACGGCATAGATAGTTCTTAGTAACGACATAGATATTCCTCAGTAACGCCAGAGAAAGTCCTTAGTAACGCCAGAGAAAGTCCTTAGTATCGACATAGATAGTCCTTAGTAACGACATAGATAGTCCTTAGTAACGACCATGATAGTCCTTAGCAACGACATAGATAGTCTTTAGTAACGACAGAGAAAGTCCTTAGTAACGACATCGATAGTCCTTAGTAACGACATAGATCGTCCTTAGTAACGACATAGATAGTCCTTAGCAACGACATAGATAGTCCTTAGTAACGACATAGAAGTCCTTAGCAACGACATAGATAGTCCTTAGTAACGACATAGATAGTCCTTAGCAACGACATAGATAGTCCTTAGTAACGACATAGATAGTACTTAGCAACGACATAGATAGTCTCTAGTAACGACATAGATAGTCCTTAGCAACGACATAGATAGTCCTTAGCAACGACATAGATAGTCCTTAGCAACGACATAGATAGTCCTTAGTAACGACATAGAGAGTCCTTAGCAACGACATAGATAGTCTTTAGTAACGACATAGAAAAACCTTAGCAACGACATAGATAGTCCTTAGTAACGACATAGATAGTCCTTAGCAACGACATAGATAGTCCTTAGTAACGACATAGATAGTCCTTAGCAACGACATAGATAGTCCTTAGCAACGACATAGATAGTCATTAGTATTGACATAGATAGTCCTTAGTAACGACATAGATAGTCCTTAGCAACGACATAGATAGTACTTAGCAACGACATAGATAGTCCTTAGCAACGACATAGATAGTCCTTAGTAACGACATAGATAGTCCTTAGTAACGACATAGATAGTCCTTAGCAACGACATAGATAGTCCTTAACAACTACATAGATAGTCTTTAGCAACGACATAGATAGTCCTTAGCAACGACATAGATAGTCCTTAGTAACGACATAGATAGTCCTTAGCAACGACATAGATAGTCCTTAGTAACGACATAGATAGTCCTTAGCAACGACATAGATAGTCTATAGTAACGACAGAGAAAGTCCTTAGTAACGTCATCGATAGTCCTTAGTAACGGCATAGATAGTCCTTAGCAACGACATAGATAGTCCTTAGCAACGACATAGATAGTCCTTAGTAACGGCATAGATAGTCCTTAGAAACGACATAGATAGTCTTTAGTAACGACATAGATAGTCCTTAGCAACGACATAGATAGTCCTTAGTAACGACATAGATAGTCCTTAGCAACGACATAGATAGTCCTTAGCAACGACATAGATAGTAGTTAGTAACGACATAGTTAGTCCTTAGCAACGACATAGATAGTCCTTAGTAACGACATAGTTAGTCCTTAGTAACGACATAGATAGTCCTTCGTAACGACATAGATAGTCCTTAGCAACGACATAGATAGTCTTTAGTAACGACAGAGAAAGTCCTTAGTAACGACATCGATAGTCCTTTGTAACGACATAGATCGTCCTTAGTAACGCCAGAGAAAGTCCTTAGTAACGTCATCGATAGTCCTTAGTAACGGCATAGATAGTTCTTAGAAACGACATAGATATTCCTCAGTAACGCCAGAGAAAGTCCTTAGTAACGCCAGAGAAAGTCCTTAGTATCGACATAGATAGGCCTTAGTAACGACATAGATAGTCCTTAGTAACGACATTGATAGTCCATAGTTACGACATAAATAGACCTTAGTAACGCCAGATAAAGTCCTTAGTAACGACATCGATAGTCCTTAGTAACGACATAGATATTACGTAGTAACGACATGGATATTCCTTAGTAACGCCTGAGAAAGCCCTTAGTAACGACATAGATAGTCCTTAGTAACGACATAGTTAGTCCTTAGTAACGCCAAATAATATCCTTCGTATCGAAAAAGATATTCCTTAGTAACGATATAGATATTCCTTAGTAACGCCAGAGAAAGTTCCTAAGTAACGACATCGATAAACTTCAGTAACGATATCGATTGTCCTTAATAACGACATAGATAGTCCTTAGTAACGACATTTATAGCCCATAGCAACGACATAGATAGTCTTTAGTAACGACAGAGAAAGTCCTTAGTAACGTCATCGGTAGTCCTTAGTAACGGCATAGATAGTTCTTAGTAACGACATAGATATTCCTCAGTAACGTCAGAGAAAGTCCTTAGTAACGACAGAGAAAGTCCTTAGTATCGACATAGATAGTCCTTAGTAACGACAGAGAAAGTCCTTAGTAACGACATCGATAGTCCTTAGTAACGACATAGATCGTCCTTAGTAAAGACATAGATCGTCCTTAGCAACGACATAGATAGTCCTTAGTAACGACATAGATAGTCATTAGCAACGACATAGATAGTCCTTAGTAACGACATAGATAGTCCTTAGCAACGACATAGATAGTCCTTAATAACGACCAAGATAGTCCTTAGCAAAGACATAGATAGTCTTTAGTAACGACATAGATAGTCCTTAGCAACGACATAGATAGTCCTTTGTAATGACATAGATAGTCCTTAGCAACGACATAGATAGTCCTTAGTAACGACATAGATAGTCCTTAGCAACGACATAGATAAACCTTAGCAACGACATAGATAGTCCTTAGGAACGACATAGATAGTCTTTAGTAACGACAGAGAAAGTCCTTAGTAACGACATCGATAATCCTTAGTAACGACATAGATCGTCCTTAGTAAAGACATAGATAGTCCTTAGCAACGACATAGATAGTCCTTAGTAACGACATAGATAGTCCTTAGCAACGACATAGATAGTCCTTAGTAACGACATAGATAGTCCTTAGTAACGACATAGATAGTCCTTCGTAACGACATAGATAGTCCTTAGCAACGACATAGATAGTCTTTAGTAACGACAGAGAAAGTCCTTAGTAACGACATCGATAGTCCTTTGTAACGACATAGATCGTCCTTAGTAACGCCAGAGAAAGTCCTTAGTAACGTCATCGATAGTCCTTAGTAACGGCATAGATAGTTCTTAGAAACGACATAGATATTCCTCAGTAACGCCAGAGAAAGTCCTTAGTAACGCCAGAGAAAGTCCTTAGTATCGACATAGATAGGCCTTAGTAACGACATAGATAGTCCTTAGTAACGACATTGATAGTCCATAGTTACGACATAAATAGTCCTTAGTAACGCCAGATAAAGTCCTTAGTAACGACATCGATAGTCCTTAGTAACGACATAGATAGTTCTTAGTAACGACATGGATATTCCTTAGTAACGCCAGAGAAAGCCCATAGTAACGACATAGATAGTCCTTAGTAACGACATAGTTAGTCCTTAGTAACGCCAAATAATATCCTTCGTATCGAAAAAGATATTCCTAAGTAACGATATAGATATTCCTTAGTAACGCCAGAGAAAGTCCATAGTAACGACATCGATAAACTTCAGTAACGATATCGATTGTCCTTAATAACGACATAGATAGTCCTTAGTAACGACATTGATAGCCCATAGCAACGACATAGAAAGTCTTTAGTAACGACAGAGAAAGTCCTTAGTAACGTCATCGGTAGTCCTTAGTAACGGCATAGATAGTCCTTAGCAACGACATAGATAGTCTTTAGTAACGACATAGATAGTCCTTAGTAACGACGTATATAGTCCTTAGCAAAGACACAGATAGTCTTTAGTTACGACATAGATAGTCCTTAGCAACGACATAGATAGTCCTTAGTAACGACATAGATAGTCCTTAGCAACGACATAGATAGTCCTTAGTAACGACATAGATAGTCCTTAGCAACGACATAGATAAACCTTAGCAACGACATAGTTAGTCCTTAGCAACGACATAGATAGTCTTTAGTAACGACATAGATAGTCCTTAGCAACGACATAAATAGTCCTTAGCAACGACATAGATAGTCCTTAGCAACGACATAAATAGTCCTTAGCAACGACATAGATAGTCCTTAGTAACGACATAGATAGTCCTTAGCAACGACATAGATAGTCTTTAGTAACGACATAGATAGTCCTTAGCATCGACATAGATAGTCCTTAGCAACGACATAGATAGTCCTTAGCAACGACATAGATAGTCCTAAGTAACGACATAGATAGTCTTTAGCAACGACATAGATAGTCTTTAGTAACGACATAGATAGTCCTTAGCAACGACATAGATAGTCCTTAGTAACGACATAGATAGTACTTAGCAACGACATAGATAGTCCTTAGTAACGACATAGAGAGTCCTTAGCAACGACATAGATAGTCCTTAGCAACGACATAGATAGTCATTAGTAACGACATAGATAGTCCTGAGTAACGACATAGATAGTCCTTAGCAACGACATAGATAGTACTTAGCAACGACATAGATAGTCCTTAGCAACGACATAGATAGTCCTTAGTAACGACATAGATAGTCCTTAGTAACGACATAGATAGTCCTTAGCAACGACATAGATAGTCCTTAACAACTACATAGATAGTCCATAGCAACGACATAGATAGTCCTTAGTAACGACATAGACAGTCCTTAGCAACGACATAGATAGTCCTTAGTAACGACATAGATAGTCCTTAGCAACGACATAGATAGTCTTTAGTAACGACAGAGAAAGTCCTTAGTAACGTCATCGATAGTCCTTAGCAACGACATAGATAGTCCTTAGTAACGGCATAGATAGTCCTTAGAAACGACATAGATAGTCCTTAGTAACGACATAGATAGTCCTTAGCAACGACATAGATAGTCCTTAGTAACGACATAGATAGTCCTTAGCAACGACATAGATAGTCCTTAGCAACGACATAGATAGTGTTTAGTAACGACATAGATAGTCCTTAGCAACGACATAGATAGTCCTTAGTAACGACATAGATAGTCCTTAGCAACGACATAGATAGTCCTTAGTAACGACATAGATAGTCCTTAGCAACGACATAGATAGTCCTTAGTAACGACATAGATAGTCCTTAGCAACGACATAGATAAACCTTAGCAACGACATAGATAGTCCTTAGCAACGACATAGATAGTCTTTAGTAACGACAGAGAAAGTCCTTAGTAACGACATCGATAGTCCTTAGTAACGACATAGATCGTCCTTAGTAAAGACATAGATAGTCCTTAGCAACGACATAGATAGTCCTTAGCATCGACATAGATAGTCCTTAGCAACGACATAGATAGTCTTTAGTAACGACATAGATAGTCCTTAGCATCGACATAGATAGTCCTTAGCAACGACATAGATAGTCCTTAGCAACGACATAGATAGTCCTTAGTAACGACATAGATAGTCCTTAGCAACGACATAGATAGTCTTTAGTAACGACATAGATAGTCCTTAGCAACGACATAGATAGTCCTTAGTAACGACATAGATAGTCCTTAGCAACGACATAGATAGTCCTTAGTAACGACATAGAGAGTCCTTAGCAACGACATAGATAGTCCTTAGCAACGACATAGATAGTCATTAGTAACGACATAGATAGTCCTGAGTAACGACATAGATAGTCCTTAGCAACGACATAGATAGTACTTAGCAACGACATAGATAGTCCTTAGCAACGACATAGATAGTCCTTAGTAACGACATAGATAGTCCTTAGTAACGACATAGATAGTCCTTAGCAACGACATAGATAGTCCTTAACAACTACATAGATAGTCCTTAGCAACGACATAGATAGTCCTTAGTAACGACATAGACAGTCCTTAGCAACGACATAGATAGTCCTTAGTAACGACATAGATAGTCCTTAGCAACGACATAGATAGTCTTTAGTAACGACAGAGAAAGTCCTTAGTAACGTCATCGATAGTCCTTAGTAACGGCATAGATAGTCCTTAGCAACGACATAGATAGTCCTTAGCAACGACATAGATAGTCCTTAGTAACGGCATAGATAGTCCTTAGAAACGACATAGATAGTCCTTAGTAACGACATAGATAGTCCTTAGCAACGACATAGATAGTCCTTAGTAACGACATAGATAGTCCTTAGCAACGACATAGATAGTCCTTAGCAACGACATAGATAGTGTTTAGTAACGACATAGATAGTCCTTAGCAACGACATAGATAGTCCTTAGTAACGACATAGATAGTCCTTAGCAACGACATAGATAGTCCTTAGTAACGACATAGATAGTCCTTAGCAACGACATAGATAAACCTTAGCAACGACATAGATAGTCCTTAGCAACGACATAGATAGTCCTTAGCAACGACTTAGATAGGCTTTAGTAACGACAGAGAAAGTCCTTAGTAACGACATAGATAGTCCTTAGCAACGACATAGATAGTCCTTAGCAACGACATAGATAGTCTTTAGTAACGACAGAGAAAGTCTTTAGTAACGACATCGATAGTCCTTAGTAACGACATAGATCGTCCTTAGTAAAGACATAGATAGTCCTTAGCAACGACATAGATAGTCCTTAGTAACGACATAGATAGTCCTTAGCAACGACATAGATAGTCCTTAGCAACGACATAGATAGTCCTTAGCAACGAAATAGATAGTCCTTAGCAACGACATAGATAGTCCTTAGTAACGACATAGATAGTCCTTAGTAACGACATAGATAGTCCTTAGCAACGACATAGATAGTCCTTAGCAACGACATAGATAGTCCTTAGCAACGACATAGATAGTCCTTAGTAACGACATAGATAGTCCTTAGTAACGACATAGATAGTCCTTAGCAACGACATAGATAGTCTTTAGTAACGACAGGGAAAGTCCTTAGTAACGACATAGATAGTCCTTAGCAACGACATAGATAGTCCTTAGCAACGACATAGATAGTCTTTAGTAACGACAGAGAAAGTCCTTAGTAACGACATCGAAAGTCCTTAGTAACGACATAGATCGTCCTTAGTAAAGACATAGAGAGTCCTTAGTAACGACATAGATAGTCCTTCGTAACGACATAGATATTCCTTAGCAACGACATAGATAGTCTTTAGTAACGACAGAGAAAGTCCTTAGTAACGACATCGATAGTCCTTTGTAACGACATAGATCGTCCTTAGTAACGCCAGAGAAAGTCCTTAGTAACGTCATCGATAGTCCTTAGTAACGGCATAGATAGTTCTTAGAAACGACATAGATATTCCTCAGTAACGCCAGAGAAAGTCCTTAGTAACGCCAGAGAATGTCCTTAGTATCGACATAGATAGGCCTTAGTAACGACATAGATAGTCCTTAGTAACGACATTGATAGTCCATAGTTACGACATAAATAGTCCTTAGTAACGCCAGATAAAGTCCTTAGTAACGACATCGATAGTCCTTAGTAACGACATAGATAGTTCTTAGTAACGACATGGATATTCCTTCGTAACGCCAGAGAAACCCATAGTAACGACATAGATAGTCCTTAGTAACGACATAGTTAGTCCTTAGTAACGCCAAATAATATCCTTCGTATCGAAAAAGGTATTCCTTAGTAACGATATAGATATTCCTTAGTAACGCCAGAGAAATTCCTTAGTTACGACATCGATAAACTTCAGTAACGATATCGATTGTCCTTAATAACGACATAGATAGTCCTTAGTAACGACATTGATAGCCCATAGCAACGACATAGATAGTCTTTAGTAACGACAGAGAAAGTCCTTAGTAACGTCATCGGTAGTCCTTAGTAACGGCATAGATAGTTCTTAGTAACGACATAGATATTCCTCAGTAACGTCAGAGAAAGTCCTTAGTAACGCCAGAGAAAGTCCTTAGTATCGACATAGATAGTCCTTAGTAACGACATAGATAGTCCTTAGTAACGACATTGATAGTCCTTAGCAACGACATAGATAGTCTTTAGTAACGACAGAGAAAGTCCTTAGTAACGACATCGATAGTCCTTAGTAACGACATAGATAGTCCTTAGTAACGACATAGATAGTCCTTAGCAACGACATAGATAGTCCTTAGTAACGACATAGATAGTCCTTAGCAAAGACACAGATAGTCTTTAGTAACGACATAGATAGTCCTTAGCAACGACATAGATAGTCCTTAGTAACGACATAGATAGTCCTTAGCAACGACATAGATAGTCCTTAGTAACTACATAGATAGTCCTTAGCAACGACATAGATAAACCTTAGCAACGACATAGTTAGTCCTTAGCAACGACATAGATAGTCTTTAGTAACGACATAGATAGTCTTTAGCAACGACATAAATAGTACTTAGCAACGACATAGATAGTCCTTACTAACGACATAGATATTCCTTAGCAACGACATAGATAAACCTTAGCAACGACATAGATAGTCCTTAGTAACGACATAGATAGTCCTTAGTAACGACATAGATAATCCTTAGCAACGACATAGATAGTCCTTAGCAACGACATTGATAGTCCTTAGCAACGACATAGATAGTCCTTAGTAAGGACATATATAGTCCTTAGCAACGACATAGATAGTCTTTAGTAACGACATAGATAGTCCTTAGCAACGACATAGATAGTCCTTAGTAACGACATAGATAGTCCTTAGCAACGACATAGATGGTCCTTAGTGACGACATAGATAGTCCTTAGAAACGACATAGATAGGCCTTAGTAACGACATAGATAGTCCTTAGTAACGACATAGATAGTCCTTAGTAACGACATAGATAGTCCTTAGCAACGACATAGATAGTCTTTAGTAACGACAGAGAAAGTCCTTAGTAACGACATCGATAGTCCTTTGTAACGAAATAGATCGTCCTTAGTAACGCCAGAGAAAGTCCTTAGTAACGTCATCGATAGTCCTTAGTAACGGCATAGATAGTTCTTAGAAACGACATAGATAGTCCTTAGTAACGACATAGATAGTCCTTAGTAACGACATTGATAGTCCTTAGTAACGACATTGATAGTCCATAGTTACGACATAAATATTCCTTAGTAACGCCAGATAAAGTCCTTAGTAACGACATCGATAGTCCTTAGTAACGACATAGATAGTCCTTAGTAACGACATAGATAGTTCTTAGTAACGACATGGATATTCCTTAGTAACGCCAGAGAAAGCCCTTAGTAACGACATAGATAGTCCTTAGTAACGACATTGATAGTCCTTAGTAACGACATTGATAGTCCATAGTTACGACATAAATATTCCTTAGTAACGCCAGATAAAGTCCTTAGTAACGACATCGATAGTCCTTAGTAACGACATAGATAGTCCTTAGTAACGACATAGATAGTCCTTAGTAACGACATTGATAGTCCATAGTTACGACATAAATATTCCTTAGTAACGACAGACAATGTAATTAGATGCGTCACATATAGTCTATAGTAACAACGTCGGACGTCCTCAGTAAAGACATAGATAATCCTTAGTAACGACATACATAGACCAAAGTAAAGCTAGAGAAACTCCTTAGTAACGACATAGATAGTGCTTAGTATCGACATAGATAATCCTTAGTAACGACATAGGTAGTCCTTAGTAACGGCACAGAGCGTCCTTAGTGACAACATAGATGGTCCTTAGTAACGACATACATAGTCCTTAGTATGGACATAGATAGTCCTTAGTAACGACGTAGATAGTCCTTTGTATCGAAATAGATAGTCCATAGTAACGACATAGATAGTCCACAGTAACGACATGGATAGTTCTTAGTAACGACATTCATAGTCCAAGTAAAGCTAGAGAAACTCCTTAGTAAGGACATAGATAGCCCTTAGTAACGACATAGATAGACCTTAGTCACGACATAGATATTATTTAGTAACGACAGAGAAAATCCTTAGTAACGACATAGATACTTCTTAGTAACGACATAGTTAATCCTTAGTAACGATATATTTAGTCCTTTGTAACGCCAGAGAAGGTCCTTAGTGACGCCAGAGAAGGTCCTTAGTATCGACGTAGATAGTCCTTAGCAACAACATAGTTAGTCCTTAGTAACGCCAGAGAAAGTTCTTAGTAACGACATAGATAGGCGTTAGTAACGACATAGGCAGTCCTTAGTAGCGACATAGATAGTCCTTAGTAACGACGCAGAGACTCCGTAGTATCGACATGGCTAGGCCTTAGTAACGACACAGAATGTCCTTAGTTGCGTCATAGATAATCAATAATAACAACGTAGGATGTCCTTAGTAACGTTATAGATAGTCCTCAGTAACGACATACATAGTCCAATGTAAAGCCAGAGAAACTCCTTTGTAACGACATATATAGTCATTAGTAACGACATAGATATTCCTTATTAATGCCAGAGAAATTCCTTAATAACGACTTCCATAATCCTTAGTAACGACATAGATATTACTTAGTAACGCCAGAGAAAGTCCTTAGTAACGCCAGAGAAGGTCCTTAGTATCGACATAGATAGTCCCTAGTAACGACATAGATAGTCCATAGTAACGACATATTTAGTCCTTAGTAACAATATAGATTGTCTTTAGTAACGCCAAAGAACGTCCATAGTAACGACATCGATAGTCCTTAGTAACTACATAGATAGACCTTATTAACGACATAGTTAGTCCTTAGTATCGACATAGATAGTCCTTAGTAACGACATAGATATTCCTCAGTATCGAAATAGATAGTCCTTAGTAATGACATAGATAGTCCACAGTAACGACATGGATATTCCTTAGTAACGCCAGAGAAATTCCCTCGTAACGACATAGATAGTCCTCAGTAACGACATGGATAGTCCTTAGTAACGCCAGTGAAAGTCGTTAGTAAGGATACAGATAGTCTTTAGTAACGACATAGATATTCCTTAGTAACGACAGAAAAAGTCCTTAGTAACGACATAGATACTTCTTAGTAACGACATAGTTAGTCCTTAGTAACGACATATTTAGTCCTTTGTAACGCCAGAGAAGGTTCTTAGTATCGACATAGATAGTCCTTAGTAACGCCAGAGAAATTCCTTAGTAACGACATCGATAGTCCTTAGTAACGACATAGATCGTCCTTAGTAACGACATAGATAGTCCTTAGCAACGACATAGATAGTCCTTAGTAACGACATAGAAGTCCTTAGCAACGACATAGATAGTCCTTAGTAACGACATAGATAGTCCTTAGCAACGACATAGATAGTCCTTAGTAACGACATAGATAGTACTTAGCAACGACATAGATAGTCTCTAGTAACGTTATAGATAGTCCTTAGCAACGACATAGATAGTCCTTAGCAACGACATAGATAGTCCTTAGCAACGACATAGATAGTCCTTAGTAACGACATAGAGAGTCCTTAGCAACGACATAGATAGTCTTTAGTAACGACATAGAAAAACCTTAGCAACGACATAGATAGTGCTTAGTAACGACATAGATAGTCCTTAGCAACGACATAGATAGTCCTTAGTAACGACATAGATAGTCCTTAGCAACGACATAGATAGTCCTTAGCAACGACATAGATAGTCATTAGTATTGACATAGATAGTCCTTAGTAACGACATAGATAGTCCTTAGCAACGACATAGATAGTACTTAGCAACGACATAGATAGTCCTTAGCAACGACATAGATAGTCCTTAGTAACGACATAGATAGTCCTTAGTAACGACATAGATAGTCCTTAGCAACGACATAGATAGTCCTTAACAACTACATAGATAGTCTTTAGCAACGACATAGATAGTCCTTAGCAACGACATAGATAGTCCTTAGTAACGACATAGAAAAACCTTAGCAACGACATAGATAGTGCTTAGTAACGACATAGATAGTCCTTAGCAACGACATCGATAGTCCTTAGTAACGGCATAGATAGTCCTTAGCAACGACATTGATAGTCCTTAGCAACGACATAGATAGTCCTTAGTAACGGCATAGATAGTCCTTAGAAACGACATATATAGTCTTTAGTAACGACAAAGATAGTCCTTAGCAACGACATAGATAGTCCTTAGTAACGACATAGATAGTCCTTAGCAACGACATAGATAGTCCTTAGCAACGACATAGATAGTCCTTAGTAACGACATAGATAGTCCTTAGCAACGACATAGATAGTCCTTAGTAACGACATAGATAGTCCTTAGCAACGAATAGATAGTCTATAGTAACGACAGAGAAAGTCCTTAGTAACGTCATCGATAGTCCTTAGTAACGGCATAGATAGTCCTTAGCAACGACATTGATAGTCCTTAGCAACGACATAGATAGTCCTTAGTAACGGCATAGATAGTCCTTAGAAACGACATAGATAGTCTTTAGTAACGACATAGATAGTCCTTAGCAACGACATAGATAGTCCTTAGTAACGACATAGATAGTCCTTAGCAACGACATAGATAGTCCTTAGCAACGACATAGATAGTAGTTAGTAACGACATAGTTAGTCCTTAGCAACGACATAGATAGTCCTTAGTAACGACATAGTTAGTCCTTAGTAACGACATAGATAGTCCTTCGTAACGACATAGATAGTCCTTAGCAACGACATAGATAGTCTTTAGTAACGACAGAGAATGTCCTTAGTAACGACATCGATAGTCCTTTGTAACGACATAGATCGTCCTTAGTAACGCCAGAGAAAGTCCTTAGTAACGTCATCGATAGTCCTTAGTAACGGCATAGATAGTTCTTAGAAACGACATAGATATTCCTCAGTAACGCCAGAGAAAGTCCTTAGTAACGCCAGAGAAAGTCCTTAGTATCGACATAGATAGGCCTTAGTAACGACATAGATAGTCCTTAGTAACGACATTGATAGTCCATAGTTACGACATAAATAGACCTTAGTAACGCCAGATAAAGTCCTTAGTAACGACATCGATAGTCCTTAGTAACGACATAGATATTTCGTAGTAACGACATGGATATTCCTTAGTAACGCCAGAGAAAGCCCTTAGTAACGACATAGATAGTCCTTAGTAACGACATAGTTAGTCCTTAGTAACGCCAAATAATATCCTTCGTATCGAAAAAGATATTCCTTAGTAACGATATAGATATTCCTTAGTAACGCCAGAGAAAGTTCCTAAGTAACGACATCGATAAACTTCAGTAACGATATCGATTGTCCTTAATAACGACATAGATAGTCCTTAGTAACGACATTGATAGCCCATAGCAACGACATAGATAGTCTTTAGTAACGACAGAGAAAGTCCTTAGTAACGTCATCGGTAGTCCTTAGTAACGGCATAGATAGTTCTTAGTAACGACATAGATATTCCTCAGTAACGTCAGAGAAAGTCCTTAGTAACGACAGAGAAAGTCCTTAGTATCGACATAGATAGTCCTTAGTAACGACAGAGAAAGTCCTTAGTAACGACATCGATAGTCCTTAGTAACGACATAGATCGTCCTTAGTAAAGACATAGATCGTCCTTAGCAACGACATAGATAGTCCTTAGTAACGACATAGATAGTCCTTAGCAACGACATAGATAGTCCTTAGTAACGACATTGATAGTCCTTAGCAACGACATAGATAGTCCTTAGTAACGACATAGATAGTCCTTAGCACGACATAGATAGTCTTTAGTAACGACATAGATAGTCCTTAGCAACGACATAGATAGTCCTTAGTAATGACATAGATAGTCCTTAGCAACGACATAGATAGTCCTTAGTACCGACATAGATAGTCCTTAGCAACGACATAGATAAACCTTAGCAACGACATAGATGGTCCTTAGGAACGACATAGATAGTCTTTAGTAACGACAGAGAAAGTCCTTAGAAACGACATCGATAATCCTTAGTAACGACATAGATCGTCCTTAGTAAAGACATAGATAGTCCTTAGCAACGACATAGATAGTCCTTAGTAACGACATAGATAGTCCTTAGCAACGACATAGATAGTCCTTAGTAACGACATAGATAGTCCTTAGTAACGACATAGATAGTCCTTCGTAACGACATAGATAGTCCTTAGCAACGACATAGATAGTCTTTAGTAACGACCGAGAAAGTCCTTAGTAACGACATCGATAGTCCTTTGTAACGACATAGATCGTCCTTAGTAACGCCAGAGAAAGTCCTTAGTAACGTCATCGATAGTCCTTAGTAACGGCATAGATAGTTCTTAGAAACGACATAGATATTCCTCAGTAACGCCAGAGAAAGTCCTTAGTAACGCCAGAGAAAGTCCTTAGTATCGACATAGATAGGCCTTAGTAACGACATAGATAGTCCTTAGTAACGACATTGATAGTCCATAGTTACGACATAAATAGTCCTTAGTAACGCCAGATAAAGTCCTTAGTAACGACATCGATAGTCCTTAGTAACGACATAGTTAGTCCTTAGTAACGCCAAATAATATCCTTCGTATCGATAAAGATATTCCTTAGTAACGATATAGATATTCCTTAGTAACGCCAGAGAAAGTCCATAGTAACGACATCGATAAACTTCAGTAACGATATCGATTGTCCTTAATAACGACTTAGATAGTCCTTAGTAACGACATTGATAGCCCATAGCAACGACATAGATAGTCTTTAGTAACGACAGAGAAAGTCCTTAGTAACGTCATCGGTAGTCCTTAGTAACGGCATAGATAGTCCTTAGCAACGACATAGATAGTCTTTAGTAACGACATAGATAGTCCTTAGTAACGACATATATAGTCCTTAGCAAAGACACAGATAGTCTTTAGTAACGACATAGATAGTCCTTAGCAACGACATAGATAGTCCTTAGTAACGACATAGATAGTCCTTAGCAACGACATAGATAGTCCTTAGTAACGACATAGATAGTCCTTAGCAACGACATAGATAAACCTTAGCAACGACATAGTTAGTCCTTAGCAACGACATAGATAGTCTTTAGTAACGACATAGATAGTCCTTAGCAACGACATAAATAGTCCTTAGCAACGACATAGATAGTCCTTACTAACGACATAGATAGTCCTTAGCAACGACATAGATAAACCTTAGCAACGACATAGATAGTCCTTAGTAACGACATAGATAGTCCTTAGTAACGACATAGATTATCCTTAGCAACGACATAGATAGTCCTTAGCAACGACATTGATAGTCCTTAGCAACGACATAGATAGTCCTTAGTAAGGACATATATAGTCCTTAGCAACGACATAGATAGTCTTTAGTAACGACATAGATAGTCCTTAGCAACGACATAGGTAGTCCTTAGTAACGACATAGATAGTCCTTAGCAACGACATAGATAGTCCTTAGTAACGACATAGATAGTCCTTAGCAACGACATAGATAGGCCTTAGTAACGACATAGATAGTCCTTAGTAACGACATAGATAGTCCTTAGTAACGACATAGATAGTCCTTAGCAACGACATAGATAGTCTTTAGTAACGACAGAAAAAGTCCTTAGTAACGACATCGATAGTCCTTTGTAACGAAATAGATCGTCCTTAGTAACGCCAGAGAAAGTCCTTAGTAACGTCATCGATAGTCCTTAGTAACGGCATAGATAGTTCTTAGAAACGACATAGATATTCCTCAGTAACTCCAGAGAAAGTCCTTAGTAACGCCAGAGAAAGTCCTTAGTATCGACATAGATAGTCCTTAGTAACGACATAGATAGTCCTTAGTAACGACATTGATAGTCCACAGTTACGACATAAATATTCCTTAGTAACGCCAGATAAAGTCCTTAGTAACGACATCGATAGTCCTTAGTAACGACATAGATAGTTCTTAGTAACGTCATGGATATTCCTTAGTAACGCCAGAGAAAGCCCTTAGTAACGACATAGATAGTCCTTAGTAACGACATAGTTAGTCCTTAGTAACGCCAAATAATATCCTTCGTATCGAAAAAGATATTCCTTAGTAACGATATAGATATTCCTTAGTAACGCCAGAGAAAGTCCTTAGTAACGACATCGATAGTCTTCAGTAACGATATCGATAGTCCTTAGTAACGACATAGTTAGTCCTTAGTAACGCCAAATAATGTCATTAGTAACCACAGAGAAAGTCCTTAGTAACGCTAGAGAAAGTCCTTAGTATAGTCATAGATAGTCCGTAATAACGACGTAGATAGTCCTTAGTACCGACATAGATAGTCCTTAGTAACGCCAGGGAAATTCCTTATTAACGACATAAATAGGCCTTAATAACGACATAGACTGTCCTTAGTAACGAAATAGATAGTGCTTAGTAAAGACATAGATAGTCCTTACTAGCGACATAGATAGTCCTTAGTAACGGCAAAGATAGCCCTTAGTAACGACATAGATAGTCCTCAGTAACGACATGGATATTCTTTAGTAACGCCAGATAAAGTCCTTAGTAACGACATAGATAGTCCTTAGTAACGACATAGATATTCCTTAGTAACGACAGACAATGTAATTAGATGCGTCACATATAGTCTATAGTAACAACGTCGGACGTCCTCAGTAAAGACATAGATAATCCTTAGTAACGACATACATAGACCAAAGTAAAGCCAGAGAAACTCCTTAGTAACGACATCGATAGTCCTTAGTAACGACATAGATATTCCTTAGTAACGCCAGAGAAAGTCCATAGTAACGACATCAATAGTCCTTAGTAACGACATTCATAGTCCAAAGTAAAGCTAGAGAAACTCCTTAGTAACGACATAGATAGTGCTTAGTATCGACATAGATAATCCTTAGTAACGACATAGGTAGTCCTTAGTAACGGCACAGAGAGTCCTTAGTGACAACATAGATAGTCCTTAGTAACGACATACATAGTCCTTAGTATGGACATAGATAGTCCTTAGTAACGACGTAGATAGTCCACAGTAACGACATGGATTGTTCTTAGTAACGACATTCATAGTCCAAAGTAAAGCTAGAGAAACTCCTTAGTAAGGACATAGATAGCCCTTAGTAACGACATAGATAGACCTTAGTCACGACATAGATATTATTTAGTAACGACAGAGAAAATCCTTAGTAACGACATAGATACTTCTTAGTAACGACATAGTTAATCCTTAGTAACGATATATTTAGTCCTTTGTAACGCCAGAGAAGGTCCTTAGTGACGCCAGAGAAGGTCCTTAGTATCGACGTAGATAGTCCTTAGCAACAACATAGTTAGTCCTTAGTAACGCCAGAGAAAGTTCTTAGTAACGACATAGATAGGCGTTAGTAACGACATAGGCAGTCCTTAGTAGCGACATAGATAGTCCTTAGTAACGACGCAGAGACTCCGTAGTATCGACATAGCTAGGCCTTAGTAACGACACAGAATGTCCTTAATTGCGTCATAGATAATCAATAATAACAACGTAGGATGTCCTTAGTAACGATATAGATAGTCCTCAGTAACGACATACATAGTCCAATGTAAAGCCAGAGAAACTCCTTTGTAACGACATATATAGTCATTAGTAACGACATAGATATTCCTTATTAATGCCAGAGAAATTCCTTAATAACGACTTCCATAGTCCTTAGTAACGACATAGATATTACTTAGTAACGCCAGAGAAAGTCCTTAGTAACGCCAGAGAAGGTCCTTAGTATCGACATAGATAGTCCCTAGTAACGACATAGATAGTCCTTAGTAACGACATATTTAGTCCTTAGTAACAATATAGATTATCTTTAGTAACGCCAAAGAACGTCCATAGTAACGACATCGTTAGTCCTTAGTAACTACATAGATAGTCCTTAGTAACGACATAGATATTCCTCAGTATCGAAATAGATAGTCCTTAGTAATGACATAGATAGTCCACAGTAACGACATGGATATTCCTTAGTAACGCCAGAGAAATTCCCTCGTAACGACATAGATAGTCCTCAGTAACTACATGGATAGTCCTTAGTAACGCCAGTGAAAGTCGTTAGTAAGGATACAGATAGTCTTTAGTAACGACATAGATATTCTTTAGTAACGACAGAAAAAGTCCTTAGTAACGACATAGATACTTCTTAGTAACGACATAGTTAGTCCTTAGTAACGACATATTTAGTCCTTTGTAACGCCAGAGAAGGTTCTTAGTATCGACATAGATAGTCCTTAGTAACGCCAGAGAAATTCCTTAGTAACGACATAGATAGGTCTTAGTAACGACATAGATATTCTTTAGTAACGCCAGAGAAATTCCTTAGTAACGACATAGATAGGTCTTAGTAACGACATAGATAGTCTTTAGTAACGACAGAGAAAGTCCTTAGTAACGTCATCGATAGTCCTTAGTAACGGCATAAATAGTTCTTAGTAACGACATAGATATTCCTCAGTAACGCCAGAGAAAGTCCTTAGTAACGCCAGAGAAAGTCCTTAGTATCGACATAGATAGTCCTTAGTAACGATATTGATATTCCTTAGTAACGCCAGAGAAAGTCCTTACTAACGACATAGATAGTACTTGGTAACGACATTGATAGTCCATAGCAACGACATAGGTAGTCTTTAGTAACGACAGAGAAAGTCCTTAGTAACGTCATCGATAGTCCTTAGTAACGGCATAGATAGTTCTTAGTAACGACATAGATATTCCTCAGTAACGCCAGAGAAAGTCCTTAGTAACGCCAGAGAAAGTCCTTAGTATCGACATAGATAGTCCTTAGTAACGACATAGATAGTCCTTAGTAACGACATTGATAGTCCTTAGCAACGACATAGATAGTCTTTAGTAACGACAGAGAAAGTCCTTAGTAACGACATCGATAGTCCTTAGTAACGACATAGTTCGTCCTTAGTAACGACATAGATAGTCCTTAGCAACGACATAGATAGTTCTTTAGTAACGACATAGAAGTCCTTAGCAACGACATAGATAGTCCTTAGTAACGACATAGATAGTCCTTAGCAACGACATAGATAGGCCTTAGTAACGACATAGATAGTCCTTAGCAACGACATAGATAGTCTCTAGTAACGACATAGATAGTCCTTAGCAACGACATAGATAGTCCTTAGCAACGACATAGATAGTCCTTAGCAACGACATAGATAGTCCTTAGTAACGACATAGATAGTCCTTAGCAACGACATAGATAGTCTTTAGTAACGACATAGAAAGTCCTTAGCAACGACATAGATAGTCCTTAGTAACGACATAGATAGTCCTTAGCAACGACATAGATAGTCCTTAGTAACGACATAGATAGTCCTTAGCAACGACATAGATAGTCATTAGTATTGACATAGATAGTCCTTAGCAACGACATAGATAGTCCTTAGCAACGACATAGATAGTCCTTAGTAACGACATAGATAGTCCTTAGTAACGACATAGATAGTCCTTAGCAACGACATAGATAGTCCTTAACAACTACATAGATAGTCTTTAGCAACGACATAGATAGTCCTTAGCAACGACTTAGATAGTCCTTAGTAACGACATAGATAGTCCTTAGCAACGACATAGATAGTCCTTAGTAACGACATAGATAGTCCTTAGCAACGACATAGATAGTCTTTAGTAACGACAGAGAAAGTCCTTAGTAACGTCATCGATAGTCCTTAGTAACGGCATAGATAGTCCTTAGCAACGACATAGATAGTCCTTAGCAACGACATAGATAGTCCTTAGTAACGGCATAGATAGTCCTTAGAAACGACATAGATAGTCTTTAGTAACGACATAGATAGTCCTTAGCAACGACATAGATAGTCCTTAGTAACGACATAGATAGTCCTTAGCAACGACATAGATAGTCCTTAGCAACGACATAGATAGTAGTTAGTAACGACATAGTTAGTCCTTAGCAACGACATAGATTGTCCTTAGTAACGACATAGTTAGTCCTTAGTAACGACATAGATAGTCCTTCGTAACGACATAGATAGTCCTTAGCAACGACATAGATAGTCTTTAGTAACGACAGAGAAAGTCCTTAGTAACGACATCGATAGTCCTTTGTAACGACATAGATCGTCCTTAGTAACGCCAGAGAAAGTCCTTAGTAACGTCATCGATAGTCCTTAGTAACGGCATAGATAGTTCTTAGAAACGACATAGATATTCCTCAGTAACGCCAGAGAAAGTCCTTAGTAACGCCAGAGAAAGTCCTTAGTATCGACATAGATAGGCCTTAGTAACGACATAGATAGTCCTTAGTAACGACATTGATAGTCCATAGTTACGACATAAATAGTCCTTAGTAACGCCAGATTAAGTCCTTAGTAACGACATCGATAGTCCTTAGTAACGACATAGATAGTTCTTAGTAACGACATGGATATTCCTTAGTAACGCCATAGAAAGCCCTTAGTAACGACATAGATAGTCCTTAGTAACGATATAGTTAGTCCTTAGTAACGCCAAATAATATCCTTCGTATCGAAAAAGATATTCCTTAGTAACGATATAGATATTCCTTAGTAACGCCAGAGAAAGTTCCTAAGTAACGACATCGATAAACTTCAGTAACGATATCGATTGTCCTTAATAACGACATAGATAGTCCTTAGTAACGACATTGATAGCCCATAGCAACGACATAGATAGTCTTTAGTAACGACAGAGAAAGTCCTTAGTAACGTCATCGGTAGTCCTTAGTAACGGCATAGATAGTTCTTAGTAACGACATAGATATTCCTCAGTAACGTCAGAGAAAGTCCTTAGTAACGCCAGAGAAAGTCCTTAGTATCGACATAGATAGTCCTTAGTAACGACATAGATAGTCCTTAGCAACGACATAGATAGTCCTTAGTAACGACATAGATAGTCCTTAGCAACGACATAGATAGTCCTTAGTAACGACATAGATAGTCCTTAGCAACGACATAGATAGGCTTTAGTAACGACATAGATAGTCCTTAGCAACGACATAGATTGTCCTTAGTAATGACATAGATAGTCCTTAGCAACGACATAGATAGTCCTTAGTAACGACATAGATAGTCCTTAGCAACGACATAGATAAACCTTAGCAACGACATAGATAGTCCTTAGGAACGACATAGATAGTCTTTAGTAACGACAGAGAAAGTCCTTAGTAACGACATCGATAGTCCTTAGTAACGACATAGATCGTCCTTAGTAAAGACATAGATAGTCCTTAGCAACGACATAGATAGTCCTTAGTAACGACATAGATAGTCCTTAGCAACGACATAGATAGTCCTTAGTAACGACATAGATAGTCCTTAGTAACGACATAGATAGTCCTTCGTAACGACATAGATAGTCCTTAGCAACGACATAGATAGTCTTTAGTAACGACAGAGAAAGTCCTTAGTAACGACATCGATAGTCCTTTGTAACGACATAGATCGTCCTTAGTAACGCCAGAGAAAGTCCTTAGTAACGTCATCGATAGTCCTTAGTAACGGCATAGATAGTTCTTAGAAACGACATAGATATTCCTCAGTAACGCCAGAGAAAGTCCTTAGTAACGCCAGAGAAAGTCCTTAGTATCGACATAGATAGGCCTTAGTAACGACATAGATAGTCCTTAGTAACGACATTGATAGTCCATAGTTACGACATAAATAGTCTTTAGTAACGCCAGATAAAGTCCTTAGTAACGATATCGATAGTCCTTAGTAACGACATAGATAGTTCTTAGTAACGACATGGATATTCCTTAGTAACGCCAGAGAAAGCCCATAGTAACGACATAGATAGTCCTTAGTAACGACATAGTTAGTCCTTAGTAACGCCAAATAATATCCTTCGTATCGAAAAAGATATTCCTTAGTAACGATATAGATATTCCTTAGTAACGCCAGAGAAAGTCCATAGTAACGACATCGATAAACTTCAGTAACGATATCGATTGTCCTTAATAACGACATAGATAGTCCTTAGTAACGACATTGATAGCCCATAGCAACGACATAGATAGTCTTTAGTAACGACAGAGAAAGTCCTTAGTAACGTCATCGGTAGTCCTTAGTAACGGCATAGATAGTCCTTAGCAACGACATAGATAGTCTTTAGTAACGACATAGATAGTCCTTAGCAACGACATAGATAGTCTTTAGTAACGACATAGATAGTCCTTAGCAACGACATAGATAGTCCTTAGTAACGACATCGATAGTCCTTAGTAACGACATAGATCGTCCTTAGTAAAGACATAGATAGTCCTTAGCAACGACATAGATAGTCCTTAGTAACGACATAGATAGTCCTTAGCAACGACATAGATAGTCCTTAGTAACGACATAGATAGTCCTTAGTAACGACATAGATAGTCCTTCGTAACGACATAGATAGTCCTTAGCAACGACATAGATAGTCTTTAGTAACGACAGAGAAAGTCCTTAGTAACGACATCGATAGTCCTTTGTAACGACATAGATCGTCCTTAGTAACGCCAGAGAAAGTCCTTAGTAACGTCATCGATAGTCCTTAGTAACGGCATAGATAGTTCTTAGAAACGACATAGATATTCCTCAGTAACGCCAGAGAAAGTCCTTAGTAACGCCAGAGAAAGTCCTTAGTATCGACATAGATAGGCCTTAGTAACGACATAGATAGTCCTTAGTAACGACATTGATAGTCCATAGTTACGACATAAATAGTCTTTAGTAACGCCAGATAAAGTCCTTAGTAACGATATCGATAGTCCTTAGTAACGACATAGATAGTTCTTAGTAACGACATGGATATTCCTTAGTAACGCCAGAGAAAGCCCATAGTAACGACATAGATAGTCCTTAGTAACGACATAGTTAGTCCTTAGTAACGCCAAATAATATCCTTCGTATCGAAAAAGATATTCCTTAGTAATGATATAGATATTCCTTAGTAACGCCAGAGAAAGTCCATAGTAACGACATCGATAAACTTCAGTAACGATATCGATTGTCCTTAATAACGACATAGATAGTCCTTAGTAACGACATTGATAGCCCATAGCAACGACATAGATAGTCTTTAGTAACGACAGAGAAAGTCCTTAGTAACGTCATCGGTAGTCCTTAGTAACGGCATAGATAGTCCTTAGCAACGACATAGATAGTCTTTAGTAACGACATAGATAGTCCTTAGCAACGACATAGATAGTCTTTAGTAACGACATAGATAGTCCTTAGCAACGACATAGATAGTCCTTAGTAACGACATAGATAGTCCTTAGCAACGACATAGATAGTCCTTAGTAACGACATAGATAGTCCTTAGCAACGACATAGATAGTCCTTAGTAACGACATAGATAGTCCTTAGTAACGACATAGATAGTCCTTAGCAACGACGTAGATAGTCCTTAGTAACGACATAGATAGTCCTTAGTAACGCCATTGATAGTCCTTAGTAACGACATAGATAGTCCTTAGCAACGACATAGATAGTCCTTAGTAACGACATAGATAGTCCTTAGCAACGACATAGATAGTCTTTAGTAACGACATAGATAGTCCTTAGCAACGACATAGATAGTCTTTAGTAACGACATAGATAGTCCTTAGCAACGACATAGATAGTCCTTAGTAACGACATAGATAGTCCTTAGCAACGACATAGATAGTCCTTAGTAACGACATAGATAGTCCTTAGCAACGACATAGATAGTCCTTAGTAACGACAAAGATAGTCCTTAGTAACGACATAGATAGTCCTTAGCAACGACGTAGATAGTCCTTAGTAACGACATAGATAGTCCTTAGTAACGCCATTGATAGTCCTTAGTAACGACATAGATAGTCTTTAGTAATGACAGAGAAAGTCCTTAGTAACGACATCGATAGTCCTTTGTAACGACATAGATCGTCCTTAGTAACGTCATCGATAGTCCTTAGTAACGGCATAGATAGTTCTTAGAAACGACATAGATATTCCTCAGTAACGCCAGAGAAAGTCCTTAGTATCGACATAGATAGTCCTTAGTAACGACATAGATAGTCCTTAGTAACGACATTGATAGTCCATATTTACGACATAAATAGTCCTTAGTAACGCCAGATAAAGTCCTTAGTAACGACATCGATAGTCCTTAGTAACGACATAGATAGTTCTTAGTAACGACATCGATAGTCCTTTGTAACGACATAGATCGTCCTTAGTAACGCCAGAGAAAGTCCTTAGCAACGACATAGATAGACCTTAGCAACGACATAGATAGTCCTTAGCACCGACATAGATAGTCCTTAGTAACGACATAGATAGTCCTTACCAACGACATAGATAGTTCTTAGTAACGACATAGATAGTCCTTAGTAACGACATAGATAGTCCTTAGCAACGACATAGATAGTCATTAACAACGACATAGATAGTCCTTAGCAACGACATAGATAGTCCTTAGCAAAGACATAGATAGTCCTTAGCAACGACATAGATAGTCCTTAGTAACGACATAGATAGTCCTTAGCAACGACATAGATAGTCCTTAGCAACGGCATAGATAGTCCTTAGCAACGACATAGATAGTCCTTAGTAACGACATAGATAGTCCTTAGTAACGACATAGATAGTCCTTAGCAACGTCATAGATAGTCCTTAGCAACGACATAGATAGTCCTTAGCAACGACATAGATAGTCCTTTGTAACGGCATAGATAGTCTTTAGAAACGACATAGATAGTCTTTAGTAACGACATAGATAGTCCTTAGCAACGACATAGATAGTCCTTAGTAACGACATAGATAGTCCTTAGCAACGACATAGATAGTCCCTAGTAACGACATAGATAGTCCTTAGCAACGACATAGATAGTCCTTAGTAACGACATAGATAGTCCTTAGTAACGACATAGATAGTCCTTAGTAACGACATAGATAGTCCTTAGCAACGACATAGAAAGTCTTTAGTAACAACAGAGAAGGTCCTTAGTAACGACATCGATAGTCCTTTGTAACGACTTAGATCGTCCTTAGTAACGCCAGAGAAAGTCCTTAGTAACGTCATCGATAGTCCTTAGTAATGGCATAGATAGTTCTTCGACACGACATAGATATTCCTCAGTAACGCCAGAGAAAGTCTTTAGTAATGCCAGAGAAAGTCCTTAGTATCGACATAGATAGTCCTTAGCAACGACATAGATAGTCCTTAGTAACGACATAGATAGTCCTTAGCAACGACATAAATAGTCCATAGTAACGCCAGATAAAGTCCTTAGTAACGACATCGATAGTCCTTAGTAACGACATAGATAGTTCTTAGTAACGACATGGATATTCTATAGTAACGCCAGAGAAAGCCCTTAGTAACGACATAGATAGTCCTTAGTAACGAAATAGTTAGTCCTTAGTAACGCCAAATAATATCCTTCGTATCGAAAAAGATATTCCTTAGTAACGCTAGAGAAAGTCCTTAGTAACGACATCGATAGTCTTCAGTAACCATATCGATTGTCCTTAATAACGACATAGATAGTCTTTAGTAACGACATTGATAGTCCATAGCAACGACATAGATAGTCTTTAGTAACGACAGAGAAAGTCCTTAGTAACGTCATCGATAGTCCTTAGTAACGGCATAGATAGTTCTTAGTAACGACATAGATATTCCTCAGTAACGCCAGAGAAAGTCCTTAGTATCGACATAGATAGTCCTTAGTAACGACATAGATAGTCCTTAGTAACGACATTGATAGTCCTTAGCAACGACATAGATAGTCTTTAGTAACGACATAGATAGTCCTTAGCAACGACATAGATAGTCCTTAGCAACGACATAGATAGTCCTTAGTAACGACATAGATAGTCCATAGCAACGACATAGATAGTCCTTAGCAACGACATAGATAGTCCTTAGCAACGACATAGATAGTCCTTAGCAACGACATAGATAGTCCTTAGTAATGACATAGATAGTCCTTAGCAACGACATAGATAGTCTTTAGTAACGACATAGATAGTCCTTAGCAACGACATAGATAGTCTTTAGTAACGACATAGATAGTCCTTAGCAACGACATAGATAGTCCTTAGCAACGACATAGATAGTCCTTAGTAACGACATAGATAGTTCTTAGTAACGACATAGATATTCCTCAGTAACGCCAGAGAAAGTCCTTAGTATCGACATAGATAGTCCTTAGTAACGACATTGATAGTCCTTAGCAACGACATAGATAGTCTTTAGTAACGACATAGATAGTCCTTAGCAACGACATAGATAGTCCTTAGCAACGACATAGATAGTCCTTAGTAACGACATAGATAGTCCATAGCAACGACATAGATAGTCCTTAGCAACGACATAGATAGTCCTTAGCAACGACATAGATAGTCCTTAGCAACGACATAGATAGTCCTTAGTAATGACATAGATAGTCCTTAGCAACGACATAGATAGTCTTTAGTAACGACATAGATAGTCATTAGCAACGACATAGATAGTCCTTAGCAACGACATAGATAGTCCTTAGCAACGACATAGATAGTCCTTAGCAACGACATAGATAGTCTTTAGTAACGACATAGATAGTCCTTAGCAACGACATAGATAGTCTTTAGTAACGACATAGATAGTCCATAGCAACGACATAGATAGTCCTTAGCAACGACATAGATAGTCCTTAGCAACGACATAGATAGTCCTTAGCAACGACATAGATAGTCTTTAGTAACGACATAGATAGTCCTTAGCAACGACATAGATAGTCTTTAGTAACGACATAGATAGTCCTTAGCAACGACATAGATAGTCCTTAGTAACGACATAGATAGTCCTTAGCAACGACATAGATAGTCATTAGTAACGACATAGATAGTCCTTAGCAACGACATAGATAGTCCTTAGTAACGACATAGATAGTCCTTAGTAACGACATAGATAGTCCTTAGCAACGACGTAGATAGTCCTTAGTAACGACATAGATAGTCCTTAGTAACGCCATTGATAGTCCTTAGTAACGACATAGATAGTCCTTAGCAACGACATAGATAGTCCTTAGTAACGACATAGATAGTCCTTAGCAACGACATAGATAGTCTTTAGTAACGACATAGATAGTCCTTAGCAACGACATAGATAGTCTTTAGTAACGACATAGATAGTCCTTAGCAACGACATAGATAGTCCTTAGTAACGACATAGATAGTCCTTAGCAACGACATAGATAGTCCTTAGTAACGACATAGATAGTCCTTAGCAACGACATAGATAGTCCTTAGTAACGACAAAGATAGTCCTTAGTAACGACATAGATAGTCCTTAGCAACGACGTAGATAGTCCTTAGTAACGACATAGATAGTCCTTAGTAACGCCATTGATAGTCCTTAGTAACGACATAGATAGTCTTTAGTAATGACAGAGAAAGTCCTTAGTAACGACATCGATAGTCCTTTGTAACGACATAGATCGTCCTTAGTAACGTCATCGATAGTCCTTAGTAACGGCATAGATAGTTCTTAGAAACGACATAGATATTCCTCAGTAACGCCAGAGAAAGTCCTTAGTATCGACATAGATAGTCCTTAGTAACGACATAGATAGTCCTTAGTAACGACATTGATAGTCCATATTTACGACATAAATAGTCCTTAGTAACGCCAGATAAAGTCCTTAGTAACGACATCGATAGTCCTTAGTAACGACATAGATTGTTCTTAGTAACGACATCGATAGTCCTTTGTAACGACATAGATCGTCCTTAGTAACGCCAGAGAAAGTCCTTAGCAACGACATAGATAGACCTTAGCAACGACATAGATAGTCCTTAGCACCGACATAGATAGTCCTTAGTAACGACATAGATAGTCCTTACCAACGACATAGATAGTTCTTAGTAACGACATAGATAGTCCTTAGTAACGACATAGATAGTCCTTAGCAACGACATAGATAGTCATTAACAACGACATAGATAGTCCTTAGCAACGACATAGATAGTCCTTAGCAAAGACATAGATAGTCCTTAGCAACGACATAGATAGTCCTTAGTAACGACATAGATAGTCCTTAGCAACGACATAGATAGTCCTTAGCAACGGCATAGATAGTCCTTAGCAACGACATAGATAGTCCTTAGTAACGACATAGATAGTCCTTAGTAACGACATAGATAGTCCTTAGCAACGTCATAGATAGTCCTTAGCAACGACATAGATAGTCCTTAGCAACGACATAGATAGTCCTTTGTAACGGCATAGATAGTCTTTAGAAACGACATAGATAGTCTTTAGTAACGACATAGATAGTCCTTAGCAACGACATAGATAGTCCTTAGTAACGACATAGATAGTCCTTAGCAACGACATAGATAGTCCCTAGTAACGACATAGATAGTCCTTAGCAACGACATAGATAGTCCTTAGTAACGACATAGATAGTCCTTAGTAACGACATAGATAGTCCTTAGTAACGACATAGATAGTCCTTAGCAACGACATAGAAAGTCTTTAGTAACAACAGAGAAGGTCCTTAGTAACGACATCGATAGTCCTTTGTAACGACTTAGATCGTCCTTAGTAACGCCAGAGAAAGTATTTAGTAACGTCATCGATAGTCCTTAGTAATGGCATAGATAGTTCTTAGACACGACATAGATATTCCTCAGTAACGCCAGAGAAAGTCCTTAGTAATGCCAGAGAAAGTCCTTAGTATCGACATAGATAGTCCTTAGCAACGACATAGATAGTCCTTAGTAACGACATAGATAGTCCTTAGCAACGACATAAATAGTCCATAGTAACGCCAGATAAAGTCCTTAGTAACGACATCGATAGTCCTTAGTAACGACATAGATAGTTCTTAGTAACGACATGGATATTCTATAGTAACGCCAGAGAAAGCCCTTAGTAACGACATAGATAGTCCTTAGTAACGAAATAGTTAGTCCTTAGTAACGCCAAATAATATCCTTCGTATCGAAAAAGATATTCCTTAGTAACGCTAGAGAAAGTCCTTAGTAACGACATCGATAGTCTTCAGTAACCATATCGATTGTCCTTAATAACGACATAGATAGTCTTTAGTAACGACATTGATAGTCCATAGCAACGACATAGATAGTCTTTAGTAACGACAGAGAAAGTCCTTAGTAACGTCATCGATAGTCCTTAGTAACGGCATAGATAGTTCTTAGTAACGACATAGATATTCCTCAGTAACGCCAGAGAAAGTCCTTAGTAACGACATAGATAGTCCTTAGTAACGACATTGATAGTCCTTAGCAACGACATAGATAGTCTTTAGTAACGACATAGATAGTCCTTAGCAACGACATAGATAGTCCTTAGCAACGACATAGATAGTCCTTAGTAACGACATAGATAGTCCATAGCAACGACATAGATAGTCCTTAGCAACGACATAGATAGTCCTTAGCAACGACATAGATAGTCCTTAGCAACGACATAGATAGTCCTTAGTAATGACATAGATAGTCCTTAGCAACGACATAGATAGTCTTTAGTAACGACATAGATAGTCCTTAGCAACGACATAGATAGTCTTTAGTAACGACATAGATAGTCCTTAGCAACGACATAGATAGTCCTTAGTAACGACATAGATAGTCCATAGCAAGGACATAGATAGTCCTTAGTAACGACATAGATAGTCCTTAGCAACGACATAGATAGTCCTTAGTAACGACATAGATAGTCCTTAGTAACGACATAGATAGTCCTTAGCAACGACGTAGATAGTCCTTAGTAACGACATAGATAGTCCTTAGTAACGCCATTGATAGTCCTTAGTAACGACATAGATAGTCCTTAGCAACGACATAGATAGTCTTTAGTAACGACAGAGAAAGTCCTTAGTAGCGACATCGATAGTCCTTTGTAACGACATAGATCGTCCTTAGTAAAGTCATCGATAGTCCTTAGTAACGGCATAGATAGTTCTTAGAAACGTCATAGATATTCCTCAGTAACGCCAGAGAAAGTCCTTAGTATCGACATAGATAGTCCTTAGTAACGACATAGATAGTCCTTAGTAACGACATTGATAGTCCATATTTACGACATAAATAGTCCTTAGTAACGCCAGATAAAGTCCTTAGTAACGACATCGATAGTCCTTAGTAACGACATAGATAGTTCTTAGTAACGACATGGATATTCCTTAGCAACGACATAGATAGTCTTTAGTAACGACAGAGAAAGTCCTTAGTAACGACATCGATAGTCCTTTGTAACGACATAGATCGTCCTTAGTAACGCCAGAGAAAGTCCTTAGCAACGACATAGATAGTGCTTAGCAACGACATAGATAGTCCTTAGCAACGACATAGATAGTCCTTAGTAACGACATAGATAGTCCTTAGCAACGACATAGATAGTCCTTAGCAACGACATAGATAGTCCTTAGCAACGACATAGATAGTCCTTAGCAACGACATAGATAGTCCTTAGTAACGACATAGATAGTCCTTAGCAACGACATAGATAGTCCTTATCAACGACATAGATAGTCCTTAGTAACGACATAGATAGTCCTTAGCAACGACATAGATAGTCCTTAGTAACGACATAGATAGTCCTTAGCAACGACATGGATAGTCTTTAGTAACGACATAGATAGTCCTTAGCAACGACATAGATAGTCTTTAGTAACGACATAGATAGTCCTTAGCAACGACATAGATAGTCCTTAGTAACGACATAGATAGTCCTTAGCAACGACATAGATAGTCCTTAGTAACGACATAGATAGTCCTTAGCAACGACGTAGATAGTCCTTAGTAACGACATAGATAGTCCTTAGTAACGCCATTGATAGTCCTTAGTAACGACATAGATAGTCCTTAGCAACGACATAGATAGTCTTTAGTAACGACAGAGAAAGTCCTTAGTAACGACATCGATAGTCCTTTGTAACGACATAGATCGTCCTTAGTAACGTCATCGATAGTCCTTAGTAACGGCATAGATAGTTCTTAGAAACGACATAGATATTCCTCAGTAACGCCAGAGAAAGTCCTTAGTATCGACATAGATAGTCCTTAGTAACGACATAGATAGTCCTTAGTAACGACATTGATAGTCCATATTTACGACATAAATAGTCCTTAGTAACGCCAGATAAAGTCCTTAGTAACGACATCGATAGTCCTTAGTAACGACATAGATAGTTCTTAGTAACGACATGGATATTCCTTAGCAACGACATAGATAGTCTTTAGTAACGACAGAGAAAGTCCTTAGTAACGACATCGATAGTCCTTTGTAACGACATAGATCGTCCTTAGTAACGCCAGAGAAAGTCCTTAGCAACGACATAGATAGTCCTTAGCAACGACATAGATAGTCCTTAGCAACGACATAGATAGTCCTTAGTAACGACATAGATAGTCCTCAGCAACGACATAGATATTCCTTAGTAACGCCAGAGAAAGTCCTTAGTAACGACATCGATAGTCTTCAGTAACCATATCGATTGTCCCTAATAACGACATAGATAGTCTTTAGTAACGACATTGATAGTCCATAGCAACGACATAGATAGTCTTTAGTAACGACAGAGAAAGTCCTTAGTAACGACATAGATAGTCCTTAGCAACGACGTAGATAGTCCTTAGTAACGACATAGATAGTCCTTAGTAACGCCATTGATAGTCCTTAGTAACGACATAGATAGTCCTTAGCAACGACATAGATAGTCTTTAGTAACGACAGAGAAAGTCCTTAGTAGCGACATCGATAGTCCTTTGTAACGACATAGATCGTCCTTAGTAACGTCATCGATAGTCCTTAGTAACGGCATAGATAGTTCTTTGAAACGTCATAGATATTCCTCAGTAACGCCAGAGAAAGTCCTTAGTATCGACATAGATAGTCCTTAGTAACGACATAGATAGTCCTTAGTAACGACATTGATAGTCCATATTTACGACATAAATAGTCCTTAGTAACGCCAGATAAAGTCCTTAGTAACGACATCGATAGTCCTTAGTAACGACATAGATAGTTCTTAGTAACGACATGGATATTCCTTAGCAACGACATAGATAGTCTTTAGTAACGACAGAGAAAGTCCTTAGTAACGACATAGATAGTCCTTAGCAACGACATAGATAGTCCTTAGTAACGACATAGATAGTCCTTAGCAACGACATAGATAGTCCTTAGTAACGACAAAGATAGTCCTTAGTAACGACATAGATAGTCCTTAGCAACGACGTAGATAGTCCTTAGTAACGACATAGATAGTCCTTAGTAACGCCATTGATAGTCCTTAGTAACGACATAGATAGTCTTTAGTAATGACAGAGAAAGTCCTTAGTAACGACATCGATAGTCCTTTGTAACGACATAGATCGTCCTTAGTAACGTCATCGATAGTCCTTAGTAACGGCATAGATAGTTCTTAGAAACGACATAGATATTCCTCAGTAACGCCAGAGAAAGTCCTTAGTATCGACATAGATAGTCCTTAGTAACGACATAGATAGTCCTTAGTAACGACATTGATAGTCCATATTTACGACATAAATAGTCCTTAGTAACGCCAGATAAAGTCCTTAGTAACGACATCGATAGTCCTTAGTAACGACATAGATAGTTCTTAGTAACGACATCGATAGTCCTTTGTAACGACATAGATCGTCCTTAGTAACGCCAGAGAAAGTCCTTAGCAACGACATAGATAGACCTTAGCAACGACATAGATAGTCCTTAGCACCGACATAGATAGTCCTTAGTAACGACATAGATAGTCCTTACCAACGACATAGATAGTTCTTAGTAACGACATAGATAGTCCTTAGTAACGACATAGATAGTCCTTAGCAACGACATAGATAGTCATTAACAACGACATAGATAGTCCTTAGCAACGACATAGATAGTCCTTAGCAAAGACATAGATAGTCCTTAGCAACGACATAGATAGTCCTTAGTAACGACATAGATAGTCCTTAGCAACGACATAGATAGTCCTTAGCAACGGCATAGATAGTCCTTAGCAACGACATAGATAGTCCTTAGTAACGACATAGGTAGTCCTTAGTAACGACATAGATAGTCCTTAGCAACGTCATAGATAGTCCTTAGCAACGACATAGATAGTCCTTAGCAACGACATAGATAGTCCTTTGTAACGGCATAGATAGTCTTTAGAAACGACATAGATAGTCTTTAGTAACGACATAGATAGTCCTTAGCAACGACATAGATAGTCCTTAGTAACGACATAGATAGTCCTTAGCAACGACATAGATAGTCCCTAGTAACGACATAGATAGTCCTTAGCAACGACATAGATAGTCCTTAGTAACGACATAGATAGTCCTTAGTAACGACATAGATAGTCCTTAGTAACGACATAGATAGTCCTTAGCAACGACATAGAAAGTCTTTAGTAACAACAGAGAAGGTCCTTAGTAACGACATCGATAGTCCTTTGTAACGACTTAGATCGTCCTTAGTAACGCCAGAGAAAGTCCTTAGTAACGTCATCGATAGTCCTTAGTAATGGCATAGATAGTTCTTAGACACGACATAGATATTCCTCAGTAACGCCAGAGAAAGTCCTTAGTAATGCCAGAGAAAGTCCTTAGTATCGACATAGATAGTCCTTAGCAACGACATAGATAGTCCTTAGTAACGACATAGATAGTCCTTAGCAACGACATAAATAGTCTATAGTAACGCCAGATAAAGTCCTTAGTAACGACATCGATAGTCCTTAGTAACGACATAGATAGTTCTTAGTAACGACATGGATATTCTATAGTAACGCCAGAGAAAGCCCTTAGTAACGACATAGATAGTCCTTAGTAACGAAATAGTTAGTCCTTAGTAACGCCAAATAATATCCTTCGTATCGAAAAAGATATTCCTTAGTAACGCTAGAGAAAGTCCTTAGTAACGACATCGATAGTCTTCAGTAACCATATCGATTGTCCTTAATAACGACATAGATAGTCTTTAGTAACGACATTGATAGTCCATAGCAACGACATAGATAGTCTTTAGTAACGACAGAGAAAGTCCTTAGTAACGTCATCGATAGTCCTTAGTAACGGCATAGATAGTTCTTAGTAACGACATAGATATTCCTCAGTAACGCCAGAGAAATTCCTTAGTATCGACATAGATAGTCCTTAGTAACGACATAGATAGTCCTTAGTAACGACATTGATAGTCCTTAGCAACGACATAGATAGTCTTTAGTAACGACATAGATAGTCCTTAGCAACGACATAGATAGTCCTTAGCAACGACATAGATAGTCCTTAGTAACGACATAGATAGTCCATAGCAACGACATAGATAGTCCTTAGCAACGACATAGATAGTCCTTAGCAACGACATAGATAGTCCTTAGCAACGACATAGATAGTCCTTAGTAATGACATAGATAGTCCTTAGCAACGACATAGATAGTCTTTAGTAACGACATAGATAGTCCTTAGCAACGACATAGATAGTCTTTAGTAACGACATAGATAGTCCTTAGCAACGACATAGATAGTCCTTAGTAACGACATAGATAGTCCATAGCAACGACATAGATAGTCCTTAGTAACGACATAGATAGTCCTTAGCAACGACATAGATAGTCCTTAGTAACGACATAGATAGTCCTTAGTAACGACATAGATAGTCCTTAGCAACGACGTAGATAGTCCTTAGTAACGACATAGATAGTCCTTAGTAACGCCATTGATAGTCCTTAGTAACGACATAGATAGTCCTTAGCAACGACATAGATAGTCTTTAGTAACGACAGAGAAAGTCCTTAGTAGCGATATCGATAGTCCTTTGTAACGACATAGATCGTCCTTAGTAACGTCATCGATAGTCCTTAGTAACGGCATAGATAGTTCTTAGAAACGTCATAGATATTCCTCAGTAACGCCAGAGAAAGTCCTTAGTATCGACATAGATAGTCCTTAGTAACGACATAGATAGTCCTTAGTAACGACATTGATAGTCCATATTTACGACATAAATAGTCCTTAGTAACGCCAGATAAAGTCCTTAGTAACGACATCTATAGTCCTTAGTAACGACATAGACAGTTCTTAGTAACGACATGGATATTCCTTAGCAACGACATAGATAGTCTTTAGTAACGACAGAGAAAGTCCTTAGTAACGACATCGATAGTCCTTTGTAACGACATAGATCGTCCTTAGTAACGCCAGAGAAAGTCCTTAGCAACGACATAGATAGTGCTTAGCAACGACATAGATAGTCCTTAGCAACGACATAGATAGTCCTTAGTAACGACATAGATAGTCCTTAGCAACGACATAGATAGTCCTTAGCAACGACATAGATAGTCCTTAGCAACGACATAGATAGTCCTTAGCAACGACATAGATAGTCCTTAGTAACGACATAGATAGTCCTTAGCAACGACATAGATAGTCCTTATCAACGACATAGATAGTCCTTAGTAACGACATAGATAGTCCTTAGCAACGACATAGATAGTCCTTAGTAACGACATAGATAGTCCTTAGCAACGACATGGATAGTCTTTAGTAACGACATAGATAGTCCTTAGCAACGACATAGATAGTCTTTAGTAACGACATAGATAGTCCTTAGCAACGACATAGATAGTCCTTAGTAACGACATAGATAGTCCTTAGCAACGACATAGATAGTCCTTAGTAACGACATAGATAGTCCTTAGCAACGACGTAGATAGTCCTTAGTAACGACATAGATAGTCCTTAGTAACGCCATTGATAGTCCTTAGTAACGACATAGATAGTCCTTAGCAACGACATAGATAGTCTTTAGTAACGACAGAGAAAGTCCTTAGTAACGACATCGATAGTCCTTTGTAACGACATAGATCGTCCTTAGTAACGTCATCGATAGTCCTTAGTAACGGCATAGATAGTTCTTAGAAACGACATAGATATTCCTCAGTAACGCCAGAGAAAGTCCTTAGTATCGACATAGATAGTCCTTAGTAACGACATAGATAGTCCTTAGTAACGACATTGATAGTCCATATTTACGACATAAATAGTCCTTAGTAACGCCAGATAAAGTCCTTAGTAACGACATCGATAGTCCTTAGTAACGACATAGATAGTTCTTAGTAACGACATGGATATTCCTTAGCAACGACATAGTTAGTCTTTAGTAACGACAGAGAAAGTCCTTAGTAACGACATCGATAGTCCTTTGTAACGACATAGATCGTCCTTAGTAACGCCAGAGAAAGTCCTTAGCAACGACATAGATAGTCCTTAGCAACGACATAGATAGTCCTTAGCAACGACATAGATAGTCCTTAGTAACGACATAGATAGTCCTCAGCAACGACATAGATAGTCATTAGCAACGACATAGATAGTCCTTAGCAACGACATAGATAGTCCTTAGCAACGACATAGATAGTCCTTAGTAACGACATAGATAGTCCTTAGCAACGACGTAGATAGTCCTTAGTAACGCCAGAGAAAGTCCTTAGTAACGACATCGATAGTCTTCAGTAACCATATCGATTGTCCTTAATAACGACATAGATAGTCTTTAGTAACGACATTGATAGTCCATAGCAACGACATAGATAGTCTTTAGTAACGACAGAGAAAGTCCTTAGTAACGACATAGATAGTCCTTAGCAACGACGTAGATAGTCCTTAGTAACGACATAGATAGTCCTTAGTAACGCCATTGATAGTCCTTAGTAACGACATAGATAGTCCTTAGCAACGACATAGATAGTCTTTAGTAACGACAGAGAAAGTCCTTAGTAGCGACATCGATAGTCCTTTGTAACGACATAGATCGTCCTTAGTAACGTCATCGATAGTCCTTAGTAACGGCATAGATAGTTCTTTGAAACGTCATAGATATTCCTCAGTAACGCCAGAGAAAGTCCTTAGTATCGACATAGATAGTCCTTAGTAACGACATAGATAGTCCTTAGTAACGACATTGATAGTCCATATTTACGACATAAATAGTCCTTAGTAACGCCAGATAAAGTCCTTAGTAACGACATCGATAGTCCTTAGTAACGACATAGATAGTTCTTAGTAACGACATGGATATTCCTTAGCAACGACATAGATAGTCTTTAGTAACGACAGAGAAAGTCCTTAGTAACGACATCGATAGTCCTTTGTAACGACATAGATCGTCCTTAGTAACGCCAGAGAAAGTCCTTAGCAACGACATAGATAGTGCTTAGCAACTACATAGATAGTCCTTAGCAACGACATAGATAGTCCTTAGTAACGACATAGATAGTCCTTAGCAACGACATAGATAGTCATTAGCAACGACATAGATAGTCCTTAGCAACGACATAGATAGTCCTTAGCAACGACATAGATAGTCCTTAGTAACGACATAGATAGTCCTTAGCAACGACGTAGATAGTCCTTAGTAACGACATAGATAGTCCTTAGTAACGCCATTGATAGTCCTTAGTAACGACATAGATAGTCTTTAGTAATGACAGAGAAAGTCCTTAGTAACGACATCGATAGTCCTTTGTAACGACATAGATCGTCCTTAGTAACGTCATCGATAGTCCTTAGTAACGGCATAGATAGTTCTTAGAAACGACATAGATATTCCTCAGTAACGCCAGAGAAAGTCCTTAGTATCGACATAGATAGTCCTTAGTAACGACATAGATAGTCCTTAGTAACGACATTGATAGTCCATATTTACGACATAAATAGTCCTTAGTAACGCCAGATAAAGTCCTTAGTAACGACATCGATAGTCCTTAGTAACGACATAGATAGTTCTTAGTAACGACATGGATATTCCTTAGCAACGACATAGATAGTCTTTAGTAACGACAGAGAAAGTCCTTAGTAACGACATCGATAGTCCTTTGTAACGACATAGATCGTCCTTAGTAACGCCAGAGGAAGTCCTTAGCAACGACATAGATAGTCCTTAGCAACGACATAGATAGTCCTTAGCAACGACATAGATAGTCCTTAGTAACGACATAGATAGTCCTTAGCAACGACATAGATAGTCCTTAGCAACGACATAGATAGTCCTTAGCAACGACATAGATAGTCCTTAGCAACGACATAGATAGTCCTTAGTAACGCCATAGATAGTCCTCAGCAACGACATAGATATTCCTTAGTAACGCCAGAGAAAGTCCTTAGTAACGACATCGATAGTCTTCAGTAACCATATCGATTGTCCTTAATAACGACATAGATAGTCTTTAGTAACGACATTGATAGTCCATAGCAACGACATAGATAGTCTTTAGTAACGACAGAGAAAGTCCTTAGTATCGACATAGATAGTCCTTAGTAACGACATAGATAGTCCTTAGTAACGACATTGATAGTCCTTAGCAACGACATAGATAGTCTTTAGTATCGACATAGATAGTCCTTAGCAACGACATAGATAGTCCTTAGCAACGACATAGATAGTCCTTAGCAACGACATAGATAGTCCTTAGTAACGACATAGATAGTCCTTAGCAACGACATAGATAGTCTTTAGTAACGACATAGATAGTCCTTAGCAACGACATAGATAGTCCTTAGCAACGACATTGATAGTCATTAGTAACGACATAGATAGTCCTTAGTAACGACATAGATAGTCCTTAGCAACGACATAGATAGTACTTAGTAACGACATAGATAGTCCTTAGTAACGACATAGATAGTCCTTAGCAACGACATAGATAGTCCTTAGTAACGACATAGATAGTCCTTAGCAACGACGTAGATAGTCCTTAGTAACGACATAGATAGTCCTTAGTAACGCCATTGATAGTCCTTAGTAACGACATAGATAGTCCTTAGCAACGACATAGATAGTCTTTAGTAACGACAGAGAAAGTCTTTAGTAACAACAGAGAAAATCCTTAGTAACGACATCGATAGTCCTTTGTAACGACTTAGATCGTCCTTAGTAACGCCAGAGAAAATCCTTAGTAACGTCATCGATAGTCCTTAGTAATGGCATAGATAGTTCTTAGACACGACATAGATATTCCTCAGTAACGCCAGAGAAAGTCCTTAGTAATGCCAGAGAAAGTCCTTAGTATCGACATAGATAGTCCTTAGTAACGACATAGATAGTCCTTAGTACAGCATTGAGAGTCCATAGTTACGACATAAATAGTCCATAGTAACGCCAGATAAAGCCCTTAGTAACGACATCGATAGTCCTTAGTAACGACATAGATAGTTCTTAGTAACGACATGGATATTCTATAGTAACGCCAGAGAAAGCCCTTAGTAACGACATAGATAGTCCTTAGTAACGAAATAGTTAGTCCTTAGTAACGCCAAATAATATCCTTCGTATCGAAAAAGATATTCCTTAGTAACGCAAGAGAAAGTCCTTAGTAACGACATCGATAGTCTTCAGTAACCATATCGATTGTCCTTAATAACGACATAGATAGTCTTTAGTAACGACATTGATAGTCCATAGCAACGACATAGATAGTCTTTAGTAACGACAGAGAAAGTCCTTAGTAACGTCATCGATAGTCCTTAGTAACGGCATAGATAGTTCTTAGTAACGACATAGATATTCCTCAGTAACGCCAGAGAAAGTCCTTAGTATCGACATAGATAGTCCTTAGTAACGACATAGATAGTCCTTAGTAACGACATTGATAGTCCTTAGCAACGACATAGATAGTCTTTAGTAACGACATAGATAGTCCTTAGCAACGACATAGATAGTCCTTAGCAACGACATAGATAGTCCTTAGTAACGACATAGATAGTCCATAGCAACGACATAGATAGTCCTTAGCAACGACATAGATAGTCCTTAGCAACGACATAGATAGTCCTTAGCAACGACATAGATAGTCCTTAGTAATGACATAGATAGTCCTTAGCAACGACATAGATAGTCTTTAGTAACGACATAGATAGTCCTTAGCAACGACATAGATAGTCTTTAGTAACGACATAGATAGTCCTTAGCAACGACATAGATAGTCCTTAGTAACGACATAGATAGTCCTTAGCAACGACATAGATAGTCCTTAGTAACGACATAGATAGTCCTTAGCAACGACATAGATAGTCCTTAGTAACGACATAGATAGTCCTTAGTAACGACATAGATAGTCCTTAGCAACGACGTAGATAGTCCTTAGTAACGACATAGATTGTCCTTAGTAACGCCATTGATAGTCCTTAGTAACGACATAGATAGTCCTTAGCAACGACATAGATAGTCTTTAGTAACGACAGAGAAAGTCCTTAGTAGCGACATCGATAGTCCTTTGTAACGACATAGATCGTCCTTAGTAACGTCATCGATAGTCCTTAGTAACGGCATAGATAGTTCTTAGAAACGTCATAGATATTCCTCAGTAACGCCAGAGAAATTCCTTAGTATCGACATAGATAGTCCTTAGTAACGACATAGATAGTCCTTAGTAACGACATTGATAGTCCTTAGTAACGACATTGATAGTCCATATTTACGACATAAATAGTCCTTAGTAACGCCAGATAAAGTCCTTAGTAACGACATCGATAGTCCTTAGTAACGACATAGATAGTTCTTAGTAACGACATGGATATTCCTTAGCAACGACATAGATAGTCTTTAGTAACGACAGAGAAAGTCCTTAGTAACGACATCGATAGTCCTTTGTAACGACATAGATCGTCCTTAGTAACGCCAGAGAAAGTCCTTAGCAACGACATAGATAGTGCTTAGCAACGACATAGATAGTCCTTAGCAACGACATAGATAGTCCTTAGTAACGACATAGATAGTCCTTAGCAACGACATAGATAGTCCTTAGCAACGACATAGATAGTCCTTAGCAACGACATAGATAGTCCTTAGCAACGACATAGATAGTCCTTAGTAACGACATAGATAGTCCTTAGCAACGACATAGATAGTCCTTATCAACGACATAGATAGTCCTTAGTAACGACATAGATAGTCCTTAGCAACGACATAGATAGTCCTTAGTAACGACATAGATAGTCCTTAGCAACGACATAGATAGTCTTAATAACGACATAGATAGTCCTTAGCAACGACATAGATAGTCTTTAGTAACCACATAGATAGTCCTTAGCAACGACATAGATAGTCCTTAGTAACGACATAGATAGTCCTTAGCAACGACATAGATAGTCCTTAGTAACGACATAGATAGTCCTTAGCAACGACATAGATAGTCCTTAGTAACGACAAAGATAGTCCTTAGTAACGACATAGATAGTCCTTAGCAACGACGTAGATAGTCCTTAGTAACGACATAGATAGTCCTTAGTAACGCCATTGATAGTCCTTAGTAACGACATAGATAGTCCTTAGCAACGACATAGATAGTCTTTAGTAACGACAGAGAAAGTCCTTAGTAACGACATCGATAGTCCTTTGTAACGACATAGATCGTCCTTAGTAACGTCATCGATAGTCCTTAGTAACGGCATAGATAGTTCTTAGAAACGACATAGATATTCCTCAGTAACGCCAGAGAAAGTCCTTAGTATCGACATAGATAGTCCTTAGTAACGACATAGATAGTCCTTAGTAACGACATTGATAGTCCATATTTACGACATAAATAGTCCTTAGTAACGCCAGATAAAGTCCTTAGTAACGACATCGATAGTCCTTAGTAACGACATAGATAGTTCTTAGTAACGACATGGATATTCCATAGCAACGACATAGATAGTCTTTAGTAACGACAGAGAAAGTCCTTAGTAACGACATCGATAGTCCTTTGTAACGACATAGATCGTCCTTAGTAACGCCAGAGAAAGTCCTTAGCAACGACATAGATAGTCCTTAGCAACGACATAGATAGTCCTTAGCAACGACATAGATAGTCCTTAGTAACGACATAGATAGTACTTAGCAACGACATAGATAGTCCTTAGCAACGACATAGATAGTCCTTAGCAACGACATAGATAGTCCTTAGCAACGACATAGATAGTAATTAGTAACGACATAGATAGTCCTCAGCAACGACATAGATATTCCTTAGTAACGCCAGAGAAAGTCCTTAGTAACGACATCGATAGTCTTCAGTAACCATATCGATTGTCCTTAATAACGACATAGATAGTCTTTAGTAACGACATTGATAGTCCATAGCAACGACATAGATAGTCTTTAGTAACGACAGAGAAAGTCCTTAGTAACGACATAGATAGTCCTTAGCAACGACGTAGATAGTCCTTAGTAACGACATAGATAGTCCTTAGTAACGCCATTGATAGTCCTTAGTAACGACATAGATAGTCCTTAGCAACGACATAGATAGTCTTTAGTAACGACAGAGAAAGTCCTTAGTAGCGACATCGATAGTCCTTTGTAACGACATAGATCGTCCTTAGTAACGTCATCGATAGTCCTTAGTAACGGCATAGATAGTTCTTTGAAACGTCATAGATATTCCTCAGTAACGCCAGAGAAAGTCCTTAGTATCGACATAGATAGTCCTTAGTAACGACATAGATAGTCCTTAGTAACGACATTGATAGTCCATATTTACGACATAAATAGTCCTTAGTAACGCCAGATAAAGTCCTTAGTAACGACATCGATAGACCTTAGTAACGACATAGATAGTTCTTAGTAACGACATGGATATTCCTTAGCAACGACATAGATAGTCTTTAGTAACGACAGAGAAAGTCCTTAGTAACGACATCGATAGTCCTTTGTAACGACATAGATCGTCCTTAGTAACGCCAGAGAAAGTCCTTAGCAACGACATAGATAGTGCTTAGCAACGACATAGATAGTCCTTAGCAACGACATAGATAGTCCTTAGTAACGACATAGATAGTCCTTAGCAACGACATAGATAGTCCTTAGCAACGACATAGATAGTCCTTAGCAACGACATAGATAGTCCTTAGCAACGACATAGATAGTCTTTAGTAACGACATTGATAGTCCTTAGCAACGACATAGATAGTCCTTATCAACGACATAGATAGTCCTTAGTAACGACATAGATAGTCCTTAGCAACGACATAGATAGTCCTTAGTAACGACATAGATAGTCCTTAGCAACGACATAGATAGTCTTTAGTAACGACATAGATAGTCCTTAGCAACGACATAGATAGTCTTTAGTAACGACATAGATAGTCCTTAGCAACGACATAGATAGTCCTTAGTAACGACATAGATAGTCCTTAGCAACGACATAGATAGTCCTTAGTAACGACATAGATAGTCCTTAGCAACGACATAGATAGTCCTTAGTAACGACAAAGATAGTCCTTAGTAACGACATAGATAGTCCTTAGCAACGACGTAGATAGTCCTTAGTAACGACATAGATAGTCCTTAGTAACGCCATTGATAGTCCTTATTAACGACATAGATAGTCTTTAGTAATGACAGAGAAAGTCCTTAGTAACGACATCGATAGTCCTTTGTAACGACATAGATCGTCCTTAGTAACGTCATCGATAGTCCTTAGTAACGGCATAGATAGTTCTTAGAAACGACATAGATATTCCTCAGTAACGCCAGAAAAGTCCTTAGTATCGACATAGATAGTCCTTAGTAACGACATAGATAGTCCTTAGTAACGACATTGATAGTCCATATTTACGACATAAATAGTCCTTAGTAACGCCAGATAAAGTCCTTAGTAACGACATCGATAGTCCTTAGTAACGACATAGATAGTTCTTAGTAACGACATGGATATTCCTTAGCAACGACATAGATAATCTTTAGTAACGACAGAGAAAGTCCTTAGTAACGACATCGATAGTCCTTTGTAACGACATAGATCGTCCTTAGTAACGCCAGAGGAAGTCCTTAGCAACGACATAGATAGTCCTTAGCAAAGACATAGATAGTCCTTAGCAACGACATAGATAGTCCTTAGTAACGACATAGATAGTCCTTAGCAACGACATAGATAGTCCTTAGCAACGACATAGATAGTCCTTAGCAACGACATAGATAGTCCTTAGCAACGACATAGATAGTCCTTAGTAACGCCATAGATAGTCCTCAGCAACGACATAGATATTCCTTAGTAACGCCAGAGAAAGTCCTTAGTAACGACATCGATAGTCTTCAGTAACCATATCGATTGTCCTTAATAACGACATAGATAGTCTTTAGTAACGACATTGATAGTCCATAGCAACGACATAGATAGTCTTTAGTAACGACAGAGAAAGTCCTTAGTATCGACATAGATAGTCCTTAGTAACGACATAGATAGTCCTTAGTAACGACATTGATAGTCCTTAGCAACGACATAGATAATCTTTAGTATCGACATAGATAGTCCTTAGCAACGACATAGATAGTCCTTAGCAACGACATAGATAGTCCTTAGCAACGACATAGATAGTCCTTAGTAACGACATAGATAGTCCTTAGCAACGACATAGATAGTCTTTAGTAACGACATAGATAGTCCTTAGCAACGACATAGATAGTCCTTAGCAACGACATAGATAGTCATTAGTAACGACATAGATAGTCCTTAGTAACGACATAGATAGTCCTTAGCAACGACATAGATAGTACTTAGTAACGACATAGATAGTCCTTAGTAACGACATAGATAGTCCTTAGCAACGACATAGATAGTCCTTAGTAACGACATAGATAGTCCATAGCAACGACATAGATAGTCCTTAGCAACGACATAGATAGTCCTTAGCATCGACATAGATAGTCCTTAGCAACGACATAGATAGTCCTTAGTAACGACATAGAAAGTCCTTAGCAACGACATAGATAGTCTTTAGTAACGACATAGATAGTCCTTAGTAACGACATAGAAAGTCCTTAGTAACGACATAGATAGTCCTTAGCAACGACATAGATAGTCTTTAGTAACGACAGAGAAAGTCCTTAGTAGCGACATCGATAGTCCTTTGTAACGACATAGATCGTCCTTAGTAACGTCATCGATAGTCCTTAGTAACGGCATAGATAGTTCTTAGAAACGACATAGATATTCCTCAGTAACGCCAGAGAAAGTCCTTAGTATCGACATAGATAGTCCTTAGTAACGACATAGATAGTCCTTAGTAACGACATTGATAGTCCATATTTACGACATAAATAGTCCTTAGTAACGCCAGATAAAGTCCTTAGTAACGACATCGATAGTCCTTAGTAACGACATAGATAGTTCTTAGTAACGACATGGATATTCCTTAGCAACGACATAGATAGTCTTTAGCAACGACATAGATAGTCCTTAGTAACGACATAGATAGTCATTAGCAACGACATAGATAGTCTTTAGTAACGACATAGATAGTCCTTAGCAACGACATATATAGTCTTTAGTAACGACATAGATAGTCCTTAGCAACGACATAGATAGTCCTTAGTAACGACATAGATAGTCCTTAGCAACGACATAGATAGTCCTTAGTAACGACATAGATAGTCCTTAGCAACGACATAGAAAGTCCTTAGTAACGACATAGATAGTCCTTAGTAACGACATAGATAGTCCTTAGCAACGACGTAGATAGACCTTAGTAACGACATAGATAGTCCTTAGTAACGCCATTGATAGTCCTTAGTACGACATAGATAGTCCTTAGCAACGACATAGATAGTCTTTAGTAACGACAGAGAAAGTCCTTAGTAACGACATCGATAGTCCTTTGTAACGACATAGATCGTCCTTAGTAACGTCATCGATAGTCCTTAGTAACGGCATAGATAGTTCTTAGAAACGACATAGATATTCCTCAGTAACGCCAGAGAAAGTCCTTAGTATCGACATAGATAGTCCTTAGTAACGACATAGATAGTCCTTAGTAACGACATTGATAGTCCATATTTACAACATAAATAGTCCTTAGTAACGCCAGATAAAGTCCTTAGCAACGACATAGATAGTCCTTAGTAACGACATAGATAGTCCTTAGCAACGACATAGATAGTCCTTAGCAACGACATAGATAGTCCTTAATAACGACATAGATAGTCCTTAGCAACGACATAGATAGTTCTTAGTAACGACATAGATAGTCCTTAGTAACGACATAGATAGTCCTTAGCAACAACGTAGATAGTCCTTAGTAACGACATAGATAGTCCTTAGTAACGACATAGATAGTCCTTAGTAACGACATAGATAGTCCTTAGCAACGACGTAGATAGTCCTTAGTAACGACATAGAAAATCCTTAGTAACGCCATTGATAGTCCTTAGTAACGACATAGATAGTCCTTAGCAACGACATAGATAGTCTTTAGTAACGACAGAGAAAGTCCTTAGTAACGACATCGATAGTCCTTTGTAACGACATAGATCGTCCTTAGTAACGTCATCGATAGTCCTTAGTAACGGCATAGATAGTTCTTAGAAACGACATAGATATTCCTCAGTAACGCCAGAGAAAGTCCTTAGTATCGACATAGATAGTCCTTAGTAACGACATAGATAGTCCTTAGTAACGACATAGATAGTCCTTGGTAACGACATAGATAGTCCTTAATAACGACATAGATAGTCCTTAGCAACGACATAGATAGTTCTTAGTAACGACATAGATAGTCCTTAGTAACGACATAGATAGTCCTTAGCAACAACGTAGATAGTCCTTAGTAACGACATAGATAGTCCTTAGTAACGACATAGATAGTCCTTAGTAACGACATAGATAGTCCTTAGCAACGACGTAGATAGTCCTTAGTAACGACATAGAAAATCCTTAGTAACGCCATTGATAGTCCTTAGTAACGACATAGATAGTCCTTAGCAACGACATAGATAGTCCTTAGCAACGACATAGATAGTCTTTAGTAACGACAGAGAAAGTCCTTAGTAACGACATCGATAGTCCTTTGTAACGACATAGATCGTCCTTAGTAACGTCATCGATAGTCCTTAGTAACGGCATAGATAGTTCTTAGAAACGACATAGATATTCCTCAGTAACGCCAGAGAAAGTCCTTAGTATCGACATAGATAGTCCTTAGTAACGACATAGATAGTCCTTAGTAACGACATAGATAGTCCTTGGTAACGACATAGATAGTCCTTAGCAACGACGTAGATAGTCCTTAGTAACGACATAGAAAGTCCTTAGTAACGCCATTGATAGTCCTTAGTAACGACATAGATAGTCCTTAGCAACGACATAGATAGTCCTTAGTAACGACATAGATAGTCCTTAGCAACGACATAGATAGTTCTTAGTAACGACATAGATAGTCCTTAGTAACGACATAGATAGTCCTTAGCAACGACGTAGTTAGTCCTTAGTAACGACAGAGAAAGTCCTTAGTAACGACATCGATAGTCCTTTGTAACGACATAGATCGTCCTTAGTAACGTCATCGATAGTCCTTAGTAACGGCATAGATAGTTCTTAGAAACGACATAGATATTCCTTAGTAACGCCAGATAAAGTCCTTAGTAACGACATCGATAGTCCTTAGTAACGACATAGATAGTTCTTAGTAACGACATGGATATTTCTTAGCAACGACATCGATAGTCCTTTGTAACGACATAGATCGTGCTTAGTAACGCTAGAGAAAGTCCTTAGCAACGACATAGATAGTCCTTAGCAACGACATAGATAGTCCTTAGCAACGACATAGATAGTCCTTAGTAACGACATAGATAGTCCTTAGCAACGACATAGATAGTCCTTAGCAACGACATAGATAGTCCTTAGCAACGACATAGATAGTCCTTAGCAACGACATAGATAGTCCTTAGTAACGACATAGATAGTCCTTAGCAACGACATAGATAGTCCTTAGCAACGACATAGATAGTCCTTAGTAACGACATAGATAGTCCTTAGCAACGACATAGATAGTTCTTAGTAACGACATAGATAGTCCTTAGTAACGACATAGATAGTCCTTAGCAACGACGTAGTTAGTCCTTAGTAACGACATAGATAGTCCTTAGTAACGACATTGATAGTCCATATTTACGACATAAATAGTCCTTAGTAACGCCAGATAAAGTCCTTAGTAACGACATCGATAGTCCTTAGTAACGACATAGATAGTTCTTAGTAACGACATGGATATTCCTTAGCAACGACATAGATAGTCTTTAGCAACGACATAGATAGTCCTTAGTAACGACATAGATAGTCCTTAGCAACGACATAGATAGTCTTTAGTAACGACATAGATAGTCCTTAGCAACGACATATATAGTCTTTAGTAACGACATAGATAGTCCTTAGCAACGACATAGATAGTCCTTAGTAACGACATAGATAGTCCTTAGCAACGACATAGATAGTCCTTAGTAACGACATAGATAGTCCTTAGCAACGACATAGATAGTCCTTAGTAACGACATAGATAGTCCTTAGTAACGACATAGATAGTCCTTAGCAACGACGTAGATAGTCCTTAGTAACGACATAGATAGTCCTTAGTAACGCCATTGATAGTCCTTAGTAACGACATAGATAGTCCTTAGCAACGACATAGATAGTCTTTAGTAACGACAGAGAAAGTCCTTAGTAACGACATCGATAGTCCTTTGTAACGACATAGATCGTCCTTAGTAACGTCATCGATAGTCCTTAGTAACGGCATAGATAGTTCTTAGAAACGACATAGATATTCCTCAGTAACCTAAGAGAAAGTCCTTAGTATCGACATAGATAGTCCTTAGTAACGACATAGATAGTCCTTAGTAACGACATTGATAGTCCATATTTACAACATAAATAGTCCTTAGTAACGCCAGATAAAGTCCTTAGCAACGACATAGATAGTCCTTAGTAACGACATAGATAGTCCTTAGCAACGACATAGATAGTCCTTAGCAACGAAATAGATAGTCCTTAATAACGACATAGATAGTCCTTAGCAACGACATAGATAGTTCTTAGTAACGACATAGATAGTCCTTAGTAACGACATAGATAGTCCTTAGCAACAACGTAGATAGTCCTTAGTAACGACATAGATAGTCCTTAGTAACGACATAGATAGTCCTTAGTAACGACATAGATAGTCCTTAGCAACGACGTAGATAGTCCTTAGTAACGACATAGAAAGTCCTTCGTAACGCCATTGATAGTCCTTAGTAACGACATAGATAGTCCTTAGCAACGACATAGATAGTCTTTAGTAACGACAGAGAAAGTCCTTAGTAACGACATCGATAGTCCTTTGTAACGACATAGATCGTCCTTAGTAACGTCATCGATAGTCCTTAGTAACGGCATAGATAGTTCTTAGAAACGACATAGATATTCCTCAGTAACGCCAGAGAAAGTCCTTAGTATCGACATAGATAGTCCTTAGTAACGACATAGATAGTCCTTAGTAACGACATTGATAGTCCATATTTACGATATAAATAGTCCTTAGTAACGCCAGATAAAGTCCTTAGTAACGACATCGATAGTCCTTAGTAACGACATAGATAGTTCTTAGTAACGACATGGATATTTCTTAGCAACGATATCGATAGTCCTTTGTAACGACATAGATCGTCCTTAGTAACGCTAGAGAAAGTCCTTAGCAACGACATAGATAGTCCTTAGCAACGACATAGATAGTCCTTAGCAACGACATAGATAGTCCTTAGTAACGACATAGATAGTCCTTAGCAACGACATAGATAGTCCTTAGCAACGACATAGATAGTCCTTAGCAACGACATAGATAGTCCTTAGCAACGACATAGATAGTCCTTAGTAACGACATAGATAGTCCTTAGCAACGACATAGATAGTCCTTAGCAACGACATAGATAGTCCTTAGTAACGACATAGATAGTCCTTAGCAACGACATAGATAGTTCTTAGTAAGGACATAGATAGTCCTTAGTAACGACATAGATAGTCCTTAGCAACGACGTAGTTAGTCCTTAGTAACGACATAGATAGTCCTTAGTAACGACATTGATAGTCCTTAGTAACGACATAGATAGTCCTTAGCAACGACATAGATGGTATTTAGTAACGACAGAGAAAGTCCTTAGTAACGACATCGATAGTCCTTTGTAACGACATAGATCGTCCTTAGTAAAGCCAGAGAAAGTCCTTAGTAACGTCATCGATAGTCCTTAGTAACGGCATAGATAGTTTTTAGAAACGACATAGATATTCCTCAGTAACGCCAGAGAAAGTCCTTAGTATCGACATAGATAGTCCTTAGTAACGACGTAGATAGTCCTTAGTAACGACATTGATAGTCCATAGTTACGACATAAATAGTCCTTAGCAACGTCATAGATAGTCCTTAGCAACGACATAGATAGTCCTTAGCAACGACATAGATAGTCCTTAGTAACGGCATAGATAGTCTTTAGAAACGACATAGATAGTCTTTAGTAACGACATAGATAGTCCTTAGCAACGACATAGATAGTCCTTAGTAACGACATAGATAGTCCTTAGCAACGACATAGATAGTCCCTAGTAACGACATAGATAGTCCTTAGCAACGACATAGATATTCCTTAGTAACGACATAGATAGTCCTTAGTAACGACATAGATAGTCCTTAGTAACGACATAGATAGTCCTTAGCAACGACATAGAAAGTCTTTAGTAACAACAGAGAAGGTCCTTAGTAACGACATCGATAGTCCTTTGTAACGACTTAGATCGTCCTTAGTAACGCCAGAGAAAGTCCTTAGTAACGTCATCGATAGTCCTTAGTAATGGCATAGATAGTTCTTAGACACGACATAGATATTCCTCAGTAACGCCAGAGAAAGTCCTTAGTAATGCCAGAGAAAGTCCTTAGTATCGACATAGATAGTCCTTAGTAACGACATAGATAGTCCTTAGTACAGCACTGAGAGTCCATAGTTACGACATAAATAGTCCATAGTAACGCCAGATAAAGTCCCTAGTAACGACATCGATAGTCCATAGTAACAACATAGATAGTTCTTAGTAACGACATGGATATTCCATAGTAACGCCAGAGAAAGCCCTTAGTAACGACATAGATAGTCCTTAGTAACGAAATAGTTAGTCCTTAGTAACGCCAAATAATATCCTTCGTATCGAAAAAGATATTCTTTAGTAACGCTAGAGAAGGTCCTTAGTAACGACATCGATAGTCTTCAGTAACCATATCGATTGTCCTTAATAACGACATAGATAGTCTTTAGTAACGACATTGATAGTCCATAGCAACGACATAGATAGTCTTTAGTAACGACAGAGAAAGTCCTTAGTAACGTCATCGATAGTCCTTAGTAACGGCATAGATAGTTCTTAGTAACGACATAGATATTCCTCAGTAACGCCAGAGAAAGTCCTTAGTATCGACATAGATAGTCCTTAGTAACGACATAGATAGTCCTTAGTAACGACATTGATAGTCCTTAGCAACGACATAGATAGTCTTTAGTAACGAAATAGATAGTCCTTAGCAACGACATAGATAGTCCTTAGCAACGACATAGATAGTCCTTAGTAACGACATAGATAGTCCATAGCAACGACATAGATAGTCCTTAGCAACGACATAGATAGTCCTTAGCAACGACATAGATAGTCCTTAGCAACGACATAGATAGTCCTTAGTAACGACATAGATAGTCCTTAGCAACGACATAGATAGTCTTTAGTAACGACATAGATAGTCCTTAGCAACGACATAGATAGTCTTTAGTAACGACATAGATAGTCCTTAGCAACGACATAGATAGTCCTTAGTAACGACATAGATAGTCTTTATCAACGACATAGATAGTCCTTAGTAACGACATAGATAGTCCTTAGCAACGACATAGATAGTCCTTAGTAACGACATAGATAGTCCTTAGTAACGACAAGGATAGTCCTTAGCAACGACGTAGATAGTCCTTAGTAACGACATAGATAGTCCTTAGTAACGCCATTGATAGTCCTTAGTAACGACATAGATAGTCCTTAGCAACGACATAGATAGTCTTTAGTAACGACAGAGAAAGTCCTTAGTAGCGACATCGATAGTCCTTTGTAACGACATAGATCGTCCTTAGTAACGTCATCGATAGTCCTTAGTAACGGCATAGATAGTTCTTAGAAACGTCATAGATATTCCTCAGTAACGCCAGAGAAAGTCCTTAGTATCGACATAGATAGTCCTTAGTAACGACATAGATAGTCCTTAGTAACGACATTGATAGTCCATATTTACGACATAAATAGTCCTTAGTAACGCCAGATAAAGTCCTTAGTAACGACATCGATAGTCCTTAATAAAGACATAGATAGTTCTTAGTAACGACATGGATATTCCTTAGCAACGACATAGATAGTCTTTAGTAACGACAGAGAAAGTCCTTAGTAACGACATCGATAGTCCTTTGTAACGACATAGATCGTCCTTAGTAACGCCAGAGAAAGTCCTTAGCAACGACATAGATAGTGCTTAGCAACGACATAGATAGTCCTTAGCAACGACATAGATAGTCCTTAGTAACGACATAGATAGTCCTTAGCAACGACATAGATAGTCCTTAGCAACGACATAGATAGTCCTTAGCAACGACATAGATAGTCCTTAGCAACGACATAGATAATCCTTAGTAACGACATAGATAGTCCTTAGCAACGACATAGATAGTCCTTAGCAACGACATAGATAGTCCTTAGTAACGACATAGATAGTCCTTAGCAACGACATAGATAGTTCTTAGCAACGACATAGATAGTCCTTAGTAATGACATAGATAGTCCTTAGCAACGACGTAGATAGTCCTTAGTAACGACATAGATAGTCCTTAGTAACGACATTGATAGTCCTTAGTAACGACATAGATAGTCCTTAGCAACGACATAGATAGTATTTAGTAACGACAGAGAAAGTCCTTAGTAACGACATCGATAGTCCTTTGTAACGACATAGATCGTCCTTAGTAAAGCCAGTGAAAGTCCTTAGTAACGTCATCGATAGTCCTTAGTAACGGCATAGATAGTTTTTAGAAACGACATAGATATTCCTCAGTAACGCCAGAGAAAGTCCTTAGTATCGACATAGATAGTCCTTAGTAACGACGTAGATAGTCCTTAGTAACGACATTGATAGTCCATAGTTACGACATAAATAGTCCTTAGGAACGTCATAGATAGTCCTTAGCAACGACATAGATAGTCCTTAGCAACGACATAGATAGTCCTTAGTAACGGCATAGATAGTCTTTAGAAACGACATAGATAGTCTTTAGTAACGACATAGATAGTCCTTAGCAACGACATAGATAGTCCTTAGTAACGACATAGATAGTCCTTAGCAACGACATAGATATTCCCTAGTAACGACATAGATAGTATTTAGCAACGACATAGATAGTCCTTAGTAACGACATAGATAGTCCTTAGTAACGACATTGATAGTCCTTAGTAACGACATAGATAGTCCTTAGCAACGACATAGAAAGTCTTTAGTAACAACAGAGAAGGTCCTTAGTAACGACATCGATAGTCCTTCGTAACGACTTAGATCGTCCTTAGTAACGCCAGAGAAAGTCCTTAGTAACGTCATCGATAGTCCTTAGTAATGGCATAGATAGTTCTTAGACACGACATAGATATTCCTCAGTAACGCCAGAGAAAGTCCTTAGTAATGCCAGAGAAAGTCCTTAGTATCGACATAGATAGTCCTTAGTAACGACATAGATAGTCCTTAGTACAGCATTGAGAGTCCATAGTTACGACATAAATAGTCCATAGTAACGCCAGATAAAGTCCTTAGTAACGACATCGATAGTCCTTAGTAACGACATAGATAGTTCTTAGTAACGACATGGATATTCCATAGTAACGCCAGAGAAAGCCCTTAGTAACGACATAGATAGTCCTTAGTAACGAAATAGTTAGTCCTTAGTAACGCCAAATAATATCCTTCGTATCGAAAAAGATATTCCTTAGTAACGCTAGAGAAAGTCCTTAGTAACGACATCGATAGTCTTCAGTAACCATATCGATTGTCCTTAATAACGACATAGATAGTCTTTAGTAACGACATTGATAGTCCATAGCAACGACATAGATAGTCTTTAGTAACGACAGAGAAAGTCCTTAGTAACGTCATCGATAGTCCTTAGTAACGGCATAGATAGTTGTTAGTAACGACATAGATATTCCTCAGTAACGCCAGAGAAAGTCCTTAGTATCGACATAGATAGTCCTTAGTAACGACATAGATAGTCCTTAGTAACGACATTGATAGTCCTTAGCAACGACATAGATAGTCTTTAGTAACGACATAGATAGTCCTTTGCAACGACATAGATAGTCCTTAGCAACGACATAGATAGTCCTTAGTAACGACATAGATAGTCCATAGCAACGACATAGATAGTCCTTAGCAACGACATAGATAGTCCTTAGCAACGACATAGATAGTCCTTAGCAACGACATAGATAGTCCTTAGTAACGACATAGATAGTCCTTAGCAACGACATAGATAGTCTTTAGTAACGACATAGATAGTCCTTAGCAACGACATAGATAGTCTTTAGTAACGACATAGATAGTCCTTAGCAACGACATAGATAGTCCTTAGTAACGACATAGATAGTCCTTAGCAACGACATAGATAGTCCTTAGTAACGACATAGATAGTCCTTAGCAACGACATAGATAGTCCTTAGTAACGACAAAGATAGTCCTTAGTAACGACATAGATAGTCCTTAGCAACGACGTAGATAGTCCTTAGTAACGACATAGATAGTCCTTAGTAACGCCATTGATAGTCCTTAGTAACGACATAGATAGTCCTTAGCAACGACATAGATAGTCTTTAGTAACGACAGAGAAAGTCCTTAGTAACGACATCGATAGTCCTTTGTAACGACATAGATCGTCCTTAGTAACGTCATCGATAGTCCTTAGTAACGGCATAGATAGTTCTTAGAAACGACATAGATATTCCTCAGTAACGCCAGAGAAAGTCCTTAGTATCGACATAGATAGTCCTTAGTAACGACATAGATAGTCCTTAGTAACGACATTGATAGTCCATATTTACGACATAAATAGTCCTTAGTAACGCCAGATAAAGTCCTTAGTAACGACATCGATAGTCCTTAGTAACGACATAGATAGTTCTTAGTAACGACATGGATATTCCTTAGCAACGACATAGATAGTCTTTAGTAACGACAGAGAAAGTCCTTAGTAACGACATCGATAGTCCTTTGTAACGACATAGATCGTCCTTAGTAACGCCAGAGAAAGTCCTTAGCAACGACATAGATAGTCCTTAGCAACGACATAGATAGTCCTTAGCAACGACATAGATAGTCCTTAGTAACGATATAGATAGTCCTTAGCAACGACATAGATAGTCCTTAGCAACGACATAGATAGTCCTTAGCAACGACATAGATAGTCCTTAGCAACGACATAGATAGTCCTTAGTAACGACATAGATAGTCCTCAGCAACGACATAGATATTCCTTAGTAACGCCAGAGAAAGTCCTTAGTAACGACATCGATAGTCTTCAGTAACCATATCGATTGTCCTTAATAACGACATAGATAGTCTTTAGTAACGACATTGATAGTCCATAGCAACGACATAGATAGTCTTTAGTAACGACAGAGAAAGTCCTTAGTATCGACATAGATAGTCCTTAGTAACGACATAGATAGTCCTTAGTAACGACATTGATAGTCCTTAGCAACGACATAGATAGTCTTTAGTATCGACATAGATAGTCCTTAGCAACGACATAGATAGTCCTTAGTAACGACATAGATAGTCCTTAGCAACGACGTAGATAGTCCTTAGTAACGACATAGATAGTCCTTAGTAACGCCATTGATAGTCCTTAGTAACGACATAGATAGTCCTTAGCAACTACATAGATAGTCTTTAGTAACGACAGAGAAAGTCCTTAGTAGCGACATCGATAGTCCTTTGTAACGAAATAGATCGTCCTTAGTAACGTCATCGATAGTCCTTAGTAACGGCATAGATAGTTCTTAGAAACGTCATAGATATTCCTCAGTAACGCCAGAGAAAGTCCTTAGTATCGACATAGATAGTCCTTAGTAACGACATAGATAGTCCTTAGTAACGACATTGATAGTCCATATTTACGACATAAATAGTCCTTAGTAACGCCAGATAAAGTCCTTAGTAACGACATCGATAGTCCTTAGTAACGAAATAGATAGTTCTTAGTAACGACATGGATATTCCTTAGCAACGACATAGATAGTCTTTAGTAACGACAGAGAAAGTCCTTAGTAACGAGATCGATAGTCCTTTGTAACGACATAGATCGTCCTTAGTAACGCCAGAGAAAGTCCTTAGCAACGACATAGATAGTGCTTAGCAACGACATAGATAGTCCTTAGCAACGACATAGATAGTCCTTAGTAACGACATAGATAGTCCTTAGCAACGACATAGATAGTCCTTAGCAACGACATAGATAGTCCTTAGCAACGACATAGATAGTCCTTAGCAACGACATAGATAGTCCTTAGTAACGACATAGATAGTCCTTAGCAACGACATAGATAGTCCTTATCAACGACATAGATAGTCCTTAGTAACGACATAGATAGTCCTTAGCAACGACATAGATAGTCCTTAGTAACGACATAGATAGTCCTTAGCAACGACATAGATAGTCTTTAGTAACGACATAGATAGTCCTTAGCAACGACATAGATAGTCTTTAGTAACGACATAGATAGTCCTTAGCAACGACATAGATAGTCCTTAGTAACGACATAGATAGTCCTTAGCAACGACATAGATAGTCCTTAGTAACGACATAGATAGTCCTTAGCAACGACATAGATAGTCCTTAGTAACGACAAAGATAGTCCTTAGTAACGACATAGATAGTTCTTAGCAACGACGTAGATAGTCCTTAGTAACGACATAGATAGTCCTTCGTAACGCCATTGATAGTCCTTAGTAACAACATAGATAGTCCTTAGCAACGACATAGATAGTCTTTAGTAACGACAGAGAAAGTCCTTAGTAACGACATCGATAGTCCTTTGTAACGACATAGATCGTCCTTAGTAACGTCATCGATAGTCCTTAGTAACGGCATAGATAGTTCTTAGAAACGACATAGATATTCCTCAGTAACGCCAGAGAAAGTCCTTAGTATCGACATAGATAGTCCTTAGTAACGACATAGATAGTCCTTAGTAACGACATTGATAGTCCATATTTACGACATAAATAGTCCTTAGTAACGCCAGATAAAGTCCTTAGTAACGACATCGATAGTCCTTAGTAACGACATAGATAGTTCTTAGTAACGACATGGATATTCCTTAGCAACGACATAGATAGTCTTTAGTAACGACAGAGAAAGTCCTTAGTAACGACATCGATAGTCCTTTGTAACGACAAAGATCGTCCTTAGTAACGCCAGAGAAAGTCCTTAGCAACGACATAGATAGTCCTTAGCAACGACATAGATAGTCCTTAGTAACGACATAGATAGTCCTTAGCAACGACATAGATAGTCCTTAGCAACGACATAGATAGTCCTTAGCAACGACATAGATAGTCCTTAGCAACGACATAGATAGTCCTTAGTAACGACATAGATAGTCCTCAGCAACGACATAGATATTCCTTAGTAACGCCAGAGAAAGTCCTTAGTAACGACATCGATAGTCTTCAGTAACCATATCGATTGTCCTTAATAACGACATAGATAGTCTTTAGTAACGACATTGATAGTCCATAGCAACGACATAGATAGTCTTTAGTAACGACAGAGAAAGTCCTTAGTATCGACATAGATAGTCCTTAGTAACGACATAGATAGTCCTTAGTAACGACATTGATAGTCCTTAGCAACGACATAGATAGTCTTTAGTATCGACATAGATAGTCCTTAGCAACGACATAGATAGTCCTTAGCAACGACATAGATAGTCCTTAGCAACGACATAGGTAGTCCTTAGCAACGACATAGATAGTCCTTAGCAACGACATAGATAGTCATTAGTAACGACATAGATAGTCCTTAGTAACGACATAGATAGTCCTTAGCAACGACATAGATAGTACTTAGTAACGACATAGATAGTCCTTAGTAACGACATAGATAGTCCTTAGCAACGACATAGATAGTCCTTAGTAACGACATAGATAGTCCATAGCAACGACATAGATAGTCCTTAGCAACGACATAGATAGTCCTTAGCATCGACATAGATAGTCCTTAGCAACGACATAGATAGTCCTTAGTAACGACATAGAAAGTCCTTAGCAACGACATAGATAGTCTTTAGTAACGACATAGATAGTCCTTAGCAACGACATAGATAGTCTTTAGTAACGACATAGATAGTCCTTAGCAACGACATAGATAGTCATTAGTAACGACATAGATAGTCCTTAGCAACGACATAGATAGTCCTTAGTAACGACATAGATAGTCCTTAGCAACGACATAGATAGTCCTTAGTAACGACATAGATAGTCCTTAGTAACGACATAGATAGTCCTTAGCAACGACGTAGATAGTCCTTAGTAACGACATAGATAGTCCTTAGTAACGCCATTGATAGTCCTTAGTAACGACAGAGAAAGTCCTTAGTAGCGACATCGATAGTCCTTTGTAACGACATAGATCGTACTTAGTAACGTCATCGATAGTCCTTAGTAACGACATTGATAGTACATATTTACGACATAAATAGTCCTTAGTAACGCCAGATAAAGTCCTTAGTAACGACATCGATAGTCCTTAGTAACGACATAGATAGTTCTTAGTAACGACATGGATATTCCTTAGCAACGACATAGATAGTCTTTAGCAACGACATAGATAGTCCTTAGTAACGACATAGATAGTCCTTAGCAACGACATAGATAGTCTTTAGTAACGACATAGATAGTCCTTAGCAACGACATAGATAGTCTTTAGTAACGACATAGATAGTCCTTAGCAACGACATAGATAGTCCTTAGTAACGACATAGATAGTCCTTAGCAACGACATAGATAGTCCTTAGTAACGACTTAGATAGTCCTTAGCAACGACATAGATAGTCCTTAGCAACGACGTAGATAGTCCTTAGTAACGACATAGATAGTCCTTAGTAACGCCATTGATAGTCCTTAGTAACGACATAGATAGTCCTTAGCAACGACATAGATAGTCTTTAGTAACGACAGAGAAAGTCCTTAGTAACGACATCGATAGTCCTTTGTAACGACATAGATCGTCCTTAGTAACGTCATCGATAGTCCTTAGTAACGGCATAGATAGTTCTTAGAAACGACATAGATATTCCTCAGTAACGCCAGAGAAAGTCCTTAGTATCGACATAGATAGTCCTTAGTAACGACATAGATAGTCCTTAGTAACGACATTGATAGTCCATATTTACGACATAAATAGTCCTTAGTAACGCCAGATAAAGTCCTTAGCAACGACATAGATAGTCCTTAGTAACGACATAGATAGTCCTTAGCAACAACATAGATAGTCCTTAGCAACGACATAGATAGTCCTTAGTAACGACATAGATAGTCCTTAGCAACGACATAGATAGTTCTTAGTAACGACATAGATAGTCCTTAGTAACGACATAGATAGTCCTTAGCAACGACATAGATAGTCCTTAGCAACGACATAGATAGTCCTTAGCAACGACCTAGATAGTCCTTAGCAACGACATAGATAGTCCTTAGTAACGACATAGATAGTCCTTAGCAACGACATAGATAGTCCTTATCAACGACATAGATAGTCCTTAGTAACGACATAGATAGTCCTTAGCAACGACATAGATAGTCCTTAGTAACGACATAGATAGTCCTTAGCAACGCCATAGATAGTCTTTAGTAACGACATAGATAGTCCTTAGCAACGACATAGATAGTCCTTAGTAACGACATAGATAGTCCTTAGCAACGACATAGATAGTCCTTAGTAACGACATAGATAGTCCTTAGCAACGAGGTAGATAGTCCTTAGTAACGACATAGATAGTCCTTAGTAACGCCATTGATAGTCCTTAGTAACGACATAGATAGTCCTTAGCAACGACATAGATAGTCTTTAGTAACGACAGAGAAAGTCTTTAGTAACGACATCGATAGTCCTTTGTAACGACATAGATCGTCCTTAGTAACGTCATCGATAGTCCTTAGTAACGGCATAGATAGTTCTTAGAAACGACATAGATATTCCTCAGTAACGCCAGAGAAATTCCTTAGTATCGACATAGATAGTCCTTAGTAACGACATAGATAGTCCTTAGTAACGTCATTGATAGTCCATATTTACGACATAAATAGTCCTTAGTAACGCCAGATAAAGTCCTTAGCACGACATAGATAGTCCTTAGTAACGACATAGATAGTCCTTAGTAACGACATAGATAGTCCTTAGCAACGACATAGATAGTTCTTAGTAACGACATAGATAGTCCTTAGTAACGACATAGATAGTCCTTAGCAACAACGTAGATAGTCTTTAGTAACGACATCGATAGTCCTTAGTAACGACATAGATCGTCCTTTGTAACGACATAGATCGTCCTTAGTAACGTCATCGATAGTCCTTAGTAACGGCATAGATAGTTCTTAGAAACGACATAGATATTCCTCAGTAACGCCAGAGAAATTCCTTAGTATCGACATAGATAGTCCTTAGTAACGACATAGATAGTCCTTAGTAACGACATAGATAGTCCTTAGCAACGACGTAGATAGTCCTTAGTAACGACATAGATAGTCCTTAGTAACGCCATTGATAGTCCTTAGTAACGACATAGATAGTCCTTAGCAACGACATAGATAGTCTTTAGTAACGACAGAGAAAGTCCTTAGTAACGACATCGATAGTCCTTTGTAACGACATAGATCGTCCTTAGTAACGTCATCGATAGTCCTTAGTAACGGCATAGATAGTTCTTAGAAACGACATAGATATTCCTCAGTAACGCCAGAGAAAGTCCTTAGTATCGACATAGATAGTCCTTAGTAACGACATAGATAGTCCTTAGTAACGACATTGATAGTCCATATTTACGACATAAATAGTACTTAGTAACGCCAGATAAAGTCCTTAGTAACGACATCGATAGTCCTTAGTAACGACATAGATAGTTCTTAGTAACGACATGGATATTCCTTAGCAACGACATAGATAGTCTTTAGTAACGACAGAGAAAGTCCTTAGTAACGACATCGACAGTCCATATTTACGACATAAATAGTCCTTAGTAACGCCAGATAAAGTCCTTAGTAACGACATCGATAGTCCTTAGTAACGACATAGATAGTTCTTAGTAACGACATGGATATTCCTTAACAACGACATAGATAGTCTTTAGTAACGACAGAGAAAGTCCTTAGTAACGACATCGATAGTCCTTTGTAACGACATAGATCGTCCTTAGTAACGCCAGAGAAAGTCCTTAGCAACGACATAGATAGTCCTTAGCAACGACATAGATAGTCCTTAGTAACGACATAGATAGTTCTTAGTAACGACATGGATATTCCTTAGCAACGTCATAGATAGTCTTTAGTAACGACAGAGAAAGTCCTTAGTAACGACATCGATAGTCCTTTGTAACGACATAGATCGTCCTTAGTAACGCCAGAGAAAGTCCTTAGCAACGACATAGATAGTCCTTAGCAACGACATAGATAGTCCTTAGTAACGACATAGATAGTCCTTAGCAACGACATAGATAGTCCTTAGCAACGACATAGATAGTCCTTAGCAACGACATAGATAGTCCTTAGCAACGACATAGATAGTCCTTAGTAACGACATAGATAGTCCTCAGCAACGACATAGATATTCCTTAGTAACGCCAGAGAAAGTCCTTAGTAACGACATCGATAATCTTCAGTAACCATATCGATTGTCCTTAATAACGACATAGATAGTCTTTAATAACGACATTGATAGTCCATAGCAACGACATAGATAGTCTTTAGTAACGACAGAGAAAGTCCTTAGTATCGACATAGATAGTCCTTAGTAACGACATAGATAGTCCTTAGTAACGACATTGATAGTCCTTAGCAACGACATAGATAGTCTTTAGTATCGACATAGATAGTCCTTAGCAACGACATAGATAGTCCTTAGCAACGACATAGATAGTCCTTAGCAACGACATAGGTAGTCCTTAGTAACGACATAGATAGTCCTTAGCAACGACATGGATAGTCTTTAGTAACGACATAGATAGTCCTTAGCAACGACATAGATAGTCCTTAGCAACGACATAGATAGTCATTAGTAACGACATAGATAGTCCTTAGTAACGACATAGATAGTCCATAGCAACGACATAGATAGTCCTTAGCAACGACATAGATAGTCCTTAGCATCGACATAGATAGTCCTTAGCAACGACATAGATAGTCCTTAGTAACGACATAGAAAGTCCTTAGCAACGACATAGATAGTCTTTAGTAACGACATAGATAGTCCTTAGCAACGACATAGATAGTCTTTAGTAACGACATAGATAGTCTTTAGCAACGACATAGATAGTCCTTAGTAACGACATAGATAGTCCTTAGCAACGACATAGATAGTCCTTAGTAACGACATAGATAGTCCTTAGCAACGACATAGATAGTCCTTAGTAACGACATAGATAGTCCTTATTAACGACATAGATAGTCCTTAGCAACGACGTAGATAGTCCTTAGTAACGACATAGATAGTCCTTAGTAACGCCATTGATAGTCCTTAGTAACGACATAGATAGTCCTTAGCAACGACATAGATAGTCTTTAGTAACGACAGAGAAAGTCCTTAGTAGCGACATCGATAGTCCTTTGTAACGACATAGATCGTACTTAGTAACGTCATCGATAGTCCTTAGTAACGGCATAGATAGTTCTTAGAAACGACATAGATATTCCTCAGTAACGCCAGAGAAAGTCCTTAGTATCGACATAGATAGTCCTTAGTAACGACATAGATAGTCCTTAGTAACGACATTGATAGTCCATATTTACGACATAAATAGTCCTTAGTAACGCCAGATAAAGTCCTTAGTAACGACATCGATAGTCCTTAGTAACGACATAGATAGTTCTTAGTAACGACATGGATATTCCTTAGCAACGACATAGATAGTCTTTAGCAACGACATAGATAGTCCTTAGTAACGACATAGATAGTCCTTAGCAACGACATAGATAGTCTTTAGTAACGACATAGATAGTCCTTAGCAACGACATAGATAGTCTTTAGTAACGACATAGATAGTCCTTAGCAACGACATAGATAGTCCTTAGTAACGACATAGATAGTCCTTAGCAACGACATAGATAGTCCTTAGTAACGACATAGATAGTCCTTAGCAACGACATAGATAGTCCTTAGTAACGACATAGATAGTCCTTAGTAACGACATAGATAGTCCTTAGCAACGACGTAGATAGTCCTTAGTAACGACATAGATAGTCCTTAGTAACGCCATTGATAGTCCTTAGTAACGACATAGATAGTCCTTAGCAACGACATAGATAGTCTTTAGTAACGACAGAGAAAGTCCTTAGTAACGACATCGATAGTCCTTTGTAACGACATAGATCGTCCTTAGTAACGTCATCGATAGTCCTTAGTAACGGCATAGATAGTTCTTAGAAACGACATAGATATTCCTCAGTAACGCCAGAGAAAGTCCTTAGTATCGACATAGATATTCCTTAGTAACGACATAGATAGTCCTTAGTAATGACATTGATAGTCCATATTTACGACATAAATAGTCCTTAGTAACGCCAGATAAAGTCCTTAGCAACGACATAGATAGTCCTTAGTAACGACATAGATAGTCCTTAGCAACAACATAGATAGTCCTTAGCAACGACATAGATAGTCCTTAGTAACGACATAGATAGTCCTTAGCAACGACATAGATAGTTCTTAGTAACGACATAGATAGTCCTTAGTAACGACGAAGATAGTCCTTAGCAACGACATAGATAGTCCTTAGCAACGACATAGTTAGTCCTTAGCAACGACATAGATAGTCCTTAGCAACGACATAGATAGTCCTTAGTAACGACATAGATAGTCCTTAGCAACGACATAGATAGTCCTTATCAACGACATAGATAGTCCTTAGTAACGACATAGATAGTCCTTAGCAACGACATAGATAGTCCTCAGTAACGACATAGATAGTCCTTAGCAACGACATAGATAGTCTTTAGTAACGACATAGATAGTCCTTAGCAACGACATAGATAGTCCTTAGTAACGACATAGATAGTCCTTAGCAACGACATAGATAGTCCTTAGTAACGACATAGATAGTCCTTAGCAACGACGTAGGTAGTCCTTAGTAACGACATAGATAGTCCTTAGTAACGCCATTGATAGTCCTTAGTAACGACATAGATAGTCCTTAGTAACGACATAGATAGTCTTTAGTAACGACAGAGAAAGTCTTTAGTAACGACATCGATAGTCCTTTGTAACGACATAGATCGTCCTTAGTAACGTCATCGATAGTCCTTAGTAACGGCATAGATAGTTCTTAGAAACGACATAGATATTCCTCAGTAACGCCAGAGAAATTCCTTAGTATCGACATAGATAGTCCTTAGTAACGACATAGATAGTCCTTAGTAACGACATTGATAGTCCATATTTACGACATAAATAGTCCTTAGTAACGCCAGATAAAGTCCTTAGCACGACATAGATAGTCCTTAGTAACGACATAGATAGTCCTTAGTAACGACATAGATAGTCCTTAGCAACGACATAGATAGTTCTTAGTAACGACATAGATAGTCCTTAGTAACGACACAGATAGTCCTTAGCAACAACGTAGATAGTCCTTAGTAACGACATAGATAGTCCTTAGTAACGACATAGATAGTCCTTAGTAACGACATAGATAGTCCTTAGCAACGACGTAGATAGTCCTTAGTAACGACATAGATAGTCCTTAGTAACGCAATTGATAGTCCTTAGTAACGACATAGATAGTCCTTAGCAACGACATAGATAGTCTTTAGTAACGACAGAGAAAGTCCTTAGTAACGACATCGATAGTCCTTTGTAACGACATAGATCGTCCTTAGTAACGTCATCGATAGTCCTTAGTAACGGCATAGATAGTTCTTAGAAACGACATAGATATTCCTCAGTAACGCCAGAGAAAGTCCTTAGTATCGACATAGATAATCCTTAGTAACGACATAGATAGTCCTTAGTAACGACATTGATAGTCCATATTTACGACATAAATAGTACTTAGTAACGCCAGATAAAGTCCTTAGTAACGACATCGATAGTCCTTAGTAACGACATAGATAGTTCTTAGTAACGACATGGATATTCCTTAGCAACGACATAGATAGTCATTAGTAACGACAGAGAAAGTCCTTAGTAACGACATCGATAGTCCTTTGTAACGACATAGATCGTCCTTAGTAACGCCAGAGAAAGTCCTTAGCAACGACATAGATAGTCCTTAGCAACGACATAGATAGTGCTTAGTAACGACATAGATAGTCCTTAGCAACGACATAGATAGTTCTTAGTAACGACATAGATAGTCCTTAGTAACGACATAGATAGTCCTTAGCAACGACGTAGATAGTCCTTAGTAACGACATAGATAGTCCTTAGTAACGACATTGATAGTCCTTAGTAACGACATAGATAGTATTTAGTAACGACAGAGAAAGTCCTTAGTAACGACATCGATAGTCCTTTGTAACGACATAGATCGTCCTTAGTAACGCCAGAGAAAGTCCTTAGTAACGTCATCGATAGTCCTTAGTAACGGCATAGATAGTTTTTAGAAACGACATAGATATTCCTCAGTAACGCCAGAGAAAGTCCTTAGTATCGACATAGATAGTCCTTAGTAACGACGTAGATAGTCCTTAGTAACGACATTGATAGTCCATAGTTACGACATAAATAGTCCTTAGTAACGCCAGATAAAGTCCTTAGTAACGACATCGATAGTCCTTAGTAACGACATAGATAGTTCTTAGTAACGACATGGATATTCCTTAGCAACGACATAGATAGTCTTTAGTAACGACAGAGAATGTCCTTAGTAACGACATCGATAGTCCTTTGTAACGACATAGATCGTCCTTAGTAACGCCAGAGAAAGTCCTTAGCAACGACATAGATAGTCTTTAGTAACGACATAGATAGTCCTTAGCAACGACATAGATAGTCCTTAGCAACGACATAGATAGTCCTTAGCAACGACATAGATAGTCCTTAGTAACGACATAGATAGTCCTTAGCAACGACATTGATAGTCTTTAGTAACGACATAGATAGTCATTAGTAACGACATAGATAGTCCTTAGTAACGAGATAGATAGTCCTTAGCAACGACATAGATAGTACTTAGTAACGACATAGATAGTCCTTAGCAACGACATAGATAGTCCTTAGCAACGACATAGATAGTCCTTAGCAACGACATAGATAGTCCTTAGCAACGGCATAGATAGTCATTAGCAACGACATAGATAGTCCTTAGTAACGACATAGATAGTCCTTAGCAACGACATAGATAGTCCTTAGTAACGACATAGATAGTCCTTAGCAAAGACATAGATAGTCCTTAGCAACGACATAGATAGTCCTTAGTAACGACATAGATAGTCCTTAGTAACGACATAGATAGTCCTTAGCAACGACATAGATAGTCCTTAGTAACGACATAGATAGTCCTTAGCAACGACATAGATAGTCCTTAGCAACAACATAGATAGTCCTTAGTAACGACATAGATAGTCCTTAGCAACGATATAGATAGTCCTTATCAACGACATAGATAGTCCTTTGTAACGACATAGATAGTCCTTAGCAACGACATAGATAGTCCTTAGTAACGACATAGATAGTCCTTAGCAACGACATAGATAGTCTTTAGTAACGACATAGATAGTCCTTAGCAACGACATAGATAGTCTTTAGTAACGACATAGATAGTCCTTAGCAACGACATAGATAGTCCTTAGTAACGACATAGATAGTCCTTAGCAACGACATAGATAGTCCTTAGTAACGACATAGATAGTCCTTAGCAACGACATAGATAGTCCTTAGTAACGACATAGATAGTCCTTAGTAACGACATAGATAGTCCTTAGCAACGACGTAGATAGTCCTTAGTAACGACATAGATAGTCCTTAGTAACGCCATTGATAGTCCTTAGTAACGACATAGATAGTCCTTAGCAACGACATAGATAGTCCTTAGCAACGACATAGATAGTCCTTAGTAACGACATAGATAGTCCTTAGCAACGACATAGATAGTTCTTAGTAACGACATAGATAATCCTTAGTAACGACATAGATAGTCCTTAGCAACAACGTAGATAGTCCTTAGTAACGACATAGATAGTCCTTAGTAACGACATAGATAGTCCTTAGTAACGACATAGATAGTCCTTAGCAACGACGTAGATAGTCCTTAGTAACGACATAGATAGTCCTTAGTAACGCCATTGATAGTCCTTAGTAACGACATAGATAGTCCTTAGCAACGACATAGATAGTCTTTAGTAACGACAGAGAAAGTCCTTAGTAACGACATCGATAGTCCTTTGTAACGACATAGATCGTCCTTAGTAACGTCATCGATAGTCCTTAGTAACGGCATAGATAGTTCTTAGAAACGACATAGATATTCCTCAGTAACGCCAGAGAAAGTCCTTAGTATCGACATAGATAGTCCTTAGTAACGACATAGATAGTCCTTAGAAACGACATTGATAGTCCATATTTACGACATAAATAGTCCTTAGTAACGCCAGATAAAGTCCTTAGTAACGAAATCGATAGTCCTTAGTAACGACATAGATAGTTCTTAGTAACGACATGGATATTCCTTAGCAACGACATAGATAGTCTTTAGTAACGACAGAGAAAGTCCTTAGTAACGACATCGATAGTCCTTTGTAACGACATAGATCGTCCTTAGTAACGCCAGAGAAAGTCCTTAGCAACGACATAGATAGTTCTTAGCAACGACATAGATAGTCCTTAGCAACGACATAGATAGTCCTTAGTAACGACAGAGATAGTCCTTAGCAACGACATAGATAGTCCTTAGCAACGACATAGATAGTCCTTAGCAACGACATAGATAGTCCTTAGCAACGACATAGATAGTCCTTAGTAACGACATAGATAGTCCTTAGCAACGACATAGATAGTCCTTAGCAACGACATAGATAGTCCTTAGTAACGACATAGATAGTACTTAGCAACGACATAGATAGTTCTTAGTAACGACATAGATAGGCCTTAGTAACGACATAGATAGTCCTTAGCAACGACGTAGATAGTCCTTAGTAACGACATAGATAGTCCTTAGTAACGACATTGATAGTCCTTAGTAACGACATAGATAGTCCTTAGCAACGACATAGATAATATTTAGTAACGACAGAGAAAGTCCTTAGTAACGACATCGATAGTCCTTTGTAACGACATAGATCGTCCTTAGTAACGCCAGAGAAAGTCCTTAGTAACGTCATCGATAGTCCTTAGTAACGGCATAGATAGTTCTTAGAAACGACATAGATATTCCTCAGTAATGCCAGAGAAAGTCCTTAGTATCGACATAGATAGTCCTTAGTAACGACGTAGATAGTCCTTAGTAACGACATTGATAGTCCATAGTTACGACATAAATAGTCCTTAGTAACGCCAGATAAAGTCCTTAGTAACGACATCGATAGTCCTTAGTAACGACATAGATAGTTCTTAGTAACGACATGGATATTCCTTAGCAACGACATAGATAGTCTTTAGTAACGACAGAGAAAGTCCTTAGTAACGACATCGATAGTCCTTTGTAACGACATAGATCGTCCTTAGTAACGCCAGAGAAAGTCCTTAGCAACGACATAGATAGTCCTTAGCAACGACATAGATAGTCTTTAGTAACGACATAGATAGACCTTAGCAACGACATAGATAGTCCTTAGTAACGACATAGATAGTCCTTAGCAACGACATAGATAATCTTTAGTAACGACATAGATAGTCCTTAGCAACGACAAAGATAGTCCTCAGTAACGACATAGATAGTCCTTAGCAACGACATAGATAGTCCTTAGTAACGACATAGATAGTCCTTAGCAACGACATAGATAGTCCTTAGAAACGACATAGATAATCCTTAGCAACGACATAGATAGTCCTTAGCAACGACATAGATAGTCCTTAGTAACGACATAGATAGTCCTTAGCAACGACATAGATTGTCCTTATCAACGACATAGATAGTCCTTAGTAACGACATAGATAGTCCTTAGTAACGACATAGATAGACCTTAGTAACGACATAGATAGTCCTTAGCAACGACATAGATAGTCTTTAGTAACGACATAGATAGTCCTTAGCAACGACATAGATAGTCTTTAGTAACGACAAAGATAGTCCTTAGCAACGACATAGATAGTCCTTAGTAACGACATAGATAGTCCTTAGCAACGACATAGATAGTCCTTAGTAACGACATAGATAGTCATTAGCAACGACATAGATAGTCCTTAGTAACGACATAGATAGTCCTTAGTAACGACATAGATAGTCCTTAGCAACGACGTAGATAGTCCTTAGTAACGACATAGATAGTCCTTAGTAACGCCATTGATAGTCCTTAGTAACGACATAGATAGTCCTTAGCAACGACATAGATAGTCTTTAGTAACGACAGAGAAAGTCCTTAGTAACGACATCGATAGTCCTTTGTAACGACATAGATCGTCCTTAGTAACGTCATCGATAGTCCTTAGTAACTTCATAGATAGTTCTTAGAAACGACATAGATATTCCTCAGTAACGACATAGATAGTCCTTAGTAACGACATAGATAGTCCTTAGCAACGACATAGATAGTCCTTAGCAACGACATAGATAGTCCTTAGTAACGACATAGATAGTCCTTAGCAACGACATAGATAGTCCTTAGTAACGACATAGATAGTTCTTAGCAACGACATAGATAGTCCTTAGTAATGACATAGATAGTCCTTAGCAACGACATAGATAGTCCTTAGTAACGACATAGATAGTCCTTAGTAACGACATAGATAGTCCTTAGTAACGACATAGATAGTCCTTAGTAACGCCATTGATAGTCCTTAGTAACGACATAGATAGTCCTTAGCAACGACATAGATAGTCCATAGTAACGACATAGATAGTTCTTAGCAACGACATAGATAGTCCTTAGTAACGACATAGATAGTCCTTAGCAACGACATAGATAGTCCTTAGTAACGACATAGATAGTCCTTAGTAACGACATAGATAGTCCTTAGCAACGACGTAGATAGTACTTAGTAACGACATAGATAGTCCTTAGTAACGAAATTGATAGTCCTTAGTAACGACATAGATAGTCCTTAGCAACGACATAGATAGTCTTTAGTAACGACAGAGAAAGTCCTTAGTAACGACATCGATAGTCCTTTGTAACGACATAGATCGTCCTTAGTAACGTCATCGATAGTCCTTAGTAACGGCATAGATAGTTCTTAGAAACGACATAGATATTCCTCAGTAACGCCAGAGAAAGTCCTTAGTATCGACATAGATAGTCCTTAGTAACGACGTAGATAGTCCTTAGTAACGACATTGATAGTCCATATTTACGACATAAATAGTCCTTAGTAATGCCAGATAAAGTCCTTAGCAACGACATAGATAGTCCTTAGTAACGACATAGATAGTCCTTAGCAACGACATAGATAGTCCTTAGCAACGACATAGATAGTCCTTAGTAACGACGTAGATAGTCCTTAGCAACGACATAGATAGTTCTTAGTTACGACATAGATAGTCCTTAGTAACGACATAGATAGTCCTTAGCAACAACGTAGATAGTCCTTAGTAACGACATAGATAGTCCTTAGTAACGACATAGATAGTCCTTAGTAACGACATAGATAGTCCTTAGCAACGACGTAGATAGTCCTTAGTAACGGCATAGATAGTCCTTAGTAACGCCATTGATAGTCCTTAGTAACGACATAGATAGTCCTTTGTAACGACATAGATCGTCCTTAGTAACGTCATCAATAGTCCTTAGTAACGGCATAGATAGTTCTTAGAAACGACATAGATATTCCTCAGTAACGCCAGAGAAAGTCCTTAGTATCGACATAGATAGTCCTTAGTAACGACATAGATAGTTCTTAGTAATGACATAGATAGTCCTTAGCAACGACATAGATAGTCCTTAGTAACGACATAGATAGTCCTTAGTAACGACATAGATAGTCCTTAGTAACGACATAGATAGTCCTTAGTAACGCCATTGATAGTCCTTAGTAACGACATAGATAGTCCTTAGCAACGACATAGATAGTCCATAGTAACGACATAGATAGTTCTTAGCAACGACATAGATAGTCCTTAGTAACGACATAGATAGTCCTTAGCAACGACATAGATAGTCCTTAGTAACGACATAGATAGTCCTTAGTAACGACATAGATAGTCCTTAGCAACGACGTAGATAGTACTTAGTAACGACATAGATAGTCCTTAGTAACGCCATTGATAGTCCTTAGTAACGACATAGATAGTCCTTAGCAACGACATAGATAGTCTTTAGTAACGACAGAGAAAGTCCTTAGTAACGACATCGATAGTCCTTTGTAACGACATAGATCGTCCTTAGTAACGTCATCGATAGTCCTTAGTAACGGCATAGATAGTTCTTAGAAACGACATAGATATTCCTCAGTAACGCCAGAGAAAGTCCTTAGTATCGACATAGATAGTCCTTAGTAACGACATAGATAGTCCTTAGTAACGACATTGATAGTCCATATTTACGACATAAATAGTCCTTAGTAATGCCAGATAAAGTCCTTAGCAACGACATAGATAGTCCTTAGTAACGACATAGATAGTCCTTAGCAACGACATAGATAGTCCTTAGCAACGACATAGATAGTCCTTAGTAACGACGTAGATAGTCCTTAGCAACGACATAGATAGTTCTTAGTTACGACATAGATAGTCCTTAGTAACGACATAGATAGTCCTTAGCAACAACGTAGATAGTCCTTAGTAACGACATAGATAGTCCTTAGTAACGACATAGATAGTCCTTAGTAACGACATAGATAGTCCTTAGCAACGACGTAGATAGTCCTTAGTAACGGCATAGATAGTCCTTAGCAACGACATAGATAGTCCTTAGCAACGACATAGATAGTCCTTAGTAACGACGTAGATAGTCCTTAGCAACGACATAGATAGTTCTTAGTTACGACATAGATAGTCCTTAGTAACGACATAGATAGTCCTTAGCAACAACGTAGATAGTCCTTAGTAACGACATAGATAGTCCTTAGTAACGACATAGATAGTCCTTAGTAACGACATAGATAGTCCTTAGCAACGACGTAGATAGTCCTTAGTAACGGCATAGATAGTCCTTAGTAACGCCATTGATAGTCCTTAGTAACGACATAGATAGTCCTTTGTAACGACATAGATCGTCCTTAGTAACGTCATCAATAGTCCTTAGTAACGGCATAGATAGTTCTTAGAAACGACATAGATATTCCTCAGTAACGCCAGAGAAAGTCCTTAGTATCGACATAGATAGTCCTTAGTATCGACATAGATAGTCCTTAGTAATGACATAGATAGTCCTTAGCAACGACATAGATAGTCCTTAGTAACGACATAGATAGTCCTTAGTAACGACATAGATAGTCCTTAGTAACGACATAGATAGTCCTTAGTAACGCCATTGATAGTCCTTAGTAACGACATAGATAGTCCTTAGCAACGACATAGATAGTCCATAGTAACGACATAGATAGTTCTTAGCAACGACATAGATAGTCCTTAGTAACGACATAGATAGTCCTTAGCAACGACATAGATAGTCCTTAGTAACGACATAGATAGTCCTTAGTAACGACATAGATAGTCCTTAGCAACGACGTAGATAGTACTTAGTAACGACATAGATAGTCCTTAGTAACGCCATTGATAGTCCTTAGTAACGACATAGATAGTCCTTAGCAACGACATAGATAGTCTTTAGTAACGACAGAGAAAGTCCTTAGAAACGACATAGATATTCCTCAGTAACGCCAGAGAAAGTCCTTAGTATCGACATAGATAGTCCTTAGTAACGACATAGATAGTCCTTAGTAACGACATTGATAGTCCATATTTACGACATAAATAGTCCTTAGTAATGCCAGATAAAGTCCTTAGCAACGACATAGATAGTCCTTAGTAACGACATAGATAGTCCTTAGCAACGACATAGATAGTCCTTAGCAACGACATAGATAGTCCTTAGTAACGACGTAGATAGTCCTTAGCAACGACATAGATAGTTCTTAGTTACGACATAGATAGTCCTTAGTAACGACATAGATAGTCCTTAGCAACAACGTAGATAGTCCTTAGTAACGACATAGATAGTCCTTAGTAACGACATAGATAGTCCTTAGTAACGACATAGATAGTCCTTAGCAACGACGTAGATAGTCCTTAGTAACGGCATAGATAGTCCTTAGTAACGCCATTGATAGTCCTTAGTAACGACATAGATAGTCCTTTGTAACGACATAGATCGTCCTTAGTAACGTCATCAATAGTCCTTAGTAACGGCATAGATAGTTCTTAGAAACGACATAGATATTCCTCAGTAACGCCAGAGAAAGTCCTTAGTATCGACATAGATAGTCCTTAGTAACGACATAGATAGTTCTTAGTAACGACATGGATATTTCTTAGCAACGACATAGATAGTCTTTAGTAACGACAGAGAAAGTCCTTAGTAACGACATCGATAGTCCTTTGTAACGACATAGATCGTCCTTAGTAACGCCAGAGAAAGTCCTTAGCAACGACATAGATAGTCCTTAGCAACGACATAGATAGTCCTTAGCAACGACATAGATAGTCCTTAGTAACGACATAGATAGTCCTTAGCAACGACATAGATAGTCCTTAGCAACGACATAGATAGTCCTTAGCAACGACATAGATAGTCCTTAGCAACGACATAGATAGTCCTTAGTAACGACATAAATAGTCCTTAGCAACGACATAGATAGTCCTTAGCAACGACATGGATAGTCCTTAGTAACGACATAGATAGTCCTTAGCAACGACATAGATAGTTCTTAGTAACGACATAGATAGTCCTTAGTAACGACATAGATAGTCCTTAGCAACGACGTAGATAGTCCTTAGTAACGACATAGATAGTCCTTAGTAACGACATTGATAGTCCTTAGTAACGACATAGATAGTCCTTAGCAACGACATAGATAGTATTTAGTAACGACATAGATAGTCCTTAGTAACGACATAGATAGTCCTTAGTAACGACATAAATAGTCCTTAGCAACGACATAGATAGTCCTTAGCAACGACATAGATAGTCCTTAGTAACGACATAGATAGTCCTTAGCAACGACATAGATAGTTCTTAGTAACGACATAGATAGTCCTTAGTAACGACATAGATAGTCCTTAGCAACGACGTAGATAGTCCTTAGTAACGACATAGATAGTCCTTACCAACGACATAGATAGTCCTTAGCAACGACATAGATAGTCCTTAGCAACGACATAGATAGTCCTTAGTAACGACATAGATAGTCCTTAGCAACGACATAGATAGTCCTTAGCAACGACATAGATAGTCCTTAGTAACGACATAGATAGTCCTTAGCAACGACATAGATAGTTCTTAGTAACGACATAGATAGGCCTTAGTAACGACATAGATAGTCCTTAGCAACGACGTAGATAGTCCTTAGTAACGACATAGATAGTCCTTAGTAACGACATTGATAGTCCTTAGTAACGACATAGATAGTCCTTAGCAACGACATAGATAGTATTTAGTAACGACAGAGAAAGTCCTTAGTAACGTCATCGATAGTCCTTAGTAACGGCATAGATAGTTCTTAGAAACGACATAGATATTCCTCAGTAACGCCAGAGAAAGTCCTTAGTATCGACATAGATAGTCCTTAGTAACGACGTAGATAGTCCTTAGTAACGCCTTTGATAGTCCATAGTTACGACATAAATAGTCCTTAGTAACGCCAGATAAAGTCCTTAGTAACGACATCGATAGTCCTTAGTAACGACATAGATAGTTCTTAGTAACGACATGGATATTCCTTAGCAACGACATAGATAGTCTTTAGTAACGACAGAGAAAGTCCTTAGTAACGACATCGATAGTCCTTTGTAACGACATAGATCGTCCTTAGTAACGCCAGAGAAAGTCCTTAGCAACGACATAGATAGTCCTTAGCAACGACATAGATAGTCTTTAGTAACGACATAGATAGTCCTTAGCAACGACATAGATAGTCCTTAGTAACGACATAGATAGTCCTTAGCAACGACATAGATAATCTTTAGTAACGACATAGATAGTCCTTAGCAACGACAAAGATAGTCCTCAGTAACGACATAGATAGTCCTTAGCAACGACATAGATAGTCCTTAGTAACGACATAGATAGTCCTTAGCAACGACATAGATAGTCCTTAGTAACGACATAGATAATCCTTAGCAACAACATAGATAGTCCTTAGCAACGACATAGATAGTCCTTAGTAACGACATAGATAGTCCTTAGCAACGACATAGATAGTCCTTATCAACGACATAGATAGTCCTTAGTAACGACATAGATAGTCCTTAGTAACGACATAGATAGACCTTAGTAACGACATAGATAGTCCTTAGCAACGACATAGATAGTCTTTAGTAACGACATAGATAGTCCTTAGCAACGACATAGATAGTCTTTAGTAACGACAAAGATAGTCCTTAGCAACGACATAGATAGTCCTTAGTAACGACATAGATAGTCCTTAGCAACGACATAGATAGTCCTTAGTAACGACATAGATAGTCATTAGCAACGACATAGATAGTCCTTAGTAACGACATAGATAGTCCTTAGTAACGACATAGATAGTCCTTAGCAACGACGTAGATAGTCCTTAGTAACGACATAGATAGTCCTTAGTAACGCCATTGATAGTCCTTAGTAACGACATAGATAGTCCTTAGCAACGACATAGATAGTCTTTAGTAACGACAGAGAAAGTCCTTAGTAACGACATCGATAGTCCTTTGTAACGACATAGATCGTCCTTAGTAACGTCATCGATAGTCCTTAGTAACGGCATAGATAGTTCTTAGAAACGACATAGATATTCCTCAGTAACGACATAGATAGTCCTTAGTAACGACATAGATAGTCCTTAGCAACGACATAGATAGTCCTTAGCAACGACATAGATAGTCCTTAGTAACGACATAGATAGTCCTTAGCAACGACATAGATAGTCCTTAGTAACGACATAGATAGTTCTTAGCAACGACATAGATAGTCCTTAGTAACGACATAGATAGTCCTTAGCAACGACATAGATAGTCCTTAGTAACGACATAGATAGTCCTTAGTAACGACATAGATAGTCCTTAGTAACGACATAGATAGTCCTTAGTAACGCCATTGATAGTCCTTAGTAACGACATAGATAGTCCTTAGCAACGACATAGATAGTCCTTAGTAACGACATAGATAGTTCTTAGCAACGACATAGATAGTCCTTAGTAACGACATAGATAGTCCTTAGCAACGACATAGATAGTCCTTAGTAACGACATAGATAGTCCTTAGTAACGACATAGATAGTCCTTAGCAACGACGTAGATAGTCCTTAGTAACGACATAGATAGTCCTTAGTAACGCCATTGATAGTCCTTAGTAACGACATAGATAGTCCTTAGCAACGACATAGATAGTCTTTAGTAACGACAGAGAAAGTCCTTAGTAACGACATCGATAGTCCTTTGTAACGACATAGATCGTCCTTAGTAACGTCATCGATAGTCCTTAGTAACGGCATAGATAGTTCTTAGAAACGACATAGATATTCCTCAGTAACGCCAGAGAGAGTCCTTAGTATCGACATAGATAGACCTTAGTAACGACATAGATAGTCCTTAGTAACGACATTGATAGTCCATATTTACGACATAAATAGTCCTTAGTAACGCCAGATAAAGTCCTTAGCAACGACATAGATAGTCCTTAGTAACGACATAGATAGTCCTTAGTAACGACATAGATAGTACTTAGTAACGACATAGATAGTCCTTAGCAACGACGTAGATAGTCCTTAGTAACGGCATAGATAGTCCTTATTAACGCCATTGATAGTCCTTAATAACGACATAGATAGTCCTTTGTAACGACATAGATCGTCCTTAGTAACGTCATCAATAGTCCTTAGTAACGGCATAGATAGTTCTTAGAAACGACATAGATATTCCTCAGTAACGCCAGAGAAAGTCCTTAGTATCGACATAGATAGTCCTTAGTAACGACATAGATAGTCCTTAGTAACGACATAGATAGTTCTTAGTAACGACATGGATATTTCTTAGCAACGACATAGATAGTCTTTAGTAACGACAGAGAAAGTCCTTAGTAACGACATCGATAGTCCTTTGTAACGACATAGATCGTCCTTAGTAACGCCAGAGAAAGTCCTTAGCAACGACATAGATAGTCCTTAGCAACGACATAGATAGTCCTTAGCAACGACATAGATAGTCCTTAGTAACGACATAGATAGTCCTTAGCAACGACATAGATAGTCCTTAGCAACGACATAGATAGTCCTTAGCAACGACATAGATAGTCCTTAGCAACGACATAGATAGTCCTTAGCAACGACATAGATAGTCCTTAGCAACGACATAGATAGTCCTTAGTAACGACATAGATAGTCCTTAGTAACGACATAGATAGTCCTTAGTAACGACATAGATAGTCCTTAGTAACGACATAGATAGTCCTTAGTAACGCCATTGATAGTCCTTAGTAACGACATAGATAGTCCTTAGCAACGACATAGATAGTCCTTAGTAACGACATAGATAGTTCTTAGCAACGACATAGATAGTCCTTAGTAACGACATAGATAGTCCTTAGCAACGACATAGATAGTCCTTAGTAACGACATAGATAGTCCTTAGTAACGACATAGATAGTCCTTAGCAACGACGTAGATAGTCCTTAGTAACGACATAGATAGTCCTTAGTAACGCCATTGATAGTCCTTAGTAACGACATAGATAGTCCTTAGCAACGACATAGATAGTCTTTAGTAACGACAGAGAAAGTCCTTAGTAACGACATCGATAGTCCTTTGTAACGACATAGATCGTCCTTAGTAACGTCATCGATAGTCCTTAGTAACGGCATAGATAGTTCTTAGAAACGACATAGATATTCCTCAGTAACGCCAGAGAAAGTCCTTAGTATCGACATAGATAGACCTTAGTAACGACATAGATAGTCCTTAGTAACGACATTGATAGTCCATATTTACGACATAAATAGTCCTTAGTAACGCCAGATAAAGTCCTTAGCAACGACATAGATAGTCCTTAGTAACGACATAGATAGTCCTTAGTAACGACATAGATAGTCCTTAGTAACGACATAGATAGTCCTTAGCAACGACGTAGATAGTCCTTAGTAACGGCATAGATAGTCCTTATTAACGCCATTGATAGTCCTTAATAACGACATAGATAGTCCTTTGTAACGACATAGATCGTCCTTAGTAACGTCATCAATAGTCCTTAGTAACGGCATAGATAGTTCTTAGAAACGACATAGATATTCCTCAGTAACGCCAGAGAAAGTCCTTAGTATCGACATAGATAGTCCTTAGTAACGACATAGATAGTCCTTAGTAACGACATAGATAGTTCTTAGTAACGACATGGATATTTCTTAGCAACGACATAGATAGTCTTTAGTAACGACAGAGAAAGTCCTTAGTAACGACATCGATAGTCCTTTGTAACGACATAGATCGTCCTTAGTAACGCCAGAGAAAGTCCTTAGCAACGACATAGATAGTCCTTAGCAACGACATAGATAGTCCTTAGCAACGACATAGATAGTCCTTAGTAACGACATAGATAGTCCTTAGCAACGACATAGATAGTCCTTAGCAACGACATAGATAGTCCTTAGCAACGACATAGATAGTCCTTAGCAACGACATAGATAGTCCTTAGTAACGACATAAATAGTCCTTAGCAACGACATAGATAGTCCTTAGCAACGACATAGATAGTCCTTAGTAACGACATAGATAGTCCTTAGCAACGACATAGATAGTTCTTAGTAACGACATAGATAGTCCTTAGTAACGACATAGATAGTCCTTAGCAACGACGTAGATAGTCCTTAGTAACGACATAGATAGTCCTTAGTAACGACATAGATAGTCCTTAGCAACGACGTAGATAGTCCTTAGTAACGACATAGATAGTCCTTAGCAACGACATAGATAGTCCTTAGCAACGACATAGATAGTCCTTAGCAACGACATAGATAGTCCTTAGTAACGACATAGATAGTCCTTAGCAACGACATAGATAGTCCTTAGCAACGACATAGATAGTCCTTAGTAACGACATAGATAGTCCTTAGCAACGACATAGATAGTTCTTAGTAACGACATAGATAGGCCTTAGTAACGACATAGATAGTCCTTAGCAACGACGTAGATAGTCCTTAGTAACGACATAGATAGTCCTTAGTAACGACATTGATAGTCCTTAGTAACGACATAGATAGTCCTTAGCAACGACATAGATAGTATTTAGTAACGACAGAGAAAGTCCTTAGTAACGACATCGATAGTCCTTTGTAACGACATAGATCGTCCTTAGTAACGCCAGAGAAAGTCCTTAGTAACGTCATCGATAGTCCTTAGTAACGGCATAGATAGTTCTTAGAAACGACATAGATATTCCTCAGTAACGCCAGAGAAAGTCCTTAGTATCGACATAGATAGTCCTTAGTAACGACGTAGATAGTCCTTAGTAACGACATTGATAGTCCATAGTTACGACATAAATAGTCCTTAGTAACGCCAGATAAAGTCCTTAGTAACGACATCGATAGTCCTTAGTAACGACATAGATAGTTCTTAGTAACGACATGGATATTCCTTAGCAACGACATAGATAGTCTTTAGTAACGACAGAGAAAGTCCTTAGTAACGACATCGATAGTCCTTTGTAACGACATAGATCGTCCTTAGTAACGCCAGAGAAAGTCCTTAGCAACGACATAGATAGTCCTTAGCAACGACATAGATAGTCTTTAGTAACGACATAGATAGTCCTTAGCAACGACATAGATAGTCCTTAGTAACGACATAGATAGTCCTTAGCAACGACATAGATAATCTTTAGTAACGACATAGATAGTCCTTAGCAACGACAAAGATAGTCCTCAGTAACGACATAGATAGTCCTTAGCAACGACATAGATAGTCCTTAGTAACGACATAGATAGTCCTTAGCAACGACATAGATAGTCCTTAGTAACGACATAGATAATCCTTAGCAACAACATAGATAGTCCTTAGCAACGACATAGATAGTCCTTAGTAACGACATAGATAGACCTTAGTAACGACATAGATAGTCCTTAGCAACGACATAGATAGTCTTTAGTAACGACATAGATAGTCCTTAGCAACGACATAGATAGTCTTTAGTAACGACAAAGATAGTCCTTAGCAACGACATAGATAGTCCTTAGTAACGACATAGATAGTCCTTAGCAACGACATAGATAGTCCTTAGTAACGACATAGATAGTCATTAGCAACGACATAGATAGTCCTTAGTAACGACATAGATAGTCCTTAGTAACGACATAGATAGTCCTTAGCAACGACGTAGATAGTCCTTAGTAACGACATAGATAGTCCTTAGTACCGCCATTGATAGTCCTTAGTAACGACATAGATAGTCCTTAGCTACGACATAGATAGTCTTTAGTAACGACAGAGAAAGTCCTTAGTAACGACATCGATAGTCCTTTGTAACGACATAGATCGTCCTTAGTAACGTCATCGATAGTCCTTAGTAACGGCATAGATAGTTCTTAGAAACGACATAGATATTCCTCAGTAACGACATAGATAGTCCTTAGTAACGACATAGATAGTCCTTAGCAACGACATAGATAGTCCTTAGCAACGACATAGATAGTCCTTAGTAACGACATAGATAGTCCTTAGCCACGACATAGATAGTCCTTAGTAACGACATAGATAGTTCTTAGCAACGACATAGATAGTCCTTAGTAACGACATAGATAGTCCTTAGCAACGACATAGATAGTCCTTAGTAACGACATAGATAGTCCTTAGTAACGACATAGATAGTCCTTAGTAACGACATAGATAGTCCTTAGTAACGCCATTGATAGTCCTTAGTAACGACATAGATAGTCCTTAGCAACGACATAGATAGTCCTTAGTAACGACATAGATAGTTCTTAGCAACGACATAGATAGTCCTTAGTAACGACATAGATAGTCCTTAGCAACGACATAGATAGTCCTTAGTAACGACATAGATAGTCCTTAGTAACGACATAGATAGTCCTTAGCAACGACGTAGATAGTCCTTAGTAACGACATAGATAGTCCTTAGTAACGCCATTGATAGTCCTTAGTAACGACATAGATAGTCCTTAGTAACGACATCGATAGTCCTTTGTAACGACATAGATCGTCCTTAGTAACGTCATCGATAGTCCTTAGTAACGGCATAGATAGTTCTTAGAAACGACATAGATATTCCTCAGTAACGCCAGAGAAAGTCCTTAGTATCGACATAGATAGACCTTAGTAACGACATAGATAGTCCTTAGTAACGACATTGATAGTCCATATTTACGACATAAATAGTCCTTAGTAACGCCAGATAAAGTCCTTAGCAACGACATAGATAGTCCTTAGTAACGACATAGATAGTCCTTAGCAACGACATAGATAGTCCTTAGCAACGACATAGATAGTCCTTAGTAACGACATAGATAATCCTTAGCACCGACATAGATAGTTCTTAGTTACGACATAGATAGTCCTTAGTAACGACATAGATAGTCCTTAGCAACAACGTAGATAGTCCTTAGTAACGACATAGATAGTCCTTAGTAACGACATAGATAGTCCTTAGTAACGACATAGATAGTCCTTAGCAACGACGTAGATAGTCCTTAGTAACGGCATAGATAGTCCTTAGTAACGCCATTGATAGTCCTTAGTAACGACATAGATAGTCCTTAGCAACGACATAGATAGTCTTTAGTAACGACAGAGAAAGTCCTTAGTAACGACATCGATAGTCCTTTGTAACGACATAGATCGTCCTTAGTAACGTCATCGATAGTCCTTAGTAACGGCATAGATAGTTCTTAGAAACGACATAGATATTCCTCAGTAACGCCAGAGAAAGTCCTTAGTAACGACATAGATAGTCCTTAGCAACGACATAGATAGTCCTTAGTAACGACATAGATAGTCCTTAGCAACGACATAGATAGTCCTTAGTAACGACATAGATAGTCCTTAGTAACGACATAGATAGTCCTTAGCAACGACGTAGATAGTCCTTAGTAACGACATAGATAGTCCTTAGTAACGCCATTCATAGTCCTTAGTAACGACATAGATAGTCCTTAGCAACGACATAGATAGTCCTTAGCAACGTTATAGATGGTCCTTAGTAACGACATAGATAGTCCTTAGCAACGACATAGATATTTCTTAGTAACGACATAGATAATCCTTAGTAACGACATAGATAGTCCTTAGCAACAACGTAGATAGTCCTTAGTAACGACATAGATAGTCCTTAGTAACGACATAGATAGTCCTTAGTAACGACATAGATAGTCCTTAGCAACGACGTAGATAGTCCTTAGTAACGACATAGATAGTCCTTAGTTACGCCATTGATAGTCCTTAGTAACGACATAGATAGTCCTTGGCAACGACATAGATAGTCTTTAGTAACGACAGAGAAAGTCCTTAGTAACGACATCGATAGTCCTTTGTAACGACATAGATCGTCCTTAGTAACGTCATCGATAGTCCTTAGTAACGGCATAGATAGTTCTTAGTAACGACATAGATATTCCTCAGTAACGCCAGAGAAAGTCCTTAGTATCGACATAGATAGTCCTTAGTAACGACATAGATAGTCCTTAGAAACGACATTGATAGTCCATATTTACGACATAAATAGTCCTTAGTAACGCCAGATAAAGTCCTTAGTAACGAAATCGATAGTCCTTAGTAACGACATAGATAGTTCTTAGTAACGACATGGATATTCCTTAGCAACGACATAGATAGTCTTTAGTAACGACAGAGAAAGTCCTTAGTAACGACATCGATAGTCCTTTGTAACGACATAGATCGTCCTTAGTAACGCCAGAGAAAGTCCTTAGCAACGACATAGATAGTTCTTAGCAACGACATAGATAGTCCTTAGCAACGACATAGATAGTCCTTAGTAACGACAGAGATAGTCCTTAGCAACGACATAGATAGTCCTTAGCAACGACATAGATAGTCCTTAGCAACGACATAGATAGTCCTTAGCAACGACATAGATAGTCCTTAGTAACGACATAGATAGTCCTTAGCAACGACATAGATAGTCCTTAGCAACGACATAGATAGTCCTTAGTAACGATATAGATAGTCCTTAGCAACGACATAGATAGTTCTTAGTAACGACATAGATAGGCCTTAGTAACGACATAGATAGTCCTTAGCAACGACGTAGATAGTCTTTAGTAACGACATAGATAGTCCTTAGTAACGACATTGATAGTCCTTAGTAACGACATAGATAGTCCTTAGCAACGACATAGATAGTATTTAGTAACGACAGAGAAAGTCCTTAGTAACGACATCGATAGTCCTTTGTAACGACATAGATCGTCCTTAGAAACGACATAGATATTCCTCAGTAACGCCAGAGAAAGTCCTTAGTATCGACATAGATAGTCCTTAGTAACGACGTAGATAGTCCTTAGTAACGACATTGATAGTCCATAGTTACGACATAAATAGTCCTTAGTAACGCCAGATAAAGTCCTTAGTAACGACATCGATAGTCCTTAGTAACGACATAGATAGTTCTTAGTAACGACATGGATATTCCTTAGCAACGACATAGATAGTCTTTAGTAACGACAGAGAAAGTCCTTAGTAACGACATCGATAGTCCTTTGTAACGACATAGATCGTCCTTAGTAACGCCAGAGAAAGTCCTTAGCAACGACATAGATAGTCCTTAGCAACGACATAGATAGTCTTTAGTAACGACATAGATAGTCCTTAGCAACGACATAGATAGTCCTTAGTAACGACATAGATAGTCCTTAGCAACGACATAGATAATCTTTAGTAACGACATAGATAGTCCTTAGCAACGACAAAGATAGTCCTCAGTAACGACATAGATAGTCCTTAGCAACGACATAGATAGTCCTTAGTAACGACATAGATAGTCCTTAGTAACGACATAGATAGTCCTTAGCAACGACATACATAGTCCTTAGTAACGACATAGATAGTCATTAGCAACGACATAGATAGTCCTTAGTAACGACATAGATAGTCCTTAGTAACGACATAGATAGTCCTTAGCAACGACGTAGATAGTCCTTAGTAACGACATAGATAGTCCTTAGTAACGCCATTGATAGTCCTTAGTAACGACATAGATAGTCCTTAGCAACGACATAGATAGTCTTTAGTAACGACAGAGAACGTCCTTAGTAACGACATCGATAGTCCTTTGTAACGATATAGATCGTCCTTAGTAACGTCATCGATAGTCCTTAGTAACTTCATAGATAGTTCTTAGAAACGACATAGATATTCCTCAGTAACGACATAGATAGTCCTTAGTAACGACATAGATAGTCCTTAGCAACGACATAGATAGTCCTTAGCAACGACATAGATAGTCCTTAGCAACGACATAGATAGTCCTTAGTAACGACATAGATAGTCCTTAGCAACGACATAGATAGTCCTTAGTAACGACATAGATAGTTCTTAGCAACGACATAGATAGTCCTTAGTAATGACATAGATAGTCCTTAGCAACGACATAGATAGTCCTTAGTAACGACATAGATAGTCCTTAGTAACGACATAGATAGTCCTTAGTAACGACATAGATAGTCCTTAGTAACGCCATTGATAGTCCTTAGTAACGACATAGATAGTCCTTAGCAACGACATAGATAGTCCATAGTAACGACATAGATAGTTCTTAGCAACGACATAGATAGTCCTTAGTAACGACATAGATAGTCCTTAGCAACGACATAGATAGTCCTTAGTAACGACATAGATAGTCCTTAGTAACGACATAGATAGTCCTTAGCAACGACGTAGATAGTCCTTAGTAACGACATAGATAGTCCTTAGTAACGCCATTGATAGTCCTTAGTAACGACATAGATAGTCCTTAGCAACGACATAGATAGTCTTTAGTAACGACAGAGAAAGTCCTTAGTAACGACATCGATAGTCCTTTGTAACGACATAGATCGTCCTTAGTAACGTCATCGATAGTCCTTAGTAACGGCATAGATAGTTCTTAGAAACGACATAGATATTCCTCAGTAACGCCAGAGAAAGTCCTTAGTATCGACATAGATAGTCCTTAGTAACGACATAGATAGTCCTTAGTAACGACATTGATAGTCCATATTTACGACATAAATAGTCCTTAGTAATGCCAGATAAAGTCCTTAGCAACGACATAGATAGTCCTTAGTAACGACATAGATAGTCCTTAGCAACGACATAGATAGTCCTTAGCAACGACATAGATAGTCCTTAGTAACGACGTAGATAGTCCTTAGCAACGACATAGATAGTTCTTAGTTACGACATAGATAGTCCTTAGTAACGACATAGATAGTCCTTAGCAACAACGTAGATAGTCCTTAGTAACGACATAGATAGTCCTTAGTAACGACATAGATAGTCCTTAGTAACGACATAGATAGTCCTTAGCAACGACGTAGATAGTCCTTAGTAACGGCATAGATAGTCCTTAGTAACGCCATTGATAGTCCTTAGTAACGACATAGATAGTCCTTTGTAACGACATAGATCGTCCTTAGTAACGTCATCAATAGTCCTTAGTAACGGCATATATAGTTCTTAGAAACGACATAGATATTCCTCAGTAACGCCAGAGAAAGTCCTTAGTATCGACATAGATAGTCCTTAGTAACGACATAGATAGTTCTTAGTAACGACATGGATATTTCTTAGCAACGACATAGATAGTCTTTAGTAACGACAGAGAAAGTCCTTAGTAACGACATCGATAGTCCTTTGTAACGACATAGATCGTCCTTAGTAACGCCAGAGAAAGTCCTTAGCAACGACATAGATAGTCCTTAGCAACGACATAGATAGTCCTTAGCAACGACATAGATAGTCCTTAGTAACGACATAGATAGTCCTTAGCTAAGACATAGATAGTCCTTAGCAACGACATAGATAGTCCTTAGCAACGACATAGATAGTCCTTAGCAACGACATAGATAGTCCTTAGTAACGACATAAATAGTCCTTAGCAACGACATAGATAGTCCTTAGCAACGACATAGATAGTCCTTAGTAACGACATAGATAGTCCTTAGCAACGACATAGATAGTTCTTAGTAACGACATAGATAGTCCTTAGTAACGACATAGATAGTCTTTAGCAACGACGTAGATAGTCCTTAGTAACGACATAGATAGTCCTTAGTAACGACATTGATAGTCCTTAGTAACGACATAGATAGTCCTTAGCAACGACATAGATAGTATTTAGTAACGACATAGATAGTCCTTAGTAACGACATAGATAGTCCTTAGTAACGACATAAATAGTCCTTAGCAACGACATAGATAGTCCTTAGCAACGACATAGATAGTCCTTAGTAACGACATAGATAGTCCTTAGCAACGACATAGATAGTTCTTAGTAACGACATAGATAGTCCTTAGTAACGACATAGATAGTCCTTAGCAACGACGTAGATAGTCCTTAGTAACGACATAGATAGTCCTTAGCAACGACATAGATAGTCCTTAGCAACGACATAGATAGTCCTTAGCAACGACATAGATAGTCCTTAGTAACGACATAGATAGTCCTTAGCAACGACATAGATAGTCCTTAGCAACGACATAGATAGTCCTTAGTAACGACATAGATAGTCCTTAGCAACGACATAGATAGTTCTTAGTAACGACATAGATAGGTCTTAGTAACGACATAGATAGTCCTTAGCAACGACGTAGATAGTCCTTAGTAACGACATAGATAGTCCTTAGTAACGACATTGATAGTCCTTAGTAACGACATCGATAGTCCTTTGTAACGACATAGATCGTCCTTAGTAACGCCAGAGAAAGTCCTTAGCAACGACATAGATAGTCCTTAGCAACGACATAGATAGTATTTAGTAACGACAGAGAAAGTCCTTAGTAACGACATCGATAGTCCTTTGTAACGACATAGATCGTCCTTAGTAACGCCAGAGAAAGTCCTTAGTAACGTCATCGATAGTCCTTAGTAACGGCATAGATAGTTCTTAGAAACGACATAGATATTCCTCAGTAACGCCAGAGAAAGTCCTTAGTATCGACATAGATAGTCCTTAGTAACGACGTAGATAGTCCTTAGTAACGACATTGATAGTCCATAGTTACGACATAAATAGTCCTTAGTAACGCCAGATAAAGTCCTTAGTAACGACATCGATAGTCCTTAGTAACGACATAGATAGTTCTTAGTAACGACATAGATAGTCCTTAGTAACGACATAGATAGTCCTTAGCAACGACATAGATAGTCCTTAGCAACGACATAGATAGTCCTTAGCAACGACATAGATAGTCCTTAGCAACGACATAGATAGTCCTTAGCAACGACATAGATAGTCCTTAGCAACGACATAGATAGTCCTTAGTAACGACATAGATAGTCCTTAGTAACGACATAGATATTCCTTAGTAACGACATAGATAGTCCTTAGTAACGACATAGATAGTCCTTAGTAACGCCATTGATAGTCCTTAGTAACGACATAGATAGTCCTTAGCAACGACATAGATAGTCCTTAGTAACGACATAGATAGTTCTTAGCAACGACATAGATAGTCCTTAGTAACGACATAGATAGTCCTTAGCAACGACATAGATAGTCCTTAGTAACGACATAGATAGTCCTTAGTAACGACATAGATAGTCCTTAGCAACGACGTAGATAGTCCTTAGTAACGACATAGATAGTCCTTAGTAACGCCATTGATAGTCCTTAGTAACGACATAGATAGTCCTTAGCAACGACATAGATAGTCTTTAGTAACGACAGAGAAAGTCCTTAGTAACGACATCGATAGTCCTTTGTAACGACATAGATCGTCCTTAGTAACGTCATCGATAGTCCTTAGTAACGGCATAGATAGTTCTTAGAAACGACATAGATATTCCTCAGTAACGCCAGAGAAAGTCCTTAGTATCGACATAGATAGACCTTAGTAACGACATAGATAGTCCTTAGTAACGACATTGATAGTCCATATTTACGACATAAATAGTCCTTAGTAACGCCAGATAAAGTCCTTAGCAACGACATAGATAGTCCTTAGTAACGACATAGATAGTCCTTAGTAACGACATAGATAGTCCTTAGTAACGACATAGATAGTCCTTAGCAACGACGTAGATAGTCCTTAGTAACGGCATAGATAGTCCTTATTAACGCCATTGATAGTCCTTAATAACGACATAGATAGTCCTTTGTAACGACATAGATCGTCCTTAGTAACGTCATCAATAGTCCTTAGTAACGGCATAGATAGTTCTTAGAAACGACATAGATATTCCTCAGTAACGCCAGAGAAAGTCCTTAGTATCGACATAGATAGTCCTTAGTAACGACATAGATAGTCCTTAGTAACGACATAGATAGTTCTTAGTAACGACATGGATATTTCTTAGCAACGACATAGATAGTCTTTAGTAACGACAGAGAAAGTCCTTAGTAACGACATCGATAGTCCTTTGTAACGACATAGATCGTCCTTAGTAACGCCAGAGAAAGTCCTTAGCAACGACATAGATAGTCCTTAGCAACGACATAGATAGTCCTTAGCAACGACATAGATAGTCCTTAGTAACGACATAGATAGTCCTTAGCAACGACATAGATAGTCCTTAGCAACGACATAGATAGTCCTTAGCAACGACATAGATAGTCCTTAGCAACGACATAGATAGTCCTTAGTAACGACATAAATAGTCCTTAGCAACGACATAGATAGTCCTTAGCAACGACATAGATAGTCCTTAGTAACGACATAGATAGTCCTTAGCAACGACATAGATAGTTCTTAGTAACGACATAGATAGTCCTTAGTAACGACATAGATAGTCCTTAGCAACGACGTAGATAGTCCTTAGTAACGACATAGATAGTCCTTAGTAACGACATAGATAGTCCTTAGCAACGACGTAGATAGTCCTTAGTAACGACATAGATAGTCCTTAGCAACGACATAGATAGTCCTTAGCAACGACATAGATAGTCCTTAGCAACGACATAGATAGTCCTTAGTAACGACATAGATAGTCCTTAGCAACGACATAGATAGTCCTTAGCAACGACATAGATAGTCCTTAGTAACGACATAGATAGTCCTTAGCAACGACATAGATAGTTCTTAGTAACGACATAGATAGGCCTTAGTAACGACATAGATAGTCCTTAGCAACGACGTAGATAGTCCTTAGTAACGACATAGATAGTCCTTAGTAACGACATTGATAGTCCTTAGTAACGACATAGATAGTCCTTAGCAACGACATAGATAGTATTTAGTAACGACAGAGAAAGTCCTTAGTAACGACATCGATAGTCCTTTGTAACGACATAGATCGTCCTTAGTAACGCCAGAGAAAGTCCTTAGTAACGTCATCGATAGTCCTTAGTAACGGCATAGATAGTTCTTAGAAACGACATAGATATTCCTCAGTAACGCCAGAGAAAGTCCTTAGTATCGACATAGATAGTCCTTAGTAACGACGTAGATAGTCCTTAGTAACGACATTGATAGTCCATAGTTACGACATAAATAGTCCTTAGTAACGCCAGATAAAGTCCTTAGTAACGACATCGATAGTCCTTAGTAACGACATAGATAGTTCTTAGTAACGACATGGATATTCCTTAGCAACGACATAGATAGTCTTTAGTAACGACAGAGAAAGTCCTTAGTAACGACATCGATAGTCCTTTGTAACGACATAGATCGTCCTTAGTAACGCCAGAGAAAGTCCTTAGCAACGACATAGATAGTCCTTAGCAACGACATAGATAGTCTTTAGTAACGACATAGATAGTCCTTAGCAACGACATAGATAGTCCTTAGTAACGACATAGATAGTCCTTAGCAACGACATAGATAATCTTTAGTAACGACATAGATAGTCCTTAGCAACGACAAAGATAGTCCTCAGTAACGACATAGATAGTCCTTAGCAACGACATAGATAGTCCTTAGTAACGACATAGATAGTCCTTAGCAACGACATAGATAGTCCTTAGTAACGACATAGATAATCCTTAGCAACAACATAGATAGTCCTTAGCAACGACATAGATAGTCCTTAGTAACGACATAGATAGACCTTAGTAACGACATAGATAGTCCTTAGCAACGACATAGATAGTCTTTAGTAACGACATAGATAGTCCTTAGCAACGACATAGATAGTCTTTAGTAACGACAAAGATAGTCCTTAGCAACGACATAGATAGTCCTTAGTAACGACATAGATAGTCCTTAGCAACGACATAGATAGTCCTTAGTAACGACATAGATAGTCATTAGCAACGACATAGATAGTCCTTAGTAACGACATAGATAGTCCTTAGTAACGACATAGATAGTCCTTAGCAACGACGTAGATAGTCCTTAGTAACGACATAGATAGTCCTTAGTACCGCCATTGATAGTCCTTAGTAACGACATAGATAGTCCTTAGCTACGACATAGATAGTCTTTAGTAACGACAGAGAAAGTCCTTAGTAACGACATCGATAGTCCTTTGTAACGACATAGATCGTCCTTAGTAACGTCATCGATAGTCCTTAGTAACGGCATAGATAGTTCTTAGAAACGACATAGATATTCCTCAGTAACGACATAGATAGTCCTTAGTAACGACATAGATAGTCCTTAGCAACGACATAGATAGTCCTTAGCAACGACATAGATAGTCCTTAGTAACGACATAGATAGTCCTTAGCCACGACATAGATAGTCCTTAGTAACGACATAGATAGTTCTTAGCAACGACATAGATAGTCCTTAGTAACGACATAGATAGTCCTTAGCAACGACATAGATAGTCCTTAGTAACGACATAGATAGTCCTTAGTAACGACATAGATAGTCCTTAGTAACGACATAGATAGTCCTTAGTAACGCCATTGATAGTCCTTAGTAACGACATAGATAGTCCTTAGCAACGACATAGATAGTCCTTAGTAACGACATAGATAGTTCTTAGCAACGACATAGATAGTCCTTAGTAACGACATAGATAGTCCTTAGCAACGACATAGATAGTCCTTAGTAACGACATAGATAGTCCTTAGTAACGACATAGATAGTCCTTAGCAACGACGTAGATAGTCCTTAGTAACGACATAGATAGTCCTTAGTAACGCCATTGATAGTCCTTAGTAACGACATAGATAGTCCTTAGTAACGACATCGATAGTCCTTTGTAACGACATAGATCGTCCTTAGTAACGTCATCGATAGTCCTTAGTAACGGCATAGATAGTTCTTAGAAACGACATAGATATTCCTCAGTAACGCCAGAGAAAGTCCTTAGTATCGACATAGATAGACCTTAGTAACGACATAGATAGTCCTTAGTAACGACATTGATAGTCCATATTTACGACATAAATAGTCCTTAGTAACGCCAGATAAAGTCCTTAGCAACGACATAGATAGTCCTTAGTAACGACATAGATAGTCCTTAGCAACGACATAGATAGTCCTTAGCAACGACATAGATAGTCCTTAGTAACGACATAGATAATCCTTAGCACCGACATAGATAGTTCTTAGTTACGACATAGATAGTCCTTAGTAACGACATAGATAGTCCTTAGCAACAACGTAGATAGTCCTTAGTAACGACATAGATAGTCCTTAGTAACGACATAGATAGTCCTTAGTAACGACATAGATAGTCCTTAGCAACGACGTAGATAGTCCTTAGTAACGGCATAGATAGTCCTTAGTAACGCCATTGATAGTCCTTAGTAACGACATAGATAGTCCTTAGCAACGACATAGATAGTCTTTAGTAACGACAGAGAAAGTCCTTAGTAACGACATCGATAGTCCTTTGTAACGACATAGATCGTCCTTAGTAACGTCATCGATAGTCCTTAGTAACGGCATAGATAGTTCTTAGAAACGACATAGATATTCCTCAGTAACGCCAGAGAAAGTCCTTAGTAACGACATAGATAGTCCTTAGCAACGACATAGATAGTCCTTAGTAACGACATAGATAGTCCTTAGCAACGACATAGATAGTCCTTAGTAACGACATAGATAGTCCTTAGTAACGACATAGATAGTCCTTAGCAACGACGTAGATAGTCCTTAGTAACGACATAGATAGTCCTTAGTAACGCCATTCATAGTCCTTAGTAACGACATAGATAGTCCTTAGCAACGACATAGATAGTCCTTAGCAACGTTATAGATGGTCCTTAGTAACGACATAGATAGTCCTTAGCAACGACATAGATATTTCTTAGTAACGACATAGATAATCCTTAGTAACGACATAGATAGTCCTTAGCAACAACGTAGATAGTCCTTAGTAACGACATAGATAGTCCTTAGTAACGACATAGATAGTCCTTAGTAACGACATAGATAGTCCTTAGCAACGACGTAGATAGTCCTTAGTAACGACATAGATAGTCCTTAGTTACGCCATTGATAGTCCTTAGTAACGACATAGATAGTCCTTGGCAACGACATAGATAGTCTTTAGTAACGACAGAGAAAGTCCTTAGTAACGACATCGATAGTCCTTTGTAACGACATAGATCGTCCTTAGTAACGTCATCGATAGTCCTTAGTAACGGCATAGATAGTTCTTAGTAACGACATAGATATTCCTCAGTAACGCCAGAGAAAGTCCTTAGTATCGACATAGATAGTCCTTAGTAACGACATAGATAGTCCTTAGAAACGACATTGATAGTCCATATTTACGACATAAATAGTCCTTAGTAACGCCAGATAAAGTCCTTAGTAACGAAATCGATAGTCCTTAGTAACGACATAGATAGTTCTTAGTAACGACATGGATATTCCTTAGCAACGACATAGATAGTCTTTAGTAACGACAGAGAAAGTCCTTAGTAACGACATCGATAGTCCTTTGTAACGACATAGATCGTCCTTAGTAACGCCAGAGAAAGTCCTTAGCAACGACATAGATAGTTCTTAGCAACGACATAGATAGTCCTTAGCAACGACATAGATAGTCCTTAGTAACGACAGAGATAGTCCTTAGCAACGACATAGATAGTCCTTAGCAACGACATAGATAGTCCTTAGCAACGACATAGATAGTCCTTAGCAACGACATAGATAGTCCTTAGTAACGACATAGATAGTCCTTAGCAACGACATAGATAGTCCTTAGCAACGACATAGATAGTCCTTAGTAACGATATAGATAGTCCTTAGCAACGACATAGATAGTTCTTAGTAACGACATAGATAGGCCTTAGTAACGACATAGATAGTCCTTAGCAACGACGTAGATAGTCTTTAGTAACGACATAGATAGTCCTTAGTAACGACATTGATAGTCCTTAGTAACGACATAGATAGTCCTTAGCAACGACATAGATAGTATTTAGTAACGACAGAGAAAGTCCTTAGTAACGACATCGATAGTCCTTTGTAACGACATAGATCGTCCTTAGAAACGACATAGATATTCCTCAGTAACGCCAGAGAAAGTCCTTAGTATCGACATAGATAGTCCTTAGTAACGACGTAGATAGTCCTTAGTAACGACATTGATAGTCCATAGTTACGACATAAATAGTCCTTAGTAACGCCAGATAAAGTCCTTAGTAACGACATCGATAGTCCTTAGTAACGACATAGATAGTTCTTAGTAACGACATGGATATTCCTTAGCAACGACATAGATAGTCTTTAGTAACGACAGAGAAAGTCCTTAGTAACGACATCGATAGTCCTTTGTAACGACATAGATCGTCCTTAGTAACGCCAGAGAAAGTCCTTAGCAACGACATAGATAGTCCTTAGCAACGACATAGATAGTCTTTAGTAACGACATAGATAGTCCTTAGCAACGACATAGATAGTCCTTAGTAACGACATAGATAGTCCTTAGCAACGACATAGATAATCTTTAGTAACGACATAGATAGTCCTTAGCAACGACAAAGATAGTCCTCAGTAACGACATAGATAGTCCTTAGCAACGACATAGATAGTCCTTAGTAACGACATAGATAGTCCTTAGTAACGACATAGATAGTCCTTAGCAACGACATACATAGTCCTTAGTAACGACATAGATAGTCATTAGCAACGACATAGATAGTCCTTAGTAACGACATAGATAGTCCTTAGTAACGACATAGATAGTCCTTAGCAACGACGTAGATAGTCCTTAGTAACGACATAGATAGTCCTTAGTAACGCCATTGATAGTCCTTAGTAACGACATAGATAGTCCTTAGCAACGACATAGATAGTCTTTAGTAACGACAGAGAACGTCCTTAGTAACGACATCGATAGTCCTTTGTAACGATATAGATCGTCCTTAGTAACGTCATCGATAGTCCTTAGTAACTTCATAGATAGTTCTTAGAAACGACATAGATATTCCTCAGTAACGACATAGATAGTCCTTAGTAACGACATAGATAGTCCTTAGCAACGACATAGATAGTCCTTAGCAACGACATAGATAGTCCTTAGCAACGACATAGATAGTCCTTAGTAACGACATAGATAGTCCTTAGCAACGACATAGATAGTCCTTAGTAACGACATAGATAGTTCTTAGCAACGACATAGATAGTCCTTAGTAATGACATAGATAGTCCTTAGCAACGACATAGATAGTCCTTAGTAACGACATAGATAGTCCTTAGTAACGACATAGATAGTCCTTAGTAACGACATAGATAGTCCTTAGTAACGCCATTGATAGTCCTTAGTAACGACATAGATAGTCCTTAGCAACGACATAGATAGTCCATAGTAACGACATAGATAGTTCTTAGCAACGACATAGATAGTCCTTAGTAACGACATAGATAGTCCTTAGCAACGACATAGATAGTCCTTAGTAACGACATAGATAGTCCTTAGTAACGACATAGATAGTCCTTAGCAACGACGTAGATAGTCCTTAGTAACGACATAGATAGTCCTTAGTAACGCCATTGATAGTCCTTAGTAACGACATAGATAGTCCTTAGCAACGACATAGATAGTCTTTAGTAACGACAGAGAAAGTCCTTAGTAACGACATCGATAGTCCTTTGTAACGACATAGATCGTCCTTAGTAACGTCATCGATAGTCCTTAGTAACGGCATAGATAGTTCTTAGAAACGACATAGATATTCCTCAGTAACGCCAGAGAAAGTCCTTAGTATCGACATAGATAGTCCTTAGTAACGACATAGATAGTCCTTAGTAACGACATTGATAGTCCATATTTACGACATAAATAGTCCTTAGTAATGCCAGATAAAGTCCTTAGCAACGACATAGATAGTCCTTAGTAACGACATAGATAGTCCTTAGCAACGACATAGATAGTCCTTAGCAACGACATAGATAGTCCTTAGTAACGACGTAGATAGTCCTTAGCAACGACATAGATAGTTCTTAGTTACGACATAGATAGTCCTTAGTAACGACATAGATAGTCCTTAGCAACAACGTAGATAGTCCTTAGTAACGACATAGATAGTCCTTAGTAACGACATAGATAGTCCTTAGTAACGACATAGATAGTCCTTAGCAACGACGTAGATAGTCCTTAGTAACGGCATAGATAGTCCTTAGTAACGCCATTGATAGTCCTTAGTAACGACATAGATAGTCCTTTGTAACGACATAGATCGTCCTTAGTAACGTCATCAATAGTCCTTAGTAACGGCATATATAGTTCTTAGAAACGACATAGATATTCCTCAGTAACGCCAGAGAAAGTCCTTAGTATCGACATAGATAGTCCTTAGTAACGACATAGATAGTTCTTAGTAACGACATGGATATTTCTTAGCAACGACATAGATAGTCTTTAGTAACGACAGAGAAAGTCCTTAGTAACGACATCGATAGTCCTTTGTAACGACATAGATCGTCCTTAGTAACGCCAGAGAAAGTCCTTAGCAACGACATAGATAGTCCTTAGCAACGACATAGATAGTCCTTAGCAACGACATAGATAGTCCTTAGTAACGACATAGATAGTCCTTAGCTAAGACATAGATAGTCCTTAGCAACGACATAGATAGTCCTTAGCAACGACATAGATAGTCCTTAGCAACGACATAGATAGTCCTTAGTAACGACATAAATAGTCCTTAGCAACGACATAGATAGTCCTTAGCAACGACATAGATAGTCCTTAGTAACGACATAGATAGTCCTTAGCAACGACATAGATAGTTCTTAGTAACGACATAGATAGTCCTTAGTAACGACATAGATAGTCTTTAGCAACGACGTAGATAGTCCTTAGTAACGACATAGATAGTCCTTAGTAACGACATTGATAGTCCTTAGTAACGACATAGATAGTCCTTAGCAACGACATAGATAGTATTTAGTAACGACATAGATAGTCCTTAGTAACGACATAGATAGTCCTTAGTAACGACATAAATAGTCCTTAGCAACGACATAGATAGTCCTTAGCAACGACATAGATAGTCCTTAGTAACGACATAGATAGTCCTTAGCAACGACATAGATAGTTCTTAGTAACGACATAGATAGTCCTTAGTAACGACATAGATAGTCCTTAGCAACGACGTAGATAGTCCTTAGTAACGACATAGATAGTCCTTAGCAACGACATAGATAGTCCTTAGCAACGACATAGATAGTCCTTAGCAACGACATAGATAGTCCTTAGTAACGACATAGATAGTCCTTAGCAACGACATAGATAGTCCTTAGCAACGACATAGATAGTCCTTAGTAACGACATAGATAGTCCTTAGCAACGACATAGATAGTTCTTAGTAACGACATAGATAGGTCTTAGTAACGACATAGATAGTCCTTAGCAACGACGTAGATAGTCCTTAGTAACGACATAGATAGTCCTTAGTAACGACATTGATAGTCCTTAGTAACGACATCGATAGTCCTTTGTAACGACATAGATCGTCCTTAGTAACGCCAGAGAAAGTCCTTAGCAACGACATAGATAGTCCTTAGCAACGACATAGATAGTATTTAGTAACGACAGAGAAAGTCCTTAGTAACGACATCGATAGTCCTTTGTAACGACATAGATCGTCCTTAGTAACGCCAGAGAAAGTCCTTAGTAACGTCATCGATAGTCCTTAGTAACGGCATAGATAGTTCTTAGAAACGACATAGATATTCCTCAGTAACGCCAGAGAAAGTCCTTAGTATCGACATAGATAGTCCTTAGTAACGACGTAGATAGTCCTTAGTAACGACATTGATAGTCCATAGTTACGACATAAATAGTCCTTAGTAACGCCAGATAAAGTCCTTAGTAACGACATCGATAGTCCTTAGTAACGACATAGATAGTTCTTAGTAACGACATGGATATTCCTTAGCAACGACATAGATAGTCTTTAGTAACGACAGAGAAAGTCCTTAGTAACGACATCGATAGTCCTTTGTAACGAAATAGATCGTCCTTAGTAACGCCAGAGAAAGTCCTTAGCAACGACATAGATAGTCCTTAGCAACGACATAGATAGTCTTTAGTAACGACATAGATAGTCCTTAGCAACGACATAGATAGTCCTTAGTAACGACATAGATAGTCCTTAGCAACGACATAGATAATCTTTAGTAACGACATAGATAGTCCTTAGCAACGACAAAGATAGTCCTCAGTAACGACATAGATAGTCCTTAGCAACGACATAGATAGTCCTTAGTAACGACATAGATAATCCTTAGCAACAACATAGATAGTCCTTAGCAACGACATAGATAGTCCTTAGTAACGACATAGATAGTCCTTAGTAACGACATAGATAGTCCTTATCAACGACATAGATAGTCCTTAGTAACGACATAGATAGTCCTTAGTAACGACATAGATAGACCTTAGTAACGACATAGATAGTCCTTAGCAACGACATAGATAGTCTTTAGTAACGACATAGATAGTCCTTAGCAACGACATAGATAGTCTTTAGTAACGACAAAGATAGTCCTTAGCAACGACATAGATAGTCCTTAGTAACGACATAGATAGTCCTTAGCAACGACATAGATAGTCCTTAGTAACGACATAGATAGTCATTAGCAACGACATAGATAGTCCTTAGTAACGACATAGATAGTCCTTAGTAACGACATAGATAGTCCTTAGCAACGACGTAGATAGTCCTTAGTAACGACATAGATAGTCCTTAGTAACGCCATTGATAGTCCTTAGTAACGACATAGATAGTCCTTAGCAACGACATAGATAGTCTTTAGTAACGACAGAGAAAGTCCTTAGTAACGACATCGATAGTCCTTTGTAACGACATAGATCGTCCTTAGTAACGTCATCGATAGTCCTTAGTAACGGCATAGATAGTTCTTAGAAACGACATAGATATTCCTCAGTAACGACATAGATAGTCCTTAGTAACGACATAGATAGTCCTTAGCAACGACATAGATAGTCCTTAGCAACGACATAGATAGTCCTTAGTAACGACATAGATAGTCCTTAGCAACGACATAGATAGTCCTTAGTAACGACATAGATAGTTCTTAGCAACGACATAGATAGTCCTTAGTAACGACATAGATAGTCCTTAGCAACGACATAGATAGTCCTTAGTAACGACATAGATAGTCCTTAGTAACGACATAGATAGTCCTTAGTAACGACATAGATAGTCCTTAGTAACGCCATTGATAGTCCTTAGTAACGACATAGATAGTCCTTAGCAACGACATAGATAGTCCTTAGTAACGACATAGATAGTTCTTAGCAACGACATAGATAGTCCTTAGTAACGACATAGATAGTCCTTAGCAACGACATAGATAGTCCTTAGTAACGACATAGATAGTCCTTAGTAACGACATAGATAGTCCTTAGCAACGACGTAGATAGTCCTTAGTAACGACATAGATAGTCCTTAGTAACGCCATTGATAGTCCTTAGTAACGACATAGATAGTCCTTAGCAACGACATAGATAGTCTTTAGTAACGACAGAGAAAGTCCTTAGTAACGACATCGATAGTCCTTTGTAACGACATAGATCGTCCTTAGTAACGTCATCGATAGTCCTTAGTAACGGCATAGATAGTTCTTAGAAACGACATAGATATTCCTCAGTAACGCCAGAGAAAGTCCTTAGTATCGACATAGATAGTCCTTAGTAACGACATAGATAGTCCTTAGTAACGACATTGATAGTCCATATTTACGACATAAATAGTCCTTAGTAACGCCAGATAAAGTCCTTAGCAACGACATAGATAGTCCTTAGTAACGACATAGATAGTCCTTAGCAACGACATAGATAGTCCTTAGCAACGACATAGATAGTCCTTAGTAACGACATAGATAGTCCTTAGCAACGGCATAGATAGTTCTTAGTTACGACATAGATAGTCCTTAGTAACGACATAGATAGTCCTTAGCAACAACGTAGATAGTCCTTAGTAACGACATAGATAGTCCTTAGTAACGACATAGATAGTCCTTAGTAACGACATAGATAGTCCTTAGCAACGACGTAGATAGTCCTTAGTAACGACATAGATAGTCCTTAGTAACGCCATTGATAGTCCTTAGTAACGACATAGATAGTCCTTAGCAACGACATAGATAGTCTTTAGTAACGACAGAGAAAGTCCTTAGTAACGACATCGATAGTCCTTTGTAACGACATAGATCGTCCTTAGTAACGTCATCGATAGTCCTTAGTAACGGCATAGATAGTTCTTAGAAACGACATAGATATTCCTCAGTAACGCCAGAGAAAGTCCTTAGTATCGACATAGATAGTCCTTAGTAACGACATAGATAGTTCTTAGTAACGACATGGATATTTCTTAGCAACGACATAGATAGTCTTTAGTAACGACAGAGAAAGTCCTTAGTAACGACATCGATAGTCCTTTGTAACGACATAGATCGTCCTTAGTAACGGCAGAGAAAGTCCTTAGCAACGACATAGATAGTCCTTAGCAACGACATAGATAGTCCTTAGCAACGACATAGATAGTCCTTAGTAACGACATAGATAGTCCTTAGAAACGACATAGATAGTCCTTAGCAACGACATAGATAGTCCTTAGCAACGACATAGATAGTCCTTAGCAACGACATAGATAGTCCTTAGTAACGACATAAATAGTCCTTAGCAACGACATAGATAGTCCTTAGCAACGACATAGATAGTCCTTAGTAACGACATAGATAGTCCTTAGCAACGACATAGATAGTTCTTAGTAACGACATAGATAGTCCTTAGTAACGACATAGATAGTCCTTAGCAACGACGTAGATAGTCCTTAGTAACGACATAGATAGTCCTTAGTAACGACATTGATAGTCCTTAGTAACGACATAGATAGTCCTTAGCAACGACATAGATAGTATTTAGTAACGACAGAGAAAGTCCTTAGTAACGACATCGATAGTCCTTTGTAACGACATAGATCGTCCTTAGTAACGCCAGAGAAAGTCCTTAGTAACGTCATCGATAGTCCTTAGTAACGGCATAGATAGTTCTTAGAAACGACATAGATATTCCTCAGTAACGCCAGAGAAAGTCCTTAGTATCGACATAGATAGTCCTTAGTAACGACGTAGATAGTCCTTAGTAACGACATAGATAGTCCTTAGCAACGACAAAGATAGTCCTCAGTAACGACATAGATAGTCCTTAGCAACGACATAGATAGTCCTTAGTAACGACATAGATAATCCTTAGCAACAACATAGATAGTCCTTAGCAACGACATAGATAGTCCTTAGTAACGACATAGATAGTCCTTAGCAACGACATAGATAGTCCTTATCAACGACATAGATAGTCCTTAGTAACGACATAGATAGTCCTTAGTAACGACATAGATAGACCTTAGTAACGACATAGATAGTCCTTAGCAACGACATAGATAGTCTTTAGTAACGACATAGATAGTCCTTAGCAACGACATAGATAGTCTTTAGTAACGACAAAGATAGTCCTTAGCAACGACATAGATAGTCCTTAGTAACGACATAGATAGTCCTTAGCAACGACATAGATAGTCCTTAGTAACGACATAGATAGTCATTAGCAACGACATAGATAGTCCTTAGTAACGACATAGATAGTCCTTAGTAACGACATAGATAGTCCTTAGCAACGACGTAGATAGTCCTTAGTAACGACATAGATAGTCCTTAGTAACGCCATTGATAGTCCTTAGTAACGACATAGATAGTCCTTAGCAACGACATAGATAGTCTTTAGTAACGACAGAGAAAGTCCTTAGTAACGACATCGATAGTCCTTTGTAACGACATAGATCGTCCTTAGTAACGTCATCGATAGTCCTTAGTAACGGCATAGATAGTTCTTAGAAACGACATAGATATTCCTCAGTAACGACATAGATAGTCCTTAGTAACGACATAGATAGTCCTTAGCAACGACATAGATAGTCCTTAGCAACGACATAGATAGTCCTTAGTAACGACATAGATAGTCCTTAGCAACGACATAGATAGTCCTTAGTAACGACATAGATAGTTCTTAGCAACGACATAGATAGTCCTTAGTAACGACATAGATAGTCCTTAGCAACGACATAGATAGTCCTTAGTAACGACATAGATAGTCCTTAGTAACGACATAGATAGTCCTTAGTAACGACATAGATAGTCCTTAGTAACGCCATTGATAGTCCTTAGTAACGACATAGATAGTCCTTAGCAACGACATAGATAGTCCTTAGTAACGACATAGATAGTTCTTAGCAACGACATAGATAGTCCTTAGTAACGACATAGATAGTCCTTAGCAACGACATAGATAGTCCTTAGTAACGACATAGATAGTCCTTAGTAACGACATAGATAGTCCTTAGCAACGACGTAGATAGTCCTTAGTAACGACATAGATAGTCCTTAGTAACGCCATTGATAGTCCTTAGTAACGACATAGATAGTCCTTAGCAACGACATAGATAGTCTTTAGTAACGACAGAGAAAGTCCTTAGTAACGACATCGATAGTCCTTTGTAACGACATAGATCGTCCTTAGTAACGTCATCGATAGTCCTTAGTAACGGCATAGATAGTTCTTAGAAACGACATAGATATTCCTCAGTAACGCCAGAGAAAGTCCTTAGTATCGACATAGATAGTCCTTAGTAACGACATAGATAGTCCTTAGTAACGACATTGATAGTCCATATTTACGACATAAATAGTCCTTAGTAACGCCAGATAAAGTCCTTAGCAACGACATAGATAGTCCTTAGTAACGACATAGATAGTCCTTAGCAACGACATAGATAGTCCTTAGCAACGACATAGATAGTCCTTAGTAACGACATAGATAGTCCTTAGCAACGACATAGATAGTTCTTAGTTACGACATAGATAGTCCTTAGTAACGACATAGATAGTCCTTAGCAACAACGTAGATAGTCCTTAGTAACGACATAGATAGTCCTTTGTAACGACATAGATAGTCCTTAGTAACGACATAGATAGTCCTTAGCAACGACGTAGATAGTCCTTAGTAACGACATAGATAGTCCTTAGTAACGCCATTGATAGTCCTTAGTAACGACATAGATAGTCCTTAGCAACGACATAGATAGTCTTTAGTAACGACAGAGAAAGTCCTTAGTAACGACATCGATAGTCCTTTGTAACGACATAGATCGTCCTTAGTAACGTCATCGATAGTCCTTAGTAACGGCATAGATATTTCTTAGAAACGACATAGATATTCCTCAGTAACGCCAGAGAAAGTCCTTAGTATCGACATAGATAGTCCTTAGTAACGACATAGATAGTTCTTAGTAACGACATGGATATTTCTTAGCAACGACATAGATAGTCTTTAGTAACGACAGAGAAAGTCCTTAGTAACGACATCGATAGTCCTTTGTAACGACATAGATCGTCCTTAGTAACGGCAGAGAAAGTCCTTAGCAACGACATAGATAGTCCTTAGCAACGACATAGATAGTCCTTAGCAACGACATAGATAGTCCTTAGTAACGACATAGATAGTCCTTAGAAACGACATAGATAGTCCTTAGCAACGACATAGATAGTCCTTAGCAACGACATAGATAGTCCTTAGCAACGACATAGATAGTCCTTAGTAACGACATAAATAGTCTTTAGCAACGACATAGATAGTCCTTAGCAACGACATAGATAGTCCTTAGTAACGACATAGATAGTCCTTAGCAACGACATAGATAGTTCTTAGTAACGACATAGATAGTCCTTAGTAACGACATAGATAGTCCTTAGCAACGACGTAGATAGTCCTTAGTAACGACATAGATAGTCCTTAGTAACGACATTGATAGTCCTTAGTAACGACATAGATAGTCCTTAGCAACGACATAGATAGTATTTAGTAACGACAGAGAAAGTCCTTAGTAACGACATCGATAGTCCTTTGTAACGACATAGATCGTCCTTAGTAACGCCTGAGAAAGTCCTTAGTAACGTCATCGATAGTCCTTAGTAACGGCATAGATAGTTCTTAGAAACGACATAGATATTCCTCAGTAACGCCAGAGAAAGTCCTTAGTATCGACATAGATAGTCCTTAGTAACGACGTAGATAGTCCTTAGTAACGACATTGATAGTCCATAGTTACGACATAAATAGTCCTTAGTAACGCCAGATAAAGTCCTTAGTAACGACATCGATAGTCCTTAGTAACGACATAGATAGTTCTTAGTAACGACATGGATATTCCTTAGCAACGACATAGATAGTCTTTAGTAACGACAGAGAAAGTCCTTAGTAACGACATCGATAGTCCTTTGTAACGACATAGATCGTCCTTAGTAACGCCAGAGAAAGTTCTTAGCAACGACATAGATAGTCCTTAGCAACGACATAGATAGTCTTTAGTAACGACATAGATAGTCCTTAGCAACGACATAGATAGTCCTTAGTAACGACATAGATAGTCCTTAGCAACGACATAGATAATCTTTAGTAACGACATAGATAGTCCTTAGTAACGACATAGATAGTCCTTAGCAACGACATAGATAGTCCTTAGTAACGACATAGATAATCCTTAGCAACAACATAGATAGTCCTTAGCAACGACATAGATAGTCCTTAGTAACGACATAGATAGTCCTTAGCAACGACATAGATAGTCCTTATCAACGACATAGATAGTCCTTAGTAACGACATAGATAGTCCTTAGTAACGACATAGATAGACCTTAGTAACGACATAGATAGTCCTTAGCAACGACATAGATAGTCTTTAGTAACGACATAGATAGTCCTTAGCAACGACATAGATAGTCTTTAGTAACGACAAAGATAGTCCTTAGCAACGACATAGATAGTCCTTAGTAACGACATAGATAGTCCTTAGCAACGACATAGATAGTCCTTAGTAACGACATAGATAGTCATTAGCAACGACATAGATAGTCCTTAGTAACGACATAGATAGTCCTTAGTAACGACATAGATAGTCCTTAGCAACGACGTAGATAGTCCTTAGTAACGACATAGATAGTCCTTAGTAACGCCATTGATAGTCCTTAGTAACGACATAGATAGTCCTTAGCAACGACATAGATAGTCTTTAGTAACGACAGAGAAAGTCCTTAGTAACGACATCGATAGTCCTTTGTAACGACATAGATCGTCCTTAGTAACGTCATCGATAGTCCTTAGTAACGGCATAGATAGTTCTTAGAAACGACATAGATATTCCTCAGTAACGACATAGATAGTCCTTAGTAACGACATAGATAGTCCTTAGCAACGACATAGATAGTCCTTAGCAACGACATAGATAGTCCTTAGTAACGACATAGATAGTCCTTAGCAACGACATAGATAGTCCTTAGTAACGACATAGATAGTTCTTAGCAACGACATAGATAGTCCTTAGTAACGACATAGATAGTCCTTAGCAACGAGATAGATAGTCCTTAGTAACGACATAGATAGTCCTAGGTAACGACATAGATAGTCCTTAGTAACGACATAGATAGTCCTTAGTAACGCCATTGATAGTCCTTAGTAACGACATAGATAGTCCTTAGCAACGACATAGATAGTCCTTAGTAACGACATAGATAGTTCTTAGCAACGACATAGATAGTCCTTAGTAACGACATAGATAGTCCTTAGCAACGACATAGATAGTCCTTAGTAACGACATAGATAGTCCTTAGTAACGACATAGATAGTCCTTAGCAACGACGTAGATAGTCCTTAGTAACGACATAGATAGTCCTTAGTAACGCCATTGATAGTCCTTAGTAACGACATAGATAGTCCTTAGCAACGACATAGATAGTCTTTAGTAACGACAGAGAAAGTCCTTAGTAACGACATCGATAGTCCTTTGTAACGACATAGATCGTCCTTAGTAACGTCATCGATAGTCCTTAGTAACGGCATAGATAGTTCTTAGAAACGACATAGATATTCCTCAGTAACGCCAGAGAAAGTCCTTAGTATCGACATAGATAGTCCTTAGTAACGACATAGATAGTCCTTAGTAACGACATTGATAGTCCATATTTACGACATAAATAGTCCTTAGTAACGCCAGATAAAGTCCTTAGCAACGACATAGATAGTCCTTAGTAACGACATAGATAGTCCTTAGCAGCGACATAGATAGTCCTTAGCAACGACATAGATAGTCCTTAGTAACGACATAGATAGTCCTTAGCAACAACATAGATAGTTCTTAGTTACGACATAGATAGTCCTTAGTAACGACATAGATAGTCCTTAGCAACAACGTAGATAGTCCTTAGTAACGACATAGATAGTCCTTAGTAACGACATAGATAGTCCTTAGTAACGACATAGATAGTCCTTAGCAACGACGTAGATAGTCCTTAGTAACGACATAGATAGTCCTTAGTAACGCCATTGATAGTCCTTAGTAACGACATAGATAGTCCTTAGCAACGACATAGATAGTCTTTAGTAACGACAGAGAAAGTCCTTAGTAACGACATCGATAGTCCTTTGTAACGACATAGATCGTCCTTAGTAACGTCATCGATAGTCCTTAGTAACGGCATAGATAGTTCTTAGAAACGACATAGATATTCCTCAGTAACGCCAGAGAAAGTCCTTAGTATCGACATAGATAGTCCTTAGTAACGACATAGATAGTTCTTAGTAACGACATGGATATTTCTTAGCAACGACATAGATAGTCTTTAGTAACGACAAAGAAAGTCCTTAGTAACGACATCGATAGTCCTTTGTAACGACATAGATCGTCCTTAGTAACGCCAGAGAAAGTCCTTAGCAACGACATAGATAGTCCTTAGCAACGACATAGATAGTCCTTAGTAACGTTAGAGAAAGTTCTTAGCAACGACATAGATAGTCCTTAGCAACGACATAGATAGTCTTTAGTAACGACATAGATAGTCCTTAGCAACGACATAGATAGTCCTTAGTAACGACATAGATAGTCCTTAGCAACGACATAGATAATCTTTAGTAACGACATAGATAGTCCTTAGCAACGACAAAGATAGTCCTCAGTAACGACATAGATAGTCCTTAGCAACGACATAGATAGTCCTTAGTAACGACATAGATAGTCCTTAGCAACGACATAGATAGTCCTTAGTAACGACATAGATAATCCTTAGCAACAACATAGATAGTCCTTAGCAACGACATAGATAGTCCTTAGTAACGACATAGATAGTCCTTAGCAACGACATAGATAGTCCTTATCAACGACATAGATAGTCCTTAGTAACGACATAGATAGTCCTTAGTAGCGACATAGATAGACCTTAGTAACGACATAGATAGTCCTTAGCAACGACATAGATAGTCTTTAGTAACGACATAGATAGTCCTTAGCAACGACATAGATAGTCTTTAGTAACGACAAAGATAGTCCTTAGCAACGACATAGATAGTCCTTAGTAACGACATAGATAGTCCTTAGCAACGACATAGATAGTCCTTAGTAACGACATAGATAGTCATTAGCAACGACATAGATAGTCCTTAGTAACGACATAGATAGTCCTTAGTAACGACATAGATAGTCCTTAGCAACGACGTAGATAGTCCTTAGTAACGACATAGATAGTCCTTAGTAACGCCATTGATAGTCCTTAGTAACGACATAGATAGTCCTTAGCAACGACATAGATAGTCTTTAGTAACGACAGAGAAAGTCCTTAGTAACGACATCGATAGTCCTTTGTAACGACATAGATCGTCCTTAGTAACGTCATCGATAGTCCTTAGTAACGGCATAGATAGTTCTTAGAAACGACATAGATATTCCTCAGTAACGACATAGATAGTCCTTAGTAACGACATAGATAGTCCTTAGCAACGACATAGATAGTCCTTAGCAACGACATAGATAGTCCTTAGTAACGACATAGATAGTCCTTAGCAACGACATAGATAGTCCTTAGTAACGACATAGATAGTTCTTAGCAACGACATAGATAGTCCTTAGTAACGACATAGATAGTCCTTAGCAACGACATAGATAGTCCTTAGTAACGACATAGATAGTCCTTAGTAACGACATAGATAGTCCTTAGTAACGACATAGATAGTCCTTAGTAACGCCATTGATAGTCCTTAGTAACGACATAGATAGTCCTTAGCAACGACATAGATAGTCCTTAGTAACGACATAGATAGTTCTTAGCAACGACATAGATAGTCCTTAGTAACGACATAGATAGTCCTTAGCAACGACATAGATAGTCCTTAGTAACGACATAGATAGTCCTTAGTAACGACATAGATAGTCCTTAGCAACGACGTAGATAGTCCTTAGTAACGACATAGATAGTCCTTAGTAACGCCATTGATAGTCCTTAGTAACGACATAGATAGTCCTTAGCAACGACATAGATAGTCTTTAGTAACGACTGAGAAAGTCCTTAGTAACGACATCGATAGTCCTTTGTAACGACATAGATCGTCCTTAGTAACGTCATCGATAGTCCTTAGTAACGGCATAGATAGTTCTTAGAAACGACATAGATATTCCTCAGTAACGCCAGAGAAAGTCCTTAGTATCGACATAGATAGTCCTTAGTAACGACATAGATAGTCCTTAGTAACGACATTGATAGTCCATATTTACGACATAAATAGTCCTTAGTAACGCCAGATAAAGTCCTTAGCAACGACATAGATAGTCCTTAGTAACGACATAGATAGTCCTTAGCAACGACATAGATAGTCCTTAGCTACGACATAGACAGTCCTTAGTAACGACATAGATAGTCCTTAGCAACGACAAAGATAGTTCTTAGTTACGACATAGATAGTCCTTAGTAACGACATAGATAGTCCTTAGCAACAACGTAGATAGTCCTTAGTAACGACATAGATAGTCCTTAGTAACGACATAGATAGTCCTTAGTAACGACATAGATAGTCCTTAGCAACGACGTAGATAGTCCTTAGTAACGACATAGATAGTCCTTAGTAACGCCATTGATAGTCCTTAGTAACGACATAGATAGTCCTTAGCAACGACATAGATAGTCTTTAGTAACGACAGAGAAAGTCCTTAGTAACGACATCGATAGTCCTTTGTAACGACATAGATCGTCCTTAGTAACGTCATCGATAGTCCTTAGTAACGGCATAGATAGTTCTTAGAAACGACATAGATATTCCTCAGTAACGCCAGAGAAAATCCTTAGTATCGACATAGATAGTCCTTAGTAACGACATAGATAGTTCTTAGTAACGACATGGATATTTCTTAGTAACGACATTGATAGTCCTTAGTAACGACATAGATAGTCCTTAGCAACGACATAGATAGTATTTAGTAACGACAGAGAAAGTCCTTAGTAACGACATCGATAGTCCTTTGTAACGACATAGATCGTCCTTAGTAACGCCAGAGAAAGTCCTTAGTAACGTCATCGATAGTCCTTAGTAACGGCATAGATAGTTCTTAGAAACGACATAGATATTCCTCAGTAACGCCAGAGAAAGTCCTTAGTATCGACATAGATAGTCCTTAGTAACGACGTAGATAGTCCTTAGTAACGACATTGATAGTCCATAGTTACGACATAAATAGTCCTTAGTAACGCCAGATAAAGTCCTTAGTAACGACATCGATAGTCCTTAGTAACGACATAGATAGTTCTTAGTAACGACATGGATATTCCTTAGCAACGACATAGATAGTCTTTAGTAACGACAGAGAAAGTCCTTAGCAACGACATAGATAGTCCTTAGCAACGACATAGATAGTCTTTAGTAACGACATAGATATTCCTTAGCAACGACATAGATAGTCCTTAGCAACGACATAGATAGTCCTTAGTAACGACGTAGATAGTCCTTAGCAACGACATAGATAGTCCTTAGCAACGACATAGATAGTCCTTAGCAACGACATAGATAGTCCTTAGTAACGACATAGATAGTCCTTAGCAACGACATAGATAGTCTTTAGTAACGACATAGATAGTCCTTAGCAACGACATAGATAGTCCTTAGTAACGACATATATAGTCCTTAGCAACGACATAGATAGTCCTTAGTAACGACATAGATAGTCCTTAGCAATGACATAGATAGTCATTAGCAACGACATAGATAGTCATTAGTAACGACATAGATAGTCCTTAGTAACGACATAGATAGTCCTTAGCAACGACATAGATAGTACTTAGTAACGACATAGATAGTCCTTAGCAACGACATAGATAGTCCTTAGCAACGACATAGATAGTCCTTAGCAACGACATAGATAGTCCTTAGCAACGACAAAGATAGTCATTAGCAACGACATAGATAGTCCTTAGTAACGACATAGATAGTCCTTAGCAACGACATAGATAGTCCTTAGCAACGACATAGATAGTCCTTAGCAACGACATAGATAGTCCTTAGTAACGACATAGATAGTCCTTAGCAACGACATAGATAGTCTTTAGTAACGACATAGATAGTCCTTAGCAACGACATAGATAGTCCTTAGTAACGACATAGATAGTCCTTAGCAACGACATAGATAGTCCTTAGCAACGACATAGATAGTCCTTAGCAACGACATAGATAGTCCTTAGCAACGACAAAGATAGTCATTAGCAACGACATAGATAGTCCTTAGTAACGACATAGATAGTCCTTAGCAACGACATATATAGTTCTTAGTAACGACATAGATAGTCCTTAGCAAAGACATAGATAGTCCTTAGCAACGACATAGATAGTCCTTAGTAACAACATAGATAGTCCTTAGTAACGACATAGATAGTCCTTAGCAACGACATAGATAGTCCTTAGCAACGACATAGATAGTCCTTAGCAACGACATAGATAGTCCTTAGTAACGACATAGATAGTCCTTAGAAACGACATAGATAGTGTTTAGTAACGACATAGATAGTCCTTAGCAACGACAAAGATAGTCCTTAGTAACGACATAGATAGTCCTTAGGAACGACATAGATAGTCCTTAGTAACGACATAGATAGTCCTCAGCAACGACATAGATAGTCCTTAGTAACGACATAGATAGTCCTTAGTAACGACATAGATAGTCCTTAGTAACGACATAGATAGTCCTTAGCAACGACATAGATAGTCTTTAGTAACGACAGAGAAAGTCCTTAGTAACGCCATCGATAGTCCTTTGTAACGACATAGATCGTCCTTAGTAACGCCAGAGAAAGTCCTTAGTAACGTCATCGATAGTCCTTAGTAACGGCATAGATATTTCTTAGAAACGACATAGATATTCCTCAGTAACGCCAGAGAAAGCCATTAGTGACGCCAGAGAAAGTCCTTAGTATCGACATAGATAGTCCTTAGTAACGACATAGATAGTCCTTAGTAACGACATTGATAGTCCATAGTTACGACATAAATAGTCCTTAGTAACGCAAGATAGAGTCCTTAGTAACGACATCGATAGTCCTTAGTAACGACATAGATAGTTCTTAGTAACGACATGGATATTCCTTAGTAACACCAGAGAAAGCCCTTAGTAACGACATAGATAGTCCTTAGTAACGACATAGTTAGTCCTTAGTAACGCTAAATAATATCCTTCGTATCGAAAAAGATATTCCTTAGTAACGATATAGATATTCCTTAGTAACGCCAGAGAAAGTCCTTAGTAACGACATCGATAGTCTTCAGTAACGATATCGATAGTCCTTAGTAACGACATAGTTAGTCTTTAGTAACGCCAGGGAAATTCCTTATTAACGACATAAATAGGCCTTAATAACGACATAGACTGTCCTTAGTAACGAAATAGATAGTGCTTAGTAACGACATAGATAGTCCTTACTAGCGACATAGATAGTCCTTAGTAACGGCAAAGATTGCCCTTAGTAACGACATAGATAGTCCTCAGTAACGACATGGATATTCTTTAGTAACGCCAGATAAAGTCCTTAGTAACGACATAGATAGTCCTTAGTAACGACATAGATATTCTTTAGTAACGACAGACAATGTAATTAGATGCGTCACATATAGTCTATAGTAACAACGTCGGACGTCCTTAGTAAAGACATAGATAATCCTTAGTAACGACATACATAGTCCAAAGTAAAGCCAGAGAAACTCCTTAGTAACGACATCGATAGTCCTTAGTAACGACATAGATATTCCTTAGTAACGCCAGAGAAAGTCCATAGTAACGACATCAATAGTCCTTAGTAACGACATTCATAGTCCAAAGTAAAGCTAGCGAAACTCCTTAGTAACGACATAGATAGTCCTTAGTAACGACATAGATAATCCTTAGTAACGACATAGGTAGTCCTTAGTAACGGCACAGAGAGTCCTTAGTGACAACATAGATAGTCCTTAGTAACGACATACATAGTCCTTAGTATGGACATAGATAGTCCTTAGTAACGACGTAGATAATCCTTTGTATCGAAATAGATAGTCCTTAGTAACGACATAGATAGTCCACAGTAAAGACATGGATAGTTCTTAGTAACGACATTCATAGTCCAAAGTAAAGCTAGAGTAACTCCTTAGTAAGGACATAGATAGCCCTTAGTAACGACATAGATAGACCTTAGTCACGATATAGATATTATTTAGTAACGACAGAGAAAATCCTTAGTATCGACATAGATACTTCTTAGTAACGACATAGTTAATCCTTAGTAACGATATATTTAGTCCTTTGTAACGCCAGAGAAAGTCTTTAGTATCGACATAGATAGTCCTTAGTAACGACATATTTATTCCTTAGTAACGGCAGAGAAGGTCCTTAGTGACGCCAGAGAAGGTCCTTAGTATCGACGTAGATTGTCCTTAGCAACACATAGTTAGTCCTTAGTAACGCCAGAGAAAGTTCTTAGTAACGACATAGATAGGCGTTAGTAACGACATAGGCGGTCCTTAGTAGCGACATAGATAGTCCTTAGTAACGACATCGATAGTCCTTTGTAACGACATAGATCGTCCTTAGTAACGCCAGAGAAAGTCCTTAGCAACGACATAGATAGTCCTTAGCAACGACATAGATAGTCTTTAGTAACGACAGAGAAAGGCCTTAGTAACGACATCGATAGTCCTTTGTAACGACATAGATCGTCCTTAGTAACGTCATCGATAGTCCTTAGTAACGGCATAGATAGTTCTTAGAAACGACATAGATATTCCTCAGTAACGCCAGAGAAAGTCCTTAGTATCGACATAGATAGTCCTTAGTAACGACATAGATAGTCCTTAGAAACGACATTGATAGTCCATATTTACGACATAAATAGTCCTTAGTAACGCCAGATAAAGTCCTTAGTAACGACATCGATAGTCCTTAGTAACGACATAGATAGTTCTTAGTAACGACATGGATATTCCTTAGCAACGACATAGATAGTCTTTAGTAACGACAGAGAAAGTCCTTAGTAACGACATCGATAGTCCTTTGTAACGACATAGATCGTCCTTAGTAACGCCAGAGAAAGTCCTTAGCAACGACATAGATAGTCCTTAGCAACGACATAGATAGTCCTTAGCAACGACATAGATAGTCCTTAGTAACGACATAGATAGTCCTTAGCAACGACATAGATAGTCCTTAGCAACGACATAGATAGTCCTTAGCAACGACATAGATAGTCCTTAGCAACGACATAGATAGTCCTTAGTAACGACATAGATAGTCCTTAGCAACGACATAGATAGTCCTTAGCAACGACATAGATAGTCCTTAGTAACGACATAGATAGTCCTTAGCAACGACATAGATAGTTCTTAGTAACGACATAGATAGTCCTTAGTAACGACATAGATAGTCCTTAGCAACGACGTAGATAGTCCTTAGTAACGACATAGATAGTCCTTAGTAACGACATTGATAGTCCTGAGTAACGACATAGATAGTCCTTAGCAACGACATAGATAGTATTTAGTAACGACAGAGAAAGTTCTTAGTAACGACATCGATAGTCCTTTGTAACGACATAGATCGTCCTTAGTAACGCCAGAGAAAGTCCTTAGTAACGTCATCGATAGTCCTTAGTAACGGCATAGATAGTTCTTAGAAACGACATAGATATTCCTCAGTAACGCCAGAGAAAGTCCTTAGTATCGACATAGATAGTCCTTAGAAACGACGTAGGTAGTCCTTAGTAACGACATTGATAGTCCATAGTTACGACATAAATAGTCCTTAGTAACGCCAGATAAAGTCCTTAGTAACGACATCGATAGTCCTTAGTAACGACATAGATAGTTCTAAGTAACGACATGGATATTCCTTAGCAACGACATAGATAGTCTTTAGTAACGACAGAGAAAGTCCTTAGTAACGACATCGATAGTCCTTTGTAACGACATGAATCGTCCTTAGTAACGCCAGAGAAAGTCCTAAGCAACGACATAGATAGTCCTTAGCAACGGCATAGATAGTCTTTAGTAACGACATAGATAGTCCTTAGCAACGACATAGATAGTCCTTAGCAACGACATAGATAGTCCTTAGTAACGACGTAGATAGTCCTTATCAACGACATAGATAGTCTTTAGTAACGACATAGATAGTCCTTAGCAACGACATAGATAGTCCTTAGCAACGACATAGATAGTCCTTAGTAACGACATAGATAGTCCTTAGCAACGACATAGATAGTCCTTAGTAACGACATAGATAGTCTTTAGCAACGACATAGATAAACCTCACCAACGACATAGATAGTCTTTAGTAACGACATAGATAGTCCTTAGCAACGACATAGATAGTCTTTAGTAACGACATAGATAGTCCTTAGCAACGACATAGATAGTCCTTAGTAACGACATAGATAGTCCTTAGCAACGACATAGATAGTCCTTAGTAACGACATAGATAGTCATTTGTAACGACATAGATAGTCCTTAGTAACGACATAGATAGTCCTTAGCAACGACATAGATAGTACTTAGTAACGACATAGATAGTCCTTAGCAACGACATAGATAGTCCTTAGCAACGACATAGATAGTCCTTAGCAACGACATAGATAGTCATTAGCAACGACATAGATAGTCCTTAGTAACGACATAGATAGTCCTTAGCAACGACATAGATAGTCCTTAGTAACGACATAGATAGTCCTTAGCAAAGACATAGATAGTCCTTAGCAACGACATAGATAGTCCTTAGTAACGACATAGATAGTCCTTAGTAACGACATAGATCGTCCTTAGTAACGTCATCGATAGTCCTTAACAACGACATAGATAGTCCTTAGCAACGACATAGATAGTCCTTAGTAACGACATAGATAGTCCTTAGCAACGACATAGATAGTCTTTAGTAACGACATAGATAGTCCTTAGCAACGACAAAGATAGTCCTTAGTAACGACATAGATAGTCCTTAGCAACGACATAGATAGTCCTTAGTAACGACATAGATAGTCCTTAGCAACGACATAGATATTCCTTAGTAACGACATAGATAGTCCTTAGTAACGACATAGATAGTCCTTAGTAACGACATAGATAGTCCTTATCAACGACATAGATAGTCTTTAGTAACGACAGAGAAAGTCCTTAGTAACGACATCGATAGTCCTTTGTAACGACATAGATCGTCCTTAGTAACGCCAGAGAAAGTCCTTAGTAACGTCATCGATAGTCCTTAGTAACGGCATAGATATTTCTTAGAAACGACATAGATAATCCTCAGTAACGCCAGAGAAAGTCATTAGTAACGCCAGAGAAAGTCCTTAGTATCGACATAGATAGTCCTTAGTAACGACCTAGATAGTCCTTAGTAACGACATTGATAGTCCATAGTTACGACATAAATAGTCCTTAGTAACGCAAGATAGAGTCCTTAGTAACGACATCGATAGTCCTTAGTAACGACATAGATATTTCTTAGTAACGACATGGATATTCCTTAGTAACGCCAGAGAAAGCCCTTAGTAACGACATAGATAGTCCTTAGTAACGACATAGTTAGTCCTTAGTAACGCTAAATAATATCCTTCGTATCGTAAAAGATATTCCTTAGTAACGATATAGATATTCCTTAGTAACGCCAGAGAAAGTCCTTAGTAACGACATCGATAGTCTTCAGTAACGATATCGATAGTTTTTAGTAACGACATAGTTAGTACTTAGTAACGACATAGATAGTCCTTAGTAACGACATAGATAGTCCTTAGCAACGACATAGATAGTCCTTAACAACGACATAGATAGTCATTAGCAACGACATAGATAGTCCTTAGTAACGACATAGATAGTTCTTAGCAACGACATAGATAGTCCTTAGTAACGACATAGATAGTCCTTAGCAACGACATAGATAGTCCTTAGTAACGACATAGATAGTCCTTAGCAACGACGTAGTTAGTCCTTAGTAACGACATAGATAGTCCTTAGTAACGCCATAGATAGTCCTTAGTAACGACATAGATAGTCCTTAGTAACGACATAGATAGTCTTTAGTAACGACAGAGAAAGTCCTTAGTAACGACATCGATAGTCCTTTGTAACGACATAGATCGTCCTTAGTAACGCCAGAGAAAGTCCTTAGTAACGTCATCGATAGTCCTTAGTAACGGCATAGATAGTTCTTAGAAACGACATAGATATTCCTCAGTAACGCCAGAGAAAGTCCTTAGTATCGACATAGATAGTCCTTAGTAACGACGTAGATAGTCCTTAGTAACGACATTGATAGTCCATAGTTACGACATAAATAGTCCTTAGTAACGCCAGATAAAGTCCTTAGTAACGACATCGATAGTCCTTAGTAACGACATAGATAGTTCTTAGTAACGACATGGATATTCCTTAGCAACGACATAGATAGTCTTTAGTAACGACAGAGAAAGTCCTTAGCAACGACATAGATAGTCCTTAGCAACGACATAGATAGTCTTTAGTAACGACATAGATATTCCTTAGCAACGACATAGATAGTCCTTAGCAACGACATAGATAGTCCTTAGTAACGACGTAGATAGTCCTTAGCAACGACATAGATAGTCCTTAGCAACGACATAGATAGTCCTTAGCAACGACATAGATAGTCCTTAGTAACGACATAGATAGTCCTTAGCAACGACATAGATAGTCTTTAGTAACGACATAGATAGTCCTTAGCAACGACATAGATAGTCCTTAGTAACGACATATATAGTCCTTAGCAACGACATAGATAGTCCTTAGTAACGACATAGATAGTCCTTAGCAATGACATAGATAGTCATTAGCAACGACATAGATAGTCATTAGTAACGACATAGATAGTCCTTAGTAACGACATAGATAGTCCTTAGCAACGACATAGATAGTACTTAGTAACGACATAGATAGTCCTTAGCAACGACATAGATAGTCCTTAGCAACGACATAGATAGTCCTTAGCAACGACATAGATAGTCCTTAGCAACGACAAAGATAGTCATTAGCAACGACATAGATAGTCCTTAGTAACGACATAGATAGTCCTTAGCAACGACATAGATAGTCCTTAGCAACGACATAGATAGTCCTTAGCAACGACATAGATAGTCCTTAGTAACGACATAGATAGTCCTTAGCAACGACATAGATAGTCTTTAGTAACGACATAGATAGTCCTTAGCAACGACATAGATAGTCCTTAGTAACGACATAGATAGTCCTTAGCAACGACATAGATAGTCCTTAGCAACGACATAGATAGTCCTTAGCAACGACATAGATAGTCCTTAGCAACGACAAAGATAGTCATTAGCAACGACATAGATAGTCCTTAGTAACGACATAGATAGTCCTTAGCAACGACATATATAGTTCTTAGTAACGACATAGATAGTCCTTAGCAAAGACATAGATAGTCCTTAGCAACGACATAGATAGTCCTTAGTAACAACATAGATAGTCCTTAGTAACGACATAGATAGTCCTTAGCAACGACATAGATAGTCCTTAGCAACGACATAGATAGTCCTTAGCAACGACATAGATAGTCCTTAGTAACGACATAGATAGTCCTTAGAAACGACATAGATAGTGTTTAGTAACGACATAGATAGTCCTTAGCAACGACAAAGATAGTCCTTAGTAACGACATAGATAGTCCTTAGGAACGACATAGATAGTCCTTAGTAACGACATAGATAGTCCTCAGCAACGACATAGATAGTCCTTAGTAACGACATAGATAGTCCTTAGTAACGACATAGATAGTCCTTAGTAACGACATAGATAGTCCTTAGCAACGACATAGATAGTCTTTAGTAACGACAGAGAAAGTCCTTAGTAACGCCATCGATAGTCCTTTGTAACGACATAGATCGTCCTTAGTAACGCCAGAGAAAGTCCTTAGTAACGTCATCGATAGTCCTTAGTAACGGCATAGATATTTCTTAGAAACGACATAGATATTCCTCAGTAACGCCAGAGAAAGCCATTAGTGACGCCAGAGAAAGTCCTTAGTATCGACATAGATAGTCCTTAGTAACGACATAGATAGTCCTTAGTAACGACATTGATAGTCCATAGTTACGACATAAATAGTCCTTAGTAACGCAAGATAGAGTCCTTAGTAACGACATCGATAGTCCTTAGTAACGACATAGATAGTTCTTAGTAACGACATGGATATTCCTTAGTAACACCAGAGAAAGCCCTTAGTAACGACATAGATAGTCCTTAGTAACGACATAGTTAGTCCTTAGTAACGCTAAATAATATCCTTCGTATCGAAAAAGATATTCCTTAGTAACGATATAGATATTCCTTAGTAACGCCAGAGAAAGTCCTTAGTAACGACATCGATAGTCTTCAGTAACGATATCGATAGTCCTTAGTAACGACATAGTTAGTCTTTAGTAACGCCAGGGAAATTCCTTATTAACGACATAAATAGGCCTTAATAACGACATAGACTGTCCTTAGTAACGAAATAGATAGTGCTTAGTAACGACATAGATAGTCCTTACTAGCGACATAGATAGTCCTTAGTAACGGCAAAGATTGCCCTTAGTAACGACATAGATAGTCCTCAGTAACGACATGGATATTCTTTAGTAACGCCAGATAAAGTCCTTAGTAACGACATAGATAGTCCTTAGTAACGACATAGATATTCTTTAGTAACGACAGACAATGTAATTAGATGCGTCACATATAGTCTATAGTAACAACGTCGGACGTCCTTAGTAAAGACATAGATAATCCTTAGTAACGACATACATAGTCCAAAGTAAAGCCAGAGAAACTCCTTAGTAACGACATCGATAGTCCTTAGTAACGACATAGATATTCCTTAGTAACGCCAGAGAAAGTCCATAGTAACGACATCAATAGTCCTTAGTAACGACATTCATAGTCCAAAGTAAAGCTAGCGAAACTCCTTAGTAACGACATAGATAGTCCTTAGTAACGACATAGATAATCCTTAGTAACGACATAGGTAGTCCTTAGTAACGGCACAGAGAGTCCTTAGTGACAACATAGATAGTCCTTAGTAACGACATACATAGTCCTTAGTATGGACATAGATAGTCCTTAGTAACGACGTAGATAATCCTTTGTATCGAAATAGATAGTCCTTAGTAACGACATAGATAGTCCACAGTAAAGACATGGATAGTTCTTAGTAACGACATTCATAGTCCAAAGTAAAGCTAGAGTAACTCCTTAGTAAGGACATAGATAGCCCTTAGTAACGACATAGATAGACCTTAGTCACGATATAGATATTATTTAGTAACGACAGAGAAAATCCTTAGTATCGACATAGATACTTCTTAGTAACGACATAGTTAATCCTTAGTAACGATATATTTAGTCCTTTGTAACGCCAGAGAAAGTCTTTAGTATCGACATAGATAGTCCTTAGTAACGACATATTTATTCCTTAGTAACGGCAGAGAAGGTCCTTAGTGACGCCAGAGAAGGTCCTTAGTATCGACGTAGATTGTCCTTAGCAACACATAGTTAGTCCTTAGTAACGCCAGAGAAAGTTCTTAGTAACGACATAGATAGGCGTTAGTAACGACATAGGCGGTCCTTAGTAGCGACATAGATAGTCCTTAGTAACGACATCGATAGTCCTTTGTAACGACATAGATCGTCCTTAGTAACGCCAGAGAAAGTCCTTAGCAACGACATAGATAGTCCTTAGCAACGACATAGATAGTCTTTAGTAACGACAGAGAAAGGCCTTAGTAACGACATCGATAGTCCTTTGTAACGACATAGATCGTCCTTAGTAACGTCATCGATAGTCCTTAGTAACGGCATAGATAGTTCTTAGAAACGACATAGATATTCCTCAGTAACGCCAGAGAAAGTCCTTAGTATCGACATAGATAGTCCTTAGTAACGACATAGATAGTCCTTAGAAACGACATTGATAGTCCATATTTACGACATAAATAGTCCTTAGTAACGCCAGATAAAGTCCTTAGTAACGACATCGATAGTCCTTAGTAACGACATAGATAGTTCTTAGTAACGACATGGATATTCCTTAGCAACGACATAGATAGTCTTTAGTAACGACAGAGAAAGTCCTTAGTAACGACATCGATAGTCCTTTGTAACGACATAGATCGTCCTTAGTAACGCCAGAGAAAGTCCTTAGCAACGACATAGATAGTCCTTAGCAACGACATAGATAGTCCTTAGCAACGACATAGATAGTCCTTAGTAACGACATAGATAGTCCTTAGCAACGACATAGATAGTCCTTAGCAACGACATAGATAGTCCTTAGCAACGACATAGATAGTCCTTAGCAACGACATAGATAGTCCTTAGTAACGACATAGATAGTCCTTAGCAACGACATAGATAGTCCTTAGCAACGACATAGATAGTCCTTAGTAACGACATAGATAGTCCTTAGCAACGACATAGATAGTTCTTAGTAACGACATAGATAGTCCTTAGTAACGACATAGATAGTCCTTAGCAACGACGTAGATAGTCCTTAGTAACGACATAGATAGTCCTTAGTAACGACATTGATAGTCCTGAGTAACGACATAGATAGTCCTTAGCAACGACATAGATAGTATTTAGTAACGACAGAGAAAGTTCTTAGTAACGACATCGATAGTCCTTTGTAACGACATAGATCGTCCTTAGTAACGCCAGAGAAAGTCCTTAGTAACGTCATCGATAGTCCTTAGTAACGGCATAGATAGTTCTTAGAAACGACATAGATATTCCTCAGTAACGCCAGAGAAAGTCCTTAGTATCGACATAGATAGTCCTTAGAAACGACGTAGGTAGTCCTTAGTAACGACATTGATAGTCCATAGTTACGACATAAATAGTCCTTAGTAACGCCAGATAAAGTCCTTAGTAACGACATCGATAGTCCTTAGTAACGACATAGATAGTTCTAAGTAACGACATGGATATTCCTTAGCAACGACATAGATAGTCTTTAGTAACGACAGAGAAAGTCCTTAGTAACGACATCGATAGTCCTTTGTAACGACATGAATCGTCCTTAGTAACGCCAGAGAAAGTCCTAAGCAACGACATAGATAGTCCTTAGCAACGGCATAGATAGTCTTTAGTAACGACATAGATAGTCCTTAGCAACGACATAGATAGTCCTTAGCAACGACATAGATAGTCCTTAGTAACGACGTAGATAGTCCTTATCAACGACATAGATAGTCTTTAGTAACGACATAGATAGTCCTTAGCAACGACATAGATAGTCCTTAGCAACGACATAGATAGTCCTTAGTAACGACATAGATAGTCCTTAGCAACGACATAGATAGTCCTTAGTAACGACATAGATAGTCTTTAGCAACGACATAGATAAACCTCACCAACGACATAGATAGTCTTTAGTAACGACATAGATAGTCCTTAGCAACGACATAGATAGTCTTTAGTAACGACATAGATAGTCCTTAGCAACGACATAGATAGTCCTTAGTAACGACATAGATAGTCCTTAGCAACGACATAGATAGTCCTTAGTAACGACATAGATAGTCATTTGTAACGACATAGATAGTCCTTAGTAACGACATAGATAGTCCTTAGCAACGACATAGATAGTACTTAGTAACGACATAGATAGTCCTTAGCAACGACATAGATAGTCCTTAGCAACGACATAGATAGTCCTTAGCAACGACATAGATAGTCATTAGCAACGACATAGATAGTCCTTAGTAACGACATAGATAGTCCTTAGCAACGACATAGATAGTCCTTAGTAACGACATAGATAGTCCTTAGCAAAGACATAGATAGTCCTTAGCAACGACATAGATAGTCCTTAGTAACGACATAGATAGTCCTTAGTAACGACATAGATCGTCCTTAGTAACGTCATCGATAGTCCTTAACAACGACATAGATAGTCCTTAGCAACGACATAGATAGTCCTTAGTAACGACATAGATAGTCCTTAGCAACGACATAGATAGTCTTTAGTAACGACATAGATAGTCCTTAGCAACGACAAAGATAGTCCTTAGTAACGACATAGATAGTCCTTAGCAACGACATAGATAGTCCTTAGTAACGACATAGATAGTCCTTAGCAACGACATAGATATTCCTTAGTAACGACATAGATAGTCCTTAGTAACGACATAGATAGTCCTTAGTAACGACATAGATAGTCCTTATCAACGACATAGATAGTCTTTAGTAACGACAGAGAAAGTCCTTAGTAACGACATCGATAGTCCTTTGTAACGACATAGATCGTCCTTAGTAACGCCAGAGAAAGTCCTTAGTAACGTCATCGATAGTCCTTAGTAACGGCATAGATATTTCTTAGAAACGACATAGATAATCCTCAGTAACGCCAGAGAAAGTCATTAGTAACGCCAGAGAAAGTCCTTAGTATCGACATAGATAGTCCTTAGTAACGACCTAGATAGTCCTTAGTAACGACATTGATAGTCCATAGTTACGACATAAATAGTCCTTAGTAACGCAAGATAGAGTCCTTAGTAACGACATCGATAGTCCTTAGTAACGACATAGATATTTCTTAGTAACGACATGGATATTCCTTAGTAACGCCAGAGAAAGCCCTTAGTAACGACATAGATAGTCCTTAGTAACGACATAGTTAGTCCTTAGTAACGCTAAATAATATCCTTCGTATCGTAAAAGATATTCCTTAGTAACGATATAGATATTCCTTAGTAACGCCAGAGAAAGTCCTTAGTAACGACATCGATAGTCTTCAGTAACGATATCGATAGTTTTTAGTAACGACATAGTTAGTACTTAGTAACGACATAGATAGTCCTTAGTAACGACATAGATAGTCCTTAGCAACGACATAGATAGTCCTTAACAACGACATAGATAGTCATTAGCAACGACATAGATAGTCCTTAGTAACGACATAGATAGTTCTTAGCAACGACATAGATAGTCCTTAGTAACGACATAGATAGTCCTTAGCAACGACATAGATAGTCCTTAGTAACGACATAGATAGTCCTTAGCAACGACGTAGTTAGTCCTTAGTAACGACATAGATAGTCCTTAGTAACGCCATAGATAGTCCTTAGTAACGACATAGATAGTCCTTAGTAACGACATAGATAGTCTTTAGTAACGACAGAGAAAGTCCTTAGTAACGACATCGATAGTCCTTTGTAACGACATAGATCGTCCTTAGTAACGTCATCGATAGTCCTTAGTAACGGCATAGATAGTTCTTAGAAACGACATAGATATTCCTCAGTAACGCCAGAGAAAGTCCTTAGTATCGACATAGATAGTCCTTAGTAACGACATAGATAGTCCTTAGTAACGACATTGATAGTCCATATTTACGACATAAATAGTCCTTAGTAACGCCAGATAAAGTCCTTAGCAACGACATAGATAGTCCTTAGTAACGACATAGATAGTCCTTAGCAACGACATAGATAGTCCTTAGCAACGACATAGATGGTCCTTAGTAACGACATAGATAGTCCTTAGCAACGACATAGATAGTTCTTAGTAACGACATAGATAGTCCTTAGTAACGACATAGATAGTCCTTAGCAACAACGTAGATAGTCCTTAGTAACGACATAGATAGTCCTTAGTAACGACATAGATAGTCCTTAGCAACGACGTAGATAGTCCTTAGTAACGACATAGATAGTCCTTAGTAACGCCATTGATAGTCCTTAGTAACGACATAGATAGTCCTTAGCAACGACATAGATAGTCTTTAGTAACGACAGAGAAAGTCCTTAGTAACGACATCGATAGGCCTTTGTAACGACATAGATCGTCCTTAGTAACGTCATCGATAGTCCTTAGTAACGGCATAGATAGTTCTTAGAAACGACATAGATATTCCTCAGTAACGCCAGAGAAAGTCCTTAGTATCGACATAGATAGTCCTTAGTAACGACATAGATAGTCCTTAGTAACGACATTGATAGTCCATATTTACGACATAAATTGTCCTTAGTAACGCCAGATAAAGTCCTTAGTAACGACATCGATAGTCCTTAGTAACGACATAGATAGTTCTTAGTAACGACATGGATATTCCTTAGCAACGACATAGATAGTCTTTAGTAACGACAGAGAAAGTCCTTAGTAACGACATCGATAGTCCTTTGTAACGACATAGATCGTCCTTAGTAACGACATAGATAGTCCTTAGCAACGACATAGATAGTCCTTAGCAACGACATAGATAGTCCTTAGTAACGACATAGATAGTCCTTAGTAACGACATAGATAGTCCTTAGCAACGACATAGATAGTCCTTAGCAACGACATAGATAGTCCTTAGCAACGACATAGATAGTCCTTAGCAACGACATAGATAGTCCTTAGTAACGACATAGATAGTCCTTAGAAACGACATAGATAGTGTTTAGTAACGACATAGATAGTCCTTAGCAACGACAAAGATAGTCCTTAGTAACGACATAGATAGTCCTTAGCAACGACATAGATAGTCCTTAGTAACGACATAGATAGTCCTCAGCAACGACGTAGATAGTCCTTAGTAACGACATAGATAGTCCTTAGTAACGACATAGATAGTCCTTAGTAACGACATAGCTAGTCCTTAGCAACGACATAGATAGTATTTAGTAACGACAGAGAAAGTCCTTAGTAACGCCATCGATAGTCCTTTGTAACGACATAGATCGTCCTTAGTAACGCCAGAGAAAGTCCTTAGTAACGTCATCGATAGTCCTTAGTAACGTCATAGATATTTCTTAGAAACGACATAGATATTCCTCAGTAACGCCAGAGAAAGTCATTAGTGACGCCAGAGAAAGTCCTTAGTATCGACATAGATAGTCCTTAGTAACGACATAGATAGTCCTTAGTAACGACATTGATAGTCCATAGTTACGACATAAATAGTCCTTAGTAACGCAAGATAGAGTCCTTAGTAACGACATCGATAGTCCTTAGTAACGACATAGATAGTTCTTAGTAACGACATGGATATTCCTTAGTAACACCAGAGAAAGCCCTTAGTAACGACATAGATAGTCCTTAGTAACGACATAGTTAGTCCTTAGTAACGCTAAATAATATCCTTCGTATCGAAAAAGATATTCCTTAGTAACGATATAGATATTCCTTAGTAACGCCAGAGAAAGTCCTTAGTAACGACATCGATAGTCTTCAGTAACGATATCGATAGTCCTTAGTAACGACATAGTTAGTCCTTAGTAACGCCAAATAATGTCATTAGTAACGACAGAGAAAGTCCTTAGTAACGCTAGGGAAAGTCCTTAGTATAGTCATAGATAGTCCGTAATAACGACGTAGATAGTCCTTAGTACCGACATAGATAGTCCTTAGTAACGCCAGGGAAATTCCTTATTAACGACATAAATAGGCCTTAATAACGACATAGACTGTCCTTAGTAACGAAATAGATAGTGCTTAGTAACGACATAGATAGTCCTTACTAGCGACATAGATAGTCCTTAGTAACGGCAAAGATTGCCCTTAGTAACGACATAGATAGTCCTCAGTAACGACATGGATATTCTTTAGTAACGCCAGATAAAGTCCTTAGTAACGACATAGATAGTCCTTAGTAACGACATAGATATTCTTTAGTAACGACAGACAATGTAATTAGATGCGTCACATATAGTCTATAGTAACAACGTCGGACGTCCATAGTAAAGACATAGATAATCCTTAGTAACGACATACATAGTCCAAAGTAAAGCCAGAGAAACTCCTTAGTAACGACATAGATAGTCCTTAGTAACGACATTGATATTCCTTAGTAACGCCAGAGAAAGTCCATAGTAACGACATCAATAGTCCTTAGTAACGACATTCATAGTCCAAAGTAAAGCTAGAGAAACTCCTTAGTAACGACATAGATAGTCCTTAGTAACGACATAGTTAATCCTTAGTAACGACATAGGTAGTCCTTAGTAACGGCACAGAGAGTCCTTAGTGACAACATAGATAGTCCTTAGTAACGACATACATAGTCCTTAGTATGGACATAGATAGTCCTTAGTAACGACGTAGATAATCATTTCTATCGAAATAGATAGTCCTTAGTAACGACATAGATAGTCCACAGTAAAGACATGGATAGTTCTTAGTAACGACATTCATAGTCCAAAGTAAAGCTAGAGTAACTCCTTAGTAAGGACATAGATAGCCCTTAGTAACGACATAGATAGACCTTAGTCACGACATAGATATTATTTAGTAACGACAGTGAAAATGCTTAGTAACGACATAGATACTTCTTAGTAACGACATAGTTAATCCTTAGTAACGACATATTTATTCTTTAGTAACGGCAGAGAAGGTCCTTAGTGACGCCAGAGACGGTCCTTAGTATCGACGTAGATTGTCCTTAGCAACAACATAGTTAGTCCTTAGTAACGCCAGAGAAAGTTCTTAGTAACGACATAGATAGGCGTTAGTAACGACATAGGCGGTCCTTAGTAGCGACATAGATAGTCCTTAGTAACGACATCGATAGTCCTTTGTAACGACATAGATCGTCCTTAGTAACGCCAGAGAAAGTCCTTAGCAACGACATAGATAGTCCTTAGCAACAACATAGATAGTCCTTAGCAACGACATAGATAGTCCTTAGTAACGACATAGATAGTCCTTAGCAACGACATAGATAGTCCTTAGCAACGACATAGATAGTCCTTAGCAACGACATAGATAGTCCTTAGAAACGACATATATAGTCCTTAGTAACGGCATAGATAGTCCCTAGCAACGACATAGATAGTCCTTAGTAACGACATAGATAGTCCTTAGCAACGACATAGATAGTTCTTAGTAACGACATAGATAGTCCTTAGTAACGACATAGATAGTCCTTAGCAACGACGTAGATAGTCCTTAGTAACGACATAGATAGTCCTTAGTAACGACATTGATAGTCCTTAGTAACGACATAGATAGTCCTTAGCAACGACATAGATAGTATTTAGTAACGACAGAGAAAGTCCTTAGTAACGACATCGATAGTCCTTTGTAACGACATAGATCGTCCTTATTAACGCCAGAGAAAGTCCTTAGTAACGTCATCGATAGTCCTTAGTAACGGCATAGATAGTTCTTAGAAACGACATAGATATTCCTCAGTAACGCCAGAGAAAGTCCTTAGTATCGACATAGATAGTCCTTAGTAACGACATAGATAGTCCTTAGTAACGACATTGATAGTCCTTAGCAACGACATAGATAGTCCTTAGCAACGACATAGATAGTCCTTAGTAACGACGTAGATAGTCCTTATCAACGACATAGATAGTCTTTAGTAACGACATAGATAGTCCTTAGCAACGACATAGATAGTCCTTAGCAAGGACATAGATAGTCCTTAGCAACGACATAGATCGTCCTTAGTAACGCCAGAGAAAGTCCTTAGCAACGACATAGATAGTCCTTAGCAACGACATAGATAGTCTTTAGTAACGACATAGATAGTCCTTAGCAACGACATAGATAGTCCTTAGCAACGACATAGATAGTCCTTAGTAACGACGTAGATAGTCCTTATCAACGACATAGATAGTCTTTAGTAACGACATAGATAGTCCTTAGCAACGACATAGATAGTCCTTAGCAACGACATAGATAGTCCTTAGCAACGACATAGATAGTCCTTAGTAACGACATAGATAGTCCTTAGCAACGACATAGATAGTCTTTAGTAACGACATAGATAGTCCTTAGCAACGACATAGATAGTCCTTAGTAACGACATAGATAGTCCTTAGCAACGACATAGATATTCCTTAGTAACGACATAGATAGTCCTTAGCAATGACATAGATAGTCCTTAGCAACGACATAGATAGTCATTAGTAACGACATAGATAGTCCTTAGCAACGACATAGATAGTCCTTAGTAACGACATAGATAGTCCTTAGCAATGACATTGATAGTCCTTAGCAACGACATAGATAGTCATTAGTAACGACATAGATAGTCCTTAGTAACGACATAGATAGTCCTTAGCAACGACATAGATAGTACTTAGTAACGACATAGATAGTCCTTAGCAACGACATAGATAGTCCTTAGCAACGACATAGATAGTCCTTAGCAACGACATAGATAGTCCTTAGTAACGACATAGATAGTCCTTAGAAACGACATAGATAGTGTTTAGTAACGACATAGATAGTCCTTAGCAACGACAAAGATAGTCCTTAGTAACGACATAGATAGTCCTTAGCAACGACATAGATAGTCCTTAGTAACGACATAGATAGTCCTCAGCAACGCCATAGATAGTCCTTAGTAACGACATAGATAGTCCTTAGTAACGATATAGATAGTCCTTAGTAACGACATAGATAGTCCTTAGCAACGACATAGATAGTCTTTAGTAACGACAGAGAAAGTCCTTAGTAACGCCATCGATAGTCCTTTGTAACGACATAGATCGTCCTTAGTAACGCCAGAGAAAGTCCTTAGTAACGTCATCGATAGTCCTTAGTAACGGCATAGATATTTCTTAGAAACGACATAGATATTCCTCAGTAACGCCAGAGAAAGTCATTAGTGACGCCAGAGAAAGTCCTTAGTATCGACATAGATAGTCCTTAGTAACGACATAGATAGTCCTTAGTAACGACATTGATAGTCCATAGTTACGACATAAATAGTCCTTAGTAACGCAAGATAGAGTCCTTAGTAACGACATCGATAGTCCTTAGTAACGACATAGATAGTTCTTAGTAACGACATGGATATTCCTTAGTAACACCAGAGAAAGCCCTTAGTAACGACATAGATAGTCCTTAGTAACGACATAGTTAGTAATTAGTAACTCTAAATATAATCCTTCGTATCGAAAAAGATATTCCTTAGTAACGATATAGATATTCCTTAGTAACGCCAGAGAAAGTCCTTAGTAACGACATCGATAGTCTACAGTAACGATATCGATAGTCCTTAGTAACGACATAGTTAGTCCTTAGTAACGCCAAATAATGTCATTAGTAACGACAGAGAAAGTCCCTAGTAACGCTAGGGAAAGTCCTTAGTATTGTCATAGATAGTCCGTAATAACGACGTAGATAGTCCTTAGTACCGACATAGATAGTCCTTAGTAACGCCAGGGAAATTCCTTATTAACGACATAAATATTCCTTAATAACGACATAGACTGTCCTTAGTAACGAAATAGATAGTGCTTAGTAACGACATAGATAGTCCTTACTAGCGACATAGATAGTCCTTAGTAACGGCAAAGATTGCCCTTAGTAACGACATAGATAGTCCTCAGTAACGACATGGATATTCTTTAGTACGCCAGATAAAGTCCTTAGTAACGACATAGATAGTCCTTAGTAACGACATATTTATTCTTTAGTAACGGCAGAGAAGGTCCTTAGTGACGCCAGAGAAGGTCCTTAGTATCGACGTAGATTGTCCTTAGCAACAACATAGTTAGTCCTTAGTAACGCCAGAGAAAGTTCTTAGTAACGACATAGATAGGCGTTAGTAACGACATAGGCGGTCCTTAGTAGCGACATAGATAGTCCTTAGTAACGACATCGATAGTCCTTTGTAACGACATAGATCGTCCTTAGTAACGCCAGAGAAAGTCCTTAGCAACGACATAGATAGTCCTTAGCAACGACATAGATAGTCCTTAGCAACGACATAGATAGTCCTTAGCAACGACATAGATAGTCCTTAGTAACGACATAGATAGTCCCTAGCAACGACATAGATAGTCCTTAGCAACGACATAGATAGTCCTTAGTAACGACATAGATAGTCCTTAGCAACGACATAGATAGTTCTTAGTAACGACATAGATAGTCCTTAGTAACGACATAGATAGTCCTTAGCAACGACGTAGATAGTCCTTAGTAACGACATAGATAGTCCTTAGTAACGACATTGATAGTCCTTAGTAACGACATAGATAGTCCTTAGCAACGACATAGATAGTATTTAGTAACGACAGAGAAAGTCCTTAGTAACGACATCGATAGTCCTTTGTAACGACATAGATCGTCCTTATTAACGCCAGAGAAAGTCCTTAGTAACGTCATCGATAGTCCTTAGTAACGGCATAGATAGTTCTTAGAAACGACATAGATATTCCTCAGTAACGCCAGAGAAAGTCCTTAGTATCGACATAGATAGTCCTTAGTAACGACATAGATAGTCCTTAGTAACGACATTGATAGTCCATAGTTACGACATAAATAGTCCTTAGTAACGCCAGATAAAGTCCTTAGTAACGACATCGATAGTCCTTAGTAACGACATAGATAGTTCTTAGTAACGACATGGATATTCCTTAGCAACGACATAGATAGACTTTAGTAACGACAGAGAAAGTCCTTAGTAACGACATCGATAGTCCTTTGTAACGACATAGATCGTCCTTAGTAACGCCAGAGAAAGTCCTTAGCAACGACATAGATAGTCCTTAGCAACGACATAGATAGTCCTTAGCAACGACATAGATAGTCCTTAGCAACGACATAGATAGTCCTTAGTAACGACATAGATAGTCCTTAGCAACGACATAGATAGTCTTTAGTAACGACATAGATAGTCCTTAGCAACGACATAGATAGTCCTTAGTAACGACATAGATAGTCCTTAGCAACGACATAGATATTCCTTAGTAACGACATAGATAGTCCTTAGCAATGACATAGATAGTCCTTAGCAACGACATAGATAGTCATTAGTAACGACATAGATAGTCCTTAGCAACGACATAGATAGTCCTTAGTAACGACATAGATAGTCCTTAGCAATGACATTGATAGTCCTTAGCAACGACATAGATAGTCATTAGTAACGACATAGATAGTCCTTAGTAACGACATAGATAGTCCTTAGCAACGACATAGATAGTACTTAGTAACGACATAGATAGTCCTTAGCAACGACATAGATAGTCCTTAGCAACGACATAGATAGTCCTTAGCAACGACATAGATAGTCCTTAGTAACGACATAGATAGTCCTTAGAAACGACATAGATAGTGTTTAGTAACGACATAGATAGTCCTTAGCAACGACAAAGATAGTCCTTAGTAACGACATAGATAGTCCTTAGCAACGACATAGATAGTCCTTAGTAACGACATAGATAGTCCTCAGCAACGCCATAGATAGTCCTTAGTAACGACATAGATAGTCCTTAGTAACGATATAGATAGTCCTTAGTAACGACATAGATAGTCCTTAGCAACGACATAGATAGTCTTTAGTAACGACAGAGAAAGTCCTTAGTAACGCCATCGATAGTCCTTTGTAACGACATAGATCGTCCTTAGTAACGCCAGAGAAAGTCCTTAGTAACGTCATCGATAGTCCTTAGTAACGGCATAGATATTTCTTAGAAACGACATAGATATTCCTCAGTAACGCCAGAGAAAGTCATTAGTGACGCCAGAGAAAGTCCTTAGTATCGACATAGATAGTCCTTAGTAACGACATAGATAGTCCTTAGTAACGACATTGATAGTCCATAGTTACGACATAAATAGTCCTTAGTAACGCAAGATAGAGTCCTTAGTAACGACATCGATAGTCCTTAGTAACGACATAGATAGTTCTTAGTAACGACATGGATATTCCTTAGTAACACCAGAGAAAGCCCTTAGTAACGACATAGATAGTCCTTAGTAACGACATAGTTAGTAATTAGTAACTCTAAATATAATCCTTCGTATCGAAAAAGATATTCCTTAGTAACGATATAGATATTCCTTAGTAACGCCAGAGAAAGTCCTTAGTAACGACATCGATAGTCTACAGTAACGATATCGATAGTCCTTAGTAACGACATAGTTAGTCCTTAGTAACGCCAAATAATGTCATTAGTAACGACAGAGAAAGTCCCTAGTAACGCTAGGGAAAGTCCTTAGTATTGTCATAGATAGTCCGTAATAACGACGTAGATAGTCCTTAGTACCGACATAGATAGTCCTTAGTAACGCCAGGGAAATTCCTTATTAACGACATAAATATTCCTTAATAACGACATAGACTGTCCTTAGTAACGAAATAGATAGTGCTTAGTAACGACATAGATAGTCCTTACTAGCGACATAGATAGTCCTTAGTAACGGCAAAGATTGCCCTTAGTAACGACATAGATAGTCCTCAGTAACGACATGGATATTCTTTAGTACGCCAGATAAAGTCCTTAGTAACGACATAGATAGTCCTTAGTAACGACATATTTATTCTTTAGTAACGGCAGAGAAGGTCCTTAGTGACGCCAGAGAAGGTCCTTAGTATCGACGTAGATTGTCCTTAGCAACAACATAGTTAGTCCTTAGTAACGCCAGAGAAAGTTCTTAGTAACGACATAGATAGGCGTTAGTAACGACATAGGCGGTCCTTAGTAGCGACATAGATAGTCCTTAGTAACGACATCGATAGTCCTTTGTAACGACATAGATCGTCCTTAGTAACGCCAGAGAAAGTCCTTAGCAACGACATAGATAGTCCTTAGCAACGACATAGATAGTCCTTAGCAACGACATAGATAGTCCTTAGCAACGACATAGATAGTCCTTAGTAACGACATAGATAGTCCCTAGCAACGACATAGATAGTCCTTAGCAACGACATAGATAGTCCTTAGTAACGACATAGATAGTCCTTAGCAACGACATAGATAGTTCTTAGTAACGACATAGATAGTCCTTAGTAACGACATAGATAGTCCTTAGCAACGACGTAGATAGTCCTTAGTAACGACATAGATAGTCCTTAGTAACGACATTGATAGTCCTTAGTAACGACATAGATAGTCCTTAGCAACGACATAGATAGTATTTAGTAACGACAGAGAAAGTCCTTAGTAACGACATCGATAGTCCTTTGTAACGACATAGATCGTCCTTATTAACGCCAGAGAAAGTCCTTAGTAACGTCATCGATAGTCCTTAGTAACGGCATAGATAGTTCTTAGAAACGACATAGATATTCCTCAGTAACGCCAGAGAAAGTCCTTAGTATCGACATAGATAGTCCTTAGTAACGACATAGATAGTCCTTAGTAACGACATTGATAGTCCATAGTTACGACATAAATAGTCCTTAGTAACGCCAGATAAAGTCCTTAGTAACGACATCGATAGTCCTTAGTAACGACATAGATAGTTCTTAGTAACGACATGGATATTCCTTAGCAACGACATAGATAGACTTTAGTAACGACAGAGAAAGTCCTTAGTAACGACATCGATAGTCCTTTGTAACGACATAGATCGTCCTTAGTAACGCCAGAGAAAGTCCTTAGCAACGACATAGATAGTCCTTAGCAACGACATAGATAGTCTTTAGTAACGACATAGATAGTCCTTAGCAACGACATAGATAGTCCTTATCAACGACATAGATAGTCCTTAGTAACGACGTAGATAGTCCTTATCAACGACATAGATAGTCTTTAGTAACGACATAGATAGTCCTTAGCAACGACATAGATAGTCCTTAGCAACGACATAGATAGTCCTTAGCAACGACATAGATAGTCCTTAGTAACGACATAGATAGTCCTTAGCAACGACATAGATAGTCTTTAGTAACGACATAGATAGTCCTTAGCAACGACATAGATAGTCCTTAGTAACGACATAGATAGTCCTTAGCAACGACATAGATAGTCCTTAGTAACGACATAGATAGTCCTTAGCAATGACATAGATAGTCCTTAGCAACGACATAGATAGTCATTAGTAACGACATAGATATTCCTTAGTAACGACATAGATAGTCCTTAGCAACGACATAGATAGTACTTAGTAACGACATAGATAGTCCTTAGCAACGACATAGATAGTCCTTAGCAATGACATAGATAGTCCTTAGCAACGACATAGATAGTCCTTAGCAACGACAAAGATAGTCATTAGCAACGACATAGATAGTCCTTAGTAACGACATAGATAGTCCTTAGCAACGACATAGATAGTTCTTAGTAACGACATAGATAGTCCTTAGCAAAGACATAGATAGTCCTTAGCAACGACATAGATAGTCCTTAGTAACGACATAGATAGTCCTTAGTAACGACATAGATAGTCCTTAGCAACGACATAGATAGTCCTTAGCAACGACATAGATAGTCCTTAGTAACGACATAGATAGTCCTTAGAAACGACATAGATAGTGTTTAGTAACGACATAGATAGTCCTTAGCAACGACAAAGATAGTCCTTAGTAACGACATAGATAGTCCTTAGCAACGACATAGATAGTCCTTAGTAACGACATAGATAGTCCTCAGCAACGACATAGATAGTCCTTTGTAACGACATAGATAGTCCTTAGTAACGACATAGATAGTCCTTAGTAACGACATAGATAGTCCTTAGCAACGACATAGATAGTCTTTAGTAACGACAGAGAAAGTCCATAGTAACGACATCGATAGTCCTTTGTAACGACATAGATCGTCCTTAGTAACGCCAGAGAAAGTCCTTAGTAACGTCATCGATAGTCCTTAGTAACGGCATAGATATTTCTTAGAAACGACATAGATATTCCTCAGTAACGCCAGAGAAAGTCATTAGTGACGCCAGAGAAAGTCCTTAGTATCGACATAGATAGTCCTTAGTAACGACATAGATAGTCCTTACTAACGTCATTGATAGTCCATAGTTACGACATAAATAGTCCTTAGTAACGCAAGATAGAGTCCTTAGTAACGACTTCGATAGTCCTTAGTAACGACATAGATAGTTCTTAGTAACGACATGGATATTCCTTAGTAACGCCAAAGAAAGCTCTTAGTAACGACATAGATAGTCCTTAGTAACGACATAGTTAGTCCTTAGTAACGCTAAATAATATCCTTCGTATCGAAAAAGATATTCCTTAGTAACGATATAGATATTCCTTAGTAACGCCAGAGAAAGTCCTTAGTAACGACATCGATAGTCTTCAGTAACGATATCGATAGTCCTTTGTAACGACATAGTTAGTCCTTAGTAACGCCAAATAATGTCATTAGTAACGACAGAGAAAGTCCTTAGTAACGCTAGGGAAAGTCCTTAGTATAGTCATAGATAGTCCGTAATAACGACGTAGATAGTCCTTAGTACCGCCAGGGAAATTCCTTATTAACGACATAAATAGGCCTTAATAACGACATAGACTGTCCTAGTAACGAAATAGATAGTGCTTAGTAACGACATAGATAGTCCTTACTAGCGACATAGATAGTCCTTAGTAACGGCAAAGATAGCCCTTAGTAACGACATAGATAGTCCTCAGTAACGACATGGATATTCTTTAGTAACGCCAGATAAAGTCCTTAGTAACGACATAAATAGTCCTTAGTAACGACATAGATATTCTTTAGTAACGACAGACAATGTAATTAGATGCGTCACATATAGTCTATAGTAACAACGTCGGACGTCCTTAGTAAAGACATAGATAATCCTTAGTAACGACATACATAGTCCAAAGTAAAGCCAGAGAAACTACTTAGTAACGACATCGATAGTCCTTAGTAACGACATAGATATTCCTTAGTAACGCCAGAGAAAGTCCATAGTAACGACATCTATAGTCCTTAGTAACGACATTCATAGTCCAAAGTAAAGCTAGAGAAACTCCTTAGTAACGACATAGATAGTCCTTAGTAACGACATACATAGTCCTTAGTATGGACATAGATAGTCCTTAGTAACGACGTAGATAGTCCTTTGTATCGAAATAGATAGTCCTTAGTAACGACATAGTTAGTCCACAGTAAAGACATGGATAGTTCTTAGTAACGACATTCATAGTCCAAAGTGAAGCTAGAGTAACTCCTTAGTAAGGACATAGATAGCCCTTAGTAACGACATAGATAGACCTTAGTCACGACATAGATATTATTTAGTAACGACAGAGAAAATCCTTAGTAACGACATAGATACTTCTTACTAACGACATAGTTAATCCTTAGTAACGATATATTTAGTCCTTTGTAACGCCAGAGAAAGTCTTTAGTATCGACATAGATAGTCCTTAGTAACGACATAGATAGTCCTTAGTAACGACATAGATAGTCCTTAGCAACGACATAGATAGTCCTTAGCAACGACATAGATAGTCCTTAGTAACGACATAGATAGTCCTTAGCAACGACATAGATAGTTCTTAGTAACGACATAGATAGTCCTTAGTAACGACATTATTAGTCCTTAGCAACGACGTAGATAGTCCTTAGTAACGACATAGATAGTCCTTAGTAACGACATTGATAGTCCTTAGTAACGACATAGATAGTCTTTAGCAACGACATAGATAGTATTTAGTAACGAGAGAGAAAGTCCTTAGTAACGACATCGATAGTCCTTTGTAACGACATAGATCGTCCTTAGTAACGCCAGAGAAAGTCCTTAGTAACGTCATCGATAGTCCTTAGTAACGGCATAGATAGTTCTTAGAAACGACATAGATATTCCTCAGTAACGCCAGAGAAAGTCCTTAGTATCGACATAGATAGTCCTTAGTAACGACATAGATAGTCCTTAGTAACGACATTGATAGTCCATAGTTACGATATAAATAGTCCTTAGTAACGCCAGATAAAGTCCTTAGTAACGACATCGATAGTCCTTAGTAACGACATAGATAGTTCTTAGTAACGACATGGATATTCCTTAGCAACGACATAGATAGTCTTTAGTAACGACAGAGAAAGTCCTTAGTAACGACATCGATAGTCCTTTGTAACGACATAGATCGTCCTTAGTAACGCCAGAGAAAGTCCTTAGCAATGACATAGATAGTCCTTAGCAACGACATAGATAGTCCTTAGCAACGACATAGATAGTCCTTAGCAACGACATAGATAGTCCTTAGTAACGACATAGATAGTCCTTAGCAACGACATTGATAGTCCATATTTACGACATAAATAGTCCTTAGCAACGACATAGATAGTCCTTAGTAACGACATAGATAGTCCTTAGCAACGACATAGATAGTCCTTAGTAACGACATAGATAGTCCTTAGCAATGACATAGATAGTCCTTAGCAACGACATAGATAGTCATTAGTAACGACATGGATAGTCCTTAGTAACGACATAGATAGTCCTTAGCAACGACATAGATAGTACTTAGTAACGACATAGATAGTCCTTAGCAACGACATAGATAGTCCTTAGCAACGACATAGATAGTCCTTAGCAACGACATAGATAGTCCTTAGCAACGACAAAGATAGTCATTAGCAACGACATAGATAGTCCTTAGCAAAGACATAGATAGTCCTTAGCAACGACATAGATAGTCCTTAGTAACGACATAGATAGTCCTTAGTAACGACATAGATAGTCCTTAGCAACGACATAGATAGTCCTTAGCAACGACATAGATAGTCCTTAGCAACGACATAGATAGTCCTTAGTAACGACATAGATAGTCCTTAGTAACGACATAGATAGTGTTTAGTAACGACATAGATAGTCCTTAGCAACGACAAAGATAGTCCTTAGTAACGACATAGATAGTCCTTAGCAACGACATAGATAGTCCTTAGTAACGACATAGATAGTCCTCAGCAACGACATAGATAGTCCTTAGTAACGACATAGATAGTCCTTAGTAACGACATAGATAGTCCTTAGTAACGACATAGATAGTCCTTAGCAACGACATAGATAGTCTTTAGTAACGACAGAGAAAGTCCTTAGTAACGACGTCGATAGTCCTTTGTAACGAATAGATCGTCCTTAGTAACGCCAGCGAAAGTCCTTAGTAACGTCATCGATAGTTCTTAGTAACGGCGTAGATATTTCTTAGAAACGACATAGATATTCCTCAGTAACGCCAGAGAAAGTCATTAGTGACGCCAGAGAAAGTCCTTAGTATCGACATAGATAGTCCTTAGTAACGACATAGATAGTCCTTAGTAACGACATTGATTGTCCATAGTTACGACATAAATAGTCCTTAGTAACGCAAGATAGAGTCCTTAGTAACGACATCGATAGTCCTTAGTAACGACATAGATAGTTCTTAGTAACGACATGGATATTCCTTAGTAACGCCAGAGAAAGCCCTTAGTAACGACATAGATAGTCCTTAGTAACGACATAGTTAGTCCTTAGTAACGCTAAATAATATCCTTCGTATCGAAAAAGATATTCCTTAGTAACGATATAGATATTCCTTAGTAACGCCAGAGAAAGTCCTTAGTAACGACATCGATAGTCTTCAGTAACGATATCGATAGTCCTTAGTAACGACATAGTTAGTCCTTAGTAACGCCAAATAATGTCATTAGTAACGACAGAGAAAGTCCTTAGTAACGCTAGGGAAAGTCCTTAGTATAGTCATAGATAGTCCGTAATAACGACGTAGATAGTCCTTAGTACCGACATAGATAGTCCTCAGTAACGCCAGAGAAATTCCTTATTAACGACATAAATAGGCCTTAATAACGACATAGACTGTCCTTAGTAACGAAATAGATAGTGCTTAGTAACGACATAGATAGTCCTTACTAGCGACATAGATAGTCCTTAGTAACGGCAAAGATAGCCCTTAGTAACGACATAGATAGTCCTCAGTAACGACATGGATATTCTTTAGTAACGCCAGATAAAATCCTTAGTAACGACATAGATAGTCCTTAGTAACGACATAGATATTCTTTAGTAACGACAGACAATGTAATTAGATGCGTCACATATAGTCTATAGTAACAACGTCGGACGTCCTTAGTAAAGACATAGATAATCCTTAGTAACGACATACATAGACCAAAGTAAAGCCAGAGAAACTCCTTAGTAACGACATCGATAGTCCTTAGTAACGACATAGATATTCCTTAGTAACGCCAGAGAAAGTCCATAGTAACGACATCAATAGTCCTTAGTAACGACATTCATAGTCCAAAGTAAAGCTAGAGAAACTCCTTAGTAACGACATAGATAGTCCTTAGTAACGACATAGATAATCCTTAGTAACGACATAGGTAGTCCTTAGTAACGGCACAGAGAGTCCTTAGTGACAACATAGATAGTCCTTAGTAACGACATACATAGTCCTTAGTATGGACATAGATAGTCCTTAGTAACGACGTAGATAGTCCTTTGTATCGAAATAGATAGTCCTTAGTAACGACATAGATAGTCCACAGTAAAGACATGGATAGTTCTTAGTAACGACATTCATAGTCCAAAGTAAAGCTAGAGTAACTCCTTAGTAAGGACATAGATAGCCCTTAGTAACGACATAGATAGACCTTAGTCACGACATAGATATTATTTAGTAACGACAGAGAAAATCCTTAGTAACGACATAGATACTTCTTAGTAACGACATAGTTAATCCTTAGTAACGATATATTTAGTCCTTTGTAACGCCAGAGAAAGTCTTTAGTATCGACATAGATAGTCCTTAGTAACGACATATTTATTCCTTAGTAACGGCAGAGAAGTTGCTTAGTGACGCCAGAGAAGGTCCTTAGTATCGACGTAGATTGTCCTTAGCAACAACATAGTTAGTCCTTAGTAACGCCAGAGAAAGTTCTTAGTAACGACATAGATAGGCGTTAGTAACGACATAGGCGGTCCTTAGTAGCGACATAGATAGTCCTTAGTAACGACGCAGAGACTCCGTAGTATCGACATGGCTAGTCCTTAGTAACGACACAGAATGTCCTTAGTTGCGTCATAGATAATCAATAATAACAACGTAGGATGTCCTTAGTAACGATATAGATAGTCCTCAGTAACGACATACATAGTCCAATGTAAAGCCAGAGAAACTCCTTTGTAACGACATATATAGTCATTAGTAACGACATAGATATTCCTTATTAATGCCAGAGAATTTCCTTAGTAACGACTTCCATAGTCCTTAGTAACGACATAGATATTACTTAGTAACGCCAGAGAAAGTCCTTAGTAACGCCAGAGAAGGTCCTTAGTATCGACATAGATAGTCCCTAGTAACGACATAGATAGTCCTTAGTAACGACATATTTAGTCCTTATTAACGATATAGATAGTCCTTAGTAACGACATAGATAGTCCTTAGTATCGAAATAGATAGTCCTTAGTAACGACATAGATAGTCCTTAGTAACGACATAGATAGTTCTTAGTAACGACATGGATATTCCTTAGTAACTCCAGAGAAAGCCCTTAGTAACGACATAGATAGTAATTTGTAACAACATAGATATTCCTTAGTAACGCCAGAGAATGTCCTTCGTATCGAGATAGATAGTCCTTAGTAACGACGTAGATAGTCCTTATTAAAGATATAGATACTCCTTAGTAACGACATAGGTAGTCCTTAGTAACGACATAGATAGGTCTAAGTAACGACATAGAAATTCCTTAGTAACGCCAGAGAAATTCCTTAGTAACGCCAGCGAAAGTCCTTAGTAACGACATAGATAGTCCTTATTAACGAAATAGATAGTCCTTAGAAACGACATAGATAGTATTTAGTAGCGACATAGATAGTCCTTAGTAACGGCAAACATAGTCCTTAGTAACGACATAGATAGTCCGCAGTAACGACATGGATATTCTTTAGTAACCCCAGATAAAGTCTTTAGTAACGACATAGATAGTCCTTAGTAACGACATAGATAGATCTTAGTAACGACATAGATAGTAATTAGTAACGCCAGAGTAAGTCCTTATTAACGACATAGGTAAACCTTAGTAACGCCAAAGAATTTCTTTAGTAACGACATAGATAGGCCTTAGTATCGACTTAGACGGTCGTTAGTAACGACATAGATATTCCTTAGTATCGACATAGATAGTCTTTAGTAACGACATATATAGTCCTTAGTAACGACACAGGTAGTCTTTAGTAACTGCACAGATAGTCCTTAGTGACAACATAGATAGTCCTTAGTAACGACATAGATAGTCCTCAGTATCGACATAGATAGTCCTTATTAACGACATAGATAGTCCTTAGTATCGAAATAGATAGTCCTTAGTAACGACATAGATAGTCCACAGTAACGACATGGATATTCCTTAGTAACGCCAGAGAAAGTCCTTAGTAACGACATGGATAGTTCTTAGTAACGCCAGTGAAAGTCCTTAGTAAGAACATAGATAGCCCTTTGTAACGACATAGATAGTCCTTAGTCACGACATAGATATTACTTAATAACGACAGAGAAAGTCCTTAGTAACAAGATGGATAGGCCTTAGTAACGACATAGATATTCCTTAGCAACAACATAGTTAGTCCTTAGTAACGCCAGAGAAATTCCTTAGAACCGACATAGATAGGCCTTAGTAACGACATAGACAGTCCCTAGTAACGACATAGATAGTCCTTAGTAACGACATAGATAGTCCTTAGTAGCGACATAGATAGTCCTTAGTAACGACTTAGATTGTCCTTAGTAACGACATAGATTGTCCTCTGTAACGACATACATAGTCCAATGTAAAGCCAGAGAAACTCCCTTGTAACGACCTAGATAGTCACTAGTAATGCCAGAGAAAGTCCTTAGTAACGACGTCCTTAGTCCTTAGTAACGACATAGATATTAGTTAGTAACGCCAGAGAAAGTCCTTAGTAACGCCAGAGAAAGTCCTTAGTATCCACATAGATATTCCTTAGTAACGCCAGAGAAAGTCCTTAGTAACGACATCGATAGTCTTCAGTAACGATATCGATAGTCCTTAGTAACGACAAAGTTAGTCCTTAGTAACGCCAAATAATGTCATTAGTAACGACAGAGAAATTCCTTAGTAACACTAGAGAAAGTCCTTAGTATCGTCATAGATAGTCCGTAGTAACGACGTAGATAGTCCTTAGAACCGACATAGATAGTCCTTAGTAACGCCAGGGAAATTCCTTAGTAACGACATAAATAGGCCTTAGTAACGACATAGACTGTCCTTAGTAACGAAATAGATAGTTCTTAGTAACGACATAGATAGTCCTTAGTAGCGACATAGATAGTCCTTAGTAACGACGTAGATAGTCCTTAGTACCGACATAGATAGTCCTTAGTAACGCCAGGGAAATTCCTTAGTAACGACATAGACTGTCCTTAGTATTGAAATAGATAGTGATTAGTAACGACATAGATAGTCCTTAGTAACGGCAAAGATAGCCCTTAGTAACGACATAGATAGTCCTCAGTAAGGACATGGATATTCTTTAGTAACGCCAGATAAAGTCCTTAGTAACGACATAGATAGTCCTTAGTAACGACATAGATATTCCTTAGTAACGACAGACAATGTCCTCAGGAGCGTCACATATAGTCTATAGTAACAACGTCGGACGTCCTTAGTAAAGACATAGATAATCCTTAATAACGACATACATAGTCCAAAGTAAAGCCAGAGAAACTCCTTAGTAACGGCATCGATAGTCCTTAGTAACGACATAGATATTCCTTAGTAACGCCAGAGAAAGTCCATAGTAACGACATCAATAGTCCTTAGTAACGACATTCATAGACCAAAGTAAAGCTAGAGAAACTCCTTAGTAACGACATTGATAGTCCTTAGTATCGAAATAGATAGTCCTTAGTAACGACATAGATAGTCCACAGTAACGACATGGATAGTTCTTAGTAACGCCAGTGAACGTCTTTAGTACGACATAGATAGTCCTTATTACCGAAATAGATAGTCCTTAGTAACGACATAGATAGTCCTTAGTAGCGACATAGATAGTCCTTAGTAACGGCAAACATAGTCCTTAGTAACGACATAGATAGTCCGCAGTAACGACATGGATATTCTTTAGTAACGCCAGATAAAGTCCTTAGTAACGACATAGATAGTCCTTAGTAACGACATAGATAGTACTTAGTAACGACATAGATAGTCCTTAGCAACGACATAGATAGTCCTTAGCAACGACATAGATAGTCCTTAGCAACGACATAGATAGTCCTTAGCAACGACAAAGATAGTCATTAGCAACGACATAGATAGTCCTTAGCAAAGACATAGATAGTCCTTAGCAACGACATAGATAGTCCTTAGTAACGACATAGATAGTCCTTAGTAACGACATAGATAGTCCTTAGCAACGACATAGATAGTCCTTAGCAACGACATAGATAGTCCTTAGCAACGACATAGATAGTCCTTAGTAACGACATAGATAGTCCTTAGTAACGACATAGATAGTGTTTAGTAACGACATAGATAGTCCTTAGCAACGACAAAGATAGTCCTTAGTAACGACATAGATAGTCCTTAGCAACGACATAGATAGTCCTTAGTAACGACATAGATAGTCCTCAGCAACGACATAGATAGTCCTTAGTAACGACATAGATAGTCCTTAGTAACGACATAGATAGTCCTTAGTAACGACATAGATAGTCCTTAGCAACGACATAGATAGTCTTTAGTAACGACAGAGAAAGTCCTTAGTAACGACGTCGATAGTCCTTTGTAACGAATAGATCGTCCTTAGTAACGCCAGCGAAAGTCCTTAGTAACGTCATCGATAGTTCTTAGTAACGGCGTAGATATTTCTTAGAAACGACATAGATATTCCTCAGTAACGCCAGAGAAAGTCATTAGTGACGCCAGAGAAAGTCCTTAGTATCGACATAGATAGTCCTTAGTAACGACATAGATAGTCCTTAGTAACGACATTGATTGTCCATAGTTACGACATAAATAGTCCTTAGTAACGCAAGATAGAGTCCTTAGTAACGACATCGATAGTCCTTAGTAACGACATAGATAGTTCTTAGTAACGACATGGATATTCCTTAGTAACGCCAGAGAAAGCCCTTAGTAACGACATAGATAGTCCTTAGTAACGACATAGTTAGTCCTTAGTAACGCTAAATAATATCCTTCGTATCGAAAAAGATATTCCTTAGTAACGATATAGATATTCCTTAGTAACGCCAGAGAAAGTCCTTAGTAACGACATCGATAGTCTTCAGTAACGATATCGATAGTCCTTAGTAACGACATAGTTAGTCCTTAGTAACGCCAAATAATGTCATTAGTAACGACAGAGAAAGTCCTTAGTAACGCTAGGGAAAGTCCTTAGTATAGTCATAGATAGTCCGTAATAACGACGTAGATAGTCCTTAGTACCGACATAGATAGTCCTCAGTAACGCCAGAGAAATTCCTTATTAACGACATAAATAGGCCTTAATAACGACATAGACTGTCCTTAGTAACGAAATAGATAGTGCTTAGTAACGACATAGATAGTCCTTACTAGCGACATAGATAGTCCTTAGTAACGGCAAAGATAGCCCTTAGTAACGACATAGATAGTCCTCAGTAACGACATGGATATTCTTTAGTAACGCCAGATAAAATCCTTAGTAACGACATAGATAGTCCTTAGTAACGACATAGATATTCTTTAGTAACGACAGACAATGTAATTAGATGCGTCACATATAGTCTATAGTAACAACGTCGGACGTCCTTAGTAAAGACATAGATAATCCTTAGTAACGACATACATAGACCAAAGTAAAGCCAGAGAAACTCCTTAGTAACGACATCGATAGTCCTTAGTAACGACATAGATATTCCTTAGTAACGCCAGAGAAAGTCCATAGTAACGACATCAATAGTCCTTAGTAACGACATTCATAGTCCAAAGTAAAGCTAGAGAAACTCCTTAGTAACGACATAGATAGTCCTTAGTAACGACATAGATAATCCTTAGTAACGACATAGGTAGTCCTTAGTAACGGCACAGAGAGTCCTTAGTGACAACATAGATAGTCCTTAGTAACGACATACATAGTCCTTAGTATGGACATAGATAGTCCTTAGTAACGACGTAGATAGTCCTTTGTATCGAAATAGATAGTCCTTAGTAACGACATAGATAGTCCACAGTAAAGACATGGATAGTTCTTAGTAACGACATTCATAGTCCAAAGTAAAGCTAGAGTAACTCCTTAGTAAGGACATAGATAGCCCTTAGTAACGACATAGATAGACCTTAGTCACGACATAGATATTATTTAGTAACGACAGAGAAAATCCTTAGTAACGACATAGATACTTCTTAGTAACGACATAGTTAATCCTTAGTAACGATATATTTAGTCCTTTGTAACGCCAGAGAAAGTCTTTGGTATCGACATAGATAGTCCTTAGTAACGACATATTTATTCCTTAGTAACGGCAGAGAAGTTCCTTAGTGACGCCAGAGAAGGTCCTTAGTATCGACGTAGATTGTCCTTAGCAACAACATAGTTAGTCCTTAGTAACGCCAGAGAAAGTTCTTAGTAACGACATAGATAGGCGTTAGTAACGACATAGGCGGTCCTTAGTAGCGACATAGATAGTCCTTAGTAACGACGCAGAGACTCCGTAGTATCGACATGGCTAGTCCTTAGTAACGACACAGAATGTCCTTAGTTGCGTCATAGATAATCAATAATAACAACGTAGGATGTCCTTAGTAACGATATAGATAGTCCTCAGTAACGACATACATAGTCCAATGTAAAGCCAGAGAAACTCCTTTGTAACGACATATATAGTCATTAGTAACGACATAGATATTCCTTATTAATGCCAGAGAATTTCCTTAGTAACGACTTCCATAGTCCTTAGTAACGACATAGATATTACTTAGTAACGCCAGAGAAAGTCCTTAGTAACGCCAGAGAAGGTCCTTAGTATCGACATAGATAGTCCCTAGTAACGACATAGATAGTCCTTAGTAACGACATATTTAGTCCTTATTAACGATATAGATAGTCCTTAGTAACGACATAGATAGTCCTTAGTATCGAAATAGATAGTCCTTAGTAACGACATAGATAGTCCTTAGTAACGACATAGATAGTTCTTAGTAACGACATGGATATTCCTTAGTAACTCCAGAGAAAGCCCTTAGTAACGACATAGATAGTAATTTGTAACAACATAGATATTCCTTAGTAACGCCAGAGAATGTCCTTCGTATCGAGATAGATAGTCCTTAGTAACGACGTAGATAGTCCTTATTAAAGATATAGATACTCCTTAGTAACGACATAGGTAGTCCTTAGTAACGACATAGATAGGTCTAAGTAACGACATAGAAATTCCTTAGTAACGCCAGAGAAATTCCTTAGTAACGCCAGCGAAAGTCCTTAGTAACGACATAGATAGTCCTTATTAACGAAATAGATAGTCCTTAGAAACGACATAGATAGTATTTAGTAGCGACATAGATAGTCCTTAGTAACGGCAAACATAGTCCTTAGTAACGACATAGATAGTCCGCAGTAACGACATGGATATTCTTTAGTAACCCCAGATAAAGTCTTTAGTAACGACATAGATAGTCCTTAGTAACGACATAGATAGATCTTAGTAACGACATAGATAGTAATTAGTAACGCCAGAGTAAGTCCTTATTAACGACATAGGTAAACCTTAGTAACGCCAAAGAATTTCTTTAGTAACGACATAGATAGGCCTTAGTATCGACTTAGACGGTCGTTAGTAACGACATAGATATTCCTTAGTATCGACATAGATAGTCTTTAGTAACGACATATATAGTCCTTAGTAACGACACAGGTAGTCTTTAGTAACTGCACAGATAGTCCTTAGTGACAACATAGATAGTCCTTAGTAACGACATAGATAGTCCTCAGTATCGACATAGATAGTCCTTATTAACGACATAGATAGTCCTTAGTATCGAAATAGATAGTCCTTAGTAACGACATAGATAGTCCACAGTAACGACATGGATATTCCTTAGTAACGCCAGAGAAAGTCCTTAGTAACGACATGGATAGTTCTTAGTAACGCCAGTGAAAGTCCTTAGTAAGAACATAGATAGCCCTTTGTAACGACATAGATAGTCCTTAGTCACGACATAGATATTACTTAATAACGACAGAGAAAGTCCTTAGTAACAAGATGGATAGGCCTTAGTAACGACATAGATATTCCTTAGCAACAACATAGTTAGTCCTTAGTAACGCCAGAGAAATTCCTTAGAACCGACATAGATAGGCCTTAGTAACGACATAGACAGTCCCTAGTAACGACATAGATAGTCCTTAGTAACGACATAGATAGTCCTTAGTAGCGACATAGATAGTCCTTAGTAACGACTTAGATTGTCCTTAGTAACGACATAGATTGTCCTCTGTAACGACATACATAGTCCAATGTAAAGCCAGAGAAACTCCCTTGTAACGACCTAGATAGTCACTAGTAATGCCAGAGAAAGTCCTTAGTAACGACGTCCTTAGTCCTTAGTAACGACATAGATATTAGTTAGTAACGCCAGAGAAAGTCCTTAGTAACGCCAGAGAAAGTCCTTAGTATCCACATAGATATTCCTTAGTAACGCCAGAGAAAGTCCTTAGTAACGACATCGATAGTCTTCAGTAACGATATCGATAGTCCTTAGTAACGACAAAGTTAGTCCTTAGTAACGCCAAATAATGTCATTAGTAACGACAGAGAAATTCCTTAGTAACACTAGAGAAAGTCCTTAGTATCGTCATAGATAGTCCGTAGTAACGACGTAGATAGTCCTTAGAACCGACATAGATAGTCCTTAGTAACGCCAGGGAAATTCCTTAGTAACGACATAAATAGGCCTTAGTAACGACATAGACTGTCCTTAGTAACGAAATAGATAGTTCTTAGTAACGACATAGATAGTCCTTAGTAGCGACATAGATAGTCCTTAGTAACGACGTAGATAGTCCTTAGTACCGACATAGATAGTCCTTAGTAACGCCAGGGAAATTCCTTAGTAACGACATAGACTGTCCTTAGTATTGAAATAGATAGTGATTAGTAACGACATAGATAGTCCTTAGTAACGGCAAAGATAGCCCTTAGTAACGACATAGATAGTCCTCAGTAAGGACATGGATATTCTTTAGTAACGCCAGATAAAGTCCTTAGTAACGACATAGATAGTCCTTAGTAACGACATAGATATTCCTTAGTAACGACAGACAATGTCCTCAGGAGCGTCACATATAGTCTATAGTAACAACGTCGGACGTCCTTAGTAAAGACATAGATAATCCTTAATAACGACATACATAGTCCAAAGTAAAGCCAGAGAAACTCCTTAGTAACGGCATCGATAGTCCTTAGTAACGACATAGATATTCCTTAGTAACGCCAGAGAAAGTCCATAGTAACGACATCAATAGTCCTTAGTAACGACATTCATAGACCAAAGTAAAGCTAGAGAAACTCCTTAGTAACGACATTGATAGTCCTTAGTATCGAAATAGATAGTCCTTAGTAACGACATAGATAGTCCACAGTAACGACATGGATAGTTCTTAGTAACGCCAGTGAACGTCTTTAGTACGACATAGATAGTCCTTATTACCGAAATAGATAGTCCTTAGTAACGACATAGATAGTCCTTAGTAGCGACATAGATAGTCCTTAGTAACGGCAAACATAGTCCTTAGTAACGACATAGATAGTCCGCAGTAACGACATGGATATTCTTTAGTAACGCCAGATAAAGTCCTTAGTAACGACATAGATAGTCCTTAGTAACTACATAGATGACCTTAGTCACGACATAGATATTATTTAGTAACGACAGAGAAAGTCCTTAGTAACGACATAGATACTTCTTAGTAACGACATAGTTAGTCCTTAGCAACGACATATTTAGTCCTTTGTAACGCCAGAGAAAGTCTTTAGTATCGACATAGATAGTCCTTATTACCGAAATAGATAGTCCTTAGTAACGACATAGATAGTCCTTAGTAGCGACATAGATAGTCCTTAGTAACGGCAAACATAGTCCTTAGTAACGACATAGATAGTCCGCAGTAAAGACATGGATATTCTTTAGTAACGCCAGATACAGTCCTTAGTAACGACATAGATAGTCCTTAGTAACGACATCGATAGTCCTTAGTAACGACATAGATAGTAATTAGTAACGCCAGAGAAAGTCCTTAGTAACGACATCGATAGTCCGTTGTAACGACATAGATATTACTTAGTAACGACAGAGAAAGCCCTTAGTAACGACATAGATAGCCCTTAGTAACGCCAGGGAAATTCCTTAGTAACGACATAAATAGGCCTTAGTAACGACATAGACTGTCCTTAGTAACGAAATAGATAGTTCTAAGTAACGACATAGATAGTCCTTAGTAGCGACATAGATAGTCCTAAGTAACGACGTAGATAGTCCTTAGTACCGACATAGATAGTCCTTAGTAACGCCAGGGAAATTCCTTAGTAACGACATAGACTGTCCTTAGTATTGAAATAGATAGTGATTAGTAACGATATAGATAGTCCTTAGTAACGGCAAAGATAGCCCTTAGTAACGACATAGAGAGTCCTCAGTAAGGACATGGATATTCTTTAGTAACGCCAGATAAAGTCCTTAGTAACGACATAGATAGTCCTTAGTAACGACATAGATATTCCTTGGTAACGACAGACAATGTCCTCAGGAGCGTCACATATAGTCTATAGTAACAACGTCGGACGTCCTTAGTATCGAAATAGATAGTCCTTAGTAACGACATAGATAGTCCACAGTAACGACATGGATAGTTCTTAGTAACGCCAGTGAACGTCTTTAGTACGACATAGATAGTCCTTATTACCGAAATAGATAGTCCTTAGTAACGATATAGATAGTCCTTAGTAGCGACATAGATAGTCCTTAGTAACGGCAAACATAGTCCTTAGTAACGACATAGATAGTCCGCAGTAACGACATGGATATTCTTTAGTAACGCCAGATAAAGTCCTTAGTAACGACATAGATAGTCCTTAGTAACGACACAGATAGACCTTAGTAACGACATAGATATTCCTTAGTAACGACAGACAATGTCCCTAGATGCGTCATAGATAGTCTATAGTAACAACGTCGGACGTCCTTAGTAACGACATTGATAATCCTTAGTAACGACATTGATAATCCTTAGTAACGACATACATAGACCAATGTAAAGCCAGAGAAACTCAATAGTAACGACATCGATAGTCTTTAGTAACGACATAGATATTCCTTAGTAACGCCAGAGAAAGTCCTTAGTAACGACATCAATAGTCCTTAGTAACGATATTCATAGTCCAATGTAAAGCCAGAGAATCTCCTTTGTAACGACATAGATAGTCATTAGTAATGCCAGAGAAAGTTCTTAGTAACGCCTGAGAAAGACCTTGTATCGACATAGATAGTCCCTAGTAACGACTTAGATAGTCCTTAGTAACGACATATTTAGTCCTTAGTAACGTCATAGATAGTCCTTAGTAACGCCAAATAAAGTCCTTAGTAACGACATCAATAGTCCTTAGTAACGATATTCATAGTTCAATGTAAAGCCAGAGAAACTCCTTTGTAACGACATAGATAGTCATTAGTAATGCCAGAGAAAGTTCTTAGTAACGCCTGAGAAAGACCTTGTATCGACATAGATAGTCCCTAGTAACGACATAGATAGTCCTTAGTAACGACATATTTAGTCCTTAGTAACGACATAGATAGTCCTTACTAACGACATACATAGTCCTCTGTAACGACATGGATAGTCCTTAGTAACGCCAGAGAAAGTCCTTAGCAACGACATAGATAGTCTTTAGTAACGGCAGAGAAAGTCCTTAGTAACGACATCGATAGTCCTTAGTAACGACATAGATAGTATTTAGTAACGCCAGAGAAAGTCCTTAGTAACGACATCGATAGTCCGTTGTAACGACATAGATATTACTTAGTAACGACAGAGAAAGCCTTTAGTAACGACATAGATAGCCCTTAGTAACGCCAGGGAAATTCCTTAGTAACGACATAAATAGGTCTTAGTAACGACATAGACTGTCCTTAGTATGGAAATAGATAGTGATTAGTAACGACATAGATAGTCCTTAGTAACGACAAAGATAGCCCTTAGTAACGACATAGATAGTCCTCAGTAACGACATGGATATTCTTTAGTAACGCCAGATAAAGTCCTTAGTAACGACATAGATAGTCCTTAGTAACGACATAGATATTCCTTAGTAACGACAGACAATGTCCTCAGGAGCGTCACATATAGTCTATAGTAACAACGTCGGACGTCCTTAGTAAAGACATAGATAATCCTTAATAACGACATACATAGTCCAAAGTAAAGCCAGAGAAACTCCTTAGTAACGGCATCGATAGTCCTTAGTAACGACATAGATATTCCTTAGTAACGCCAGAGAAAGTCCATAGTAACGACATCAATAGTCCTTAGTAACGACATTCATAGACCAAAGTAAAGCTAGAGAAACTCCTTAGTAACGACATAGATAGTCCTTAGTATCAAAATAGATAATCCTTAGTAACGACATAGATAGTCCTTAGTATCGAAATAGATAATCCTTAGTAACGACATAGATAGTCCTTAGTAACGGCACAGAGAGGCCTTAGTGACAACATAGATAGTCCTTAGTAACGACATAGATAGTCCACAGTAACGACATGGATAGTTCTTAGTAACGACATAGATAGTCCTTAGTAACGGCACAGAGAGGCCTTAGTGACAACATAGATAGTCCTTAGTAACGACATAGATAGTCCACAGTAACGACATGGATAGTCCTTTGTAACGGCACAGAGAGGCCTTAGTGACAACATAGATAGTCCTTAGTAACGACATAGATAGTCCACAGTAACGACATAGATAGTCCTTAGTATCGAAATAGATAATCCTTAGTAACGACATAGATAGTCCTTAGTAACGGCACAGAGAGGCCTTAGTGACAACATAGATAGTCCTTAGTAACGACATAGATAGTCCACAGTAACGACATGAATAGTTCTTAGTAACGCCAGTGAACGTCTTTAGTAAGGACATAGATACTTCATAATAACGACATAGTTAGTCCTCAGCAACGACATATTTAGTCCTTTGTAACGCCAGAGAAAGTCTTTAGTACGACATAGATAGTCCTTATTACCGAAATAGATAGTCCTTAGTAACGACATAGATAGTCCTTAGTAGCGACATAGATAGTCATTAGTAACGGCAAACATAGTCCTTAGTAACGACATAGATTGTCCGCAGTAACGACATAGATAGTCCTTAGTAGCGACATAGATAGTCATTAGTAGCGACATAGATAGTCATTAGTAACGGCAAACATAGTCCTTATTACCGAAATAGATAGTCCTTAGTAACGACATAGATAGTCCTTAGTAGCGACATAGATAGTCATTAGTAACGGCAAACATAGTCCTTAGTAACGACATAGATAGTCCTTAGTAGCGATATAGATAGTCCTTAGTAACGACATAGATATTCCTTAGTAACGACAGACAATGTCCTCAGGAGCGTCACATATAGTCTATAGTAACAACGTCGGACGTCCTTAGTAAAGACATAGATAATCCTTAATAACGACATACATAGTCCAAAGTAAAGCCAGAGAAACTCCTTAGTAACGGCATCGATAGTCCTTAGTAACGACATAGATATTCCTTAGTAACGCCAGAGAAAGTCCATAGTAACGACATCAATAGTCCTTAGTAACGACATTCATAGACCAAAGTAAAGCTAGAGAAACTCCTTAGTAACGACATAGATAGTCCTTAGTAACGGCAAAGATAGCCCTTAGTAACGACATAGATAGTCCTCAGTAACGACATAGATATTCCTTAGTAACGACAGACAATGTCCTCAGGAGCGTCACATATAGTCTATAGTAACAACGTCGGACGTCCTTAGTAAAGACATAGATAATCTTTAATAACGACATACATAGTCCAAAGTAAAGCCAGAGAAACTCGTTAGTAACGGCATCGATAGTCCTTAGTAACGACATAGATATTCCTTAGTAACGCCAGAGAAAGTCCATAGTAACGACATCAATAGTCCTTAGTAACGACATTCATAGACCAAAGTAAAGCTAGATGTTCGAGTCAGCGCTCGAAGTTTCAAGTTACTTTGACCTACCTAACAGCTGTACCGTGACGTATCGGTCACGTGATCTCTGACCCGCTAATCGATATCCGAAAATTATTGATTTTCTCTGGATGAACGCTTGCACCCCCACTCCCTTCTTATTTTCTAAGCTTTCTTCCGCCTCAACACAAAGTAGAAGCGTTCTGTCCCTTGACCAGTGCAGTCCTACGTTAAACCGCGCCGCTTATTTCCGCATGGGTTTTGTTTCAGACAATTTAAAGTACCGCTTTCGTTCGTTAATTGTGCTTAAAGTGCGGACCGCGTTAATGGACTTTTAATGAACTTTTAATGAACATTTTAACTGTATATTTTCGCCGTGTTAGTAAAAGTGTCGCCCGATTTCGCCGGTTGCGCAATCTTAGTGCGTGTACTCGCGGCAATAAACTAAGTGCTTTGTAAGCTTAACTTTTACGTTTACTCATATTTCAATTGAGTTTTTTAGTTGCGTGATCGCCTTCAAGAATTCTACGCTGCCTGAGACGACCACAGTACTGTGGAGACTTCACCGCGATTCCAACATTGCATCACTTCTTACCTATGGTAAGTGCGTAGTTAAGGAATATGAACAATTTATAATTTATTTGTATTAAATTCAGTGTCATTGCGTTTTTTAGTGTTAAATGACTCTATTTTGCTTAGAACAGTGCTTAAACTTGCTATGTTAAATATTAACGTAAATTACGCAATCCAGAGTAACCTTGTTAACAATAGGGCTTACCGCACCTCGTGGTTTTAATTCTAACTTTTTAATCTGCGGATTAAACATTGGTCCACGACCGGGCCGGATAGTTTGAATTTGTTCCAGCTATAAACACTAGAGAAACTCCTTAGTAACGACATAGATAGTCCTTAGTATCGAAATAGATAGTCCTTAGTAACGACATAGATAGTCCACAGTAACGACATGGATAGTTCTTAGTAACGCCAGTGATCGTCTTTAGTAAGGACATAGATACTTCTTAGTAACGACATAGTTAGTCCTCAGCAACGACATATTTAGTCCTTTGTAACGCCAGAGAAAGTCTTTAGTACGACATAGATAGTCCTTATTACCGAAATAGATAGTCCTTAGTAACGACATAGATAGTCCTTAGTAGCGACATAGATAGTCCTTAGTAACGGCAAACATAGTCCTTAGTAACGACATAGATAGTCCGCAGTAACGACATGGATATTCTTTAGTAACGCCAGATAAAGTCCTTAGTAACGACATAGATAGTCCTTAGTAACTACATAGATGACCTTAGTCACGACATAGATATTATTTAGTAACGACAGAGAAAGTCCTTAGTAACGACATAGATACTTCTTAGTAACGACATAGTTAGTCCTTAGCAACGACATATTTAGTCCTTTGTAACGCCAGAGAAAGTCTTTAGTATCGACATAGATAGTCCTTATTACCGAAATAGATAGTCCTTAGTAACGACATAGATAGTCCTTAGTAGCGACATAGATAGTCCTTAGTAACGGCAAACATAGTCCTTAGTAACGACATAGATAGTCCGCAGTAACAACATGGATATTCTTTAGTAACGCCAGATAATGTCCTTAGTAACGACATAGATATTCCTTAGTAACTACAGACAATGTCCCTAGATGCGTCATAGATAGTCTATAGTAACAACGTCGGACGACCTTAGTAACGACATTGATAATCCTTAGTAACGACATTGATAATCCTTAGTAACGACATACATAGACCAATGTAAAGCCAGAGAAACTCAATAGTAACGACATCGATAGTCTTTAGTAACGACATAGATATTCCTTAGTAACGCCAAATGAAGTCCTTAGTAACGACATCAATAGTCCTTAGTAACGATATTCATAGTCCAATGTAAAGCCAGAGAAACTCCTTTGTAACGACATAGATAGTCATTAGTAATGCCAGAGAAAGTTCTTAGTAACGACATAGATAGTCTTTAGTAACGGCAGAGAAAGTCCTTAGTAACGACATCGATAGTCCGTTGTAACGACACAGATATTACTTAGTAACGACAGAGAAAGCCCTTAGTAACGACATAGATAGTCCTTAGTAACGGCAAACATAGTCCTTATTAACGACATAGATAGTCCTTAGTAGCGACATAGATAGTCCTTAGTAACGGCAAACATAGTCATTAGTAACGACATAGATAGTCCGCAGTAACGACATAGATATTCCTTAGTAACGACAGACAATGTCCCTAGATGCGTCAAAGATAGTCTATAGTAACAAAGTCGGACGTCCTTATTAACGACATTGATAATACTTAGTAACGACATACATAGACCAAAGTAAAGCCTGAGAAACTCAATAGTAACGACATCGATAGTCTTTAGTAACGACGTAGATATTCCTTAGTAACGCCAGAGAAAGTCCTTAGTAACGACATCAATAGTCCTTAGTAACGACATTCATAGTCCAAAGTAAAGCCAGAGAAACTCCTTAGTAACGACATAGATAGTCCTTAGTAACGACACACAATATATTTAGTTGCGTCATAGATAGTCTATACTAACATCGTAGGTAGTCCTTCGTAAAGACAGAGATAGTCCTTAGTAACGACAGTGTGCTGAGATGTGTATAATAGAAATGACAGAAAAAAGTAGAAAATAAACAAAGAAGAAGAAGAGAGTGGCAGGAGGATAACTAGCCTCGCGACTTTAATCCTCCTCCCGGAAATACACATTATAAGAAGAAAACGGAGAGTCTACCCTAGCATGTGAAACCACTACCCCCACGAAACCTTTCCTCAATCCATGTACCCGGAGGACAGAACCTCCGTGGGCTGAGTACATGACCCGTGGTACCATTTTTGGCAATGAAGCCCCGAAGCCCTGAATGGTCGCGGGCCCGTGATCCCAAGCCACTTGCCAGGGATCGCTACAGCTTGTCTAGCCCTCCAGACGCCGGCTGGGACTTACCGCGCTTTCCAGGCTAGGCGGGACGCCGTACCCCCAGACTTCAGTCGGTCCAGCCATCCCATACATTCCCTTTCAAACATCAGTCAATCCTCTCCCTCACAGCATTCACTCACTCAATCGCCTTCTCATACTTCTCCCACCCCAATTCCCCTCTCCTTCTCCTTTTCCCTTAGAACATACCCCACAAATCCTACAAATTCCCCATAAACCCCTTCCTTCAACATCCATTCCATACTCAATCCCTCACCCCCCAGTTCCCAAATTTTGCCCCTCAGTTGTTCACGCCTACCCTCCCACCTAACACACTCAAACACCACATGCTCACACGTTTCATACTCACCACACACACACCTACCATCCACACTCGCAATCTTCCTTCTCCATTTAAACTCAGCAAAGTCACCATGTCCGCTCAGAACCTGAGAGACACGATAACTTGGCTCCACCCACTTCAGTCTCACCCTTTCACTCACACTTCCAAATTACCTTTTCGTCCACAGACCCACACTTGTGATGACCCAACTCTCTTCCCATTCTCTCATTAATAACTCCCTTAATTTACCCTTACGCTTGCTTCCCCTTACGACCTCGCCCCCCCACTCAATCTCGCCCTCCCGTCTCAATTTCTCTCTCATCCATCCCCTTTTGACCTCCACATTCAACGGACACACCCCAGCAATGACCAAAGCTGCCTCAGTCGACACTGTCCTATATAACTTCCCCATCATCAGCACAACCCTTCTTTGCTGTTTCAACAGAATCCTGCTGTGATATTTCCTGACAAGATCCCCCCAGGCTCCCACCCCGTACAAAACTATAGCCAGGTACACCCCATGGTACACTTCCTTTACCCTCCCGTATCCCACCCTGTACCTTTTAGCCAAACGCAACATCCCCACTACGGCCCTAAAGGCCTTATCTCCTGCAGCCTCTAAATGCCTAGTTATATTTAAACCTCTACCCCAAGTTACACCCAGATAATTAACTTCCTGTGACATGCACAGGACTTTCCCTTTTACAAAAACCCTTGCCTTAGTAACGACATACATAGTCCAAAGTAAAGCCAGAGAAATTACTTAGTAACGACATAGATTGTTGTTAGTACGGACATAGATATTCCTTAGTAACGCCAGAGAAAGTCCTTAGTAACGACATAGATAGTTCTTAGTAACGACATAGATTGTCTTTAGTAACGCCAGAGAACGTCCTTAGTAACGACATCGATAGTCCTTAGTAACGACATAGATAGATCTTAGTAACGACATAGATAGTAATTAGTAACGCCAGAGAAAGTCCTTAGTAACGACATAGATAGGCCTTAGTAACGACATAGATATTCCTTAGTAACGACATAGATAGTCTTTAGTAAAGACATAGATAGTCCTTAGTAACGACACAGATAGTCCTTAGTAACGACATAGATAGTCCTTAGTAACGACATAGGTAGTCCTTAGTAACTGCACAAATAGTCCATAGTGACAACATAGATAGTCCTTAGTAACCACATAGATAGTCCTCAGTATCGACATAGATAGTCCTTATTAACGACATAGATATTCCTTAGTATCGAAATAGATAGTCCTTAGTAACGACAAAGATAGTCCACAGTAACGACATGGATATTCCTTAGTAACGCCAGAGAAAGTCCTTAGTAAAGACATGGATAGTTCTTAGTAACGCCAGTGAAAGTCCTTAGTAAGGACATAGATAGCCCTTAGTAACGACATAGATAGTCCTTAGTCACGACATAGATATTACTTAGTAACGACAGAGAAAGTCCTTAGTAACAACATAGATAGGCCTTAGTAACGACATAGACAGTCTTTAGTAACGATATAGATAGTCCTTAGTAACGACATAGATAGTCCTTAGTACCGACATAGATAGTCCTTAGTAACGACTTAGATTGTCCTTAGTAACGACATAGATAGTCCTCAGTAACGACATACATAGTCCAATGTAAAGCCAGAGAAACTCCTTTGTAACGACATAGATAGTCGTTAGTATTGCCAGAGAAAGTCCTTAGTAACGACGTCCATAGTCCTTAGTAATGACATAGATATTACTTAGTAACGACAGAGAAAGTTCTTAGTAACGCCAGAGAAAGTCCTTAGTATCGACATAGATAGTCCCTAGTAACGACATAGATAGTCCTTAGTAACGACATATTTAGTCCTTAGTAACAACATAGATAGTCCTTAGTAACGACATAGATAGTCCTTAGTATCGAAATAGATAGTCCTTAGTAACGACATACATAGTCCTCAGTAACGACATGGTTAGTCCTTAGTAACGCCAGAGAAAGTCCTTAGCAACGACATAGATAGACCTTAGTCACGACATAGATATTATTTAGTAACGACAGAGAAAATCCTTAGTAACGACATAGATACTTCTTAGTAACGACATAGTTAATCCTTAGTAACGATATATTTAGTCCTTTGTAACGCCAGAGAAAGTCTTTAGTATCGACATAGATAGTCCTTAGTAACGACATATTTATTCCTTAGTAACGGCAGAGAAGTTCCTTAGTGACGCCAGAGAAGGTCCTTAGTATCGACGTAGATTGTCCTTAGCAACAACATAGTTAGTCCTTAGTAACGCCAGAGAAAGTTCTTAGTAACGACATAGATAGGCGTTAGTAACGACATAGGCGGTCCTTAGTAGCGACATAGATAGTCCTTAGTAACGACGCAGAGACTCCGTAGTATCGACATGGCTAGTCCTTAGTAACGACACAGAATGTCCTTAGTTGCGTCATAGATAATCAATAATAACAACGTAGGATGTCCTTAGTAACGATATAGATAGTCCTCAGTAACGACATACATAGTCCAATGTAAAGCCAGAGAAACTCCTTTGTAACGACATATATAGTCATTAGTAACGACATAGATATTCCTTATTAATGTCAGAGAATTTCCTTAGTAACGACTTCCATAGTCCTTAGTAACGACATAGATATTACTTAGTAACGCCAGAGAAAGTCCTTAGTAACGCCAGAGAAGGTCCTTAGTATCGACATAGATAGTCCCTAGTAACGACATAGATAGTCCTTAGTAACGACATATTTAGTCCTTATTAACGATATAGATAGTCCTTAGTAACGACATAGATAGTCCTTAGTATCGAAATAGATAGTCCTTAGTAACGACATAGATAGTCCTTAGTAACGACATAGATAGTTCTTAGTAACGACATGGATATTCCTTAGTAACTCCAGAGAAAGCCCTTAGTAACGACATAGATAGTCCTTATTCACGAAATAGATAGTCTTTAGTAACGACATAGATAGTCCTTAGTAACGACATGGATATTCCTTAGTAGCGCCAGAGAAAGTCCTTACTAACGACAAAGATAGTAATTTGTAACAACATAGATATTCCTTAGTAACGCCAGAGAATGTCCTTCGTATCGAGATAGATAGTCCTTAGTAACGACGTAGATAGTCCTTATTAAAGATATAGATACTCCTTAGTAACGACATAGGTAGTCCTTAGTAACGACATAGATAGGTCTAAGTAACGACATAGAAATTCCTTAGTAACGCCAGAGAAATTCCTTAGTAACGCCAGCGAAAGTCCTTAGTAACGACATAGATAGTCCTTATTAACGAAATAGATAGTCCTTAGAAACGACATAGATAGTATTTAGTAGCGACATAGATAGTCCTTAGTAACGGCAAACACAGTCCTTAGTAACGACATAGATAGTCCGCAGTAACAACATGGATATTCTTTAGTAACCCCAGATAAAGTCTTTAGTAACGACATAGATAGTCCTTAGTAACGACATAGATAGATCTTAGTAACGACATAGATAGTAATTAGTAACGCCAGAGTAAGTCCTTATTAACGACATAGGTAAACCTTAGTAACGCCAAAGAATTTCTTTAGTAACGACATAGATAGGCCTTAGTAACGACTTAGACGGTCCTTAGTAACGACATAGATATTCCTTAGTATCGACATAGATAGTCTTTAGTAACGACATATATAGTCCTTAGTAACGACCCAGGTAGTCCTTAGTAACGACATAGATAGTCCTTAGTAACGACATAGGTAGTCTTTAGTAACTGCACAGATAGTCCTTAGTGACAACATAGATAGTCCTTAGTAACGACATAGATAGTCCTCAGTATCGACATAGATAGTCCTTATTAACGACATAGATAGTCCTTAGTATCGAAATAGATAGTCCTTAGTAACGACATAGATAGTCCACAGTAACGACATGGATATTCCTTAGTAACGCCAGAGAAAGTCCTTAGTAACGACATGGATAGTTCTTAGTAACGCCAGTGAAAGTCCTTAGTAAGAACATAGATAGCCCTTAGTAACGACATAGATAGTCCTTAGTAAGAACATAGATAGCCCTTTGTAACGACATAGATAGTCCTTAGTCACGACATAGATATTACTTAATAACGACAGAGAAAGTCCTTAGTAACAAGATGGATAGGCCTTAGTAACGACATAGATATTCCTTAGCAACAACATAGTTAGTCCTTAGTAACGCCAGAGAAATTCCTTAGAACCGACATAGATAGGCCTTAGTAACGACATAGACAGTCCCTAGTAACGACATAGATAGTCCTTAGTAACGACATAGATAGTCCTTAGTAGCGACATAGATAGTCCTTAGTAACGACTTAGATTGTCCTTAGTAACGACATAGATTGTCCTCTGTAACGACATACATAGTCCAATGTAAAGCCAGAGAAACTCCCTTGTAACGACCTAGATAGTCACTAGTAATGCCAGAGAAAGTCCTTAGTAACGACGTCCTTAGTCCTTAGTAACGACATAGATATTAGTTAGTAACGCCAGAGAAAGTCCTTAGTAACGCCAGAGAAAGTCCTTAGTATCCACATAGATATTCCTTAGTAACGCCAGAGAAAGTCCTTAGTAACGACATCGATAGTCTTCAGTAACGATATCGATAGTCCTTAGTAACGACAAAGTTAGTCCTTAGTAACGCCAAATCATGTCATTAGTAACGACAGAGAAATTCCTTAGTAACACTAGAGAAAGTCCTTAGTATCGTCATAGATAGTCCGTAGTAACGACGTAGATAGTCCTTAGAACCGACATAGATAGTCCTTAGTAACGCCAGGGAAATTCCTTAGTAACGACATAAATAGGCCTTAGTAACGACATAGACTGTCCTTAGTAACGAAATAGATAGTTCTTAGTAACGACATAGATAGTCCTTAGTAGCGACATAGATAGTCCTTAGTAACGACGTAGATAGTCCTTAGTACCGACATAGATAGTCCTTAGTAACGCCAGGGAAATTCCTTAGTAACGACATAGACTGTCCTTAGTATTGAAATAGATAGTGATTAGTATCGACATAGATAGTCCTTAGTAACGGCAAAGATAGCCCTTAGTAACGACATAGATAGTCCTCAGTAAGGACATGGATATTCTTTAGTAACGCCAGATAAAGTCCTTAGTAACGACATAGATAGTCCTTAGTAACGACATAGATATTCCTTAGTAACGACAGACAATGTCCTCAGGAGCGTCACATATAGTCTATAGTAACAACGTCGGACGTCCTTAGTAAAGACATAGATAATCCTTAATAACGACATACATAGTCCAAAGTAAAGCCAGAGAAACTCCTTAGTAACGGCATCGATAGTCCTTAGTAACGACATAGATATTCCTTAGTAACGCCAGAGAAAGTCCATAGTAACGACATCAATAGTCCTTAGTAACGACATTCATAGACCAAAGTAAAGCTAGAGAAACTCCTTAGTAACGACATTGATAGTCCTTAGTATCGAAATAGATAGGCCTTAGTAACGAAATAGATAGTCCTTAGTAACGGCAAACATAGTCCTTAGTAACGACATAGATAGTCCGCAGTAACGACATGGATATTCTTTAGTAACGCCAGATAAAGTCCTTAGTAACGACATAGATAGTCCTTAGTAACTACATAGATGACCTTAGTCACGACATAGATATTATTTATTAACGACAGAGAAAGTCCTTAGTAACGACATAGATACTTCTTAGTAACGACATAGTTAGTCCTTAGCAACGACATATTTAGTCCTTTGTAACGCCAGAGAAAGTCTTTAGTATCGACATAGATAGTCCTTATTACCGAAATAGATAGTCCTTAGTAACGACATAGATAGTCCTTAGTAGCGACATAGATAGTCCTTAGTAACGGCAAACATAGTCCTTAGTAACGACATAGATAGTCCGCAGTAAAGACATGGATATTCTTTAGTAACGCCAGATACAGTCCTTAGTAACGACATAGATAGTCCTTAGTAACGACACAGATAGACCTTAGTAACGACATAGATATTCCTTAGTAACGACAGACAATGTCCCTAGATGCGTCATAGATAGTCTATAGTAACAACGTCGGACGTCCTTAGTAACGACATTGATAATCCTTAGTAACGACATTGATAATCCTTAGTAACGACATACATAGACCAATGTAAAGCCAGAGAAACTCAATAGTAACGACATCGATAGTCTTTAGTAACGACATCAATAGTCCTTAGTAACGATATTCATAGTCCAATGTAAAGCCAGAGAAACTCCTTTGTAACGACATAGATAGTCATTAGTAATGCCAGAGAAAGTTCTTAGTAACGCCTGAGAAAGACCTTGTATCGACATAGATAGTCCCTAGTAACGACATAGATAGTCCTTAGTAACGACATATTTAGTCCTTAGTAACGACATAGATAGTCCTTAGTAACGACATACATAGTCCTCTGTAACGACATGGATAGTCCTTAGTAACGCCAGAGAAAGTCCTTAGCAACGACATAGATAGTCTTTAGTAACGGCAGAGAAAGTCCTTAGTAACGACATCGATAGTCCTTAGTAACGACATAGATAGTAATTAGTAACGCCAGAGAAAGTCCTTAGTAACGACATCGATAGTCCGTTGTAACGACATAGATATTACTTAGTAACGACAGAGAAAGCCCTTAGTAACGACATAGATAGCCCTTAGTAACGCCAGGGAAATTCCTTAGTAACGACATAAATAGGCCTTAGTAACGACATAGACTGTCCTTAGTAACGAAATAGATAGTTCTTAGTAACGACATAGATAGTCCTTAGTAGCGACATAGATAGTCCTTAGTAACGACGTAGATAGTCCTTAGTACCGACATAGATAGTCCTTAGTAACGCCAGGGAAATTCCTTAGTAACGACATAGACTGTCCTTAGTATTGAAATAGATAGTGATTAGTAACGATATAGATAGTCCTTAGTAACGGCAAAGATAGCCCTTAGTAACGACATAGATAGTCCTCAGTAAGGACATGGATATTCTTTAGTAACGCCAGATAAAGTCCTTAGTAACGACATAGATAGTCCTTAGTAACGACATAGATATTCCTTAGTAACGACAGACAATGTCCTCAGGAGCGTCACATATAGTCTATAGTAACAACGTCGGACGTCCTTAGTATCGAAATAGATAGTCCTTAGTAACGACATAGATAGTCCACAGTAACGACATGGATAGTTCTTAGTAACGCCAGTGAACGTCTTTAGTACGACATAGATAGTCCTTATTACCGAAATAGATAGTCCTTAGTAACGATATAGATAGTCCTTAGTAGCGACATAGATAGTCCTTAGTAACGGCAAACATAGTCCTTAGTAACGACATAGATAGTCCGCAGTAACGACATGGATATTCTTTAGTAACGCCAGATAAAGTCCTTAGTAACGACATAGATAGTCCTTAGTAACGACACAGATAGACCTTAGTAACGACATAGATATTCCTTAGTAACGACAGACAATGTCCCTAGATGCGTCATAGATAGTCTATAGTAACAACGTCGGACGTCCTTAGTAACGACATTGATAATCCTTAGTAACGACATTGATAATCCTTAGTAACGACATACATAGACCAATGTAAAGCCAGAGAAACTCAATAGTAACGACATCGATAGTCTTTAGTAACGACATAGATATTCCTTAGTAACGCCAGAGAAAGTCCTTAGTAACGACATCAATAGTCCTTAGTAACGATATTCATAGTCCAATGTAAAGCCAGAGAAACTCCTTTGTAACGACATAGATAGTCATTAGTAATGCCAGAGAAAGTTTTTAGTAACGCCTGAGAAAGACCTTGTATCGACATAGATAGTCCCTAGTAACGACATAGATAGTCCTTAGTAACGACATATTTAGTCCTTAGTAACGACATAGATAGTCCTTAGTAACGCCAAATAAAGTCCTTAGTAACGACATCAATAGTCCTTAGTAACGATATTCATAGTTCAATGTAAAGCCAGAGAAACTCCTTTGTAACGACATAGATAGTCATTAGTAATGCCAGAGAAAGTTCTTAGTAACGCCTGAGAAAGACCTTGTATCGACATAGATAGTCCCTAGTAACGACATAGATAGTCCTTAGTAACGACATATTTAGTCCTTAGTAACGACATAGATAGTCCTTACTAACGACATACATAGTCCTCTGTAACGACATGGATAGTCCTTAGTAACGCCAGAGAAAGTCCTTAGCAACGACATAGATAGTCTTTAGTAACGGCAGAGAAAGTCCTTAGTAACGACATCGATAGTCCTTAGTAACGACATAGATAGTAATTAGTAACGCCAGAGAAAGTCCTTAGTAACGACATCGATAGTCCGTTGTAACGACATAGATATTACTTAGTAACGACAGAGAAAGCCTTTAGTAACGACATAGATAGCCCTTAGTAACGCCAGGGAAATTCCTTAGTAACGACATAAATAGGTCTTAGTAACGACATAGACTGTCCTTAGTATGGAAATAGATAGTGATTAGTAACGACATAGATAGTCCTTAGTAACGACAAAGATAGCCCTTAGTAACGACATAGATAGTCCTCAGTAACGACATGGATATTCTTTAGTAACGCCAGATAAAGTCCTTAGTAACGACATAGATAGTCCTTAGTAACGACATAGATATTCCTTAGTAACGACAGACAATGTCCTCAGGAGCGTCACATATAGTCTATAGTAACAACGTCGGACGTCCTTAGTAAAGACATAGATAATCCTTAATAACGACATACATAGTCCAAAGTAAAGCCAGAGAAACTCCTTAGTAACGGCATCGATAGTCCTTAGTAACGACATAGATATTCCTTAGTAACGCCAGAGAGAGTCCATAGTAACGACATCAATAGTCCTTAGTAACGACATTCATAGACCAAAGTAAAGCTAGAGAAACTCCTTAGTAACGACATAGATAGTCCTTAGTATCAAAATAGATAATCCTTAGTAACGACATAGATAGTCCTTAGTATCGAAATAGATAATCCTTAGTAACGACATAGATAGTCCTTAGTAACGGCACAGAGAGGCCTTAGTGACAACATAGATAGTCCTTAGTAACGACATAGATAGTCCACAGTAACGACATGGATAGTTCTTAGTAACGACATAGATAGTCCTTAGTAACGGCACAGAGAGGCCTTAGTGACAACATAGATAGTCCTTAGTAACGACATAGATAGTCCACAGTAACGACATGGATAGTCCTTTGTAACGGCACAGAGAGGCCTTAGTGACAACATAGATAGTCCTTAGTAACGACATAGATAGTCCACAGTAACGACATAGATAGTCCTTAGTATCGAAATAGATAATCCTTAGTAACGACATAGATAGTCCTTAGTAACGGCACAGAGAGGCCTTAGTGACAACATAGATAGTCCTTAGTAACGACATAGATAGTCCACAGTAACGACATGGATAGTTCTTAGTAACGCCAGTGAACGTCTTTAGTAAGGACATAGATACTTCATAATAACGACATAGTTAGTCCTCAGCAACGACATATTTAGTCCTTTGTAACGCCAGAGAAAGTCTTTAGTACGACATAGATAGTCCTTATTACCTAAATAGATAGTCCTTAGTAACGACATAGATAGTCCTTAGTAGCGACATAGATAGTCATTAGTAACGGCAAACATAGTCCTTAGTAACGACATAGATAGTCCGCAGTAACGACATGGATATTCTTTAGTAACGCCAGATAAAGTCCTTAGTAACGACATAGATAGTCCTTAGTAACTACATAGATGACCTTAGTCACGACATAGATATTATTTAGTAACGACAGAGAAAGTCCTTAGTAACGACATAGATACTTCTTAGTAACGACATAGTTAGTCCTTAGTAACTACATAGATGACCTTAGTCACGACATAGATATTATTTAGTAACGACAGAGAAAGTCCTTAGCAACGACATAGTTACTTCTTAGTAACGACATAGTTAGTCCTTAGCAACGACATATTTAGTCCTTTGTAACGCCAGAGAAAGTCTTTAGTATCGACATAGATAGTCCTTATTACCGAAATAGATAGTCCTTAGTAACGACATAGATTGTCCTTAGTAGCGACATAGATAGTCCTTAGTAACGGCAAACATAGTCCTTAGTAACGACATAGATAGTCCGCAGTAACGACATGGATATTCTTTAGTAACGCCAGATAAAGTCCTTAGTAACGACATAGATAGTCCTTAGTAACGACACAGATAGTCCTTAGTAACGACATGGATATTCCTTAGTAACGACAGACAATGTCCCTAGATGCGTCATAGATAGTCTATAGTAACAACGTCGGACGTCCTTAGTAACGACATCGATAGTCTTTAGTAACGACATAGATATTCCTTAGTAACGCCAAATAAAGTCCTTAGTAACGACATCAATAGTCCTTAGTAACGATATTCATAGTCCAATGTAAAGCCAGAGAATCTCCTTTGTAACGACATAGATAGTCATTAGTAATGCCAGAGAAAGTTCTTAGTAACGCCTGAGAAAGACCTTGTATCGACATAGATAGTCCCTAGTAACGACATAGATAGTCCTTAGTAACGACATATTTAGTCCTTAGTAACGACATAGATAGTCCTTAGTAACGACATACATAGTCCTCTGTAACGACATGGATAGTCCTTAGTAACGCCAGAGAAAGTCCTTAGCAACGACATAGATAGTCTTTAGTAACGGCAGAGAAAGTCCTTAGTAACGACATCGATAGTCCTTAGTAACGACATAGATAGTAATTAGTAACGCCAGAGAAAGTCCTTAGTAAAGACAGAGATAGTCCTTAGTAATGACATACATAGTTCAAAGTAAAACCAGAGAAATTCCTTAGTAACGACATAGATTGCTGTTAGTACGAACATAGATATTCCTTAGTAACGCCAGCGAATGTCCTTAGTAACGACATCGATAGTTCTTAGTAACGACATAGATTGTCTTTAGTAACGCCAGAGAACGTCCTTAGTAACGACATCAATAGTCCTTAGTAACGACATAGATAGATCTTAGTAATGACATAGATAGTAATTAGTAACGCCAGAGAAATTCCTTATTAACGCCATAGTTAAACCTTAGTAACGCCAAAGAAATTCCTTAGTAACGACATAGATAAGCCTTAGTAACGCCTTAGACGGTCCTTAGTAACGACATAGATATTCCTTAGTAACGACATAGATAGTCTTTAGTAACGATATAGATAGTCCTTAGTAACGACACAGATCGTCCTTAGTAACGACATAGATAGTCCTTAGTAACGACATAGGTAGTCCTTAGTAAATGCACAGATAGTCCTTATTGACAACATAGATAGTCCTCAGTATCGACATAGATAGTCCTTAGCAACAACATAGTTAGTCCTTAGTAACGCCAGAGAAATACCTTAGAACCGACATAGATAGCCCTTAGTAACGACATAGATAGTCCTTAGTCACGACATAGATATTACTTAGTAACGACAGAGAAAGTCCTTAGTAACAACATAGATAAGCCTTAGTAACGACATAGACAGTCCTTAGTAACGACACAGATAGTCCTTAGTAGCGACATAGATAGTCCTTAGCAACAACATAGTTAGTCCTTAGTAACGCCAGAGAAATACCTTAGAACCGACATAGATAGGCCTTAGTAACGACATAGATAGTCCTTAGTAACGACATAGATATTCCTTAGTAACAACGTAGATAGTCCTTAGTAGCGACATAGATAGTCCTTAGTAACGACTTAGATTGTCCTTAGTAACGACATAGATAGTCCTGAGTAACGACATCGATATTCCGTTGTAACGACATAGATATTACTTTGTAACGACAGAGAAAGTCCTTAGTAACAACACAGAGACTCCGTAGTATCGACATAGATATTCCTTAGTAACGACACAGAATGTACTTAGTTGCGTCATAGATAGTCTCTAGTATAAACGTAGGAAGACCTTAGTAACGACATAGATAGTCCTTAGTAACGCCAGAAAAAGTCCTTTGTAACGACATCGATAGCACTTTGTAACGCATAGATAGTTCTTAGTAACGACATAGATATTCCTCAGTAACGAAAGAGAAAGTTCTTAGTAGCGCCAGAGAAAGTCCTTAGTATCGAGATAGATAGTCCTTAGTAACGACATAGATAGTCCTTATTAACGATATAGATACTCCTTAGTAACGACATAGGTAGTCCTTAGTAACGACATAGATAGGTCTAAGTAACGGCATAGAAATTCCTTAGTAACGCCAGTGAAAGTCCTTATTAACGACATCGATAGTCTTCAGTAACGATATCGATAGTCCTTAGTAACGACGTAGTTAGTCCTTAGTAACGCCAAATAATGTCATTAGTAACGACAGAGAAAGTCCTTAGTAACGCCAGAGAATATCCTTAGTAACGACATATATAGGCCTTAGTAACGACATAGATAGTCCATAGTAGCGACATAGATAGTCCTTAGTAACGGCAAACATAGTCCTTAGTAACGACATAGATAGTCCGCAGTAACGACATGGATATTCTTTAGTAACGCCAGATAAAGTCCTTAGTAACCACATAGATAGTCCTTAGTAACGACATAGATAGTCCTTAGTAACGACATAGATAGTCCTTAGTAACGACATAGATATTCCTTAGCAACGACAGACAATGTCCCTAGATGCGTCATAGATAGTCTATAGTAACAACGTCGGACGTCCTTAGTAACGACATTCATAAACCTTAGTAACGACATACAAGTCCAAAGTAAAGCCAGAGAAACTCCTTCGTAACGACATAGATAGTCCTTAGTAACGACACACAATATATATAGTCGAGTCATAGATAGTCTATACTAACAACGTAGGTAGTCCTTAGTAACCACAAACATAGTCCAAAGTAAAGCCAAAGAAATTCCTTAGTAACGAAATAGATAGTTATTAGTAACGACATAGATATTAATTAGTAACGACATAGATAGGCCTTAGTAACGCCAGTGAAAGTCCTTAGTAAGGACATAGATAGCCCTTAGTAACGACCTAGATAGTCCTTAGTCACGACATAGATATTACTTACTAACGACAGAGAAAGTCCTTTGTAACAACATAGATAGTCCTTAGCAACAACATAGATAGGTCTTAGTAACGACATAGACAGTACTTAGTAACGACATAGATAGTCCTTAGTAACGTAATAGACAGTCCTTAGTAACGACATAGATAGTCCTTAGTAACGACATAGATAGTCCTCAGTAACGACATACATAGTCCAATGTAAAGCCAGAGAAACTCCTTTGTAACGACATAGATATTCATTAGTAACGACATAGATATTCCTTAGTAATGCCAGAGAAAGTCCTTAGTAACGACGTCCATAGTCCTTGGTAACGACATAGATATTACTTAGTAACGCCAGAGAAAGTCCTTAGTAACGCCAGAGAAAGTCCTTAGTATCGACATAGATAGTCGCTAGTAACGACATAGATAGTCCTTAGTAACGACATATTTAGTCCTTAGTAACGACATAGATAGTCCTTAGTAACGATATAGATAGTCCTTAGTATCGAAATAGATAGTCCTTAGTAACGACATACATAGTCCTCAGTAACGACATGGATAGTCCTTAGTAACGCCAAAGAAACTCCTTAGCAACGACATAGATAGTCTTTAGTAACGACAGAGAAAGTCCTTAGTAACGATATCGATAGTCCGTTGTAACGACATATTTATTCCTTAGTAACGGCAGAGAAGGTCCTTAGTGACGCCAGAGAAGGTCCTTGGTATTGTCATAGATAGTCCTTAGCAACAACATAGTTAGTCCTTAGTAACGCCAGAGAAATTTCATAGTAACGACATAGACAGACCTTAGTAACGACATAGACAGTCCTTAGTAACGACATAGATAGTCCTAAGTAACGACATAGATAGTCCTTAATAGCGACATACATAGTCCTTAGTAGCGAATTAGATTGTCCTTAGTAACGACATAGATAATCCTTAGTAACGACGCAGAATGTCCTTAGTTGCGTCATAGATTATCAATAATAACAACGTAGGATGTCCTTAGTAACGATATAGATAGTACTCAGAAACGACATACGTAGTCCAATGTAAAGCCAGAGAAACTCCTTTGTAACGACATAGTTAGTCATTAGTACGACAAAGATATTCCTTATTATTGCCAGAGAAAGTCCTTAGTAACGACGTCCATAGGCCTTAGTAACGACATAGATATTACTTAGTAACGCCAGAGGAAGTCCTTAGTAACGCCAGAGAAGGTCCTTAGTATCGACATAGATAGTCCCTAGTAACGACATAGATAGTCCTTAGTAACGACATATTTAGTCCTTAGTAACGAAATAGATAGTCCTTAGTAACGACATAGATAGTCCTTAGTATCGAAATAGATTGTCCTTAGTAACGACATAGATAGTCCTCAGTAACGCCAGAGAAAGTCCTTAGTAACAACACAGAGACTCCGTAGTATCGACATAGATATTTCTTAGTAACGACACGGAATGTCCTTAGTTGCGTCATAGATAGTCTAAGGACTGTCGTTACTAAGGAGTATCTATGTTGTTACTAGCGATTTACTCAGGCTTTACTAAGGACTATGTAAGGACTAACTATGTCGTTACTAAGGACTAACGATGTCGTTACTAAGGACTTTCTCTGGCGTTACTAATTAATATCTATGTCGTTACTAAAGATTATCGATGTCGTTACGAAGGACTTTTTCTGGCGTTACTAAGGAATATCTATGTCGTTACAAATGACTATCTATGTCGTTACAAATGACTATCTATGTCGTTGCTAAGGTCTTTAGTAACGACATAGATAGTCCTTAGTAACGTCATAGATAGTCCTTAGTAACGACATAGGTAGTACTTCGTAACGCCAGAAAAAGTCCTTAGTAACGACATCGATAGTCCTTAGTAACGACATAGATAGTCCTTAGTAAGGCCAGAGAATTTCCTTAGTAACGACATATATAGGCCTTAGTAACGACATAGGCTGTCCTTAGTACCGAAATAGATAGTCCTTAGTAACGACATAGATAGTCCTTAGTAGCGACATAGATAGTCCTTAGTAACGGCAAACATAGTCCTTAGTAACGACATAGATAGTCCGCAGTAACGACATAGATATTCCTTAGTAGCGACATAGATAGTCCTTAGTAACGGCAAACATAGTCCTTAGTAACGACATAGATAGTCCGCAGTAACGACATGGATATTCTTTAGTAACGCCAGCTAAAGTTCTTAGTAACGACATAGATAGTCCTAAGTAACAACATAGATAGTCCTTAGTAACGACAGACAATGTCCCTAGATGCGTCATAGATAGTCTATAGTAACAACGTCGGACGTCCTTAGTAACGACATTGATAATCCTTAGTAACGCCAGAGAAAGTCCTTAGCAACGACATAGATAGTCTTTAGTAACGGCAGAGAAAGTCCTTAGTAACGACATCGATAGTCCTTAGCAACGACATAGATAGTCTTTAGTAACGACAGAGAAAGTCCTTAGTAACGACATCGATAGCCCTTAGTAACAACATAGATAGTAATTAGTAACGCCAGAGAAAGTCCTTAGTAACGACATCGATAGTCCGTTGTAACGACATAGATATTACTTAGTAACGACAGAGAAAGTCCTTAGTAACAACACAGAGACTCCGTAGTATCGACATAGATATTCCTTAGTAACGACACAGAATGTACTTAGTTGCGTCATAGATAGACTCTAGTATAAAAGTAGGAAGACCTTAGTATCGACATAGATAGTTCTTAGTAACGACATAGATGTTCCTCAGTAACGCCAGAGAAAGTCCTTAGTCCTTAGTAACGACATTGATAGTCCATAGTAACGACATAAGTAGTCCTTAGTAACGCCAGATAAAGTTCTTAGTAACGACATGGATATTCCTTAGTAACGCCAGAGAAAGCCCTTAGTAACGACATAGATAGTCCTTATTAACGAAATAGATAGTCCTTAGTAACGACATAGATGGTCCTTAGTAACGACATAGATATTCCTTAGTAACGACAGACAATGTCCCTAGATGCGGCATAGATAGTCTATAGTAACAACGTTGGACGTCCTTAGTAACGACATTGATAATCCTTAGTAACGCCAGAGAAAGTCCTTAGTAACGCCAGAGAAAGTCCTTAGTATCGACATAGATAGTCCCTAGTAACGAAATAGATAATCCCTAGTAACGACATATTTAATCCTTAGTAACGACATAGATAGTCCTTAGTAACGACATAGATAGTCCTTAGTATCGAAATAGATATTCCTTAGTAACGACATACATAGTCCTCAGTAAGGACATGGATAGTCCTTAGTAACGCCAGAGAAAGTCCTCAGCAACGACATAGATAGTCTTTAGTAACGGCAGAGAAAGTCCTTAGTAACGACATCGATAGTCCTTAGTAACGACATAGATAGTAATTAGTAACGCCAGAGAAAGACCTCAGTAACGACATCGATAGTCCGTTGTAACGACATAGATATTACATAGTAACGACAGAGAAAGCCCTTAGTAACGACATAGATAGTCCTTATTAACGAAATAGATAGTCCTTAGTAACGGCATAGACATTCCCTAGTAACGACAGACAATGTCCCTAGTTGCGTCATAGATAGTCTATAGTAACAACGTCGGACGTCCTTAGTAACGACATTGATAATCCTTAGTAACGACATACATAGACCAAAGTAAAGCCAGAGAAATTCCTTAGTAACGACATAGATTGCTGTTAGTACGGACATAGATATTCCTTAGTAACGCCAGAGAAAGTCCTTAGTAACGACATCGATAGTTCTTAGAAACGACATAGATTGTCTTTAGTATCGCCAGAGAACGTCCTTAGTAACGACATCATTAGTCCTTAGTAACGACTTAGATAGATCTTAGTAATGACATAGATAGTAATTAGTAACGCCAGAGAAAGTCCTTATTAACGACATAGTTAAACCTTAGTAACGCCAAAGAAATTCCTTAGTAACGACATAGATAAGCCTTAGTAACGACTTAGACGGTCCTTAGTAACGACATAGATATTCCTTAGTAACGACATAGATAGTCTTTAGTAACGATATAGATAGTCCTTAGTAACGACACAGATCGTCCTTAGTAACGACATAGATAGTCCTTAGTAACGACATAGGTAGTCCTTAGTAAATGCATAGATAGTCCTTAGTGACAACATAGATAGTCCTTAGTGACCACATAGATAGTCCTTATTATCGACATAGATAGTCCTTATTAACGACATAGATAATCCTTAGCATCGAAATAAATAGTCCTTAGTAACGACATAGATAGTCCATAGTAACGACATAGATAGTCCTTAGTAACGACATAGACATTCCCTAGTAACGACAGACAATGTCCCTAGATGCGTCATAGATAGTCAATAGTAACAACGTCGGACGTCCTTAGTAACGACATTGATAATCCTTAGTAACGACATACATAGACCAAAGTAAAGCCAGAGAAATTCCTTAGTAACGACATAGATTGCTGTTAGTACGGACATAGATATTCCTTAGTAACGCCAGAGAACGTCCTTAGTAACGACATCATTAGTCCTTAGTAACGACTTAGATAGATCTTAGTAATGACATAGATAGTAATTAGTAACGCCAGAGAAAGTCCTTATTAACGACATAGTTAAACCTTAGTAACGCCAAAGAAATTCCTTAGTAACGACATAGATAAGCCTTAGTAACGACTTAGACGGTCCTTAGTAACGACATAGATATTCCTTAGTAACGACATAGATAGTCTTTAGTAACGATATAGATAGTCCTTAGTAACGACACAGATCGTCCTTAGTAACGACATAGATAGTCCTTAGTAACGACATAGGTAGTCCTTAGTAAATGCATAGATAGTCCTTAGTGACAACATAGATAGTCCTTAGTGACCACATAGATAGTCCTCAGTATCGACATAGATAGTCCTTATTAACGACATAGATAATCCTTAGCATCGAAATAAATAGTCCTTAGTAACGACATAGATAGTCCATAGTAACGACATGGATATTCCTTGGTAACGACAGAGAAAGTCCTTAGTAACGACATGGATAGTTCTTAGTAACGCCAGTGAAAGTCCGTAGTAAGGACATAGATAGCCCTTAGTAACGACATAGATAGTCCTTAGTCACGACATAGGTATTACTTAGTAACGACAGAGAAAGTCCTTAGTAACAACATAGATAGGCTTTAGTAACGACAAGACAGTCCTTAGTAACGACATAGATAGTCCTTAGTAACGACATAGATAGTCCTTAGCAAAAACATAGTTAGTCTTTAGTAACGCCAGAGAAATCCCTTAGAACCGATATAGATAGGCCTTAGTAACGACATAGACAGTCCTTAGTAACGACATAGATAGTCTTTAGTAACAACGTAGATAGTCCTTAGTAGCGACATAGATAGTCCTTAGTAACGACTTAGATTATCCTTAGTAACGACATAGATAGTCCTGAGTAACGACATCGATAGTCCGTTGTAACGACATAGATATTACTTTGTAACGACAGAGAAAGTCCTTAGTAACAACACAGAGACTCCGTAGTATCGACATAGATATTCCTTAGTAACGACACAGAATGTACTTAGTTGCGTCATAGATAGTCTCTAGTATAAACGTAGGAAGACCTTAGTAACGACATAGATAGTCCTTAGTAACGCCAGAAATAGTCCTTTGTAACGACATCGTTAGCACTTTGTAACGACATAGATAGTTCTTAGTAACGACATAGATATTCCTCAGTAACGCGAGAGAAAGTCCTTAGTAACGCCAGAGCAAGTCCTTAGTAACGACATTGATAGTCCATAGTAACGACATTAATAGTCCTTAGTAACGACATCGATAGTCCTTAGTAACGACATAGATAGTTCTTATTAACGAAATAGATAGTCCTTAGTAACGACATAAATAGTACTTTGTAACAACATAGATATTCCTTAGTAACGCCAGAGAATGTCCTTCGTATCGAGATAGATAGTCCTTAGTAACGACATAGATAGTCCTTATTAACGATATAGATACTCCTTAGTAACGACATAGGTAGTCCTTAGTAACGACATAGATAGGTCTAAGTAACGACATAGAAATTCCTTAGTAACGAAAGTGAAAGTCCTTATTAACGACATCGATAGTCTTCAGTAACGATATCGATAGTCCTTAGTAACGCCAAATAATGTCATTAGTAACGACAGAGAAAGTCATTAGTAACGCTAGAGATAGTCCTTAGTATCGACATAAATAGTCCGTAGTAGCGACGTAGATAGTCCTTAGTAACGACATAGATAGTCCTTAGTAACGCCAGAGAATATCCTTAGGAACGACATATATAGGCCTTAGTAAAGACATAGGCTGTCCTTAGTACCGAAATAGATAGCCCTTAGTAACGACATAGATAGTCCTTAGTAGCGACATAGATAGTCCTTAGTAACGGCAAACATAGTCCTTAGTAACGACATAGATAGTCCGCAGTAACGACATGGATATTCTTTAGTAACGCCAGATAAAGTCCTTAGTAACGACATAGATAGTCCTTAGTAACGACATAGATAGTCCTTAGTAACGACATAGATATTCCTTAGTAACGACAGACAATGTCCCTAGATGCGTCATAGATAGTCTATAGTAACAACGTCGGACGTCCTTAGTAACGACTTTGATAAACCTTAGTAACGACATACAAGTCCAAAGTAAAGCCAGAGAAACTCCTTAGTAACGACATAGATGGTCCTTAGTAACGACACACAATATATTTAGTTGAGTCATAGATAGTCTATACTAACAACGTAGGTAGTCCTTAGTAAAGACAGAGATAGTCCTTAGTAACGACTAACATAGTCCAACGTAAAGCCAAAGGAATTCCTTAGTAACGACAAAGATAGTTTTTAGTAACGACATAGATTGTCTTTAGTAACGCCAGAGAACGTAATTAGTAACGACATAGATAGATCTTAGTAACGACGAGTAGATAGTAATTAGTAACGCCAGAGAAAGTCTTGATTAACAACATAGTTAGACCTTAGTAACGCCAATGAAATTCCTTAGTAACGACATAGATAGGCCTTAGTAACGCCAGTGAAACTCCTTAGTAAGGACATAGATAGCCCTTAGTAACGACCTAGATAGTCCTTAGTCACGACATAGATATTACTTACTAACGACAGAGAAAGTCCTTTGTAACAACATAGATAGGCCTTAGTAACGACATAGACAGTCCTTAGTAACGACATAGATAGTCCTTAGCAACAACATAGATAGGCCTTAGTAACGACATAGACAGTCCTTAGTAACGACATAGATAGTCCTTAGTAACGGCATAGATAGTCCTCAGTAACGACATACATAGTCCAATGTAAAGCCAGAGAAACTCCTTTGTAACGACATAGATATTCATTAGTAACGACATAGATATTCCTTAGTAATGCCAGAGAAAGTCCTTAGTAACGACGTCCATAGTCCTTAGTAACGACATAGATATTACTTAGTAACGCCAGAGAAAGTCCTTAGTAACGACGTCCATAGACCTTAGTAACGACATAGATATTACTTAATAACGCCAGAGAAAGTCCTTAGTAACGCCAGAGAAAGTCCTTAGTATCGACATAGATAGACCCTAGTAACGACATAGATAGTCCTTAGTAACGACATATTTAGTCCTTAGTAACGACATAGATAGTCCTTAGTAACGATATAGATAGTCCTTAGTATTGAAATAGATAGTCCTTAGTAACGACATACATAGTCCTCAGTAACGACATGGATAGTCCTTAGTAACGCCAAAGAAAGTCCTTAGCAACGACATAGATAGTCTTTAGTAACGACAGAGAAAGTCATTAGTAACGATATCGATAGTCCGTTGTAACGACATATTTATGCCTTAGTAACGGCAGAGAAGGTCCTTAGTGACGACAGAGAAGGTCCTTAGTATCGACATAGATAGTCCTTAGCAACAACATAGTTAGTCCTTAGTAACGCCAGAGAAATTTCTTAGTAACGACATAAACAGACCTTAGTAACGACATAGACAGTCCTTAGTAACGACATAGATAGTCCTTAGTAACGACATAGATAGTCCTTAGTAGCGACATCCATAGTCCTTAGTAACGACTTAGATTGTCCTTAGTAACGACATAGATAGTCCTTAGTAACGACGCAGAATGTCCTAAGTTGCGTCATAGATTATCAATAATAACAAAGTAGCATGTCCTTAGTAACGATATAGATAGTCCTCAGTAACGACATACATAGTCCAATGTAAAGCCAGAGAAACTCCTTTGTAACGACATAGATAGTCATTAGTAACGACAAAGATATTCCTTATTATTGCCAGAGAAAGTCCTTAGTAACGACGTCCATAGGCCTTAGTAACGACATAGATATTACTTAGTAACGCCAGAGAAAGTCCTTAGTAACGCCAGAGAAGGTCCTTAGTATCGACATAGATAGTCCTTAGTAACGAAATAGATAGTCCTTAGTAACGACATAGATAGTCCTTAGTATCGAAATAGATAGTCCTTATTAACGACATAGATAGTCCTCAGTAACGACATGGATAGACCTTAGTAACCCTAGAGAAAGTCCTTAGCAACGACATAGATAGTCTTTAGTAACGACAAAGAAAGTCCTTAGTAACGAAATCGAGAGTCCTTAGTAACGACATAGATAGTACTTAGTAACGCCAGAGAAAGTCCTTAGTAACAACACAGAGACTCCGTAGTATCGACATAGTTTTTTCTTAGTAACGACACGGAATGTCCTTAGTTGCGTCATAGATAGTCTAAGGACTGTCGTTACTAAGGAGTATCTATGTTGTTACTAGGGATTTACTCAGGCGTTACTAAGGACTATGTATGTCCTTAGTAAGGACTAACTATGTCGTTACTAAGGACTATCGATGTCGTTACTAAGGACTTTCTCTAGCGTTACTAATTAATATCTATGTCGTTACTAAGGACTATCGATGTCGTTACTAAGGACTTTTACTGGCGTTACTAAGGAATATCTATGTCGTTACAAATGACTATCTATGTCGTTACAAATGACTATCTATGTCGTTACTAAGAGCTATCGAAGTCGTTGCTAAGGTCTTTAGTAACGACATAGATAGTCTTTAGTAACGACATAGATAGTCCTTAGTATCGACATAGATAGTCCTTAGTATCGCCAGAGAATGTCCTTCGTATCGATATAGATAGTCCTTAGTAACGACATAGATAGTCCCTAATAACGACATAGAAAGTCCTAAGTAACAACATAGATAGTCCTCAGTAACGACATAGATAGTCCTTATTAACGACATAGATAGTCCTTAGTAACGTCATAGATAGTCCTTAGTAACGACATAGGTAGTACTTCGTAACGCCAGAGAAAGTCGTTAGTAACGACATAGATAGTCCTTAGTATCGACATAAATTGTCCTTAGTATCGACATAGATAGCCCTTATTAACGACATAGATAGTCATTAGTAACGACATAGATAGTTTTTTGTAACGACATAGATATTCCTTAGTAACGCCAGAAAAAGTCCTTAGTAACGACATAGATAGTCCTTAGTAAGGCCAGAGAATGTCTTTTGCAACACCATCGATAGTTTTTAGTAACAACATAGATAGTCCTTAGTAACGACAAGTTAGTCCTTTGTATCGACATATTTAGTCCTTAGTAACGGCAGAGAAAGTCCTTAGTAACGACATAGATAGGTCTTTGTAACGACATAGATAGTCCTTCGTAACGCCAAATAATGTCCTTGGTAACGACAGAGAATGTCCTTCGTGTCGAGATAGATAGTCCTTACTAACGACATAGATAGTCCTTATTAACGACATAGATGGTCCTTAGTAACGACAGAGATAGTCCTTAGTAACGACATAGATTGTCCTTTGTAACGCCAGAGAAAGCCTCTGGTATCGACATAGATAGTCCTTAGTAACTACATAGATAATCCTTAGTAACGCCAGAGAAAGTCCTAAGTATCAAAATAGATAGTCCTTAGTAACGACATAGATAGTCCTTATTAACGACATAGATAGACCTTAGTAACGACATAGATTGTCCTTAGTAACGCGAGAGAAAGTCCTTAGTAACGACATCGATAGTCCTTAGCAACGACATAGATAGTTCTTAGAAACGACATATTTAGTCCTTTGTAACGTCAGAGAAATTCCTTAGTATCGACATAGATAGTCCTTAGTAACGACAAGATATTACTTAGTATCGAAATAGATAGTCCTTAGTAACTACATAAATAGTCCTTAGTAACGACGTAGATATACCTTAGTAACGACATATTTAGTACTTAGTAACGCTAAAGAAAGTCCTTAGTATCGACATAGATAGTCCTTAGTAACGATATAGATAGTCTTTAGTAACGCCAGAGAAAGTCCTTAGTAACGAAATAGATAGGCCTTAGTAACGACATCGATAGTCCTTAGTAACGACATAGATAGTCCTTAGTGACGACATAGATAGTCCTTAGTAACGACATAGATATTCCTTAGTGACTACATATTTAGTCCTTAGTAACGCCAGAGAAAATCCTTAGTATCGACATAGATAGTCCTTAGTAACGACATAGATAGTCCTTAGTAACGCCAGAGAAAGGCCTTAGTAGCGACATAGATAGCCCTTATTAACGTCATAGATAAACCTTAGTATCGACATAGATAGTCCTTAGTAACGACATAGATATTCCCTAGTAACGCCAGAGAAAGTAATTAGTAACGACATCGATAGTCCTTAGTAACGCCAGAGAATGTCTTTAGCAATGACAACGATAGTACTTAGTAACAACATAGATAGTCCTTAGTAACGACAAGATAGTCCTTTTTAACGACATAGATATTCCTTAGTAACGCCAGAAAAAGTAATTAGTAACGACATCGATAGTCCTTAGTAACGACATAGTTAGTCCTTACTAACGACATACATAGTCCTTAGTAACGCCAGAGTAAATCCTTAGTGACAACATAGATACTCCTTAGTAATGACATAATTAGTCCTTAGTAACGACATATTTAGTCCTTAGTAACGCCAGATAAAGTCCTTTGTATCGACATAGATAGTCCTTAGTAACGACATAGATAGTCCTTAGTAACTAAATAGTAAGACCTTAGTAACGCCAGAGAAATTCCATAGTAACGACATAGATATGTCTTAGTAACGCCAGAGAAAGACCTTAGCAACGACATAGATAGTTCTTAGTAACGACAAAGTACGTCCTTAGTAGCGCCACTGAAATTCCTTAGTAACGATATAAATAAGCCTTAGTAACGACATAGATAGTCCTTAGTAACTTAATAGATAGTCCTTATTAACGACATAGATGGTCCTTAGTAACGACAGAGATAGTCCTTAGTAACGACATAGATTGTCCTTTGTAACGCCAGAGAAAGTCTCTGGTATCGACATAAATAGTCCTTAGTAACTACATAGATAATCCTTAGTAACGCCAGAGAAAGTCCTAAGTATCAAAATAGATAGTCCTTAGTAAAGACAAAAAGTAGTCCTTAATAACGACATAGATAGACCTTAGTATCGACATAGATTGTTCTTAGTAACGCAAGAGAAAGTCCTTAGTAACGACATCGATAGTCCTTAGCAACGACATAAATAGTTCTTAGTAACGACATATTTAGTCCTTTGTAACGCCAGAGAAATTCCTTAGTATCGACATAGATAGTCCTTAGTAACGCCAGAGAAAGGCCTTAGTAACTACATAGTTAGCCCTTAGTAACGCCAGAGAATGTCCTTTGTAACGACATAGATAGTACTTAGTAAAGACATAGATAGTCCTTAGTAACGAAATAGTAAGACCTTAGTAACGCCAGAGGAATTCCATAGTAACGACATAGATAGTCCTTAGCAACGACATAGTTAGTCCTTAGTAACGAAATAGATAGTCTTTAGTAACGACATAGATAGTCCTTAGTAACGACATAGATAGTCCTTAGTAACGCCAGAGAAAGACCTTAGTAACGAAATAGATAGTCTTTAGTAACGACATAGATAGTCCTTTGTAACGCCAGAGAAAGACCTTAGCAACGACATAGATAGTTCTTAGTAACGAAATAGATAGTACTTAGTAACGCCAGAGTAAGTCCGTAGTAACGACATAGTTAGTCCTTAGTAACGAAATAGATAGTACTTAGTAACGCCAGAGTAAGTCCGTAGTAACGACATGGATACTTCTTAGTAACGACAAAGTACGTCCTTAGTAGCGCCAGTGAAATTCCTTAGTAACGATATAAATAAGCCTTAGTAACGACATAGATAGTCCTTAGTAACTTAATAGATAGTCTTTAGTAACGACATAGATAGTCCTTAGTAACGCCAGAGTAAGTCCGTAGTAACGACATGGATACTTCTTAGTAACGACAAAGTACGTCCTTAGTAGCGCCAGTGAAATTCCTTAGTAACGATATAAATAAGCCTTAGTAACGACATAGATAGTCCTTAGTAACTTAATAGATAGTCTTTAGTAACGACATAGATAGTCCTTAGTAACGACATAGGTAGTCCTTAGTAACGACATCGATAGTCCTTAGTAACGACATAGATAGTCCTTAGTATCGACATAGATAGTACTTAGTAACGACATAGATAGTTTCTAATAAACACATAGATAGTACTTAGTAATGACATAGATAGACCTTAGTAACTCCAGAGAAAGTACTTAGTAACGACATCAATAGACCTTAGTAACGATATAGTTAGACCTTAGTAACGGCGTAGTTAGTCCTTAGTAACGCCAGAGAATGTCCTTCATATCGATATAGATAGTACTTAGTAACGACATAGAAAGTCCTAAGTAACGACATAGATACTCCTTAGTAACGTCATAGATAGTCCTTAGTAACGACATAGATAGTCCTTAGTAACGACATAGATAGTCCTTAGTAACGACATAGATAGCACTTATTAACGACATAGACAGTCCTTAGTAACGACATACATAGTTTCTAATAAACACATAGATAGTACTTAGTAATGACATAGATAGACCTTAGTAACTCCAGAGAAAGTACTTAGTAACGACATCAATAGACCTTAGTAACGATATAGTTAGACCTTAGTAACGGCATAGATACTCCTTAGTAACGTCATAGATAGTCCTTAGTAACGACATAGATAGTCCTTAGTAACGACATAGATAGTCCTTAGTAACGACATAGATAGCACTTATTAACGACATAGACAGTCCTTAGTAACGACATACATAGTTTCTAATAAACACATAGATAGTACTTAGTAATGACATAGATAGACCTTAGTAACTCCAGAGAAAGTACTTAGTAACGACATCAATAGACCTTAGTAACGATATAGTTAGACCTTAGTAACGGCATAGATACTCCTTAGTAACGTCATAGATAGTCCTTAGTAACGACATAGATAGTCCTTAGTAACGACATAGATAGTCCTTAGTAACGTCATAGATAGTCCTTAGTAACGACATAGGTAGTACTTCGTAACGCCAGAGAAAGTCCGTAGTAACGACATGGATACTTCTTAGTAACGACAAAGTACGTCCTTAGTAGCGCCAGTGAAATTCCTTAGTAACGATATAAATAAGCCTTAGTAACGACATAGATAGTCCTTAGTAACTTAATAGATAGTCTTTAGTAACGACATAGATAGTCCTTAGTAACGACATAGGTAGTCCTTAGTAACGACATCGATAGTCCTTAGCAACGCCAGAGTAAGTCCGTAGTAACGACATGGATACTTCATAGTAACGACAAAGTACGTCCTTAGTAGCGCCAGTGAAATTCCTTAGTAACGATATAAATAAGCCTTAGTAACGACATAGATAGTCCTTAGTAACTTAATAGATAGTCTTTAGTAACGACATAGATAGTCCTTAGTAACGACATAGGTAGTCCTTAGTAACGACATCGGTAGTCCTTAGTAACGACATAGATAGTCCTTAGTATCGACATAGATAGTACTTAGTAACGACATAGATAGTTTCTAATAAACACATAGATAGTACTTAGTAATGACATAGATAGACCTTAGTAACTCCAGAGAAAGTACTTAGTAACGATATCAATAGACCTTAGTAACGATATAGTTAGACCTTAGTAACGGCGTAGTTAGTCCTTAGTAACGCCAGAGAATGTCCTTCATATCGATATAGATAGTCCTTAGTAACGACATAGAAAGTCCTAAGTAACGACATAGATACTCCTTAGTAACGTCATAGATAGTCCTTAGTAACGACATAGATAGTCCTTAGTAACGACATAGATAGCACTTATTAACGACATAGACAGTCCTTAGTAACGACATACATAGTTTCTAATAAACACATAGATAGTACTTAGTAATGACATAGATAGACCTTAGTAACTCCAGAGAAAGTACTTAGTAACGACATCAATAGACCTTAGTAACGATATAGTTAGACCTTAGTAACGGCGTAGTTAGTCCTTAGTAACGCCAGAGAATGTCCTTCATATCGATATAGATAGTCCTTAGTAACGACATAGAAAGCCCTTAGCAACGACATAGATAGTCCTTAGTAACGACATAGATAGTCCTTAGCAACGACATAGATAGTCCTTAGTAACGAAATAGATAGTACTTAGTAACGCCAGAGTAAGTCCGTAGTAACGACATGGATACTTCTTAGTAACGACAAAGTACGTCCTTAGTAGCGCCAGTGAAATTCCTTAGTAACGATATAAATAAGCCTTAGTAACGACATAGATAGTCCTTAGTAACTTAATAGATAGTCTTTAGTAACGACATAGATAGTCCTTAGTAACGACATAGGTAGTCCTTAGTAACGACATCGATAGTCCTTAGTAACGCCAGAGTAAGTCCGTAGTAACGACATGGATACTTCTTAGTAACGACAAAGTACGTCCTTAGTAGCGCCAGTGAAATTCCTTAGTAACGATATAAATAAGCCTTAGTAACGACATAGATAGTCCTTAGTAACTTAATAGATAGTCTTTAGTAACGACATAGATAGTCCTTAGTAACGACATAGGTAGTCCTTAGTAACGACATCGGTAGTCCTTAGTAACGACATAGATAGTCCTTAGTATCGACATAGATAGTACTTAGTAACGACATAGATAGTTTCTAATAAACACATAGATAGTACTTAGTAATGACATAGATAGACCTTAGTACCTCCAGAGAAAGTACTTAGTAACGATATCAATAGACCTTAGTAACGATATAGTTAGACCTTAGTAACGGCGTAGTTAGTCCTTAGTAACGCCAGAGAATGTCCTTCATATCGATATAGATAGTCCTTAGTAACGACATAGAAAGTCCTAAGTAACGACATAGATACTCCTTAGTAACGTCATAGATAGTCCTTAGTAACGACATAGATAGTCCTTAGTAACGACATAGATAGCACTTATTAACGACATAGACAGTCCTTAGTAACGACATACATAGTTTCTAATAAACACATAGATAGTACTTAGTAATGACATAGATAGACCTTAGTAACTCCAGAGAAAGTACTTAGTAACGACATCAATAGACCTTAGTAACGATATAGTTAGACCTTAGTAACGGCGTAGTTAGTCCTTAGTAACGCCAGAGAATGTCCTTCATATCGATATAGATAGTCCTTAGTAACGACATAGAAAGCCCTTAGCAACGACATAGATAGTACTTAGTAACGACATAGATAGTCCTTAGCAACGACATAGATAGTCCTTAGTAACGAAATAGATAGTACTTAGTAACGCCAGAGTAAGTCCGTAGTAACGACATGGATACTTCTTAGTAACGACAAAGTACGTCCTTAGTAGCGCCAGTGAAATTCCTTAGTAACGATATAAATAAGCCTTAGTAACGACATAGATAGTCCTTAGTAACTTAATAGATAGTCTTTAGTAACGACATAGATAGTCCTTAGTAACGACATAGGTAGTCCTTAGTAACGACATCGATAGTCCTTAGTAACGACATAGATAGTCCTTAGTATCGACATAGATAGTACTTAGTAACGACATAGATAGTTTCTAATAAACACATAGATAGTACTTAGTAATGACATAGATAGACCTTAGTAACTCCAGAGAAAGTACTTAGTAACGACATCAATAGACCTTAGTAACGATATAGTTAGACCTTAGTAACGGCGTAGTTAGTCCTTAGTAACGCCAGAGAATGTCCTTCATATCGATATAGATAGTCCTTAGTAACGACATAGAAAGTCCTAAGTAACGACATAGATACTCCTTAGTAACGTCATAGATAGTCCTTAGTAACGACATAGTTAGTCCTTTGTAACGACATAGATAGTCCTTAGTGACGCCAGAGTAAATCCTTAGTAACTACATAGATACTCCTTAGTAACGACATAGTTAGTCCTTAGTAACGACATATTTAGTCCATAGTAACGCCAGAGAAATTCCTTAGTATCGACATAGATAGTCTTTAGTATCGACATAGATAGTCCTCAGTAACGACAAAGTTGGTCCTTAGTAACGCCAGAGAAATTCCTTAGTAACGACATAGATAGGTCTTAGTAACGACATAGGTAGTCCTTACTAACGACATAGATTTTCCTTAGTAACGACATGGATAATCCTTGTTAACGCCAGAGAAAGTCCTTAGTAACGACATAGATAGTCCTTAGTAACGACGTAGATATTCCTTAGTAACTACATATTTAGTCCTTAGTTACGCTAAAGAAAGTCCTTAGTATCGACATAGATAGTCCTTAGTAACGACATAGATAGTCCTTAGTAACGCCAGAGAAAGGCCTTAGTAACGCCAGAGTAAATCCTTAGTAACGACATGGATACTCCTTAGTAACGCCAGAGAAAGCCCTTAGTAACGAAATAGATAGTCCTTAGTAACGACATAGTTATTCCTTAGTAGCGACATATTTATTCCTTAGTTACGCCAGAGAAAATCCTTAGTAACGACATGTATAGTCCTTAGTAACGCCAGAGAAAGCCCTTAGTAACGACATAGATAGTCCTTAGTAACGACATAGTTATTCCTTAGTAGCGACATATTTACTCCTTAGTAACGCCAGAGAAAATCCTTAGTATCGACATAGATAGTCCTTAGTAACGACATAGATAGTCCTTAGTCACGCCAGAGAAAGTCCTTAGTAACGCCAGAGAAAGGCCTTAGTAACGACATAGTTAGTCCTTAGTAACGCCAGAGAAAGTCCTTAGTAACGACATAGATAGGCCTTAGTAACGGCATCGATAGTCTTTAGTAATGACATAGATAGTCCTTAGTAACGACATAGATTATCCTTAGTAAAGACATATATAGTCCTTAGTAACGACATAGATAGTCCTTAGTAACGACATAGATAGTCCTTATTAACGACATATATGGTCCTCAGTAACGACAAAGTTGGTCCTTAGTAACGCCAGAGAAATTCCTTAGTAACGACATATTTAGTTCTTAGTAACGACATAGGTAGTCCTTACTAACGACATAGATTGTCCTTAGTAACGACATAGATATTACTTAGTATCGAAATAGATAGTCCTTAGTAACGACATAGATAGTCCTCAGTAACGACATGGATAGTCCTTGGTAACGCCAGAGAAAGTCCTTAGTAACGACATACATAGTCCTTAGTAACGACGTAGATATTCCTTAGTAACTACATATTTAGTCCTTAGTTACGCTAAAGAAAGTCCTTAGTATCGACATAGATAGTCCTTAGTAACGACATAGATAGTCCTTAGTAACGCCAGAGAAAGGCCTTAGTAACGCCAGAGTAAGTCCTTAGTAACGACATGGATAGTCCTTAGTAACGCCAGAGAAAGCCCTTAGTAACGACATAGATAGTCCTTAGTAACGACATAGTTATTCCTTAGTAGCGACATATTTAGTCCTTAGTAACGCCAGAGAAAATCCTTAGTAACGACATGGATAGTCCTTAGTAACGCCAGAGAAAGTCCTTAGTAACGCCATAGATAGTCCTTAGCAACGACATAGATAGTCCTTAGCAACGATATAGATAGTCCTTAGCAACGCCAGAGAAAGTCCTTAGTAACGCCATAGATAGTCCTTAGCAACGATATAGATAGTCCTTAGCAACGACATAGATAGTTCTTAGTAACGCCAGAGAAAGCCCTTAGTAACGACATAGATAGTCCTTAGTAACGACATAGTTATTCCTTAGTAGCGACATATTTAGTCCTTAGTAACGCCAGAGAAAATCCTTAGTAACGACATGGATAGTCCTTAGCAACGACATAGATAGTCCTTAGTAACGCCAGAGAAAGTCCTTAGTAACGCCAGAGAAAGTCCTTAGTAACGCCATAGATAGTCCTTAGCAACGCCAGAGAAAGTCCTTAGTAACGCCATAGATAGTCCTTAGCAACGATATAGATAGTCCTTAGCAACGACATAGATAGTCCTTAGTAACGCCAGAGAAAGTCCTTAGTAACGCCATAGATAGTCCTTAGCAACGATATAGATAGTCCTTAGCAACGACATAGATAGTCCTTAGTAACGCCAGAGAAAGCCCTTAGTAACGACATAGATAGTCCTTAGTAACGACATAGATAGTCCTTAGCAACGACATAGATAGTCCTTAGTAACGCCAGAGAAAGTCCTTAGTAACGCCATAGATAGTCCTTAGCAACGATATAGATAGTCCTTAGCAACGACATAGATAGTCCTTAGTAACGCCAGAGAAAGCCCTTAGTAACGACATAGATAGTCCTTAGTAACGACATAGTTATTCCTTAGTAGCGACATATTTAGTCCTTAGTAACGCCAGAGAAAATCCTTAGTAACGACATGGATAGTCCTTAGTAACGCAGAGAAAGCCCTTAGTAACGACATAGATAGTCCTTAGTAACGACATAGTTATTCCTTAGTAGCGACATATTTACTCCTTAGTAACGCCAGAGAAAATCCTTAGTATGGACATAGATAGTCCTTAGTAACGACATAGATAGTCCTTAGTAACGCCAGAGAAAGTCTTTAGTAACGCCAGAGAAAGCCCTTAGTAACGACATGGATAGTCCTTAGCAACGACATAGATAGTCCTTAGCAACGACATAGATAGTCCTTAGTAACGCCAGAGAAAGTCCTTAGCAACGACATAGATAGTCCTTAGTAACGCCATAGATAGTCCTTAGCAACGATATAGATAGTCCTTAGCAACGACATAGATAGTCCTTAGTAACGCCAGAGAAAGCCCTTAGTAACGACATAGATAGTCCTTAGTAACGACATAGTTATTCCTTAGTAGCGACATATTTAGTCCTTAGTAACGCCAGAGAAAATCCTTAGTAACGACATGGATAGTCCTTAGTAACGCAGAGAAAGCCCTTAGTAACGACATAGATAGTCCTTAGTAACGACATAGTTATTCCTTAGTAGCGACATATTTACTCCTTAGTAACGCCAGAGAAAATCCTTAGTATGGACATAGATAGTCCTTAGTAACGACATAGATAGTCCTTAGTAACGCCAGAGAAAGTCTTTAGTAACGCCAGAGAAAGGCCTTAGTAACGCCAGAGAAAGTTCTTAGTAACGCCAGAGAAAGTCCTTAGTAACGCCAGGGAAAGGCCTTAGTAACGACATAGTTAGTCCTACAATAAGTGCTCTTTATCGCACACAAGGAGGAGGCCATCTTTCTCTTCACTCACTATCTGGGGTTAGTAAATTTTAGCTATTCGTTTTGTAAATTCCAAACATACTCCAATCAGATGTCCTGTACCTAGCGTATTGTAATGCAATGTAGCGCATGATATTTGCAAGCCTGTGATCTCGCGTGTGTGGGTTTTAAAAAAACCAGATTGTAACCCTATTTTCTCCAAAATTTAATGTTTAATTTGTCATTTACACGTTTTATTTTTTCCCTGTTGCATAGGGCGTTCTAAATACAGTTAAATTTAGTTTTCCAACACCAGATAAAGGTGGGTCTGATATAAGCGATATACAAAGAATGATATTTGTTGTTGTAAGGAGATATGGAAGCAAAATTGAATGTATTCATTTCGATGTAAAATTTAAGGAGTTTGTAGCAAGTAGCATTTTAAGTTAATTGAATTATTTATTATGCTCAGGTACTTTCCCTTGATTTGGAAATGCCATGCATCGCCCATTTACCCTTTCCTTAGCACCCTGTCTCCAGTATAAATATGCACTTACGGTCCCCAGTGACGTTATGGTTGCTATTAGTGAGCAAACCTCGACAATATTGTAGGCTATATTGTTTTTTCTTGTCTTCAAAATTGTTTTTAGCTTTATTGTCGAACAATATTTTAGATAGATCCGTTTCTATAGACAAAAATCCATCATTAAACGCTAAATAACTGACGAAGTTGTTATTTTGCATTTTACTGACGACAAGGCTAAATTACTAATTTAAATATATTGTAAAATTACAAAGGAGAGAAGTTATGTTTATTCCAATTTATTTTCATTTAAGAGATCCCATTAAATATGTATTTATTGTTTTATCACGATGGTACCACTGCTTTGTTCGTAGACACGCTCCGTTAGAGCGTAATTTGTTACAAGCAACAACTATTTCAACAGTTGGCCAAACTGTCGCACCTAATTTCCGCGCAGCTAACGGCAAGCCTGTAAATCTACACTCCGAAACACTCGAAATAACATCTTTAATTTATTTAGTTTTGCACTACAGCCATTGCTGTAGATAAATATATTTTAACGAAATTAAATGGCGCATACTAACCTGTGGTGTACATAAATATTAAACAAGATGTCTAAATATATATATTACAAGAAAAATATATAACCCAGTTTTGTATGACTTTTGGCGTAAACACGATGTATTACTACACATAGTATGAAGAAGTAACTGCGAGTGGAGATGAAATCTAAGTATCCTGCTTTCATTTAAGATTTTTAAGCAAAACATTACATATTTAGTAAAGATGATACTATCTTAATAATACATGTCAATGCAATATTTGCTTACAATAAAGAGATATTCAGACCTTGTAATTAGAAGAATTTCTCCAACTGTTTTTTTCATTTACAAGTTAAACAAGTAATATAAACAAAATTATTTTAAAGGCAGCTCCTACTTAGGCAACATGAACAATTTTAATTTAGGTAATTTTTATTAAATAATTAAAATATTTATAACAGTGACATAACCTATAGGTTAAAACAGCTGCTCTACCACATTATTTATAACATAAAATCAGCTGTTTCATGAAATCATATGGTATCACTTATTTTAAGCCAAATGGGACGAAATGATTTTATTGCATACGCGCCCCCTTTCTAGAAATTTTTTCTCCCAAATAAATCTAAAGGTAATTATTTTAAATGCAATTCATGAATTGGTATTTAAATAAACTGCATTAACATCAATTATCATCCCCTACAAGTTTCAAAAAAATTTATTTAAACATTAGAGGATAAATAAAAATATTTTATTAACGATGGAAAATTTGAAAGATATATATATATATATATATATATATATATATATATATATAAGGAGAGTGTAGACTAGTAGAAAGCATTGTAAAATAATTAAAAAGGTAAATGCTAAACCGGCTGAAACTCACTAGTGTAATAACCTGTCTATGCTCGGCGACTGTCATCATCATTGGTGTGCTTTCAATGGTTTATCTCAATATCGACGTCACAACAAATAAATAATGGTTTTGCAATAATATATCCATCAAAAAAAGATTACAATGTTAATTTTAAAAAAATAATTAAATTCCACTGCAAGCATTATTACTAACCAATGATGGAGTGAATGCCTACACTTGGAAAACTGACTTTGATAATAAGTATTTAACAAATTAACCCTCCTCGCAAAATATCAGTAGAAACAAAAAACATAAATTTGCTTCTCTTATGGGCGAAAAGCCTAATACAGGACAGACAGAATTTGTCCTACCAAAAACAGCTGTTAAATAATAGATTTATTGTTTTACTGCTACGTACGTACAGTGTTATAAAGATAAAAATCGCGGATTATTTGCTGAGGAAAAATTGTATTTTAGAAACAATATTGATGCCTTTGTCCACATACACTCCAATACTTGTGAATTTTGTAATAAAATTAACGAAAGGAAATCTCTAATGAAATCTGTAGGAGTTATGAAATATGAGTGTACGGGAATACTTCACATCAGAAGAGCGTGTGGGTTACGCAACAGTCGAGAGAGGGAGGCCAAGTAAATTTGTAAGAAGTTCTAAATGTCAAGTTCATCGGAAGATATTTACTTTCGCGAGATCTAACAACAGCTGAAGTCTATTTTAGATTTAGGCTTGTCGTTTTAGGTATTTATTCTTTTCTAAGTCTTAGGTCAGTGTTTTAATTTTAGAAAAGTAAAGAACCAATGTTTCACCACTACATTGAGAGTTACTTAGGACAGAATGTTGTTGAAGCAACGGAAACATTCTACTCTGATCAGATATCTTCCTACCTTAAATTTATTAAGCACGTTTTAATAGAAACTCATCACATTTCCTATATCTTAGAGTGATTCTTATAGAGACAAGTAACAGATCTAATCCTACAGATTGCGACTAGACAGGTCAGGAACTAGACAGGGGAACTAAATAGTTACGAAAACTAAATAACCAAAGAGCGTAAGCTACTAGATATATATAGTCAGAGACTATAGAGGAAATATAAAAGAATTGTACAGTCAGAGGTGTTAAATGGTACACTAAACAGCCAGTGGAACTACACAGTCACAGCAAGGAATCACATGAGTTGAAAAGTAACAGGACCGAAATAGTTACATAAACTAAAAACAGCGGAACTAAGACATAAAAGGTTAAAACCGCCACAAGAAATAAAATTTCAAGAAATAATTTAAGAGGAACTATTGAATCGTTATAAAATAAAATAAAACTATTTCCCTAATATTCAATATTTGATTTTTTGAGAACGCATTGTGTCCTCAAGATATAACTACCGGAAATAAAGACAAGAGATACGCACAAGAATATAGTGGTCTTATTATCTAAAAATTTCAGTAAAATAAATAAATACAGAATGGAAAATCAGAGGAAGGAAATATTTAACGAACTAAATATTGTAAATTTATAGTTGCAGGAAATAAATAGTGACCGGAAATAGAATTTCCGGTCACTATTTATTCAGTAAAATAATTCTTCAGTAAAATAATTACCAGAAAAATAACTTCAGCAACTACTTAGTTGCAAGAAATTAGACGAGAGAAACGAAGAAGTAAGTAGTCACACAAGCAATGACCCGAAATAAATAGCTTCACGGGCAAACAAAGTTAGAGATACGTAGGTTAGAGAGATAAATAGTAACAAAAACTAAACAGGTAAAAAAGAGTTAAAGAAAAATACATTTAAATGTAGTAAATCATAACAACAATGAGAAACAAATATATGTACATACACATACATATATAAAATATTTATATATTGATAAACTTTAAATTTTCTTGTTACAAATAACCGTAGATATGTATTATGTACTGCCTCATTGGGATAAAAATCTCTTATCGAACACCTCCGGCACTATGTCTTCCCTATCCAAAACGTACATAATTGCCGCTGTTATTTGAACAATAAATTTACGGAATAACAATTACCATTACAAAATACACCCCCTACAGGAGCAGGGTGAATAGGGCGGCCATACGTCTTCATAAGGGTGCATACCATATCTGTAACGCAGCTCGTAATGTATTGCTAGGTTTACCTCTGCTATGGATAGGCGTTTGTGTACAGTAACAATGTCATTATGTGTCACTGAGCCTTCACGTGAACTTTAGGTCACAGCGTGACACAACGTTTACCCGAAGTGTTCTATGGATACTTTGTGAACATTTATATGTCTAATTATATAATTTCTTGTTACTCGAATCGTGGTTTAAATATCATCGTATTTATTACTTGAGGGAAGCAAGCTATTAATGGTAATTTCAAACTTGTTACATTGATCTATGCATATAAAAATATTGTTTATATATATATATATATATATATATATATATATATATATAAATATCGCAATATGTTTTCTTGTGTATTAATAAAGAACAAAAGTTAAAATACAAATACAAGAATTATTTACTGAATTATGTACTGTTAGCCAACGAAAAGCTTTGAATTGTAATTCTTGTATTTGTATTTTAACTTTTGTTCTTTATATATATATATATATATATATACAACTTTTAATGTAATATCTTTTTAAATGTCATTTATTGACCTTCATTAATGAACTTTACATAGTGATAAAACCCTTTACACCAACTTTATATAGTGGTGTAATTTTAAAAACTTGATTTAAATTTCTGAAAAGAGTTAAATTTAAATTATAAGTTATTAATGGCATTATTAAATCATTCTGTTTGGATAAAATAATAATCTGATAAAGTTTGTTTTACTTTAGTGCTACGAAGTAGACGATCAGCTTCGTAAATGAAATGTTTCGAAATGCGTCAGCAAGTAACTTCCAAACTACTCACTCAGCTATTCAACAATTACCTATAGTAAATTGTGATTTATAATTATTACTTGTTTCAGCAGATTAATAAAAAATATAATTTAACATTGTTACTTCTTCTAGCAATTTACCAAAACAATTTTATTTATCATCAATATTTTGTCGTAGTGTAAGCTAAATGTTTTCAGATATAAAGACATCATAGCTCCTGTTACAGGAATTCCACGTCTGAGCAATTGATTATTAACTATATTTGTGAAAACAAAAGAGATGACAAATGTTTTTAACAATATTCTTTTGAATTATCTAGCTCATTAAAAATTTTACAAAAAAGTACAAAGAAATGATAATAACATTGTAAATTATTGTCCCTTTTGTATTGTTGATATTATGAATCTACAAATCCATGAATTTTAGTAATATTTTTATACAAGCATAAATATAGTAATAATTTTCATGTGTGGGATATTTATTTTTTTATAAAATAATTTACAACCCTGACTATTGAGCAATTAGCACTGGATCCAACAGTGTAAACAGTTCAGGATCTGTGTAAACGCACATTTATATTTATCTGCAAGTATTTCCCTAAATTGTTCCAGACAATTAACATTTCCCCAGGATATTCACTACTCCAATTTTTCAAAATTTCATTATTCAGAAAAAAATCCTACAAGTGAATTTTTGAATTCCTTCTTCTAGCTCACATTCTCCTTTTTTATATATATAAGAATAGAATATATATATATATATATATATATATATATATATATATATATATATATATATATTTGATATATATAGAATATCAAATATGTTTTCCTGTTAGAATTATTTTTAAGATTAAATAATATAAACTAATTACAGGAATAATTTATTGAATAATACACTCAAAGCTTTTCTTTGGTTGGCATTACCAACATCCTCAGGAATACAATACTAAGAATGACAAAAGAACTGTCTAACAAATAAATATGAAGTTACTAGATAAAGCATGGATGCTTTATCTAGTAACTTCATATTTGTTAGACAGTTATTTTGTCATTCTTAGTATTGTATTCCTGAGGATGTTGGTAATGTCAACCAACGAAAAGCTTTGAGTGTATTATTCCTGTAGTTAGTGTATATTATTTAATCTTAAATATATATATATATATATATATATATATATATATATATATATATATATATATTTATATATATATATATATATATATATATATATATATATATATATATATATATATATATATATATATATGCGTGTGTGTAGGCTATGTATATATCTTGTACATATTTTCAATCGTTCATATAATACATTTCTCTTTGTCAAATTAAATTAAATACATTTTTTAAAGTCTATAATGAATGACAATTGACGTTAATTAAGTTTTTTAAAATATTTATTCATAACTTAAGTTATACAAAGTTTGTGGATCTGGGTGATATTCGAACTCAGTATCTTCTTGTTTGAAGTTTAAGGCTTAGGTTTTAAGGCTTTGTAACTGAGCCCAAATTTCCATACCTGGAAATGTGTAATTCAAGATGTATATACATCTTTCTCTTGGTCTCATCTCGTTATCAAAACTTCCATTGCACAACCTTACATTGTTGCCATGGTTACCACACAATATCATAAACAATGCTCAAGGATTACAAAGGTATGAAAAGAATAAAACAAACAAACTGGATTAACAGAAGCGAACCTTGCTTCTCAAACGGACAATGCGAAAGGAAAGCGAAAAGAAACTACAACACAATGCAAGCGACGAAATAATTAAAGGGTATAAATAGTAACAAATAAAAATAATAGTTTAACGTCTTAAATTGCCTATATATACATAGCCTATATATATATATATATATATATAAATATATATATATATATATATATATATATATATATTTAAGATTAATTAAAAGAGAATCGAAATTTCAAGGAAATTCGCTTTCTATTTTGTCACTTAATATTGTTATTTTGGTATATGTATATATACGAGTATATATATATATATATATATATATATATATATATATATATATATTTATTTATTTATATTAATTATAATTATAAAATAAAATGAAACTAATTTTTTAAGTAGGAATATACTTTAAAAATTATTTATATTAATACTTCTTTAGGCGTCCCTGTGCAGAAACATGTTACAGCGATAACCTTTGAGACTACCTGTCTCACTCTTACAGCATGTGTAATTGTATGTATGTACTGTATATAGGTGGAATAGGTTAAATTAAGTGGTAATATATAGTTTCATAAAACAGCTGATTTCATGCTATAGTTTAGAGCTGTTTTTACTCATAGGCTAATTATCAAGTCAAAATGTTTTGCAATATATTTTATCAGTCATTACACCCAATTCATTAAGCTATCTTGCTCTAAATATTTAGCCAGCATTGTGTTTAGACAAAATGATAATAAACTAGTCTTGTAGCTTTATTTTTGGAAACTTTTAGTTGCGTATCTAGATATAGTTTGATGTTTTAAAGGAAATACATGCGTGAGCCGGCGTCACACTGAGCTATATTTAGCGCTAAAGATGACCTGGTATGTTAGCTAGATGTAACAGTCATTGATCATTAGTTTTAATAAAGAGTCGCCGACACATTTGCTACTTGTATCTGTGTGTTTGCAACACAGCTACTCCAGCGTTCAATACTGTCCTAATTTTAAAATATATTGTGACGGTGTAGCCTGGAAAGTCAGCTAATCGGAGCGGATTATTACGATGTGTCACATTGATAGGGAAAGTTTGGAGGCGTTTTAACTTAGTTACATTTTCATATTCTGTTAATTTTTATGTGAAAAATCAAAACAGTCGCATTAACGGAAATTTTGCATTTCTATTAAAATAAAAATTCTAATAGTTTTTCATAAATAATAATTTTGAAGGTAAAATGGACAGTTATTTTTAAAATTCTCATAAAACAGCTCCTCTTTATAGACGATATTATCCTAATTGTCTTTGCATTCATATCCACTATATTATGACACTCAATCTATTATTCGTAGATATATCTTGTTTTGTCAAGCCTTTTTAAATTTCTCCTATTAAACTTCTATTTTTTTCCTTATATATCTCGAAAACGTAACAATGCCTGATTAGGGAAATGATCCGATTCCGAAACGTCGCCAAAAGCATAAATTATATATACTTGACTCAATAATTTATCGTTTTGTTTTATTTACCTTACATTGGTATAAGTGTAAAACTATATTATGTCTATTGCTTGTTCCTTAATATTTCAATTAGTTCATTCTCCTACTA